>JAZKJV010007300.1:0-725946 GCA_037367405.1 Ottelia alismoides
TGGAAGGTGGATGTGGGGCGGAGGTGACGGATGGGAAGAGGGAAATGAAATGTTAGCACCGAAATTTATTTTTACCGTTAGTTAAGATAATCATCGAAACTATTTTACGTCGGTATTTATAGTTTCAGCTGTTTTGTAACCATTAAATAAACATTTGATGCATATTTCAAAAGTTTAGGCCCACGTTTGAAGCGACTTTGAAATTGTTGGGGATATATAATGATAAATGCGGAAACAATCAACCCAAGGATCTGTATCCCCCTAAACTGTCCTGCAGCAAAGATGGCACAACAAGAATATGTTCCCCACACGGGAACTCAAATAGCAACAATGATAGCAACCACAAGCAACCACAACAAGCAACCACACGAGACAAGATTTTTACGTGGAAACCCTTACTCAATGTGAGCAAGGGAAAAACCACGGGGCAAGACCGGCAACCAATCTACTATGGTCAAATGATCCAAATGTTCTTCCCGGTTTTGTTGCCCACAAAACCGAGGTACAAGCACACACAACGGATAGTTCTTCAACAAGGAACAAACTATCCCTAGGTATCTAACTATACCAAATGTGCTCTAAAACAAGGAGTACAAGGTAACTCCCCTTGTGGGCTCCCGGATGGAGTCCCAAATACGGCTTCTTGAGGTCGTCCGCAACGACCTCGCTTCAGCTCCTCTCGAGCTCGCCCAGCACCTCCTCTCTTCGAACCCAAACCGCAGCTCCCAAGACACCCTGCTGCTGCTGCCCTCGAGCGCCGATGCTCGGCTTCTTCCTCGCTCTCTCTCTCTCCCGCTCGCGTGGAGGAAGACGGATAAAAAGGGGGTCTGAAACCCCTTTGCCGCTGCTGCTGGAAATGGGAAAGGGAAAGGGCACGAAGGTGCGATGCTCCTCTCGAGCTGGAGTGTGCGGGTACTGGAAAACGAATGGGGCTTGCGCGGCTCCTGTTGTCCCTGGAATTGGCCCTCCCAATTGCTGGAAGATTTGCAGCAATGCCCCTGGAAAGGGTCAAATTACAAACCCCCCAAGTTGGGGCTGGAATAATATCAAATATACCCAACAACCTCCCCCTCCAGCCCCAACGGGGAGGTGTTGTCCTGTGATGGAGATCAACAAGAGGTGACACCGCTCAGCTCTCTACAGAGCTGAAGCTTGTCACGAGTGACTGCCTTGGTCAATATGTCTGAGGGGTTCTCATCAGTGTGAATCTTCTTCAACACGAGCTGCTTTTGTTCAATTGCATCCCTCAGCCAATGGTATCTCACATCAATGTGCTTTGTGTGAGTATGGTGCATGGTACTCTTGCTCAAGTCTATAGCGCTCTGGCTATCACAAAACACAACCGGCTCACTGTCACCCAATCCAAACTCACCAAGGAAGCGTTGTAGCCACAACACTTCTTTCCCAGCCTCTGCTGCTGCAATGTATTCTGCCTCTGTAGTAGAGAGAGCAACACATTTCTGTAGTTTGGATTGCCAAGATATGGCTCCCACTGCAAATGTGAAAATGTAGCCTGAGGTGGACTTCCTCTGGTCCGTATCACCTGCCATATCTGCATCAGTGTAGCCACAAAGTTTGGGATCTGACCTCCCAAAAGCAAGACACATACTTGAGGTCCCTCTCAAGTATCTCAAGATCCACTTCACTGCCTCCCAATGGTCCTTGCCTGGGTTAGACATGAACCTACTCACCACGCCCACTGCATGGGCTATGTCGGGTCTAGTGCAAACCATGGCGTACATGAGGCTTCCAACTGCTGACTGGTATGGGATCTTGGACATCTCTGCTTTCTCCTCAGAAGTAGAAGGGCACGACTCTTTGGTTAGCTTGAAATGAGAGGCTAGGGGCGTACTGACAGGCTTGGCATTCTTCATGTTGAACCGCTCCAACACGCGTTCAACATAGCTCTCTTGTGACAACCACAACATGCGCTTCTTCCTGTCCCTTGTAATCTGCATCCCTAAGATGTGACTTGCCTTGCCCAAATCTTTCATCTCAAACTCCTTGGAGAGTTCCCTCTTGAGCTTCGCAATCAAGTTGGAATCATGACCTACAATCAACATGTCATCCACATATATCAAAAGAATGACGAACCTGTCATTGGGAAGACGACAAACATATACGCATGGGTCGGCAGTAGTCCTCTTGAAGCCTTGCTTTCCCATGAAAGCATCAAACTTCAAGTACCATTGTCTCGGGGCTTGCTTCAAGCCATAGAGACTCTTCATCAACCTGCATACCATATGCTCTTTCCCTCTCTCTTGAAATCCCTGTGGTTGCTCCATGTAGATCTCTTCCTTCAAATCACCGTGAAGAAACGCCGTCTTCACATCCATCTGCTCCAGCTCAAGGTCCATGCTAGCAACAAGTCCTAGCACCATTCTGACTGAATTCATCTTCACCACTGGGGAGAAGATCTCATCATAGTCCACTCCTTCCTTCTGGCTGAATCCTTTCACTACCAATCTGGCCTTGTGCTTCACCTGCTTGCCACTGTCATCTGACTTCAGCTTGTACACCCACTTGTTCTTCAAGGCTCTCTTCCCTTTAGGAAGCTCAACAAGGTCATAAGTGTGGTTCTTCTTGAGAGATAACATCTCTTCATTCATTGCATTCTGCCAATGACCCTTGTCCTTGTGCACCTGTGCCTCCTCAAAGGTGTACGGCTCACCTGCATCTGTGAGCATCACGTACCTGGAAGTGGGGTAGCGGGATGATGGCTGGCGTGTCCTCTCAGATCGCCTGACCTGAGGCTCTGCTGTGTCTGCAATTGGATGAGGTAGCTCCCCCTGCCCTAGGTCCCCTAGACCTGCATCAATGGGGTCTGCATCTGGCTCGTGCTGCTCTAGCTGCCCATCCTCTCCACCTGTACCCTGTACTGGAGAGGGCTCTGTGTCCTCATCACTGTCATCATCCATGGAGATCTCATCTCCATCACCACTCTCAGTGGTGTCCTCAGCCAATGTCTGATTCTCATAAAAAATCACATCCCTGTGTCTGGTGACTGTCTTCTTTCTTGGATCCCAAAGACGGTATCCAAACTCCTGATCTCCATAGCCAAGAAAAATACAAGGCACCGCCTTGTCATCCAACTTCTTCCGCTGCTCCTTGGGTACCAATGCATATGCTTTGCATCCAAACACCCTCAAATGAGCATATGAGGGGTCTTTCCCTGTCCAAACTCGTTCTGGAATCTGAAAACCCAAAGGAACTGATGGAGATCGGTTCACCAAGTAACAAGCGGTGCGAACCGCTTCAGCCCAAAAAGTCTTGGGCAACTTCGCTGTCTTCAGCATACAGCGGACTCTCTCAACAATGGTCCTGTTCATCCTCTCAGCTAGACCATTGTGCTGGGGTGTACCTGGCTCTGTCCTCTCATGCCTGATGCCGTGCTCTGCACAATAGCCCTGAAAGCTATGGGAGGTGTACTCTCCCCCATTGTCTGTGCGTAGACACTTCAACAATTTCCCTGTCTCACGCTCAACCATGGCATGGAACTTCTTGAAGCAATCAAACACCTGATCCTTCGTTCTCAAAATGTACACCCATACCTTCCTAGATGCATCATCAATGAAGGTGACAAAGTACCTGTTGCCTCCCAAAGAGGCTGTGTCCATGGGACCACAAACATCTGAGTGAACCAGCTGTAGAAGGTCTCCCTTCACCTTGGATCTCGCTCTGTACGGTGCACTCCTGCTCTTCCCAACCTCACATGCATCACAAGGAGACAAAGTGATGTCATTGTGGTAGGGGATCAATTCTTTCTTGCTCAAAAGCTGCAAGCCCTTTTGGCTCATGTGGCCAAGCCGACGGTGCCACAAATCTGAGTTATCTGCTTCACTAGCATGCAAACTGCCGTCCATGACCTTCACTCTAGTCATATAGAGTGTATGACACAAGCTGCCCCTGGCCATGATGAGAGAACCCTTGCTAATCTTGCATCTGCTGTCGCCAAACTTCAGATGGTAGCCTTCACTATCTAGCTGTAAACCAGATATAAGGCTAAGCCGCACATCAGGAACATGCCTCACATTCTGGAGTGTCATTGAGCACCCAACATCCGTCTGGATCGAGATGGTGCCCATGCCAATGATCTTAGAGTAACTTTCGTTACCCATCAAAACTCTCCCATAATCACCCCTAGTGTAGGTGGTGAAGAACTCCCTGTGTGGAGTCACATGATAGGAGGCGGCCGTGTCAACGACCCACTCCAAATCACTCCCTGCGTGCAAGCACTGGTCCTGGATGGTGAGAATCACCTCTTCTGCACTTTCATCTGCCACAACTGCAGCTACATTGCCATCTTCCTTTTTCTGATCTTTCTTGGCTTCAGCTTGTTCTCTCTTCCAAGCCCTGCAATCTCTCTTCCAGTGACCGGGCTTCTGGCAATGGTGACACTTTCCTCTGCCCTTGGACTTGTCTCTGGATTTCTGCCTCTCCTGTGACGCTCCTCTGCTGCTGGATCTTCCTCTCCTCTCAACTGCATACACATGTGAAGAGGAGGATGCCTCTCCCGAAGAGCGGCGTCTAATCTCCTCATTGAGGAGACTACCCTTGACCATAGCCATGGTCAACTTGCTATCCTTAGCAGAGTTGCTCACGGTGACTACTAGAGTCTCCCAACTGTCTGGCAAAGAACCCAAAAGAAGAAGGGACCGCAACTCGTCATCAAGTGTCAAACCCATGGATGTCAACTAGTTGATAATGCTTTGGAAGTCATTCAAGTGCTCCGCCACCTTGGTCCCGTCCTTGTACTTCAAACTCACAAGCTTTCTAATCAAGAAAGCCTTGTTGGTAGCGGTCTTCTGGTCATAGAGCTCGGACAGCTTGTCCCATAGCTCCTTGGCATTCGTCTCCTCGGCCACGTGATGAAAAACCGACATGTCAAGCCACTTCCGAATGGTACCAATGGCCTTTCGGTTCAACTTTGTCCACTCTCCTGTGGACATGTTCTCCGGCTTGGCGCTCTCACCTTCAACGGGATCGTGAAGGTCCTTGCAATACAAGATATCTTCCATCTTGGCCTTCCAAATCTGCCAGTTGCTACTTGTGAGCTTGATCATTGTTCCCTCATCATCTTTGCCCATTGCTCAAACCTGAGCTCTGATACCACTTGTTGGGGATATATAATGATAAATGCGGAAACAATCAACCCAAGGATCTGTATCCCCCTAAACTGTCCTGCAGCAAAGATGGCACAACAAGAATATGTTCCCCACACGGGAACTCAAATAGCAACAATGATAGCAACCACAAGCAACCACAACAAGCAACCACACGAGACAAGATTTTTACGTGGAAACCCTTACTCAATGTGAGCAAGGGAAAAACCACGGGGCAAGACCGGCAACCAATCCACTATGGTCAAATGATCCAAATGTTCTTCCCGGTTTTGTTGCCCACAAAACCGAGGTACAAGCACACACAACGGATAGTTCTTCAACAAGGAACAAACTATCCCTAGGTATCTAACTATACCAAATGTGCTCTAAAACAAGGAGTACAAGGTAACTCCCCTTGTGGGCTCCCGGATGGAGTCCCAAATACGGCTTCTTGAGGTCGTCCGCAACGACCTCGCTTCAGCTCCTCTCGAGCTCGCCCAGCACCTCCTCTCTTCGAACCCAAACCGCAGCTCCCAAGACACCCTGCTGCTGCTGCCCTCGAGCGCCGATGCTCGGCTTCTTCCTCGCTCTCTCTCTCCCGCTCGCGTGGAGGAAGACGGAGAAAAAGGGGGTCCGAAACCCCTTTGCCGCTGCTGCTGGAAATGGGAAAGGGAAAGGGCACGAAGGTGCGATGCTCCTCTCGAGCTGGAGTGTGCGGGTACTGGAAAACGAATGGGGCTTGTGCGGCTCCTGTTGTCCCTGGAATTGGCCCTCCCAATTGCTGGAAGATTTGCAGCAATGCCCCTGGAAAGGGTCAAATTACAAACCCCCAAGTTGGGGCTGGAATAATATCAAATATACCCAACAGAAATAAATTGTCGAAATAGACTTCGTTATTGGTGGTTCTAGCTGATCGTCGATAATGGTACAAAGTAAAAATTAAGTTTTCTGGCAGTGATTGCAACGGACCTCAAACACGGGCCAATCAAAAATTTCAAAAGTGAAAGGCTAAGATAAAGGATAAAATCTGACTACATCATTAACATAAGAACTAGAATCAACTAGAACTAAAGAAAATGCTAATAAGTGACCCGTCCTCATTGGTGGTCCGTTAGAGTCATCTGCTACTCAAGAACTTCTGCCTCATGCCCATGGTTACATGAAGAAAAGTACAAAATAGATAAGCAAAAGCTCAGAAATGATGCATACATACAAACATAAATACATACATACATATGTGTGTGTATGTACGTACATGCATACAAATATACATGTATGCATGCATATAGGGAACTTTTTAAATAAAGTGGGGTCTCACTATTTTCATGGATAGTCATCAATGGGATCCATGGTTCATAATCTAATGGTTGTATATCCAAAAAATTATTTTCATCATCATGTTTCATTATATTTGATTTTCATAGGCCTTGTTTCATGGGATCTTAATCAAAGTCCGGGCGTACCTTGTAAATTTATGTATCTACGTGCTTATGTGATTGATCGTAACAAGTACCTTTGAAAAGATTCTCACATGTCTGACATTTATAGGTTGGTCAAGCAAACCCAAGGTCCATTAATCCCAACTAAGAATAGACTTTACCGAGACAAGCGGGATCCCAAGTCTTCATGCATCCAACCTCCGCATCCCAATTAATCAACCTCCGCATCCCAATTAATCCTGCTTACTATGGATGCTAGCTATGAAGTATTTAAATAAAATCCATGCACAAGAATTGTGTGTAGACCCTAGAAGATCCACTTAAGGAGGTGAAGCTCATTGAATGTAAATGGATCTTGAAGATCGAGAAAGTGTACCGGAACAAGTATAAATATAAATATATATTGCAGCACAATCCAATCACTGCGGGAACAACAGTGCTGCTCAGCACAACACCAACGGCTGCAATTGTGGGATTTTTTCTTTATTTTTGCGAAATTGATGGCAAAATTACAGCGTATAGAGATTAAATCTTACCTTCATGTCAAATTTTACGAAAATCCGATGTTATTTATTATTTTATCGTAATTGTCAAAAGTTCGATCTTTTTTCGATAAATTGCTTAAATGTTAATTCGGTACTTGATTATTAAGATAAAGTAGCAATTGACATAGGATTTTGGTAAAATTTGGCAAATACACAGAACATTAGTCAAAGATTCAATCTATGTGATTGTAATTATGGAATGGATTTCATAAAAAGAAAAAGAAGATCTCAGTATACGTGTTGTGATATGGGTTTAAAGGGAGGATCCGTTCCCTCCAATTGTATACACAGAACTTTGGATTTTTATCATTTATGTTCTTAACTTTTGCAATACCACTTTTACTTTTTTTTGGAATATGTTGTGTCCCCATTGCATGATATTTTCGAAACAAGATAAGGTTAAGAGGGATATAATCGTGGAAACACCGTCCTCCTCTCCCCCTCCTCCAACTCCTCCACCACCGCTTCAGATGTCTAGCCCAAAAATAATCCAAGGCCTGCAAATCACACCCAGAACATCTGGAATTGCAGCCCTGCAATCAACCAACCTCCATAAGAGCTCCAGCAGGCCGAAGAGGATCCTCTGCTGTAGAGGGGATTGCAGCAGAGGTATTGTAATCCTCTTTATTTTTTTTGTGATCTAGATTCCAAAACCGAACCTTATAGATTGAATCTTAGATTAATGCTCTATGCATCCTTTAAAATTTGTTTAATTCCGAGATTACTTGTTATTTTATCTTAATCATTGAAGATTCTGGTCTTTTTTAAATGGAGTTTAATTTGCTAAGATCTTGACCGAATGTTTGACCATTAAGATGAAATAGCAAATTATATCGGAATAAGGCGAAATTTAGAGAATACTCAGAACAATAATCTAACATTCAATCTATATGGTTGGAGTTTAAAATCAAAATAAAAAAAATTAAAGGGATTACAGCACCTCTGACAGCAGAGGATCCTCTTCCCTAGCAAGCAACCTCCCTTTTGATCCAGCGCAGCCGCATAAGAAGGGGAAGAATGAAGACCATATATCATCCACGATTCTGGAAACTTGTAGTCGAGCACCATCACTTGGAGATTGAGTGCACCTGTAGGCGAAGAGCTTCCCAAGCATCTGATCACTCCAGGCCTTATTAGATCATCACCTCCCGGAGCCACGCATCGGAGCGAGAAGAGCGATGGGCTTTTGACATCCGATCAGTTCTCAATCACCTTTTGAAATCAAACTGATTTAAGCAAGGGAAAAGAACTTACTGTTGCAGGAGACGGGGGTGTGAGGGGCGGAGGGATAGGACCATTCGGTGGAGCGTAAGTCTGGAGAGGTGGAGAGCGATCTGATGAGCGTGGGGACGGCGTCCGAGTCCCCCAACTCCAAGGAGCCGGAGGACGAAGCTGCAGCGGTGACCATGGGCAGTGGCAGTGGGGACGAGTAGAGCGAGAAGAGGGTCACCGGCAAAGATTAGGGCTGTCAAAAAATTCTCAGGTTCGACATTCACTCAGATTCGACTCGGTAAAAATTCGTTTTAGATTCGATTCGAAAATAAACGAACCGAACCTAAACACGAGTTTGGGCTCGATTAAATAAACGAACCGAACCTCAAAAACATAGGTCCGCTCAGGTTCGGTTCATTAAAAGTTCGATTATATACACTGATACATACATACATATATAAAAATATATACATATATATTGTACATATAAAGAAAAATATATTCTCTCAAAACGTGAGGGCTTTCTCTTAAAATTTCCATACATATATATTATATATAGAAAAATCTCTCAAAATGAAGGAGCTTTTTCATAATTTATCCAAATCCACCCATCCTAAATTCCTAACCTAATTTGGTTTCCAGGAAAAGAACCCTCCCTCACGCACGCTGACGTCGCCCACCCCCAACCCATCCCCTGCGAGTTTGTCATTCGACCTCGGCCGGCCCCTCACGCTGCCGTGAGGCTGCGACTACGAGGCCCTCTCGCGCCGCGCCGCGCTGCCACGAGCTGCGATTCGACCTACGACTGCGAGGCGGCGAGGCCCTCTCGCACCGCGCCGCGAACCCGCGAGGCTGCGACTGCGAGGCCCTCTCGCACCGCGCCACGCTGCCGCCCCTCTCAACCTCAACTGTCTGTTGCCCGACTCGCCCCTCTCCCATCTCGGCCTCACACTACCGCGACGCCGCCTGCGAGTGCCGAGCATCCCCCTTCCCTCTTGCAGTCCCAGCACGCACACCGCAACACACATGTATAATCCTTAAATCAAATATGTGTTTTTTACTATATATTATCATGACTTTGAATGAACGCTAAAGAAGGTCTTAGTAAGTAAATTTAAGATGTGCCACTTTTATTATATGGATGTTGATAAGTTTGATACCATCGAACAAATATTAGGTTTCACATTAAGTAATTATTTTTCCATGTTGTGTATATTGAATATTGTTTAGCATTATAATAATCTGTTATTTATATTATTTTTTTTAGAAAATGGCTTCTACACCATCCTCCCAACGGTGATCAAGTAATATTAGAGAGAAATGAGATGGATGATTCAGTTGTAATTTGATTTCCTCCCCTTTGATACTGTCCATGTTTTTCACTTACTTGGAGGGAATGTTCTCCTCTCTGTGTTGCATTAAGTTCATCAAAATATTGCAGGAGATGTCCTCCCCTTATTTGGACGAGATGATGTAGCCGTAATCTGATTTCCTCCCAAAAACACAGGGGATGGATTTGCCATTTTGACATAAGATGCGTATGACGTATATCATTATAGATGACTTACATTTTATGATGATGATTGAAAGTAATTGTGGTTGATACTGTATACATAGTTCATCCCCATGCATTCTGAATGGGACTTTCTATATGCATTGTGATGAGTTAAAGCGCCTAATGTTACGACATTCCATTAATAAAACGCCAACTTTCAAAGGCGTACAGATAAACTAAGCAGGCATGATGGGGAGATTTTAGCCGTGTTCTTAGTTGTGGCATATGTTCTAGTAGTTGGCTTGTATATCCATCCATATAAATATAAGGAAAATTGTATGTATGTTATATAACATACACTACTGAAGTTTTTTTATCAAAAGACATTAACCAATATTGCAAAAATACATATATATTTAACATCATCAATGTTTACTCTAAAACGAGCCTTTAACGAGCCGAACCGAGCCTTCACGAACCTTACCCGAGCTGAGCCGAACCTGAATATGATTTTTATTTTATCGAGCCGAACACAACCCAAGCCTTAAAGTATACTAAACGAACCGAACCGAGCATGGGTAGGTTCGCTCAGGTTCGGGTCGTTTACACCCCTAGCAAAGATGCTATGAGTGGGAGCGACGGGCTTTCGAGGTTTTCTCCCGTGCAACTATGAAGGACATCTCCCCCGAAAAGAGGGGTTCTGGGTAGGGATGCAAACGGATACAGATATCCGTATCCGATCCGTCACCGTATCTATTTTATACAGATTTTGACATCCGTATCCGTATCCGTTTTAAAATGGATACGGATATGGATATCGTTTTGATATCCACAAACATCCGTATCCGTATCCATATATCCGTTTTAGTATATAAATATAGTCGTAGATTTATTTTTAACCATGTATAACATAATTTTCTACCTCCTTTTACCATATTTATATACTTTTTATGATACAAACACATTTAGTAAATTAATATCATGTGTTTTCCATCCAATTCTTATATATTTAAGTCAATTCTATAGAGTATTTCTAACATTACTCGTGTGCGATCAATATCTGTTTTACATCCGTATCCGTTTTTTAAGGATATGGTAAGATAGTTTTAATATCCGTTAATATCCGTATCCGCATCCGTATTCGTTTTAAAAAACGGATAAGGATATGGTAATACCTATATCCGTATCCGACCGTTTGCATCTCTAGTTGTGGGGGAAAGGAGGGAACTGGAGGGTTTGGGGGAAGGAGGTGGTGATGTAGATGGAGCGTGGACTCGACCGGTCCAACCCGAGAAAGCGATCCGAGCTCAAGTTATTTTCCTCATGCTTTGGGACAGATCGAGACTCGCGTTTTTGTTATAAACAGAGGATCCATGCCCGATCCAAGGTCCACCCGGCCATGGTCAAGTTCAGATCGGGCTCAGTCTACCCTCATTTTAAAAATAGAAAAAATATACAAGTACATGTGTACGAAAATCATAAAAATTAAGTAAAACATGTATTGTAGTTAGAGGTCCATATGTTTAGTTGGAGAAATTGAAAAGATAACCCGAGTTTTCCGACGCACAATGGTGACGAATACACCAGCTACGTTTAACATGTGAAATAGATGCATAAGGATATTATGTTTTTCCTATTCTTAAAATAAATATATCGCTTTCTATTTATTGACATGGTATATTCCAAAATTACTTAGGTTGTGGAGGTGTATTAAGCTATGCTAGATTTTTTTTCAATGTTGCCAAAATAAAAAGATCAATCATAATGTCATCACGATTATTTGGTTACTGTACTTCCAACAAATATTTATGTGAGATGTTTAAATTTTCACAAGTCAAAATTCTATTTCCATAACTATGAATCTGAGGCACAAATTGATTATGATGGTGGAAATATTTTCGATCTTGACATCTGACTTCAGCAAGAAGATCAAGTTTCGAATCTCACAATTTGCAATTATTTAAGGAGTACCAAAAGGGTTCATATGTTAGTAAAAAATATCCGAAACACCTTTGATTTTCATATTACAAAATATATACATAATAATTGGATCAGCTCATACACATGCATTTCTAGCACCTGATATCATGAAGTATTCGACAACAAACACCCTAAACCACTGAGCTTGAGGGTAATTGAAGCAAAATCATCCTTTCAAGCACCTACATTCCTTGGCTATTGCATGTATGATGGGCCAGGTCGAACTTCCACGGGCCACGTCCAGTTTGAGCTAGGCCTGGTCCGCAATTGAAAAATCGACAGAATCAAGACCCGAGGTCGGCCCACATGTACATCGAATCGAAGTTGTCCCCGGACTCGAATTAATACCCGAGCAAACATGGCCAGAAAATAATTTCCACTCTAGGCATGTTTATTTATCATCTATCCCTCTCAAGATCTATCCTTCTCTCAATATCTCTTCATCTCCTCGTAACTGAAGGTATATTTTTTTAAAGTTAATTTATTTCCTCTAAAATTAAAATTTAATTGTGCGTCCAATCGGGATGTCATAAGCTTTTAGGAAGGTCTCGGAATGCAATCTTCAGTGGAACTCTACTTTATAATCTAATTATTCTATTCGGCTATTTATTACAATGTAAAAAAACATAGAATTGATCCGCAACAAGCATTTGATATATTACACCAAATATTTAATAGTGAGATACATGCTTCTATGTTAATTATATTATAATTATTTTTGTCCCATTTACTTCAAGTTATCTGACAATCGAGACAGATAAAAAAACCAACTCCCACAATGTATAATTGTTGATATCACATGTTTGAAACGTCATATTGTAACGGATATTGTAACGGATGTAATTTCTACCTCCAACCAAATTTCTATCTTTACTCGTATCACCATTATTGCAATATTCAATTCTATAATCAATTTATGGATATTTAAATACTAAATTAATGGGATTTAATCACTCATTATTCCATCCCAATTGATGGTTATAAAAGGGCCACAACTTTTTAAATCCCGACATCATTTTCCTTCCCCCTTTCCCTTATGCAAAGAGAGAGAGAGAGAGTTGGAAAGAGGAGCCTTATCGGAAGGCTATTCTTCCTCGTATGAGAAATATGGTGTGTCAAGGGAGTGCGGGGACAAAGGGCATGGATAGTCACGAATAAGAAAGCACGACATGAAGGTTCACGAACTTGAGTTTGAGGTATGTGTCGGTTAGGATTATGATCTACAATTGTATGCGTCGGTTAGGATTACGATCGGTAATTATATGTATCGATTTAAGTTTTCGTATAAATATGGATCACTTGTTGTTAACAGGATCAACCATGCATATATTAGACAGTAATTACACGGATCCAAAAGAACGGAAATAAATGTATCACATATTAATATCATTAACGTCATATGTTTCCAATCATTTATCCGATTACGACATGCAAGCAAGAACCGATTATTCACACGGAAAGAAACAAGCGGGAGAGATCCAGGAAAAGGTAAGCAATAAACAAATTGCAGCAAATAAAATATAAGAAAAATTAGTTTAGAGATCACCGAAGCGTCCATGAAATGGACTGTCCTTAGAGAGAATTTCGCCCCCACAATACCGGTGCAAAGGGTACTAGCGATCCGCTCCAAGGATACGGCGGTTCATGGTCTTCGTCCGTGCACACCGACGAGACCGTCCTCGAAAGCACCTCCGAGAACTTGCAGCCGAGAAGAAAACAGGTCGCAGGCGCGCGCGAGAGAGAGAGAGAGAGAGAGAAGAAGAGTGACTGCGGGTTTTTCTTGTGAGTGAAGAAAGACGGCGTCGGGTGAGGGATATAAAAAGAGAAGCTCGCGTGCCCTAGCACGGTCCCTTCGGTTTCCGAAAACGCCCCTCAACGGGTGTGTCCTTTCGAATTCTAAAACCGCGGCTAAGTCGAGCCGTTTGGATCAAGTCCGATTCTCAATGTGATCGAAATCAAATTAATCTGCCTGATTAATTTAATCGATCATCCAAATGAAACCCGCAGCAAAAGTATCAAGATCCGAGATCCGAATTGACTCTCCCGAGCCCGAGCCCGAGCCGGAGACGGAGCGGAGCGCGCGCGCGTGTGGTCCTCCATTCCTCCTCTCTACTATTGCTACAAGAGCTTGGGGTGTGGACTCATATATAAGTCCACCAAAAGTTTAGATCTCTAAGGTATGGTACTAAAATTCAACCCAAACTTAGCCATGTTTCAAATTTGAGAATTCCCAACATTCCCTCCAAACCATTTGTTTTCCAAATTGAAACCAAATTAATTCCAATTGTAATTACATAGGTTTTCCATTTAAAACCTAAATACAATTTTAATACAACAATCCCCCACGAATTCACCAATTTGAAAAAGATATTCAAAAGGATTTAAGAGACTTCTTTCGTCTGCCCACACTTTGCTTTCAGTAAAGGTACCTTCCGGCTTGAACCTCTACCTGAGTTTACTACTTTCACTTTAACAGGAACGAAGTGAACTATGTCTTAAACTTTAGACCTTAGTGTTAAAGTATATGGTAGAAACAACAAAGCGTTGTTCTTGGTGCAATCTTCAAGGTTAGTGATCTTAAAGGACATGCACCATTATCCTGTTTCATGAGTGTGTTCTGGAAAGACCCTCTTCCTTTAACTGCGGTCCACAATAACACTCATATAGGTGGCGTTCTCCAAGGATGCACTGCTAACATCCTGCCCAAAGGCTTAACCCATTCAGAGCCTATGCTCTTCCTAAACTTGCAGTTTTAAATGGCACTCAGGCTTCCAGGGATAAGACACTCATGCTTACGCATTAAAATTAGAATGCCAACCAGTTATCCAAACAGCTTGTTATTACTACATTGAACCTACTTTGTGGGATCTCCACTCAGATAGGTTGGGTTGCTACTGCTGAGGAACTCCTAATGGGTCTCAGTCCCATCCCAAGCCTAGACTTTAGGACTAAAGATCTATCAACTCCCTTAGTCAACGGATCTGCCGTGTTGTCTTTGAATCCAACAAAATCCACATCCAACACTCCTCGAGACACCAAATCTCTTAACGTCCTAAGTCTGATTTGTATGTGTCTCCTTGTTTTCTGATTGAACTTTGAACTCTTGATCTTGGCAATTGTGGTCATATTATCACAATGTACCGAGATCGCAGGAACAGGCTGACCTACCATGGGAATTTCAGACAAAAGTTCCCTTAGCCATTCAACCTCAATTCCAGTGGTGTCCAAAGCACATAACTCGGCCTCAAAAGTGGATCGAGCTAGAATGGTCTGCTTCACAGACCTCCAGGAGACTGCACCGCCTCCAAGAGTAAATACATACCCTGTAACACCATTACTCCCAGACTCCTCTATTTTCCCTATCCAGCTTGCATCACTGTATCCTTCTAATACAGAAGGATGTCTCCCATAATGCAAACTAAGGGAAATAGTTCCCTTCAAGTACTTCAGTACTCGATCCAGATCCTCCCAGTGAGTACGGTCAGGACACCTAGTGTATCTACTCAGCTTTGAAACCGAGAATGAAATATCAGGTCTCGTGCAATTTGCAAGATACACTAAACTTCCTATCACTTGTGAATACCTTAGTTGAGCTACAGGTACTCCACTTTTATTCTTAGACAACGTTTTGGATAAATCAAAAAGAGTGCTTACAGTCTTGCAATCTTGATATCCAAATTTCTCAAGTACTTTCTAAACATAATGAGATTGAGAAACTACAATCCCATCAACTGACCTTGTCAGTTTGAGACCCAAGATCAATCAGCAACACCCATGTCCTTCATCTCAAACGTGCTACTTAAGAATGTCTTAGTCTCATTAATAATCCTCACATGTGATCCGAACAACAATATGTCATCAACATACAGGCACAAGACAATACACTCGTCACCTTTCACCTTGGAATACACACACTTATCGGATTCATGAACCTTAAAGACACATGACAAAATAATCTTGTCAAATTTTTCATGCCACTGTTTTGGTGCTTGTTTCAATCCGTAATGGGATTTGACCAGCTTGCAAACCTTTCCCTCATTCTCAGGAGTCACAAGCCCATCAGGTTGATCCATATAGATCTCTTCCTCAAGATCGCCATGCTAGAAGGCGGTCTTCACATCCATCTGGTGGATAGAGAGATCATATACAGATGCCAATGCTATGAGCATCCGGATTGTGGTCATACTAGTCACAGGGGAATAGGTATCAAAATAATCAATACCTTCCTTTTGCCTAAAGCCCTTGGCAACTAATCTGGCTTTATACTTTTCAATTGATCCGTCAGGTCTAAGCTTTCTCTTAAACACCCACTTGCACCCAACGGTAGAACACCCTTTGGGTAAGTCAACCAACTCCCAAGTTCCATTAGCCATAATGGAATCCATCTCAGATTTGATGGCTTCCTTCCATTGTTTTGCTTCAGATGAAGCCATGGCTTCCTTGTAACTTGGTGGATCACCCTCGATCTGGTAGATAACAAAGTCGCTACCCAGATCCTTGGCTATCCGAGGTCTTTTACACCTCATTGGCTCAATCTCTTCAGAAAGATCATTAGGTTCAGGTTGAGTCTCAACCCCCACATTCGTTATCCTTTCCACTTGATCTGGAATAGATCCTGATGTAGAGGCGCCCTCAATGGTCAGATTCTAAGGAAGCCCAGTCTTCAACGGGAAGACATCCTCAAAGAAGGTAGCATCACGGAGTTCAACAATGGTGTTGACTTCTATGTCCGGTATCTCAGACCGAATTACCAAGAACCTATATGCATAGCTATTTTCTAGGTAATCTAAGAAGACCGCATCAACAGTTTTAGGACCAAGTTTCTTTCTCTTGTGTTCTGGGACTAAAACCTTAGCGAGACAGCCTCACACTTTGAGATATTTTAAACTCGGTTTCCTATTTCTCCAAAGTTCAAAAGGACATTTTTCCATATGTCTTGGAGGAACCCTATTCAGAATATGGCAAGCCGTATTCAAGGCTTCTCCCCATATATAGGTTGGAAGTCCAGAGCTCTGTAAAAGAGTATTGATCATGTCACTTAAGGTTCTATTTTTCCATTCTGCTATCCCATTTGATTGCGGTGAATATGGGGTCATAACTTCATGAACTATGCCAAACGATTTGCATTGTTCATCAAATAAGTTAGAGGTATATTCACCTCCTCTATCTGACCTAAGGCATTTAAGCATTTTTCCTATTTGTGTCTCAGCCTCATTCTTAAATATAAGAAATTTCTTTAAGGCTTCATCATTGATTTTCATTAGATATACATAGCAGTATCTATTGACATCATCTATAAAGGTGATAAAGTATTTTTTATTGTCTCGGGTCAACACACCATTAAACTCACAGATATCTGTGTGCATTAGATCCAAGATCTCACTATCTCTAGAGACAGACTGAAAAGACTTCCTAGGTGTCTTAGCTTGTACAGAGATTTCACATTTTTGAGTTTTGTCAATAGTGTGTTTAGGGATCAACTCTAAATTCATAATTCTTTTAATTGAATTTAAGTTTACATGTCCCAATCTACCATGCCACTGATCACAAGATTCTATGTTATTCACAACATGAGACACAGAACTAAAACGTTCAGAATTTAAAACATTCAATTCATTAATGTTTATTGAATCACATCTAATTCTAAATAACAAATCAAAGTCAGCCAAATAGCCTTTTCCATAAAAAGTACCATGTCTCAGAATGACAACTTTATTACATTTAAAGTTTAACTCAAAACCATTTCTAACTAAGATAGAGCTAGATAAAACATTCTTCTTGATGTCAAGAACATGCAGCACCCTGTGCAACATCCAGACACGTCCAGAGGAGAACCTCAAGTTGACTTGTCCCGACCCTAGCACCCTGGCTGCAGAATCGTTCCTCATCTTCACAGTCCCACCACTGCAGATCTGATAAGAACAAAACAAAGTTCTGTCTGAACAGATATTTACATTGGCTCCCGTATCCACGAGCCACTCATTGGGATCATTGATATGATATAGTTTAGGTTTTACAGAGATATATCCCTCGCTAGTCCCGAGTCCCATAGTGATCATATTCACTTGTGGACTCCCGTCTGCAGCCTTAGGTTGAGCCTTCAAGGACGGACAATCCTTCTTCCAATGGCCAACCTGATTACAGTTCCAGCATGGTTTATTCTTTGCCTTTTTCTGGATCTTACCCTTTGGTTTCATTTTATTGTTATTAGGACCCTTTCCCTTCTTATCTTTGCCCTTCGAGGTCATGAAATTAACCTTAACCTGAATATCAACAGGAAGCATAGGTTTTTGTTTCATGTGTTCCTCCTCTATGGCAATTGCCACCATCAAGTCATCCATAGAGATTTTCCCCTTCCTGTGTTTCAGGGTCATGCCGAAGTCTTCCCATGACTTGGGGAATTTTTCTATGATGCACATGACTTGAAACTTCTCTGGAAGTTTCATTTTGGCATCTTCTAAACCATGGAGCAGGAGTAAAAACTCGTGTGCCTGTTCAGAAACTGTTTTTCCTTCGGTCATGGAAAACTTCAAAAACTTGGCCACGGAGTATTTCTCAATACCGAGATCTTCGGTATTATACTTCCGATCCAAATCTTCTCATATCCCCTTCGCAGTCTGCGTGGACGAACAATATACGTCAAACAACGTGTTGGACAGAGCCAAGAAGATGCAACCATGACATATACGGTCACGTTCCTTCCACGCAGATTGCGCCTTCTGGCTATCGGGTGAGGGGTTTTTCGTTCCACCGTGGGACAGTCGGTTTCAAGCATCGAGATTAATCCTATGGCGGTTAACCAGATCTTCATGCGTTGTTGCCAACGCTTAAAGTTCTGTCTATCGAACATTTCAGTCATACCCGTCATATCTAGCATTGATTTGAACATGGTTTCCGACATAATTTTATAATCGGTTTCGGAAATCCTCTCTAAGATTGTTGTTAACAGGATCAACCATGTATTTATTAGACAATAATTACACGGATCCAAATGAACGGAAATAAACATATCACAGATTAATATCATTAACGTCATATGTTTCCAATCATTTATCCGATTACGACATGCAAGAAAGAACCGATTATTCATACGGAAAGAAACAAGTGGGAGAGATCTAGGAAAAGGTAAACAATAAACAAATTGTGGCAAATAAAATGTAAGAAAAATTCGTTTAGAGATCACCGATGCGTCCATGAAATGGACTGTCCTTAGAGAGGATTTCGCCCCCACAATATCGGTGCGAAGGGTACTGGCGATCCGCTCCCAAGATACGACGGTTCACGGTCTTCGTCCGCGCACACCGACGAGACCGTCCTCGAAAGCACCTCTGAGAACTTGCAGCCGAGAAGAAAACAGGTCGCAGGCGTGCGAGAGAGAGAGAGAGAGAGAGAGAACAAGAGTGACGGCGGGTTTTTCTTGTGAGTGAAGAAAGACAACGCCGGGTGAGGGATATAAAAAGAGGAGCTCGCGTGCCCTAGCGCAGTCCTTTCGATTTCCGAAAACGCGCCTCAACGGGCGTGTCCTTTCGAATTCCAAAATCGCGGCTAAGTCGAGAATCTGCCTGATTAATTTAATCGATCAGCCAAATGAAACCCGAAGCAAAAGTATCAAGATTCAAGATCCGAATTGACTCTCCCGAGCCGGAGCCGGAGCTGGAGCGGAGCACGCGCACATGCATGTGTGGTCCTCCATTCCTCCTCTCTACTATAGCTACAAGAGCTTGGGGTATGGACTCATATATAAGTCGACCAAAAGTTTAGATCTCTAAGGTATGGTACTAAACTTCAACCCAAACTCATCCATGTTTCAAATTTGGGAATTCCCAACATTCCCTTCAAACCATTTGGTTTCCAAATTGAAACCAAATTAATTTCAGTTGTAAATTACATAGGTTTTCCATTTAAAACCTATATACAATTTTAATACAACATCACTTTTAAACTATACTCTTAATGTATGTATCCGATTAGGTTTATGCATATGAACAATGATCAAATCCGAATTTTGACATGTAAAGTGTACGTGTCAATACTTTTGCCCAGGATCACCTTCAAATACTGACAGTAATATCCGTATGGGATTTGCAGATTAATACACATGAATATGGGATTCTACTGGATTGAACTGCCAAAATGTATGTGCATAATAGTAGGGTCTGGACTATCGTAATAATATAATTTAGAAATATATCTTAATAAAAGTAAGTTGTCTTGCTAATGTAATCCTATGATACCTCAGACAATCGATTAGTTATTATCCGCAATATATTTTCAAGTTGTCTTTTTTAAAAAGTCAATCCCTGATGCCTTTTCTCTGGAAAAAGATTTCATATACGAATTTGTTAAGCAATCAGGAATCTTGCCAATCAGCACATGATGTTCTTTTAAAGAAAATCCTTAATTTAGAATGCATGTAAATCCTTATTAGGTAATCTCTTTCCACCGGGCATTACACAATGCACCTATGCACATTTATAGGACCTTCACGTTAGGTTTTATAGTTATGAAAGAGATTTCGCAAACCCATCCGATATCTTCACAACAAATTTATCATCAATCATATGGTCCATAAGTTAGGGTCACTGTTAGTCTGTGAAGTGGTGATGCACAGTTCTTTTTATATATTCGTACATGTAACTATCAATAGATTTCGAGATGGAAAAAAATAACCTGAAGTAAGTGGATCAGCAATGTTCATTAGTCCTATGAAAACAAATATGAAGGAATTTTTCATTGACGAACATGGTTACACTATTTTAATCATCATTTGTTCCCCAGTTAAGCTGATTAGTAAAGACCTGTGATTAGTCGATTATTGCCCATTAGTACTAGCTATTACACTATGACATGTAATTCTAAAATATCCTTTACAAAACTCTGAAACTCTACTTCTTATTGTCGAACAATATTGTACAATTAAATGTTCGTGAAGATACATACGTAATACTCATATACTTTACAAGAATGCCCTTTTCATAAATTAATCTTTTCATAATATCACAAGAGAGGAAAACCGTGCATTAAACTTGGAGTTGTTTCGTCTTTCAACAATATTTTTAATGTATATTAATAATACAGAGTTCATTTGAAAATGAAGATCCCCATTAACCCGTCACATTTGTTTCTCAAATATCACATAATTAAGCAGAGATGCATTTTATTATGATTATATGGAATGCCTCCCAAATTTTCTCCATATGAAGACTTAGCATGAATTTTTTATAAATATTACGCGTGATTATATATATGATAGTATAACTCACTAATTATATAGGAAAGCATACCACGTATTGCATATAGTGTGATTAATTATTGTCTTAGCTGAGCAATGAAGTTGGAGGTAATCTCCAATTAACTTACTATCTAGGAATAATACAAGCATTTTGTCTTTATCTAAGTTATATAAATTATGTGCCCATGGTATACTTTGTATATTTAGTTCTTGCAGTAGAAGATGTACTTAGTTATATTCATTATATCACTAGTTAAAAAAATGAACTATTATTATGGCTAAAGGTACCCCTTCAATGTAATCTATAAAGTCAAGTGAGAAGAATTTTGATAACCTTAAAGAAGATTAAGGCACACGCTCATAAGGAGTCACTTGGACGACTGTAAGGGGTTGTATTAACCCAAGAGGCAACGCCACAAGGGGCGTATGGTTGCAAGGAACTACAGAGGCAAAAGCTAAGTCCTCTACAGTTGTACCTACACTGTCATGTTAATGCCGCAAGGGACAACGCCGCAACGGGCGTATGGTTGCAACACATATATCCGTGTTACGAAAGAAGCCAAAGTACAAGTTATGATTCGAACTTAGACATGCATGGGAAAAATTTATAAGCACGTAATGATAGTTATACAAGAAATCCAAGTACATGATATATAACGGATCAAAGGCCGTTAGAATTCTCATGCATAGACCCCGACGCATACTGTGCATTAGGTTCATGAAAAAAATTTTTGTTTGTCATTTTCACCATGCATGTTTTCAATGATTGTGAGGAACACTTGACACTTTATTTTTAAAGAAGCGCTCGTATTAATATGTTTGCATGACCCAGCAAACTTAGAAAAAATCAGTATTAATATGATTATGAACAATATCTAAATTCAATCTTGTTAAAAATTCATGAATACAATTCTATTGTTAAGAAATTTACGAGTTCGATGTTAATGTTTAGGAAATGATTGATATGACTGCTATTTATTTCTTATGGAATGGAAGAACCTCAACCACAAATTTGTGGTAGGATAGGGTAACTGTAGTATAATTAATAGCATATCACATTCTAGCGGATACCTGGATTTCTTACTTGGTTGTTACATAACCGGCTACAAAAGAGATGGATTACACTAAGATAACATATAAATGCTCTATGAATGGGAGGATTTTTTATCGAAGCGTAGTTGAAAATGATGAGATAACGATGTAGATATTATAAGTAGCTCAATCAGTTGGAATGTTGATTGTTAGTTGAAGCTCATGAAATCAGTTTATGGAAATATAGTATTGGATCATCCTCGATGCAATTCGATGAGGAAGTCAATATATACTAAGAAGAAGATCGAGATAAAGGATACAAAAATAGAGACGAAGGAGATCAATACGAAGGCGGAGAGGATGATGATGAGAGAGAACAAGATAATCTTCAATTACGATTTTTTTTATCTGTTCGATAACTAACGAACCACTTTACGATCATTTAGTTGATAATGGGCTGAGCTTAGACCTAATCGAGGATTTATCATATATCTTTGAAAATGATTATTCGATTTATAATTTAGTTTCTAAGGAGATACCATTTATAAATGAAGAAAACTCTAATATATAAAGTGCTAATGAGGGTAAACTTTTCGGATGAGAAAATATTTTCTCATTGAAGGCGACATTGGTTGGGGAGTTAAGCTCTTCGAGTAAGGTGAAACATGTTCAATTTGGAGTTATCACGTACAAAAAGGACATCAACACTTGATTGTCAGCAGAGGTCGCATGGTAGTTGTCACAAAGATACTTATAGTAATGCATTATTCCTTGTTGGTAATCATGCATGCAAGTCAAAGGTTATTGATATTAGTCTATGACTCCAAGTGCTATCAAGCAGGATGGATGAAAATTGCAAGGTCACCACATCTTATAAAGAAACATAATGGCGAAAGAAGAGTGCTTTGGAGAGTATATTCAAAGATGTTGAGGGATCTTACGTTGATATACATCGCTTTATGTGGACAATGAAATATACCAATATCAGTAATTTCGATTTTGATTATTCATGTGATGCACTTGTCAGGAAGATTGAAACGCAGTGTGTTTATCACAATAGCTCTTAATGTGAATACAAATTTATTTCCAATAGCTTTCGTTGTCTTGGAAGGAGAAAGGGGAGAGTTGGAGGTTCTTCATGTGGTTGACATTAATGCATTCGAGTGGATTTGTAAACAAGAAGACGGGGACTGATAATAATGAGCTTGGGGTAATAAAATGACGAATCTCTCATAAAATTTTAACGTTGTTTTGAAAGGCAAGCACGATTTGCCAAATCTAATGCTAATTCTTGTTAATCTGTGATCGAATTTTTATAGTGCTCAATCCTAAACATCCATATATGCACATTCCTTCAACTCGATTCTGGCCTACTCTATAAGCTTCACCAACAACGCATCCTAATAATGTACTGAAGCGTGGCCAGTTGCAACCAAATTTAGTGGGATATGGTTTAAGGGATTTTTACACCAATAGCCTTTTTATAAATTCATATTTACGCGACGATCTTTCTATAATTTTGAATTACATGAGAAGCCATGAATAGTCGTTAACCCGTGTACACGGTGTAACTCTGTGTTAATTTCCACCAACTTTATTTCTTAAATAGTGGGAATCGTTATAAAATGTCGGTTTTACCCCTTTTATTCTAAATAATGCCCATTATCCACTTCTTGAACAATGGAGGTAGCAGCACTAGCCTCCACAGTAATAGCTAGGCGTTGGGCATCAATCTCTTGACGGGCTACACCTTCAGGGGCTCCACCGTTATCCTCCATGTTTATATCCTCCTTAAAGTAGAGATCTTGCTAGAGCTTGGCAAGAATGTCTTGGTGGTGGATGAGCAAGGTGAGGGTCCACTTGTTGTGAAATTGAGGGGTTCCCTTGACCTGTCCTGCAAAGGATGACTAACAGCGGAACGTTCCCCATAAAGGAACCACGCAAAATAATCGTAGCACGATAATCAAGTAACCACAAAGAGATGAGAAATTTTACATGGGAAAACCCTCTTCGACGTGAAAAAAGGGAAAAACACACGGGGAACGACGACCCACAATAAATCCACTAGGTCGGAAAAATAAGAGGGCATAACATCTTCTCAGTTTTGTTGCCCAACAAAAATGAGGCTCAGTTACAAGAATAAAATCAGATAACTGTCACCTTGTACTTGGAGAACACGATATCATTGCTTCTCCTCGTGTGCGATTCTTCCTCACGCGAATGCACCTCACGCCTCTGCGGACTGCTCTTCACGCCCCTACGGTTGCTCTTCGTGCCTTGCGAGGACTACTCCTCACGCCTTGCGTGGGGTGGCTTTTCTCCTTATTTGGAGAGAAAGAACTAAGAGAGAAGAGAGGGAGAGATGCTTGAGTTGGGATGATCCATAATGCCATGCATGTGTCCTTATTTATATCAAATCTCTCTCTCCTCCTAGTTTTATTTCTGCAACTTCCGGGTACATTTTCACTTTCACAGGGGAAGCGATCTCTCTCTCCTCCTAGTCTTATTTGGAAGAGGACTCCAAAGAGATAATTATCGAACAATCTGCCCCTTATTTTGGGATTGGATAATAACCAACAACCTTATTTTTTTAAAAAAATTGGGAACGGATAATGTTCCCAACAACCTCCCTCTTTGTTCCCAATGGAGAGGTGTCTCCAAGAAGATGATCACTGAGAGGTGACACCGCTCAGCGCTCTACAGAGCTGCAGCTTGTCACGAGTCACAACCTTCGTTAGCATATCTGATGGATTTTCATCTATGTGGATCTTCTTCAGAATGAGATGCTTCTTGTCAATAGTATCTCTCAGCAAATGATATCGTACGTCTATATGCTTTGTGCGAGCATGGTGCATCATGCTCTTGCTTAGATCAATGGCACTCTAGCTACCACAGAAGACAATCGGCTTACTGTCTTCTCATTTAAGTTCACCAAGAAATCATTGTAATCACAACACTTCTTTTCCTACTTCTACTGCTGCAATGTACTCGGTTTCAGTCATTGAGAGCGTAATGCATTTCTGCAACTTGGACTGCCACGAGATCGCTCCCCCTGTGAAAGTGAAAATGTACCCGGAAGTCGATTTCCTCTGATCCACATCTCCCGCCATGTCAACATCTGTGTATCTATGGAGTTTAGGATCCGACCTCCCAAAAATCAAACATATACTTGAGGACCCTCTCAAGTATATCAGAATCCATTTTACAACTTTCCAATGATCCTTCCTTGGATTCGACATGAATCTGCTCACTACACCCCATGACATGAGCAATGTCAGGTCTAGTCCAAACCATGGCGTATATAAGGCTGCCAACTGCAGACTGGTAAGGAATCTTGATCATCTCAGCTTTCTCCTCAGAAGTAGATGGACATGTCTCTTTCATCAACTTGAAATGAGTGGCAAGGGGTGTGCCGACAGGCTTCGCATTCTTCATGTTGAACCGCTCCAGAGTGCGCTCAACATACTTCTCTTGTGACAACCACAACTTGTGCTTCTTCCTGTTACGAGTGATCTGCATCCCAAGCATGTTGCTTGCCTTGCCCAAATCCTTCATCACAAATTCCCTATAGAGTTCTGTTTTGTGCTTTGCGATCAACGCATGATCATGGTCAACTATCAACATGTCATCCACATAGATCTACAGGATAATGAACCTGCCATTGGGAAGACGCCGAATATATACACATGGATCTGTTGTAGTACTCTTGAAATGCTTCGTCATAAAGGCATCAAACCTCAAGTACCACTGTCTAGGGGCTTGCTTCAAGCCATAGAGACTCTTCCTCGGCTTGCAAACCATGTGCTCTTTACCCTTCTCCTGGTATCCCTGTGGCTGCTCCATGTAGATTTCTTCCTTCAGATAACCGTGAAGAAAGGCTATCTTCACATCAATCTGCTCTAGCTCAAGGTCTAGACTTGCAACAAGGCCTAGCACCACTCTCACAGAATTCATCTTCACAACTGGTGAGAAGATCTCATAATAGTCCACGCCCTCTTTCTGGCTGATTCCTTTCACAACCGATCTGGCCTTGTACTTCAGTAGCTTGCCACCATCATCTGTCTTCATCTTGTAGACCCATTTGTTCTTCAGTGCTCTCTGGCCTATAGGAAGCTCAACTAATCATAGGTATGATTTTTCTTCAGAGACTACATCTCTCCATTCGTTGCACTTTGCCAATGATCTCTCTTCTTATTCTCTTGTGCCTCATCAAAAGTGCATGGCTCATCAAGATCAGTCATCATCATGTACTGGGAAGTAGGATAGAGATATGATGGTTTATGTGCCCTCCCAGATCTCCTGACATGAGGCTCTGTTGCATCTGCTTCTTGATGAGGTTGCTCCCCCTGCTCGAGATCCCCTAGACCTATAGCAACGGAGTCTATATCTGGCTCATGTTGTTCTGAATGTGCATCTTATTCTATACATGGTACTGGAGAAGGATCTGAGTCCTCATCGATGTCATCATCCATAGCAATCCCATCAGAGACAACATCACCACTGTCATCCTCAGTCGAAGTCTGATTTTCATATAAAATCACATTTCTATTCCTGGTAATGGTCATTTTCTTTAGATCCCAAAGTCGATATCCGAACTCCTGATCTCCATAGACAACAAAAATGCAGGGTACCACCTTGTCATCAAGCTTCTTCCTCTGTTCCTTCAGGATAAATGCTTAAGCTTTGCATCCAAACACCCTCATATGAGCATATGTGGGATCTTTCCCAGACCAAATGCGTTCGGGGACTTGAAAATTCAAGGGAACATATGGAGATCGATTAATCAAGTAGTAGTGATCCAAACCGCCTCAGCCTAAAAGATCTTGGGAAGCTTTGTTGTCTTCATCATGCAACAAATTCTCTCTACAATGGTCCTATTCATCCGTTCAGTGACACCATTGTGTTGGGGTGTGTGGGGCTCTATCCTTTCATGCATGATCCTGTGTTCTGCATAGTAGCTCTGGAAGACGTGAGAAGTGCACTCCCTTCCATTGTTTGTGCGCAGACACTTCAACACTTTGCATGTCTCGCACTCCACAATAGCATGAAATTTCCTGAAGCAATAAAAGACTTGATCCTTCGTCCTTAGCATATAAACCCACACTTTCCTTGATGCATCATCAATGAAAGTCAGAAAATACTTGTTTCCTCCCAAAGATGTTGTGTCCATGGGACCGCATGAAGGATATGGTTAGATCCTCAAGCGCATCACGGAAGCGTGAGCGTCGCATCGAATACGACGAAGAACGACTAGTCGCACTAGTTGTTCTATGCAGCGGAAATTAAAAAATTTTCTTGCGACGAAACCACATGATCCAAGAACACTTCTCGGATCGTTTTGTCTAAACCACAACCAAGTATTAGGTTTACCTCTTGAAGCGTGGTTGCGATCGAGTCTCTAAACAAAGAGACCTCCTGTCTCAAGTCCGATCCGATGGAGGAGACGCTTGCGAGCGCGGGGATGAACCGCGTGCTTCTCGCAATCCATGTTGATGATCCAAGCGGCGGATCTCCTGATCTCGACACACGAGATCCGATGTCTTCTTCACGAGCGGGGCGCACCGAAGGAGACGGAGATCCACGAGCAAACCATCGGGCAGCATAACGACGATGCCGCAGCGATGGAGAACCTCTCTAGGGCATCCATGGTGGACGGCCACATGAGAGAGATGGAGAGAGGACGTGTAGAGAGAATGAGAGAGAGAGAGATTTGTTGCCTCATCTTCTGTGTCAAGAAGAGCAATGGGGTGCCTCTCCTTTTATAGGGTTTTGGGATCCATGGATCTCAATCCATGTGTCAACACAAATCCAATGGTCCACATCAATTTGTGTTTCTTTCAATGGTCATGATTTGTTGCTAAAAACACAACAACAATTAATTTAATTTAAATTAAATATATGTTGATAAATCAACACAATTTAATTACAAAATTAAATCATCAATACATGGAGATAATGAAAGGAGAGAAAGCCTCCTTCCATGTGGAGAGGGGGGACGGCCTCCCTTTCCTAATGGGAGTGGTGGCCGTCCACCCTCCTCCATTAGGAAGGTGGCTATTTCACCTTTTATGTAATCTCCATTATTTGCAACAACTTTTGTTGCAAATTATTTCACAAAAATAAATCCAATTTATTTTGTGAACATTGCAATCATGCCATTGAAAATTTGTGAATCATATTCACAACCCAAAACAAAATGTAAATTACATTTTCAATTTGATGTCCAATGTGAATTCAATTCACATTAACATTTAATTAACAAATGTAAATTACAAATAGCTCTCTCTTATATATTATAAATCACATTTATAATATATATGACTAATATGGATATTGCTATCCACATTATTCATATCCATGATAATTAAGTCATATTTAATCATCTTGGATCTCTATTCTCTTGTGTCCAAATAATATGAATCACATTCACATTATTTACATCTTTGATAATTAAATCTCATTTAATTATCTAAGATAACTCTCTTTATAATATGAATCAAATTCATATTACTTATCCATTTTCTCAATGCTCGGATACATATATCAAAAATAGAATTATCCATGAACTCCTTCAAGGATAATGCGCATTCTCCGCAGATACTTGGAGATAAGGACAGGGCGATTGTATTGTTCCACGTATAGTGACATGGATATTGAGATCATATCTCAAATCCAGATCGCGGGCCTCCCATAGATGCTTGATTAAATCAAGACCGTAAATCTAATCTTCTTATTGCATCTGAATCACATTCAGATCGATGTCCAACACTTGGACCAAGATCAGATTACTTCTCTACTGAGAGGAGTCACTAAAATCCAAACCCGTTTCATCACTCCCTAGGAATGGAAGCGTCATGGTTATACAATCGTTTATGATCACATCACCCTCAGGTATTCCCAATACCTGTACATCCTGCATACTGGAAGACTCAGACTAAACCCGAAGTATTCGATCAACTTTATACTGTCTACTTCATGGTTTATCAGTAAATTTCTCATTCGATCATTGGGAGTCGGTATTGATCATATACTTTCCAAAAGCATATATCATACCTAGGTCTTGATCATATACTTTCCAAAAGTATATATCAAACCTACAAATTCAGTCAAGCTTCCAAAGCGAGACGACCGTGCGCACGGAATTTGATTCTTCCCAATATCTCATGAGTGAGCTCATGTCTTCCGGTTCAGTAACTGAACTTGTATGATCCCTTTGAGAGATCGTATTACTCATATGCCCTTATATGCACACCAACGCGCCGGTGTATAGACCTTGATTAGGTCATCAACCTATTGGTCTGCCAAATGTACATACTTAGACATATAGCAACACATCTGTCTCCGGTCAGAGGATGCGTGCCTATATCATGACAGCATATGATATAGGACTTTGGTTATCTCGATCTCGTTAAGTCAACTCTTTGACCTAACTAATCTGACACCTCCGAATCTCTATTCCTATGCAGAGGACCTGCATCAAGAGGTCGGCAGATATCAGCCTTCAGAGATAAGGATTGCCATCTCCTACTCAGGCTGGAGATCATCTCTTAACAATCATCTGACGGTGCTTGATGAGTCCTCAATCTAACTCTTTAGATATTCATCTAAGCACCAGCCTCTATGATTCAGTAATTGAATCAACAGCTGTATGATCGTTAAGATGGCCATGGTACATAACCCTAATTGTACTAAGGGACCTATTATGCAAATTATGTATTCTTCATTTCAGATTAAGGAGTGAATTGCAATAACATTTATTGCATAA
Source organism: Ottelia alismoides (assembly GCA_037367405.1). Lineage (NCBI taxonomy): Eukaryota > Viridiplantae > Streptophyta > Magnoliopsida > Alismatales > Hydrocharitaceae > Ottelia > Ottelia alismoides. The sequence goes on from JAZKJV010007300.1 coordinate 29,803, forward strand.
TGGCTCGCCGTGGGCTCGCATTTCCAACAATCTCCCACTAGCCCAAAGAGCCATTAATGGGCTAATCATTTAAACCCACACTCATGTGACAATCATAGACTATTAAGAAAATAGCTAGGTAAGCTGATCAGTCACTCTGTTCCCGCGAGACTACGCCAAGTCCTTTTACGGCACTTGCATATCCCCAGTAACAGTGCTCGCATCTAATGCGAATGTTGCATCTCATGCAACCAATACTCAATCTAGTTAAAGCTATTGTAGTGTTCTTGACACTATAGCTTAATAATTGTTATAACCAGTATTTCCATAATCCTTATCAGAATAGCCTTATTCATGAAGATCTCTATCTCCAAAGGTATCTACAATTAAGGCCTTTTAGATCTCTATCAATAAAGTCTTAAGTTTTTTTAAAGATAAGACTTCGAGATCACTATCTCAAAAATCTTGTCATCTTTGAAGATTTTGCATTTACTGCAACCAAGTGTTTTATTTCCATAGTAGGATTAGTAACAGTTTACTACTCCCACTGCATGGCAGCCATCTGGCTTTTGTACACATCTAGCACACACCCAGCTTCTCAGAACTGATGCCCAAGGGCAAGTAATTCTAGCATTCACTTCCTCAACTCTTTGAGGTGCTATCCCTTAAGATAGGTCAGTACCATATCTTAAGGGTTAGAAGCCTTTCTTGGAATTTCTATGAATAGAATATGTCCAAGGTATACTACAAATGTGACAGTCCAATTATCCTCTTCTCTTGGCTTCTGAACAACTTCAGAACTAAGATCTAAGAGGTATCTTTGAAATCATATTTCAAGATATGGAATAACCAGAGAATAAAACACTTATTATTATCCTTATATCATTTTAAATGATTAGGATATCATCTACATTCAGCAAGATGAACACAAAGGCACTCCCACTAAGCTTCACATGGCTCATCAAGATTCTATCTGAAATCATAACAATTCCATCAAATCTTATGGTCCAACTTCAAGAAGCTTATTTGAGTCCATAGATGGATTCCTTGGTTTGCACACCTTGCTTTCCTCAACCATGAAGCCCTGGGGCTACTTCATGTGAATATCCTCAAAGAGGTATTCGTAGAGGAATGCAATATTGACTTACATCTTTGAAGATGCAATAGTCAAGTTGTGCATCCAAGATTAGCAATATTCTGATGTTTTTAAGCATGGTCACCGAAGAGCAAGTCTCATCGCAAGCAATGTCTTCTCTTCCGATGTGTAGCTCATGGCTACGAACCGTGCTTTGAAGGTCTCCACCTTCTCATCAGGTTCCCTTTCTCTTGAAGATCCATTTACACCTTTACAGGTATTACCCATATAGGTGGATCCTCGAGGGTCCATATACAACACTTGTATATGAAGTCTACGTTAGACTTTTATTGCTAAAATCCATCTTTCCATGCTATGATCTTCAGAAGCTTCATCACATGAAGTTCAATCATTGTCAGATTTCTCTGACACATGGAATCCATCCTCAAACTCATTTGAAGAGGTATTAGTGTTTCATCCTTAATTATCCTTTTAGTTTCCAATTTCAGGAGCCTCATTATCTTCTCAAGATTAAATGAGTTCCTACACTTCATTTTTGTCTTGATTCTCAAGAGTCTCAACCTCTAAGAATCACATTCTCAGAGATGAGATATTTTAAGAATCTCAAGGTCATAAAGTAGGTATCCAATACCATCCTTTATTTTCCTAATGAAGCAGCACTCTCAAGTGCTAGATTCCAGCTTGCATGCATGGAATCATATTAAGGATATACATTGTAGTCTCTACTACACATACATACCTGGAAACTAAGGGATAATTATGCTAAAATTCATCATTGATAAGATCATGTCACACATGATCCAATTGTATCTCCCTATAACTCTATTGAGTTAAGATGTGTTAGGAGGATTGAGATAGAAATGATATTCATATCTCTATAAGGTATTCTTTGAATTTATCTAACAGGTACTTGCTACCTAGATTAGATCAAATTCATTTTATCTTCCTTCAAACTTTGGTTCTAAACCAAAAATAATGAAATCTTTGAACATTTCAAAGGTTTCTTAGGTGAAGAGAAGAAATCTCATATCATACATAATCATCGATAGATATCACTTATCCACAATGTTTACTATGATATAGATGATCCACATACATCAATATGTATGAGATCCTGAATACCTTGGCATCTTACACCTTTCTCTAAGAAGGGTGTATTGGACATTTTACTTTGAATACAATATTCATAAGTATGTAAGTTTTGAAATTTTAGACATTCTAAAGTTTCATCTCTTACTAGTCTATTGATCAAATCAATAAACAAATGTCCAAAGCTTGATGCTAGATCATTGTCAAATGATCTTCATCCTCATATTGATCTTAAGTTTTAATTTCAGTATTTAGAAATGTTAATGAACCATTCATTAATTTTCTAATTTAGTGGAGTCCACTAGATTTTAGATTACTTTCTGAAATATCTCCATCATAACTCCTTATGATAGGTCCATTCCAGAATTCATGTTTATTTCCAACATTTAGAAACAAACAACGAGTGTATTCTAATGTCTAGGTCATAGAGACATTCTCTAAGACTAAGGGCTCTCCCACTGGAATTAACAAGTCTATCAATCCAACAGAGATTGTTGCAACAATTGCATCAATATCCATGTGGATAACTATAAACCTTTAAGATCAATTTTCCAGTTTTCTAAAACATATGCAACCTATTGCAAATGTCATCAGAAGATTGAGATACAATTATTTGACTTTATCTTATCAATGATTTATGTAGATTAATCTGATGCTCCATCCGAGTCCTTCTCTAAGGATTCTAGATAGACTTGATAGTCATACTATCAACACATCAACTTATTGCAGTATTGGCATTCATCCAACTCTTCGGATGACATATGGAAGTCATAGATGTATAGTCAACTCTTTGATTATACTTCTTACTCGGGTCCAACCCATGCTTCCACTGCGCTCCCTTTATCTATAAGCAACCATTGCTTAAGACTAAGGATCTCTTATGTAAGAGCATTTCAACATTTATACATGCTTCATTAAATTCATACAATATGAATATTATGAAGCTTCATGAATGACCAGAGTATAGATAGTAGAATGATGACACTCATCATCTACATCCATCTAAACTATTAAAACATAGGTTCAGGTAGGTACTCAAACAATTTGAATACACCATCTCTTATAGAGACACCATTCTGCATGATGCAGTGAACCATCTCATTCATGTTAAATGTCAAGAGCACATGTGTATGCCAGAATATCTTCATTAATTTTATAAGGATTATTTGACAATTGCAATCATCATCGACATGTCACTTCCAAAGTACATCCGATGAGAGATCAAGACTATAGAGACATACAAACCCTAGGGTTGTAGTCCTATTATCTATTTAATTGTCATTCCTCAATATTATGAGGAAACTTGCACATTGCAACCACATACATTATGTGTCCAATTGCAAGTACAATATCTGGATCATGAGTCCAATCCATGATATTTTACTGGTTATTATTGAGTATATCATTGAGTGGGTTTTAATGAAGGATTATCTGAAATAAGAAATTGGCATAAATATATATATATATTTTACTTTGATTTAGGATTTTTACATCAAAGTTGTCTTGTCTTGTCAACACTGAAAGTTCATTCCCTTAATCACTTTCAATGTAAGAGATATACTTACCATTATGTCTCAACAAGATCTGGGATCTCCTTCCTTATCTTTGTTGCATCCCAATAATATGAGAACCTACAACTCGGATAAAAAGAAGCGGGAACACATTCCGCCTTGCAAGTCCAACTTGCATCTCTCAATTCGGTCTTTAACACCCGGGCCCACCACCCCTAAGGCAATGTTGACCCGTCATTAATTGAACCAACCGTCAACAGGAATACAACTCGCTATGCGCAATCCAATATCGCCCCAATAATATGAGGACCCGATATTGGGGTCACTACGCATACGTCCTTACTCTTTCGAGAAGCGAAGAGCCCGATCCAAATGGATCGTATGCAGGAGCTGTCACTTCGGACAGGCGTCTCCTACATACAATATCTGGCGACGGAACCCTTCGCCTTGACGGGAGACCATGGATGTCACTTATGTGATCCTCCATATCATATTCAAATTCTAATTAATCATTATGAATCATATTCATTATGATTAATTCTTCCAAGGGAAATAACATCTCTATTCATAATAGAGTGTTTTCATTTTAATTGGATTCCAATTAATCTAATCATATTAAATTAATGATCCAATTAATATCCAACAAACATTTTAATAGTTACTTGAATTATGGTATTATCTCAAATACGTATTATTTCGAATTTTAATAATTAGAAATACATCATGATTTCTTAAGCATTATACTAACCCTACCCGCTGTCATGGCCAGTACCGACGAGAGTGGGACGGACCACATACGTTGCAACCCGCAACCCCAATGCTCTCCGACTAGACACCATATCCACCTCGGGAAAGGATAATGCAAAATAGATCATTCTGTACTTGAGATGATCATCGGTTCTTCAACCGAAATTATACCATATAGTAATAATCAAAACAATTTTTGATTAACATTATAATGAGATTTGTTAAACAAATCCCAAGTCCTATCCAAGCAACATGTTTGTTGGAATGTTGATCATGTAGATCATGTAACCAATCTTGATCTAGATCACATCTAATCATTTATTGGTTAGGGTAAAGTCATTTAAGGACATAACTATCATCAAATATTTCACAAATATTTATGCATAATTATTTCCAGGAAATTAAACAATTTAATTTCACTAATTAATTAAATGACAATCACTAGGTTCTTGATTAGGAAAGTATTTTCGGCAGTGACCCTCACTTACTAAAAATATCATATCTCAATCAATTTAAATCCAAATTAAGCAAAGTAAATTTCTAAAGTTTGCTAACTTGATTTACAACAGAACCCAAGTGATTTGCACGCATTTCAAGGCGTTTCAAATCCGCAATTAACATCTTAATTACGTCATGATCCGCAGTCCCCGAAACAGTGGATACATGTTCACTAAAATGAGCATATCTAGAGCAAACGGAATCGAAATCACGCAAACTCAGATCCTACGGTTTCCTTATTTAATGGGGAATAAAATTCAAATATTATTTTCGTGTTTAAACAATTTAAACAGTGTCGAAAATAATATCAAAACAGAGATGCGAAAATGAAATGCAAGAAAACTTTCGCAAACCCTAATGAACCCAAGTCGTCCTCGGTTTATGGATCGTATCCAAAACCACCAACCTATGGCTCTGATACCACTTGAAGGATATGGTTAGATCCTCAAGCGCATCACGGAAGCGTGAGCGTCGCATCGAATACGACGAAGAACGACTAGTCGCACTAGTTGTTCTATGCAGCGGAAATTAAAAAATTTTCTTGCGACGAAACCACATGATCCAAGAACACTTCTCGGATCGTTTCGTCTAAACCACAACCAAGTATTAGGTTTACCTCTTGAAGCGTGGTTGCGATCGAGTCTCTAAACAAAGAGACCTCCTGTCTCAAGTCCGATCCGACGGAGGAGACGCTTGCGAGCGCGGGGATGAACCGCGTGCTTCTCGCAATCCATGTTGATGATCCAAGCGGCGGATCTCCTGATCTCGACACACGAGATCCGATGTCTTCTTCACGAGCGGGGCGCACCGAAGGAGACGGAGATCCACGAGCAAACCATCGGGCAGCATAACGACGATGCCGCGGCGATGGAGAACCTCTCTAGGGCATCCATGGTGGACGGCCACATGAGAGAGATGGAGAGAGGACGTGTAGAGAGAATGAGAGAGAGAGAGAGAGATTTGTTGCCTCATCTTCTGTGTCAAGAAGAGCAATGGGGTGCCTCTCCTTTTATAGGGTTTTGGGATCCATGGATCTCAATCCATGTGTCAACACAAATCCAATGGTCCACATCAATTTGTGTTTCTTTCAATGGTCATGATTTGTTGCTAAAAACACAACAACAATTAATTTAATTTAAATTAAATATATGTTGATAAATCAACACAATTTAATTACAAAATTAAATCATCAATACATGGAGATAATGAAAGGAGAGAAAGCCTCCTTCCATGTGGAGAGGGGGGACGGCCTCCCTTTCCTAATGGGAGTGGTGGCCGTCCACCCTCCTCCATTAGGAAGGTGGCTATTTCACCTTTTATGTAATCTCCATTATTTGCAACAACTTTTGTGGTAAATTATTTCACAAAAATAAATCCAATTTATTTTGTGAACATTGCAATCATGCCATTGAAAATTTGTGAATCATATTCACAACCCAAAACAAAATGTAAATTACATTTTCAATTTGATGTCCAATGTGAATCCAATTCACATTAACATTTAATTAACAAATGTAAATTACAAATAGCTCTCTCTTATATATTATAAATCACATTTATAATATATATGACTAATATGGATATTGCTATCCACATTATTCATATCCATGATAATTAAGTCATATTTAATCATCTTGGATCTCTATTCTCTTGTGTCCAAATAATATGAATCACATTCACATTATTTACATCTTTGATAATTAAATCTCATTTAATTATCTAAGATAACTCTCTTTATAATATGAATCAAATTCATATTACTTATCCATTTTCTCAATGCTCGGATACATATATCAACAATAGAATTATCCATGAACTCCTTCAAGGATAATGCGCATTCTCCGCAGATACTTGGAGATAAGGACAGGGCGATTGTATTGTTCCACGTATAGTGACATGGATATTGAGATCATATCTCAAATCTAGATCGCGGGCCTCCCATAGATGCTTGATTAAATCAAGACCGTAAATCTAATCTTCTTATTGCATCTGAATCACATTCAGATCGATGTCCAACACTTGGACCAAGATCAGATTACTTCTCTACTGAGAGGAGTCACTAAAATCCAAATCCGTTTCATCACTCCCTAGGAATGGAAGCGTCATGGTTATACAATCGTTTATGATCACATCACCCTCAGGTATTCCCAATACCTGTACATCCTGCATACTGGAAGACTCAGACTAAACCCGAAGTATTCGATCAACTTTATACTGTCTACTTCATGGTTTTATCAGTAAGTTTCTCATTCGATCATTGGGAGTCGGTATTGATCATATACTTTCCAAAAGCATATATCATACCTAGATCTTGATCATATACTTTCCAAAAGTATATATCAAACCTACAAATTCAGTCAAGCTTCCAAAGCGAGACGACCGTGCGCACGGAATTTGATTCTTCCCAATATCTCATGAGTGAGCTCATGTCTTCCGGTTCAGTAACTGAACCTGTATGATCCCTTTGAGAGATCGTATTACTCATATGCCCTTATATGCACACCAACGCGCCGGTGTATAGACCTTGATTAGGTCATCAACCTATTGGTCTGCCAAATGTACATACTTAGACATATAGCAACACATCTGTCTCCGGTCAGAGGATGCGTGCCTATATCATGACAGCATATGATATAGGACTTTGGTTATCTCGATCTCGTTAAGTCAACTCTTTGACCTAACTAATCTGACACCTCCGAATCTCTATTCCTATGCAGAGGACCTGCATCAAGAGGTCGGCAGATATCAGCCTTCAGAGATAAGGATTGCCATCTCCTACTCAGGCTGGAGATCATCTCTTAACAATCATCTGACGGTGCTTGATGAGTCCTCAATCTAACTCTTTAGATATTCATCTAAGCACCAGCCTCTATGATTCAGTAATTGAATCAACAGCTGTATGATCGTTAAGATGGCCATGGTACATAACCCTAATTATACTAAGGGACCTATTATGCAAATTATGTATTCTTCATTTCAGATTAAGGAGTGAATTGCAATAACATTTATTGCATAATGGCTCGCCGTGGGCTCGCATTTCCAACACCGCATACATTGGAGTGAATCAAATGCAGAAGAGATTCCTTCACCTTTGATCTGGTCTTGAAAGGTGCACTCTTGTTCTTTCCAATCTCGCATGAATCACTAGGTGACAGTGTTATGTCAGTGTGACATGGTATCAACTCCTTCCTGCTCAAAAGTTGTAAGCCTTTTTGGCTCATGTGTCCGAGTCGACGATGCCAAAGATCCGATGTGTTAGCCTCACTAGCATGTAGGCTTCCATCCATGACCTTCACTCGAGTCTTGTAGAGCGTAAACATAACCTGCCTCTGGGCATGACAAGAGAGCCCTTGTAGATCTTGCACCTACTTTTGCCAAACTTCATATGGTAGCCCTCCCTATCCAGTTGAGAACCATATATGAGGCTAAGCCACAGGTCGGGAACGTGCCTAACATCCTGCAAAGTCATTGCACATCCAATATCAGTCTGAATTGAATAGTGCCCATGCCAACGATCTTGGAGTAACTGCTATTACCCATCTTGACTCTCCCAAAATCTCCCTCTGCATAGGAAGTGAAGAACTCCCTATGCAGAGTCAAATGATAGAAGGAGACCGTGTCAACAGCCTACTCAGAGTCATCTCCTGCGTCTAGACACTGCTCCTGAATAGTGAGAACCATCTGATCTGTGTCATCATGGGCCCCTGCTGCAGCAATGTTCTCATCTTCACCTTTCTTCTGATTCTTTTTGGATTCTGCTTGCTCTTTTTTCTAGACTCTACAATCTCTCTTCCAGAGACCAATCTTGTTGCAATGATGGAACTTTCCTCTGTCCTTAGACTTCTCCCTAGTTCTTACGTGATTTCCCCTGCTGCTTGGCCTACCTCTTCTTTCAACTGTGTATACATGTGAAGAAGAGTACTCTCCAGATGATCGTCGTTTGATTTCTTCATTCAAAAGACTATTGACCATAAGAATGGTCAGCTTGCCGTCTGTAGTGGAGTTGCTCACAGTAATCACCAAAGTTTCCCAACTATTTGGTAGGGAACCTAATGGAAGAAGCACCTGCAATTCATCATCTGGCACCATGTTCGTGGTACTCAATTGATTGATGAGACTCTGAAACTCATTCAAGTGCTCAGCAACCTTCATCCCATCCTTGTACTTCAGATTCACTAACTTCTGAATCAAGAACGCCTTATTGGTGGATGTCTTCTGCTCATAGAGATATGCCAATTTCTCCCACAGTTTTTTTTCATCTTCCTCTTCTGTGACAATATGGAATACCGATAAGTCCAGCCACTTTTGGATGGTACCGACTGCTTTCTTGTTCAGCTTTGTCCAGTCACCTACGTACATGCCCTCGGGCTTGGCTGTTTCTCCTTCCACTAGATCATGGAGGTTCTTACAATACAATATGTCCTCTATCTTGGCCTTCCATATTTTTCAGTTCGTGCTCATCAGCTTGATCATCATGCCTTCATCATCCTTTCCCATCTCAACAACACGAGCTCTGATACCAATTGTTGTAAATTGAGAGGTTCCCTTAACCCGTCCTACAAAGGATGACTAGCAACGGAATGTTCCCCACACAAGAACCAAGCAAAATAATCATAGCACGATAATCAAGAAACCACAAAGAGACAAGAAATTTTACGTGGGAAAATCCTCCTCGATGAGAGAAAAGGGGAAAACCCATGGGACACGATGACCTGCAACAAATCCACTAGGTCAAAAAAATAAGAGGGCACAATATCTTCTCAATTTTGTTGCTCAACAAAACGGAGGCTCAGTTACAAGAATAAAATCAGATAACTGTCACCTTGTACTTGGAGAACACGATACCATTGCTTCTCCTCGTGTGTGTGATTCTTCCTTGCGCGAATGCACTTCATGCCTCTACGGACTTCTCTTCACGCCCCTGCGGGTTGCTCTTCACACCTTGCAGGATTACTCCTCACGCCTTGCGTGGGTGGGTTCTCTCCTTATTTGGAGAGAAAGAACTAAGAGAGAAGAGAGTGAGAGATGCTTGAGTTGGGATGATCCTCAATGCCATGCATGGGGCCTTATTTATACTACTCTTGCCTCCTCTCTCTCCTCCTAGTCCTATTTGAAATAGGACTCCAAAGAGATAATTATCCAACAATCTCCCCCTTATTTTGGGATTGGATAATAACCAACAACCTTTTTTTAAAATTTGGAATGGATAATGTTCCCAACACCACTATGGTGTGGTCATTGCTGTTTTCGTGCCTCGTATGTAGTAGAGATTCTGCACATACACGCCCTATAGGTCTAGTCATTTTAGCTTTGACACGAAGTCTCGCACGTTGAATGCTCCTGATTATAGCCTCACGATCTCCACCATCTCCTTAAATCACATCCCCTCCCCCCCAAGATCATCCTTGTTCGCCTCCCTACCAAAGGACATGAGGGAGGAGAACTGATGAGAAGAACGGCCATGTATGCATCTATGGAATCATATAAGGATTAAAGTAAAACTTCCTTAAACTTTCGAATCATACATAACTTCAACCGTCGGTCTCATGACGTGTCCCTAATCTGAATGAAGGAGGAACTTTGAGGATTCTAGGTCGATAGCACTCGCTCTGGAGCGGTGGACAACACTGGATTCCCTTCGACGATGGATTCCAATGCGGTGGATGAATGGATGTCCCTAATCTGAGTCAAATATTTTAGCGACCATATGCAGAGAATAGATCTTTCAATGCTTAGAAACAGAACATTTAGGATTCCTATGATACTCAAAACATGGTAAGCACGAGATTGAAATTGGTATTTAGCAATGTAAGATTTGAAACCTATCAACAAAAGAGGAAGACGAATGAAGTTTAAGCAATTGGAAATGGAAAGGGGGATGTTGCGAATCGTGGAAGAAAATGTGTATAAACATGCTCAACCAAGCAAGCACGAAGACACAAGGATTTACAAGATTCACTCGTAACTTATCTACGTCCTTGAGCGACAGCAATCGGTTTTCGCTATGTGGAGAAACAAGGAATGCATAGGATACTGAGACGATACAAAGATTGGATGCGGGTTGGGATTATAGTATGTGGTGTTCCCAAGACTTCTTTTGTAGTGTAAAAGAAGAATACCAATTGTATTCAGCAATTCAGCCCTAAAACTCTCAGCCAATCAAGATTTAAGAGGCAGATCAGGCATCTCAGCAATCCAATCCAACATCTCTCAGCCAATCAAGATTTAGGAGACGTATCGGGCATCTTAGAAATACGGCCCAACAACTCTCAACCATTCAAGATTCATGAGGCATATCATGCATGTCAGCAATCTAGCGCAATAGCTCTCAACCAATCAGAATTCAAGAGGTGAATCAGTCATCTCAGCAATACAACACAACAACTCTCAGTCAATCAAAAGGCAGGGCGGAGATCAAACACATCGGCAATCCATCCCAAGAAGTGATTATGATTCAAGACATATCAATAATCTCTACCTTTAATCGAATCCTCATATAGCTGGACTAATCACTGTTAGACTCCATCGAGGTTGATGCTCAGATAGTAGAAAAAACAACTTCTTGACTCCATCAATTGAATTCCCATATAGCAAAATGCACCATTGTTATACCATGAGTTGAATTTTCCAGTAGCAAAATTAACCACTACTTGACTTCACCACGAGTTGAGTTGTCATATAGCAGAATTAATCACTGCTTGAGATTCAGATAGTAGGATTCAAGGAATTATAAACAATATCTACCTTAAAATTTACCCTTAGAGAAGCTTTGTCGAGCTTCAGTGCATCGTTGTGAGGCCCTCCTTAGGGCTACTACCAACATTGACATTGAGGAAGTCCAAATAGTGATTGAACTTACTCTCAGGAACTGCCTTTGTGGACATATTAACTGGATTATCTGATATGTCGACCTTCTTCACCTTTGGCAACTTAATAAGCTCCCATGTTTGATTCTTACAAGGAAACTCCATCTCCTCACCCATGGTAGCAGTATACTACCTAGATTCTTCCCCCATTATAGCCTCCCTATAAGTGGAGGGACTTGGAGACTCTATCTCCTCTGCAACTTGTAGTGTGAATGCAACAATGTCTTCAAATTTCATATTTCTACGACGGGTGTATCTCTCTACAGGACTGATCAATAGCAACACTTGGTTGCTCTTGTTCCTCAACTTCAGGCTGTTCAGTAACAACCTGATCATGAGTAGTGCGATCAACTATGTGATCACTACTTGGTGTCAAATTGAACTTCACATGTTCATGTACATCATCACCTATCCTTGCATCAACAAACTCACTATTTGAGTGAAGCATGGAATTCTCATCAAACATAATATTCCTGCTAACAGTAACTCTATGCTCAGAAGGGGACCAGATTCTGCTCCCCTTAATTCATGCGTCATATCCAGTAAACACCCCTTTCTTTGCCCGTGGTTCTAACTTCCTTCACTAACATGATAATGAGAAGCACAACCAAAGACTCGTATAACTGAATAATCAGCATGATCACCATGCCATACCTCCATGGTTTTTTTGTAGTTGATAACAGATGCGGGACTCCGATTCACCAAGTAATACGTTGTATTCATAGTTTCAGCCTAGAATGATCTATCAAGACTAACATTAGAGAGCATGCACCGTGCTGACTCTAGAAGTGTCATGTTCATTAGTTATGCAACATTATTCTGTTGTGGCATATCTCTAACGATGACGTGTCTTATAACACCCTCCTCCTTATAGAACTCATTAAACTCTAGAATAGAACTCCAGCCAATTATCTGTATGAAGATGCTTCACCTTCTTTGAAGTCTAGTCCTCCGCCAAGATCTTACATGACCTAAAGGTCTGAAATGCCTTGCTCTTCTACTTCATCATGTACATCCACACCATCTCGGAGTAATCATCATAATAGATAGAAAAACCTAACACCTTTAATGAATGCAGAAATTACCCTTGTTAATTTTTGACATGTTATTGTAGTCGGGAAACTCTGAGATTCATCACAAAAGTGACCACACCGATGAATTAATATGGAAAATTAATCTTCAATGTTGTCACGATATTTATTTTACTTACGTATGTCCTAAGGTCGAACTCAGGGAGGTAATATAAAGGTTCAAAATTAATTCTCAAATAATTAAGAAAATTAGATTTTCAAAGAAGAATATTATTTTTCGCATTTTTATATTTTCATCTTTTTATGGATTTTAGAAATAAGAGATGTAATTAATTCAAACAGAAATTATAAAGCATGAATTTTCAAAAAATTAAATGCACAACAAAATAATTCTATATTATGCGGTGAAACTAGAAATAAATAGATACACTATTTAGAAATAAATAATTCTATGTTATGTTGTGAAACTAGAAATAAATAGATGCAATAATTAGGGATGAGCATGGGCAAGCTAGGATGGGCCCTTAAGGGCCCATGCCCAAGCCCACTTAAAAACTTCGAGCCTTGGGCCGGGCCTAGGCCCGTAATTTTTTTTGGTTCGGCCCAATGCCAGGCCCGACCCAATTCCTATGGGCCGGGCTTGGGCCGGACTGGCCCATCTTAACCCATTATATATTATTAACTTTGAGTTTGTGCTTAAAGTCAATCTCAATTCAAGTTAGATGAGCTAAAATTGTTTAAAACATATGCCATAATACTTGTGAAACAACTCAAACTCGATTCTACCGGAGATGATTTCTCATTTTATACAAGTCCACTAAATGTTATATACCATAAACGTCTCTCGTTACAGAAGTTGAAAGAGTGAATCAAGTTTACACAATTAACAACAACCGGTGCATCAGGCACTACATGTTAAAAAAGTAGGCATAATGCTCGTATTGGGTAAAGGTTAAATAATAGAAAATATTATAATGGAAAAAATAAACACTAAAAAATTCAAGAACAACAACCAGAATCTAAGAAAGACTAATTAAGAAAAATTAATTCTGAAATGAAATACAATGATCATCAACTCATATGTCACACACCTGACTTTCTTGATTTATAAACATTGTATGATGATAGGATACATGAATAGAGTGTGCGTGACAGGTGAGAGTTTCCATACGTGTAGGATATGGGAAGGGTTCGGGCCATCTTCGGCTCGGGCCCGTGGGCTGGGTCGGGTTGGGCTAAGCCAAGCCCGAGCCCAACCCAAAAACATTTCGGGCCTAAAATTGGGCCCAAGCACGACCCAATGTTCGTTTGGGCTTGGGCCAGGCCGGACTTTTTGGGATGGGCTTCGGGTTAGGCTGGGCCGGCCCAGCCCCATGCTCATCCCTAGCAATAATAATGTGGTATACACGTCATGCAAGCAAAGACAAGCAAGTAAGCAGTCAAAACAAGTAGTCCAATTAAGTGACCCCTCGGATCACTTTATGATAAATTAATACCAAGTTAATCCCCAATTCAAGGCACAATTTATTGAGCAAGAAGAGTCAATAAATGAGAATAAAGGTTTTCCAAATTAACAAACTGAATCCTTAATTTATTTATGTTCAGAAATGTCTCTAAAAATGAAAGTAATAGTTCTATGTAAAAGAGAATCAAATCATTATCAAAATGATACCAAGTGCACCAAAATCCGATAAAATAATACTTAAGTTATATAAATTGAAGTTCAGAGACTACATTGTAATTAAAATAATTAAATATAAGCTATTTAAACCATAGGGGGCTATTATATAATTTTTCAGACCTGTAGGGGTCTCCTTGTAATATACCCATAGGTGGGGTGGGGGGGGTATATATCCTATGTCTGGAACTAGGGAGGAGCTTCCTATATTTTTTTCCAAGACACATGTAGGCATGCTTGATCTAGGGACTTATTTGTAATTTTGTTAAGCTGCATGGGCTTGGATGCTAAATTCACCATGCCATGCCATGTGGGGAGAGAAGGCTTGTTTGTCGATTCGGTGGCCTCCTCTACGTGGAACCTTCTCTCTGCTTCAGTAATGCCCGAGACACTAGGCTTGTTTCCGCAGGTCGTTCTTGATCGGGACAGTCTGATGGAGATGAATCTAAGGGACACGAATTCGGCATCTTTGGACGGTCGATTTCCTTTGAGTTCTTGATTCAAGGGTCTTGTATACTGGTCATGGGGGTGCTCTTCCTTGAGGTTCGACTCTGGTGTTGCCTTGCTATTCAATAGACGTGAGGCGGAGGATACCCTCGGTGAGGCGATGGAAGGAGATTAGTAGTGGAAGGCCGTGGGAGATAGAGAAGGAAGTGATGAGAGGAAAAAGATGGAAATGGTCCTGATTGGTGCATAGAAGAAGGAGGAAGCAGAATATGTAAGAGGAATAAGAGGGGATAAATGGAGAAGAAGGTGGTCGAATCTCCTGGGATTTTGAGGAGTTAGGGCACTTGACTCCGGTCTTCGCCTGTAGAGGAGCGGGGGCGCTCCTCGAGGCTTTGCTGGTCACTTGAGAGTAGCAGCAGCACAATGGTGGGGGTTATCACCGGAGTATAGCAATGTTCGTTGTCACTAGCCCTTGTACCAACTCCCTCTCTTTCTCTTTTCGTTTCTGATGGAGTTGGCGGATTTCCTAGTCATGTGGCTACACTAGCATTGCGCCACATGGTGCATTGACTAGAATGTTTGATTAGTGCTTAAAATATAGTAATAAATAGATAAAAATAGAAAATAGACTCGAATGTAAAAGTGCATATATTCATTAAATGTGATCTACAATGCCCATGAAGGGTCCAAATGCACATGAAGTCGTGTGTGTAATATGGGAATTTTTTTGTGATATTTTATGTATATAAAATACTATTTTTAAGTTTGTAATTTTTATTTAATATTTTATGAGTGAATAAATGCATGTAAAAATCAAATATGATGTGAAATAATGTGATGGACTTGAATGTGATTTTTTAGATTTTGATGGGCATGAAATAGATCAGAAAAATTAGGGAAGTGAAATATATACATGTGGATTAGATCAGTTAGCTTAAGTCAGAACTTGTCTTTTTATTTGTTTTCCTGATTTATTGTATTTTATTTTTATGTAATTTATTAAAATACTAAATAAAATAAAGAATAAAAAATGGATCAAAATGAGTGAAATATGCATATCAAATGATAGGTCAAAATCAACAAAAATGTACATATGTCCTGAAACTCAATTTTCACAAATGGACTCATATTCTTTTGAATTTGGTCTTGATTTGAAGATAATTGAATTTATATTAATTTAAAAATGAGTAGTATTCATTCAGACATTGTATGAGAGAGATATCTGTGTTTTCATCTTTCTGTTCTGAAATTAGGGTTTTGGATTATTTACGTATGTACAAGTTATCATTTTTCAAGAATTTTTATTGATTAAGATTAGTGATATGAAAATTGTGAAGTTGGACATGTTAATTGAATTTAGAATGAACTAATTAAAAGTTGTGTGAAGTTATGTGAAAATATAAAGATGAACATGCATGTATAAATGAATGTTAATTTATGCAATTTTTTTATAAATGCTTGAAAGGTAATTTTATGAGTTAACATGTAAATGATCATAAATTCTCGAGACATATATCTATTTTTAGCTAATTAGAGTGATAAATCATTGATTCGTCAACCTTCCAAAAGATGGGACTCGTGAAGGACCCCAATAATCAGCATGGATGTAGTCGAGTGTCTCCTTCATCCTGTGGATAGATTTACTGAATTGCTTCATGTGTTATTTCCTGAACATGAAATGCTCGTAGAACTCCAGCTTGGATCACTTGAGATCCACATTGAGACCCTTTTAATAGAGGATATTCTTCCCCATCTGACTCATGTATCCTAGATACATGTGCTGCAATTCTAACTTTGATCTCACAGCTTGGAAGGCGACTGCAATAGAACCTATAACTTTAGACCCGTGTATGATGTATATGGTCTTCTGGTTATTGCTCTTGATGACAACAACCTTGCCTTTGGAAACCTACATGACTCCACCTTTAGTGATGTGCATGTATCCTTTAGAGTCAAAGACTCCAAGGAATATCATGTTCTTCCTCATATTAGGAACATGGTATACTTCTGTCACCGTCCTCACGACTCCATCATGCATCTTTATATTCACAAAGCCCATCCCTACAATCTTGCACGATGCATCATTCCCCATGATGACGTTTCCACCATATACCTTCTCACAAGTGCAGAACTAATATACATTAGAGGTCATATGGTAATAACATCCTTAATCAATAATCCATGTGCTATATGTTGTCATTTGATCTATGGTAGCGAGAACCATATCATCTTCGGAATCTACGCCTCCCTATGTCACAACAGAAACCGTGGCTTTGCCGTTCTTCTTTGGCAGTCCTTCTTTCAATGTTTAGGTTCTTTGCACTAATTGCATATGTCCTTGGAATTGTGGTTATTGAACTTTTCTTTTCCCTTTTTCGCATAACCAGAACTTAGCATGATTCTTTTTATGAATCATAACCAAACATGTAATATAAGAGTCCTGCTTTCTGGTAATCATATAGTGAAGTTCATGTGTATGCACACCGATGCGAACTTCCTCTAAGGCTATCGGTTATCTTCCTACAATAAATGATCGAACAAATTTCTCATACTATAATTGATGAGAAATCAATAAAATCAAAGCAGTATTCTCATCTGCAATCTTATCATCTACATTTCTTAAATCCATCAACATTGTATTTAAGCAATCTAGATGTTCTTTAAAAGATGTACCTTTCTGCATGCAGAGAAAGAACATGCATTGCTTTAAGAGCAACTTGTTGGTCAGAGACTTCATCATGTACAAACTATCAGGTTTCAAACACAGACCGATCGTGGAATCCTCATCGACAGCCTTTGCAATAATCTCGTCTGCCATACATGGCATGATCGTTGAATGTGCCTTCTCTTCCTGAACCATCAACTTGGAGGATTCCAATGCCTTTGCCCGCTCCTAATCCAATGGCGTCTAACCCTGCTTCTTCAGAAGGGCACTCATCTTGATCTTCCATAGACTAAATCCGTTCTTCCCTATGAACTTCTCAATCTTCATATTGTGTGATGTAGTCCTTGATTATCCAAATGTCACTTGGTGCTCTGATACCAATTTGTTGCAAATCGCATAAGGAAATACGCACAAACACGATCAAACAAGCAAGCACACACACACATACACGGATTTACAAGGTTCACCCATAACTGGTCTATGTCCTTGAGGTTTTCAGTATGTGAAGAAAGAAGAAAGAGGATATTGAGAAGATACAAAGATGAGATGATGGGTGGTGTCCCCAGGGACCTATTTATATTGCAACAGAAGAATACCATATTCAGCAGTCCAGCCCAATAGCTCTCAACCAACCATGATTCAAAAGGCACATCAGGATTCTCACCCATCCAACCCAATATCTCTAAGCCAATCAAGATTTGGGAGGTGTATCATGCATCTTAGCAATCTGATCCAATGACTCTCAATCAATCGGGATTCAGGAGGTAAATCATCCATCTTAACAATCCTACCCAATAGCTCTAACTATTCAAGATTCAGGAGGCAGATCAGGAATCTCAACAATCCAACCCAACAGCTCTCAACCAATCAAAAAGCATGACGGAGATCAAACACAACGAAAATCTAGCCCAACCCAACAAATGGTTAGGATTTCAACAGGGAAAATAACATAAAAGGAGAAAGAAAATGAGCAAAAAGAAAGGGAGAGGAAGAAAGTACAACACAAGCTACTCTACCCACTGAAATAAAAAGAGAATGATGGGTGGGTACCTGGAATCAATAGTTACTACTGAATTGGAGAAAAGAAACTCCCCTAGAATAGTTGAAGGTTCCAAAAACCTTCTAAGTCCTTACTTCAACTTGCTGGCAAGAAGGTTGTGCATGGACCACGACCACGCCACAATTGGATGGGCCTCGTCGGATCATGTTGGAACTCCTCCTTACTTGGTTCTGCTCTACAGTTGGGAAATCGAAATTGTGTAATGATCTTGATCCCTCTTTCTCGAAGCTAGAGGTCTGAGATTGAAGGATATAAAGAATGAAGATTGAGGAATCTCTGGCAAGTACTATATGCATGAACGAGAAAGGTGATCAAATGTCGTACAGGGTGAGGATAGGTGACCGGAAGTTGAGGTGGCGATAACTGGTTGTTGGGAGCAATTGATGGTCTTTAGGTAAGTTGGTTAGGTATGGGTTTGTTTTCCACAAAAGAAGAAGTGGGGAAGAGGAAGGCAATGGGGAAGGAAGAAAAGGAGCAAGGAGAGGCTATTTTAATTACTAATAACAAACGACAATGTGGCAGCCAAAGTAAAGTTGATCACCAAAGGAAAAAATAAAAAATTTAAATGTCAAATAAATAGGAAATAAATAGATATTTACTTTAAATTGAAAAATGGTTATAGCAAAAATTATAAACAAGAGAACAACCTATATAATGTTAATTTTAGAATGATGAAATATTAATAATGTAAAAGGTAAATTTTAACTAATACTATATTGGTGTAGTATTTTCTATATGAATGATGTCCAAATTTTAACTTATTTTTTATGTATCTAATATATTTTATATTTTTAGTTAACATATTTTATAAGTACTTAAAATATATTTTATTTATTTTTTTAGGATGGTATTTAGAAGGGCTAAATAAATAAGAGAATATAATGTATTATTTAAATATACCTATAAATAGGAGTTATCTATATACAAAAGAAGTAATACATAATAATAAATAAAAGCAAACACAATTCTACAAGTACGTACAAGGCCCCAATATCAAACTTTTGCATATTAACACATTCATTTGAAGTTAT
This sequence comes from Ottelia alismoides, assembly GCA_037367405.1. NCBI lineage: Eukaryota > Viridiplantae > Streptophyta > Magnoliopsida > Alismatales > Hydrocharitaceae > Ottelia > Ottelia alismoides. The sequence continues at coordinate 49,501 of JAZKJV010007300.1, forward strand.
TTTTATAACTTGAATTTAAAAGTGAATTATGAATTTGGAGCTCATATGGAGTAAATAGTCAACTTTAAAGTTCGACTTTACACCTTTCTTCGATTTGTGTTCTTTGAGCATTATTCATTATTCAACTTCAGACAAATTAGATTTTTATAAACAAGCTTCAAGAATAAAATAAGTTGATTTGAGATAGTAAAACCTTTATAAAAAATGTGAAGTTTGTATTATATATAAATAGTGTCCCGAGTGTCATTTTATGTCTAATGATTATTTCTTTTTGTGTTATCATAACTCTACAAACTCTATTTTAGTCGATCAGTAAATACTAACCTTGACTTTAGAGTTAGGGATATGTCTGTACATATTTATAACCTTCTTTTCTTTCTTATTTTTCTTTATTATTTTCAGTAGCTGAAATTATATGTTAAATACTCATTTTTATTCATGTGATGTATTTTGTTAAAATTTAGAATTACGACGTATTTACATGTGTTTTACATCAAATTTTAGACAAAATGACATAATAAAAAAGATGACTATGGGGTTCGTCAAATATGCCAGCCATATAGCATCATTACAACATCCATTCATGCATTTATATCCAAATGTTCAAGCAATCACAACAATTAAGTTCTTATTAGTTGTGTAAGTCATTTAACTCCATTACTTCAATAACATCTTTCCCTAAATCAGGTTTTAAAAATCTAATAGGAGTCTAACATATTAGATTATAATAGAGAAACAATATACATCAATCCCTAAAATTGCAACTCAAAACTTATTTAGATATCCTAAATTTTGGTTTTCGGAGACTGATAAGTCATTGGTAGACAAGAGAGGCCATGAGTCGACTAATGGCCCCTTGAATCGGTTGTTGAGTTTTAGAAATCAATCTCCACATATGGGAGGGTGACAATACATACAAATATTATCAAGACGTCAAGAGATACTCAAAAGACCAGAAGCCAAGGAGGTTTCTAGGGCATACTCTACCTCTAAGATGGTTGTCTTCTTGCTCTTTGTGTTCTTTCGAAATCCTCCCCAAATCCTTAAATTCTATTGTTTAAGTTCATTGATTATATCCTAGAGATGATCTAAATAAAACCCCTGGCACTACAAGGAAGGAATTAAGGGATACTTATGGGTTTAGGCATTGAATAGATGTCTCCAAAGTTCTCCTAGTCCTTGGGAGTTTTTTTCCTTGATATTCCAACTCAAAAGTTGAATTCCTCTTAGATCCATGGCGGCTAGGACTGATGATTGTAGGAATAGATGTTTCTCTACTCATATAGGATGTTTAAATAGCTTTGAAATAGTTGAGAGATGGAAGGTATTTGTTCCCAAATAATAACTAACTCAATTACAAGTTTCCTTACAAGTCTAAATTGTAAAGGGATGCAAAAAATACAAGAAATAAATTAGTCATTGTTGGAATAGAGCTCAGGATTTCCCATCTCCAACACCAATAGACTAATCATCTCCCCTAAACCTAATTATTATTGGTATAAACATTATCATCTTATATAATCACCACAAGTTTCTTTTTTATAGACAAAATAGATTAAGTGGATATAATGAGTTAGCCTAGCTGGTTCAACAAAGTGGGTTGGGACCAATTGGACTCAATTGAGTCCGTGTAATGGTTAAATGAATCAATAACATCCACGATGTTATAGCACATGTGCTTCTTTTTAAATGTAATTGATAGGAAGTCTAACCTCTATTGGTCATTTTTCTTGTTTAAAAATTAATGGAAGAGAATGAAAGCTTATGCATAAGCTTAAATGGGGGAAATAAAAGATGATGGAGTTGCTATATAAAATATATAGAACCTAGCATTATGACCTCCATGATCATATAGTTTTCCATGGACAAATGGTAGTGTGGAGACATATGAACAATCTCCTGTTAGACACATCATTGTCATCACGTGACAAAATCTAATGGAACTTGGCATAATATGCAAGCTGATAAGAGATTGGAGCAATGGGAGCTCATACAAAGAATGCAGCCCTAGCTTGGGAAGATGGGAGGAAAGGATCGAGAACCGGGGGCGAGGGAGGGATGGAAATTTACACCTGATTTGTCAAAAGGATGGAGGCAAGAGGAAGACTATTGATGAATATTATGGATATTGTAGGGAATATGATTATCATTTCAATGGTTATCGACTTCGGAGGAACTTCCTTGGGATAGAGATGAGAGAGATAAAGGGAAAATAGAATTTAGTGTTCGATGAAAATCCCTAAAAATTGGGTTAATAAAGTCATGAGTGTGGAAACAAAAGAACCGGCTAATGGGAGTCTCTTCCCCAAGTAAACACATCGTGAAGGTTTTCTTCCCTAAAGTTTTGAAGTTGTGATTTAATTTCATTTATTTTTTTCTTTTCTTGTAAGTTATAATACATTTTATTCTTATGCATTCAATATATGTTTAAATAAAATACATGTAAGATATAACATATTTTATTTATTAGTTTTTTAAGCATATATCTTACCAATTACACATGTATTTTTTTGATTTTTTATGTTGATTTTCTCTATAACTACTTTTATTGTATTTTAAATGTTATTGTTTAGGAATGTACTTGTGTAGGTTTTAGGTCTAATAAAGATGAATAATGACGATGAGTTGCACTCTTGTCACAAGTTAAGTTTGTTGTCACTTCACCTCCTCTCTTGTTGCTTTGCTCATCTCACTTATTCCATTCCCATCCTTCCTTAAGTCCAACTGATCAGAGGCAGTAACAACGTGTTCTACTCATTGCTAGGAGGAGATTCATTTCCAGACAACGCACGCAACATCGAGGAGGACCAAGCACGATTAGTATGCCTCCTAAATCTCCTAGGAGCGGAGATGTCTTGGCTTATCTCTCGCTTGAGCCTTGACCTACAGTGTCTCCTCCTCACACTACAGAAGTTGAGTAACGAGTCGGGCCTTGAGGTTTGTGATTTTCTCTCCACATAGTTATACATTCCTTCTAACCATTTGTTCAGCGATCCACTTTCATTGCATCACATATCACCCAAAAGATCTACCTTTGATCATCTTCGTCGCCCTTTGGTTTGCAAGCAAAATCACTAGAGTTGTTGCGGTTCAATCTTAACTGTCAACATTGTGTTCAACCGCCTTTTGGAGCGAATCAACCTCTTCATCATTGCTCTAACCTTCATTTAGGTCACCTACATTGCCAAGGTGATTCAATTTGTTTGAGACCTCCAAATTATTATTGGAGGTAACCTCATATCGATCAATATTGATTAGACTCAAGTGTGCACTACATATATTGGAATCCATCAACAAATGCTGCTTAAATCCAAGGCATGCATGGTTTCCCCACTAACCGCCTAGAATTGTTGCAATGATATCCCTACAGCATATATCAATTTCTATGCATTCTCCTTTAGTCCAAAACATTCAGTAAAAAATATAATTACTTGGCTATTATTTGATTATCTTTACTGTGAGGTTTTGAGAAATTTTAAATAAAATAAAAATTTCCAGCATTTTAGATGCATACCAATTAATTGATAATTTACCAAGGCTTCTGTAGTATTGCTTTATTTTAGCTCAAAGATTTACTGATTTTATGTAATTGACTATATTACAACTTACCTTAGATTCCTAGTAATTGGCTCATAATGTGCAAATTAAAAATCAAATAAGAATAAGAGTTTTGGGGGTGTTAATGCACTCATTATTAATATCGGGTCAAAATAAAATACCGTGGATAAATACTATTTCAACACGTCTAGAACTTTTTTTAGCTTTCTCTAACCTAGCTTGATATTTTTAGTAAATAGTTTTCCTTAATCAACCTTTGTTCCCATAGACAATTCGTAAAAATTACTTAACTTTATTCGAAATTTCTGCAATTATATATTTCTGATTCATAGTGAACGACTTTACTTAGGATTAAAAATCCATTTTGTTAAGAGTTTTTTAGGATTTGGTTTCACTTTAGTTAGTATTAATTTACATAAAATTTTGAAATTTTATCAGTTTTGAGATATTGCAATATCAGTTATGCCCCTCCTTTTTAAAAATATCAGTTATACCCTTGATAACTTGCTCTGTTATTACTTGTACCCCTGAGGTTAGTTGTTGTCCATCCACATCCCAAACGGCCGTTAATTTTTGGACGTCGGGGTAATTAGTAACCTGTAGGGTAGATATGTCATTTTGTAGAACTTTCTTGTTTATTTCTTCTTCTTCCTCCTCCTTGGTGGCTATAACCATCACCTCCTCAGTCGTCAACAATGATGCTCCAACTCCAACTGTTTATGGTACTTCCTGTTCCCCACTTGCATAGGCAACCCAACTTCACCTCACCTCCATTCCCTTCTTCAACCATTAGCCGAGCCTCCGGGCTCCAGAAGCTCAAGCTCGTACTATAATGTTTCAGGTATGTATGGAAGTGTCGTTTGGCCCCAGTTGAGCTTTGATTCCAGTTCCGACGGGTTGAGCTCGTAAGAATCGACCAAACAATTGAGTCAGAGCTGTTTATCCTCGAGAAGGAATCAACATCATTCATAAACAAACTCTTAATCAGAGTCCAACACCTTCTTTGCTCGAGCAGCATTTTCTATTTGTCGAAGCCCTGTGATGGGAACATGACCCACTGGTATTGTCTCCTCTCGGATACCGGCTATTGGATACGAACCTATCGGATACATAAGCGGATGCACAATCGACCACCAGCATAGCAGAAACACGTGAAAGAATGAACATCATATATAACGGTGGTCGATCACCTCTCGTGGCCACCGGAGAAGAAAGATCGCTAAATGAAGATGAGTACAACTCTATTCGTTCTCTCGCTCTCTATCTCTCTCTCTCTCTCTCTTCTCTCTCTCTCTCTCTCTCTTCCCTTGTGGTATTTCCTCTTGCTGTGGTGTTGAGGCAATGCCTCCACCTCCTTCTTTATATAGCCCAAATACTACCCCATAATCATATTCCCAGATAGGACTATAAATAGAATACGATTCAATAACTATTAGGATTAGGAGTCCCTTCTCATTAGGATTCTTAATCCTAATATATATGACACTAATCCTAACAATAGTTGAATTCCATCACGATCTCTTCATCGTCTTGGGTCTGCATTGGGTCGTCCTCGTCATCTGCAGCACCAACTCTGGGTGATGCATCCGTCACTAGGCAGCCTCGACGTGCCCCCTCTCAGGCACTCATACAACTCAGCATTGTGCCTCATGATGCGGCACCACAAATCTCTCGTGACTAGAGATTGTGCCGACGTCCTCTGGTAAAGCGAATCACACTCGCGTTTTCCCTTTTTCGTGTTTCTGCAGTAGAGATGTTGATAACCTGTCGCTCTCTCATCGTACTGCTCATTTTGGGAATAACTGGATCTCCATCACCTGTCATGACCCTCCCCTCGAGCTTATACACCATTCGGTATCCTCGTCCCACGCATCACCATGCGTGCTCCCTTGCTCGCTCTGAGAACTCCCCCTTCAATGGTGACTCGATGTCCTCGTGACTTTATCGTTCCCAGTGAAATCAAATTCTTCTTGACCGTAGAAATGTGTCTGACATCTGTCAGAGTTCGCATTGCTCGATCAAACGTACGAAACTGCACTGATCCAATCCCCATGACGTGGTCAATCTCTCCACCTCCCATCTTGATTGTGCCATCATTGCATGCCTGATATGTACTGAAATGTTCTCTAGATGAGCACATGTGATCTAAACATGCCGAGTCCAAAATCCATCTTGAATATGCTTTCATCTCCCTAGAGCACGTTAGCAAGTCTCCCTCGCAGACTGCGGTGGAATCCTATTGGTCGGATTTAGAATCAACAACATTCTTCTTTCCTTTCTCCTTTTTACGACTTAGACAGCCCACTATTTTGTGACCCTTCTTGTCACAATGGAAGCATCTAATCGAACCTCGTGGCATAGATCGGCCTCTAAATCCTAACACCCTTGATCACAAATGCATGCCCTCGGTTGCCAGCACATGACCTTCATTATTCGTTGCCTCATTCGTCGACCTCCGTCGAAACTCATTCATAAGCAGCGAAGCAACTGTCTCGTCCATTGTGATGATATCCTTGCCGTAGAATAACGTCGTCACAATATGATCGTAGGAAGATGGAAGGGAACTAAACAAGATCAATGCCTTATCCTCCTCCTTGAAGAGGGATTCTTCGCATTCTTCTCCTCAAGTGTGAGCACGTATGTGATGAATCCATGATTCATTAACATTCTATGTGCATTTTCTCTTAAAACCCTTAACAAATACATGTAAATATCCATTAAAGTTCACTTTTTAACAGAACCTTAGTCATGAATAAAAATGCACTTTTATGCATTAAAAGCATGTAAATAAATAAAAGAACAAAAATAAAGAAAATAAAAATAAAGGCAAATTGTAGATATGTATAAATGTAAAATGTGACTTATAAAAATAAATATAGCTGAAAGATAGATTTATAACCTAATCTCCGAGACCAAGTCAACATGGATTGGTCGACAAATAAATAAGTAGGGGGAGATAAGGAAGACAACAAATAAAAATAATTAATTATACATCTCAGGCATTCTTCATTAATTATCCAATAAATTCCAAAACTTTACAGATTTTTAATTAATTCATATGAATATATTTTTCACCAAACTTTTTTCCTAGTTATTTCTAAAATCATTTAGAAGAATATAAAAATAAGTTAAAAATAGTACCTCGTATAAATACCAAGAAATCCAACTTGTAAATTCTTAAAAGTCAAACTTCTAAACATCATAACTTGCTCATACGAACTCCAATTTCACTCTACTCACCTTTAAAGTTCATAACATAATATTCTATAATTAATGAAATGATTTCACTAAAATCAGACTCCGTTTGCAAAAGTCAATTTTTGGACATAACCACAACTGGGTTTCTGGACTATCTATTTTATTTAAGACACATTATTTATTTTTTTAATGATTTTATTATTTATAATTATTTTTTTGATCTTGTATTTTAATCCTAATTTATTCCATAATTTTTGGAGATTATTTATTATATTAAATAAATTAAAAACCCTAATTTATAGATGAAATTGAACTACATAAATTATACTCATATTTATTAATATACCTAAACTAATTTATTAAAATCCACAAAAATTCACAGAGACCTTATTTATTATTAGAATAATTAAGAAAATATAAAATTAATATGTAATTAGTTATTTATTGAATTTAAAATCCAAAACCAATTTATTAAGTAGGGATTTTATCACTTGTGCCCCTCCGAGATGTTGCAATATCAGTTATGCCCCTATCTTTTTCGTAATATCAGTTGTGCCCCTCAAAACTTGCTATTGTATCACTTGTGCCCCTCGGGTTAGTGACCGTCCATCTACAGTGCAAACGGACGTTAACTTTGAGGACATAAGCGGAATTATTTTTTTTAAAAGGTTATATGGTCATTTCTTCCTCCTCTTCCCCAACCTCTTCTTCTTCCTCCTCTTCCCATCTTCTTCCTCCTCCTCCGACCTCCTCCTCCTCCCTCTCCGCCCCGAGCTCCCCGCAGCCCCTACCCTCCCCGGCGCCGCACCTCCTCCCCCCGCACCTCCTTCCAGCCCGCCGCCCCCTCCCCTCCCCGACGCCGCCCCCTCCCCTCCCCGACATACGTGGTGCTCTCCCTCTCCTCCCGAATCGCGGGCACTAGCAGAGCCACGACCAACGTGGTTCTCTCCCCTCTTTCCATTCACGTCGTCCTCAGCCTCCTTGCGGCGGGGTCGGAGACGTCGGAGAAGGAGCTGCTCTCCTTTCTCGGGGCGAGCAGCGTCGGGGAGGCGCAGGGCCTCATCTCCGAGGTCATAGCGCCGCTGCTCGCCGACGAATGGGCAGAGGGAGGGCCCACGATCAAGTTCGCCAACGGGATCTGGTTGGACAAAACCACCTCTCTCAAGCCTTCCTTCTTGCCTTTGCTGGATCAGATCACCTCTGTGGAGATCCAACATGTGGATTTCATCGATAAGGTAAAGCCGCCCCCTTCTTATCGATTACTATCGACTCTCTGATGTCTTCTCCGTATGGAAACTGGGTTGATGAGTTCGAACGAGAGACGACACGTTCCTTCTACTGATGTCTTGGCTCCTTCTACTGATGGGTGAGGGGAGGGGGCGGCGCCGGGGAGGGGAGGGGGCGGCGGGCTGGAAGGAGGTGCGGGGGGAGGAGGTGCGGCGCCGGGGAAGGTAGGGGCTGCGGGGTGTCGCCAGGGAGGGGAGGGGAGCTCGGGGCGGCGTCGGGGAGGGGAGGGGAGCTCGGGGCGGAGCTCAGGCCGGAGAGGGAGGAGGAGGAGGTTGGAGGAGGAAGAAGAGGTCCCTGGACAATAATACCCCTCTTAAATGCACCAAGGTTTGAAAAAACCATGGTTAAGTCAATTCATTGACGGTCAACCTGACGGAAGGGCACAACTGATAACGGAGAAACTTTTGAGGGGCACAACTGATATTACGAAAAAGATAGGGGCATAACTGATATTGCAACATCTCGGAGGGGCACAAGTGATAAAATCCCTATTAAGTATTATTTATACATATTTATTAATATTCTTCTCCTCAAGTGTGAGCACATCTGTCAGAATCTTGTTGAATTCATCCAAGTGCACTTCAAACTTTGTCCCGTCAGTCACCTTTAGTCCATAGAGATTCTTCTTCATCAATAATCGATTCGTCAAAGCTTTGGACTTGTATCGTCCCTCAAGCTTCATCCAAACCTCTGTTGGATCGTCCAAGCCGATGACTTCGCGAAGAGTGTTGTCTGCCAAGAACAGTTGTATTGTATTGTTCGTGAGATCCATCATCTCCTTCCACTCTTCCTCTTTCATCTTCTCCGATTTCTTTCCTTATCCTCGAGAGTTTTCACAAGTCCTTATCGCGTGAGTATGCTCTTCACTCGTTGTTGTCATAAGATGAAGTTATTCTTCCCGTTGAAGGGTTCCACGGAGAATGATGCACCCCTTGATATAAATTCCGCCATTGCTTTTTTATCGTACCTCCTTGTACGATCTAAAAAGTCGGAGCAGAATCCACCCGATATGAACAGTCCAACTCATCCGGAGTGCGCAAAAAGCCTTATATGGACTCTTGGATCACCCCAGTCGGACTCTGGATGCTCCTGATCTCAACGTTTCACCGTAACCGTTGGATCTTAACTGCCTTTAAAGAAATCACAACTATTGTGTCGTCTCCTAGACGTCGAATCTCGCTCTGATTCACCCCATTGTATCCCTCGCTGTTGTCGAACCAAGCTCTGATACCAGTTGATGGGAACACAACTAGGGATGAAAACAGTTCGGATACGGATCGGATATGTCCATTTCTATATCCATATTTGCTTCATCTCTATCGAATACGAATACATATACATATATGATTCGGATATACATTATGGAAACCATATACTTAAAAATATGGATACGAATCTGAATCGAATATTTATTGAATCCGAATACGGATCGAATAAAAGAGCGGATCAAATAAACAACTAATCCAAATAATAATAATAAAAAGAGTGAAATCCAAATGTAGATCCAATAAACATGGAATTCGAATATATATATATATATATATCGAATAAAGACCACATACGAATATGAATTGATTTTTTTATCTAATTTGATAATGATTTTAAAAATAGCAATGAAATATAAATAAGTTGCATCATGACAAAAGGAAGTGTGGGGTGACCTACATTCTTGACTAGAAGCAAAAAAAGGATAGGATTTCATAAGTTTTGTTCATAGTCATCCCCAAAGAAACAAGAATTTATTAATATCATTAATATATTGTATTACATATTGTATAATACTAATATAATAGCATAGGGTTGCCGCTTATATTATATTCACTAATATATAAAAATATTGTATTCGGATATCCGGATTCGAATCCGGATATTCAAGCTATTACAATATTTGTATCTGTATCCGAAAATTTTTTACAACCCAAATCCATATCCGATCCGTATTCAATTAATATTCGGATACGAATATCCATATCCGAAAATTTTTCGAATACGGTAAAAGGATATTCAGATATATCCGTATATGTTTTCATCACTAAACACGACCCACCGGTATCGTCTCCTCTCGGATACTGGTTGTTGGATCGAACTCCTCGAATATAGAAGCGGATGCGCAATCAACCACCAACACAAATGGAAGCAGTGAAAGAAAGAATATTAGATATAACAGTGGTCGCTCACCTCTCGCGACCACTGGAGAAGAAAGATCACGATAAGAAGACGAATACAACTCTCCCTCTGTTCTCTCGCTCTCTTCTCTCTCTCTCTCCTGTCTCTTTCTTTTCCTGTGTGGTATTCCCTCTTGCTGTAATGCCTACACCCCCTTCTTTATATAGCCCAAATACAATCCCATAATCATATTTCCAACAGGACTATAAATAGAATACAACTTAATAACTATTAGGATTAAGAGTCACATCTCATTAGGATTCTTAATCCTAATATATACGACACTAATCCTAACTTCGTGAGCTTCACCACATGTAGAGCTCCTTCGGACCCGATATGTGGAGAACCATCAAGATGCTTACAAGTTCTTCACCTCTGAACTTTTGTGCATCACTAGAACCCATTTCGAGTAGCATCAAGACCTCCAACCTTTGGTTTCTTTTGTCGATATCGAGGAACCCTTTCCGAGAACAAGCACTCTTGCAGCCTCTTCAAGCTCCATTCTCATCTGACCAACAAGCAGCTACCGTAGATTGGGAGCTCCTTCTCATCCAACGGTGCACAGCCTTGACACACATATGCCATTTGAAGACCTGAAGCCCTAACCATGGTTTTAAAAAACGTGAGACGGATCGAGGCGATTTCCCGTAAACGAGGTGAGGCATAAGCCTCGAGGCGTTCGAGGCGTAAGCCTCAGTTTTTAGGTTAAAAACTATACAAATCTAGAACTTTGTAGAAAAATGCTAGAAATAAGAATGCTTTAAAGTCCCCAGCATGAAAGTTACAACATTAGTTAACGAAATAAGAAAGTTTTTAGTGGCCAACTATCAAAATTGATTAATAGTATTTTTTATCCCAGTTCAAAATTGATCTTAAATTGTATTTGGGAATCTGGGACTAACAGGGTAAGGCTATGTGGTTCTCTTTTGGCATCTACATCAGACCTAGTTGTCAACCTAACGCTAACTTGGAGTATCATGATCGCCATAAATAGATTTACTTGATCATAGCCTATTAAATTTCAATTGTGATTCATAAAAGTGATGTGCCTTGCATGCCCCATTAGGCAAATGCGATTTGTATACACATACTGATGCGACATTTAACTTTAAAGAGCAGGTTGATTTTGCCCTTCAATTCGATTTATGGGCTGATTTTGCTCCCTGTAGTAAGTTGATCCAGTTTTATTCGCAGTTTGGTAATGGAAATTGCATTATATCAACTTAGTTGGCTGCAGAACAAACAAACATTAGCAGATTTTGAGACTTTAAGCTATTGTCTACTCTTATTTCATAGATAGAGGAGCTTATTCCATGCAGCTCAAGCCTCAAAATCACTTCCTTTCCCGATACTTCAAGATCTCGATTTTCCAGATGAAGCGTACGCCTCACAAGCGCCTCACCGCCTTGACAACGTCTCATCGTCTCGACAACGCCTCAATGCTTCGAGGCGTAAGTTGTCAAATTAACATATGCCTCATGCGCCTCAAGGCGGTTTTTATTAAAAAACGCCTCGAGGCGTACAACGCCTCGAGGCACGTTTTTTAAAACCTTGGCCCCAACTACATTTATTGGGTCATCCGCTTCTCTCGAGTCCACGGAGAAGAGGCTAAAGAGGGACTTCACCTACAATTGTCGTTGGATGGAAGGGAACCACATCTCAGCCATAAAAAAAGGCAAAGAAAGAAGAAGAGGGAAAAAAGTGGAAAAGGGGAAGGTGTGCGAGCTTTTCCAATTATGTCTCTCTTACCCGCACTATGATTTGAATAAACCATGGTCTAGTTCAACTCTTAACGGTCAAACTAACGGAAAGGCATAAGTGATAACAGAACAACAAGTCAAAGCACAACTGATATTCCAAAAATGGAGGGGTATAGCTGATATTGTAACATTTCAAAGAGGCACAATTGATAAAAACCTGAACAACCAAAGATATGCTAGAGAATATAAAATTCACCAACTTTCCATACATTATAGCTGTTAAAGGTAACTCCCTACATCTGGCTTTATTTTCCATTATTAATTAATTTTTTTTAAATGAAACCTTGAGAAATTTAGATCACCATATAGCACCATTGTGAAATCCCAAATTCAACTTAATTTGAGATATCTATGCATTCAAAAAAATCCAAAAAATGGGAAAAAGTCATATGTAGGAAGTTACCTACACCCCCAACACCCCCAGGCTCTATCCCCATATTAGAAATACAAATGTAAAAAAGAAATAGAAATAAAAAGATATGCTAGAGAATATAAAAATTCACTCACTTTCCATGCATTATAGCAGTTAAAGGTAACTCCCTACATCCGGCTCTATTTTTCATTATTAATTGATTTTTTTTAAAATGAAACCTTAGGAAATTTAGATCACCATAATCACCATTGTGTAATCCCAAATTCAACTTTATTGAGATATCTATTCATTCAAAAAAATCTAAAAAAAATGGGAAAAAAGTCAGATGTAGGAAGTTACCTACACCCCCAACACCCCCAAGCTCTATCCCCATATTAGAAATACAAATGTAAAAAAGAAATAGAAATAAAAAGCCAATAAATGATCAGGAGCTGTCTTATAATCTAGTTCTCTCTCTCTCTGACTTGATCCATACTTATCATGCACATAAAATAAACATACAGAATTTGATAAGCCTATTTTTTTTAATTCAACATAATATCCACTTTTTTAAAATACCTCGCTTGAGCACATATCCGTATAAATTGAATATCTACCGGTACATCTATTGCTACACAACCCTAAAATTGTGTCTAATTAGTATATCAATTCTTGAAATCTTTTACTAAATTATCATAAACCTATGTCACATGTTCCTCAGAACAATCTCATCACTGCACTTGAGCTGGTTAATCTGTCCAAAAGCACAATGTGGTAAAATGGTTATTGATAGTGGTGGTATTTAAGCTACTAAACGAAATCAACTACTTAAACGAGTTATGAGTGATTAAATGAGATCCATTCTATCTACAACTTGGTAGCGACGCCATACAAAAACATACTTCAAATATTAAGCATGCAGCCTTGTCTAAATATTACTTTGTTTCAAATCTATTCGGTCTTCTGAAGCAAAGATAATCTGAAAAATATCATCAAATTTCCAACACAAAGTATAAGGGCACAAATAGTGCCATTAGCTCTCTTAATGAATGACCCAATATTCATTTTTGAGGTTCATTGGACGAAAACTCAAAATAATATATAAACAGCACTTACCCAGTCTGTCTTCCGTTGCTAAATAAACAAATATTGATAGTCAATCACCTCACATGGGAAAAAGATTAAACATATGGAAGAAACACAAACAAGACTGGCCTTCTACAGCCTCTTGACGCGATGCGTAGAACTCTGCATCTACTCTGTTGATGTTGCCAGAAGATACAACAGATCACCTAATCACCAGCTGAGAAAATGGCGATAACAAATTAGACCAAAAGCGATAGGAATAAGCAAGGACATAGTCAACCGTGAAGCATAAGTCGTAATCAAGATAACTTTACCATTAGGAGACGTGGAACAGGTAGTGGAGAAGTCGGATGAAGCCATCGGAATGGAAATCGAGAGCTGGGTAGTTGAGAACGAGCTTCTGTTGGGTTGCTCATCATCTAGCTCAGACCACGAGTTCCTTGTCTTGGGCCATTCATCAAAGAAAGGTCGTAGAGATTGGCATTCTTGTTTGGGAACCTCGGAAGGAACATAGCTATTGTTAAAGAAATAGTGTTGTGGCTGCTGCTTCGACAAGAGGCTGACGGATTCCTGTCCAAGATCTGGCAGGGAATGAAGCTGAGAGTAACCACCTGATAAAACAGATTCGTTCCTATCTTTTGATGGTGGGAATGCGGAAATCCTGGAGGGCATGAGACCCCATGACTTGTCCAGTGACGATTTGATCCCTAGACCTCTTACATTATCTGTGCCTCCATATAAGTATACAGAACTGTCCACCTCAGATTTCAATTCGGGAGCATACCTGCAGTATTGTAGAGATAGTGTAAACCACCAGAGTTTGATACCAACACAAGAAATATAAATACAAAATATTGAATAAAGATATCTGCAATAAGATTAAAAGCCAGGTGCCAAGTGTAGCATTTATAACATAGCTTGCCTAATCAACAAAAAGAATTTAAACTAAATAAACACGCCTAAAAATTGGATATCAATATTTGCTTTCAATTCTATTTTTACCAGAACTTTCCTTGTGAGAAAATAGAATCCAAACTAATATAAACACTTGAATTAGAGATGAATACTGCCTCCAATTCTAATTTAAAACCCTGTGTGTGAGGCAGATCACTTCAGATGTCATAGATCATCTACAATATGCATCTATTCGAAGTCCGTAGTTTGAAGAGTAGAAAAATACCTACTCCGCATGTCTGCCCTTTACAGAACATGAGAACAAGTTCCGCATGAGACACTGTTTTCTTTCAGAACATGAGAATAAAATCATGATTTATTGAAACATGGACATCCTACACATTCAACTACCGAATCGAACTTTGGAGACAGGATTATGTAGTATATAAATGTACCAAAATCAGAAATCTAATAATGTTCTCCATATTTGGACTATAAGATCCTACATCAATAAGAGAACAGCACTCCATGCATTGCATGGAATTTCAAGATTGTTCACTTTAAAAACAAGAATGCTGGTATAAGATTGTTCGCGTTAAAAATAACCAAAACATGCCAGCTAGTTTGCAAAAATGTAACCACAAGAATAACATCCATTGTTGATAAAAGTAATCATAAGACTACTTAGGAAAAAAAAACTGATGGCAATTGCCAACATTGACTATTCAACCCAAAGAACAAAGCAATAATGCCAAAAAGAACTCAACTTGCTTTGAAATTGATGATGGCAATCTACAGCTCCTTTTCCAGATAATATGGATAAAAAAAGATGACATGCAAACTAAAAACTATCACCTCGACAATCAAGCATCTGTTGGAAAAAATCAAGAAGTAAAAGAAAGAGCATCATCATATGTACTACCCTATAGCCAAAGGAGGATTACAATTCCTTGAATGTTACTTGTATTCTACCTTTTACTAAAACTAGACAAGTACTGAGTGCAATGAGTCTGAAAAATCTAGTGATGTTTATATGGCATCCACATTAAATGGAATAGAAAGAGGTACTCCACGTTACAGAGAGATGGCAACAAGGGGACCTGAAGGATGAATGCACTTAGATTCCCTGGGAGTTTGTTTGGGGGGTTACCCCCACTTTGAGGAGGTTACCCCCCAAAACTCATATCTCTAACCCACTAGGGGGGTCCACTCTCTCCGTCAAAAAAAATTTATATTACACCATTTAATCATCTAAAAATTATAAAATATTCAACTTCTACTCACTACTCCAAACTTTAATACAATCACATCACAACAACTACATACTTTTTCAAATTTCAATACAATCATATCATAATAACTATCCACTTTTTCAAATTTCAATACAATCACATCACACAAACATTCCCAACTCTAAACCACCAATCAAACACCAAAACACATAAACATGTTATCCTAACCCAGATAACCCACGAACCAAATGCACCCAAACTTCACATTTGGACTGAAAAAATATGGTAGTCTCCGAAGACTGTACATAAACCATAAAGTAGCAAATATGAAGATCATTTTCTTAGAAAGATATAGATGTCTCAAAAAAATGGCATGCCAACTTCAAACAGGAAACAGAACAAGAAAAAAGTTTGCAGTTCTTCTCCATTGAAAGGAACCAAAGCAAACAGGTAAACCATAGAAACTGCAAATAAAACCAAATTGTCCAACTCAAGTTGGATGGTAACCATCTCGGTGTTCTGATAAAATAACCAGAATCAACTTAAATAGTACTATGCCTTTGTAGTCAACCTTCAGACCAACTACTGAAGCCACCAGCTCGCAAGTCCACAAACAATACATTTCAAGGATATTCTTGGAAGGATGCAGAAACCATGTTTTATTTTCTGCAGTACATGTTCCTTTGCAGAGCAGGCATGACATGTAAGAAATATACCAAAACTCAAGCAACTCCTGCAAAAGTTACGTTCCAGGTATAAGTCCAATTTCATCCATTTAAAAATATTAGGACATGGAGCAACAACACGCAAGAATCCTGAAACTTTTCTACATCTCCAAAGGATCTGACCCTGACTCCTCCTGCACCCAAGAGTCCATTACATCTCCAAACAACAAGTCACAACAGTTTGAGCTCAGTACTCAACTTAACACACGTTCCCAACAGATCTGACAGCAATATAAAAGAGAGGAAAAAACCCAACAGCCACAGTTCGAGAAATATCTTAGTTACTTGTCTATGCTTGCCTAGAGCACTGCAAAGAAGCAGTGCAGATATCAGAAGCCTGCAAGAAATTTATCACTGCTAGAAAAAAAGATACAACAATAACATGGAAAGAAACAAAGGAATAAGAAAGGGCAGAGAATAGCAGGTACCTGTAGTCCTTATTATCAATTCCAGAATAACAGCCAGAATCCATTTGCAGCTGTGTGAGACTGGTTCCAGATGAAACATGGGCATGAACACCTGAAATATTGTTCAGTGGAATGCTACTCTGAAAATTCCCACCACCATTTCCATTTCCACATGTCCCATTCCCAACTCCGCTGCCGCCTCCTGTTGTTGGCGTCAGAGAGGTCACAGTTGACGACGAGGGTGACGTTGACTTCTGATGGGACTGGGATAGGGCGTGCGATTCCACAGGCTTTCTTGAACGGTTGCGGCCTCGGTGCATATGGCGCTCGCAGTATTTGGAATCACCATATGCATCCTTGGAGCACCTCCACTTCTTTCCGTCAGTCCTCCTGCATCTCCCTGGCTCTGGATCAAGCTTCTTTCCATAGAAAGAACAGAACCCAACTGCGAACAAATCACCAAGAATATGGTTTTGATTAGCAAGATTTCGGTGTTTCAAAAGAAATAAAAAGAAACACAAGACCAAGAATGGGAAACAAAATATAAAACAATCCAAATGGTACAATCAAAATGCCACCTTTTAAGAAACACATAAAAGAGCAATGCAGATCAGCTCGACTACAAGCTCATCACAGAGAGGGAAATATCACAGATCGGAAAGATATACAACTGAAGGAAACGATAAAACTGGAGTCAAAGGACGCGGTAAACACGAAAAAAATCAAAGAAAAAGAATGAGGTAACGAACGCCAGTCACATCATCCACCAAACAGAAACTGTAGCTCTAAAATAGCGGTAGGGATAAAACACACCTAATCAGAGAAGCTTTTTACTGGCGGAGTGCAACCCATTAAAAAAGAAAACAAAAAAATCTCGATCCGAGCAAACAACCCACGAAAAAACTTAATATTTCCAAGAAAAAAAGGCAAAAATCACAAACAACAGCAAGGAAGCATGCCAAATCTAGCAACAGATAGAAGAAAGAACTTTGTCGATATTTGAATGTGAAGGAGAAGAACCCACAGAAGGGAAAAACCAAGAAGAGGTGATGGGTCTCT
Source organism: Ottelia alismoides (assembly GCA_037367405.1). Lineage (NCBI taxonomy): Eukaryota > Viridiplantae > Streptophyta > Magnoliopsida > Alismatales > Hydrocharitaceae > Ottelia > Ottelia alismoides. The sequence continues at coordinate 67,225 of JAZKJV010007300.1, forward strand.
TACGACTGGGGTGTGGGTACATCCTGGCAGCCATGGCTTCGAAGCTCTGCCTTATCGGCAGCAGGAGGTCAGGCGGCACAGGGATCCCCGCCATCATATACTTGAAGATGAGAGCTTGGTGCTCGAGCTCCTGCCACTGCGAGGCCGTGAAGAGGGGGCGGCAACCCATTGCCCCCACCGCCGCCGCCGCCGTGCTGTTCATCAATACGAGTCCTCCGAATCCACCTTAGAGCTCTTCGCCAGCAACTACTACCCACCAACAGGTGAGAGAGAGAGAGAGAGGAAAGGAGAGGAGAAAAGAAAAGGGGAAAGCCCTTCTCAGACAAAGGCCAGGAAGCTGCAAGGGGAGGGAGAATAAAAATGGCGGTGTGGTGCCCCGCGGGTGAGGTTGGCTCCCTGTGCCTCGCCATTTGGGTCGGTGGGTGGGACCGATGAGGTGGTGTTTTTGTGGGGGTGTGGATCGATGTGCACAGGTGGAGTGAGGAGAGAGGTGAGGAGTGGAGGCTGAGGCTCTCTCTCTCTTTGTTTTTTTTGCTTGGGCGCTGCTGTCTCAAGTTTGGAGTTTCGGAGCGGTGTGTTGGGAATGGAGGGCTTGCTATGCATGCAAGTGTTTAACTAATTTATTCTTTCCTAATAAATACGACCATTGATGTGATGGGGGCTCTGTGCTCTTCTTTATTTATTCTCATCCGGATGAGGCTGAGATGTGAGGTAAAGGGGTTGACCACTTGATTGGGTTGGTTTAGCTGTGAGGGGGTACGCGGAACTGATCGTGGGGTTTATAGTAAAGGGAAATAGACAGGGAGATGCACTCCTACTTCTGTCTGGAAAGTTGCCATTCCTCTCTTCTAATCCTCGCCTAATATACTGGAATATTCACTCTCTTTCGTCTCCCTTTTTGACCTCATTCGCTGGGATTTATTCCGAGAAAAACTCCATCTTGTGGATATGTACGTGTAATGAGTATACTTATGTCTTTATTGTATTTGTAAGGTAGCGTTTGGTTCGCGGGTTACCTGCGGATTAGGGAAGTTTATCCCCCTTAATCCACATCCCCCTCTTTTCCGGTGGGCTCCACTTTATTCTTTTTTTAAAAAAATAAATAAATTAATTTTACATCATCAATCCTATGAAAAAATAATATATTATACCATTATATCATATAAAAATTATAAACTACTACATTTTCCAAACTTCAATACAATCACATCACAATAACTACTCACTTTTTCAAACTCCAATACAATCATATCACCACAAACCCACTTCTAACCCATCTCCAGTTTAACCCTCTATCCAAATACCAAAACACAAAAACGGGTTACCCTCTACCAGTTTAATCCGCCTTAACCCACCAACCAAACACACCCTAAGGGTGCGTTCTTGTATCGGGTTAAACCACCCCAAGGGTGGTTTAACTCCCCTACCCCATATTTTCTCCCTCCACGTGGGTCCCACTTTTTATCTTTTAAAAAAAAATAAATAAATCAATTCTCCATCATTAATTCCATCAAAAAATAATATACTATACCATCATATCATATAAAAATTATAAACTACTCCACTTCTACTCACTTTTTCAAACTCCAATACAATCACATCACAATAAATTCTCACTTTTTCAAACTCCAATACAATCACATCACCCAAACCCACTTCTAACCCACCCCCAGTTTAACTCTCTATCCAAACACCGAAACCCAAAAATGGGTTACCTGCAACCAGTTTAACCCACCTAAACCCACTATCTAAACACCCCCTAAGAGATCGTCGAGGCTTTAAGGTCTAATGAATATCTAGGATTTAATGCTTCTTCGGCTCTCATTTTTAATTCTTTGTCATTTTATTTTTGCACATATGTGTCATCCTTGAACTATATGTTCACACTATGAGTGGATATGGCCCATTAGACCGCAGAAAGTGCAAAACCTTCGAAGCCCTTCATACCTCAATGGTATCATAAGAATCTTTGAGTTTTCGCAATGATGTTTGATATTTTTCTTGAGTGACCGTAAGACATTTAGCATTACTTTGATTCAGTCATACCCATATGGGCTCGCTCCTGGTTGTGGGGAGAGTTCCAATATTTCCCTAGCGTCTTGCATGGCTTTTTTGTAGAATTCTGAGTTTTGGAATTGGATTGGATTTTGATGTTTTGTACCCAGAAGGGGGCCGTATCAAATTTGTATTCATTGATCATAATGTTTGGCCGCTCCTTTTTGAGGAGGATAAGGTTTCCTTCAAAATTCCATGGTACCCTGTACCAGATGAACTCTTTTTCCAAGGGTGAGTTGAATTTGGCTCTCCAACATTGATATCCGGCCTCGTGTATGAAAGAGGGGTTTGAAATTTTCCATGCTTTTTTCATTGTCTCTATCACTCCCCTTGCACGAACTGGCCTATTTGAGAGAACTTTAAACAACATACAGCTTTCGCATGTGTGTGTAGATATGTGGATATCCTTTCCAATATCAACAATTTCTTCCTCTCTTCCCCCATGCGAGAGATTTTTTAAGAATCTAATGATATCTTCCTCTTCTTTCTCCATAGGTAATAATCATGCTATATGTTGAGTAAATGAGTAACCATTGTTTTCCTACTGGCCCTAGATTCTACTCTTGTGATGTAGGTTATTTGTGGAGCAGTTTGGAGGTGGTCTAAATCACCGCTTTTATGGATTGCAATAGTTTTCATCAGATCATGTACTATGTAGAGTATTGTATTAAAATATAGTGTGTACCTGTCCTAGAGATGAAATCTTTGTACGTGACGACTTTTACAGAGGAGCGGGTGCGCACCTATCGTCGACTCCACGTTGTCACAGCCGAGGAGAAGCACTTCCGCGCGTACACTTCTTTACACTGTGGGTCACTACCTCTCGAAGGGAGGAACCTGAACTCTGATCGAGGGAGCACTTCCTCCACTGCTGGGTGATCTCTTCTAACTGGAGAAGATGGAGGAGGGGACAACCTCTATAAGGCGATGCCACCGCATTTCTCCAGAAAGAGGGAACCCTAATTGCCTCAATTTCACCCTCGTAGGGATGAGAGGGAACCGAGCAACGCTCAAATGACGCCTCCATAGATGATGTGAATCTCAACAATTAATTAGAATAAATACTAAACATATGTATTTTCAGGAAATAAATATATCTGAGATAGAGCAATACTTGAACTATCTTAGAAAAACCCTAAACCTTAAAAATATTGAGTTTTAATACCTATTAAAAATTAATTATTGAAATAACAAAATAATTTTTATCGAGCAAAATATGCATGCAAATACAAATCTTTTTGGGCACAAGGTGAAATACAATTAATTCTACAATCTATGAATTTTATGATAATTTTTTGAGAAATGATTATTTATTTACAAAATTTTAAGCACAGATTGGGTAAAATATGCAATTTTTTGTACACATATTAATTATGAATTAATCTGTAAGCATAAAAATATAAGAAATAATGCCACAATGTAGAGAATTAATTGAATAACAAAATACCCATCTTTGGGATGATAAAATTATGCAAGAATATTGTTCAAATTACATAGCAAACACATGGGTCTAAATGCAAATACAATAATAAAAAAAATAGCTAGGGAATGCAGAAGAAGGGCTAAAAGGAAATTACTGGACCCTCTAAGGGCTATATGTAAAAATCCCAAGGGGCACGTGTGCAGCATGTGCCTTTAGTTGGTGGGGGCGCTCTTGGTGAATGGAGGGTCTTCGGAGGCCTTTCTTACAAAATTTCCTCCACCACGTGTGTGTTGTACGTGTGCAGAGGGTGACTTTGTTCTTAATATATGGGACTCTCTATGGCGGAGGGAGCTTTTGCTGAAGGTGAAGGAGATCCTGCAAGCGGTGGTTGGTGACTGGCGGTGCACGACGAAGCTCCTTGTTGCTATTTTTCGTGGAATGAGGCGGAGGGACGCCAATGGGTGGCGTCGCGAATGAATCACCGTGGCAGCGAAGGCGGTGATGCGAGGGCATCTTGTGGGGTTCCATCCTAGGTCGAAGGTGAGTCGGCTGGTCGACACACGACCGGTTGTTGCGGAGGGGCGAGGCAGAGTTGGTGGTGCGGACGAAGGGGGTGGCTTATTGGGATGGGCTCGATAGCGATAGAGTAGAGGTCATTGGTGTGACGAAGCGTGGATGGATGTGAAGCACAACTGTCAAAGGTGAAAGGCGGCTGATGGCGATGCTGAACTGCGAAGGTGATGTCAAGGGAAATCGAAGGAATGGAAGTAGCGAGTCCTGGAGGTCGAAGCGCAGAGGAAGGAAGTGATGCTTGATGAGTCGAAGGCAACATGGTGGTTGTCGATGAAGATGGACGGTTGTGGCTCTACGGTCGAAGCCAGAGCAGAGGGCAGTCGGCGTAGTGGTGGCGTGTTGCGGCGGTCGCGAGAGGGTCGGATCTCACCGGAGAAGGAGAGGGGGTCGACCTGTCACCACCGACCTCCTCCTTTACTTTATGCAGTCGGCGTATGGGTATGAAGGAGGCGTCGTCGGGGTTAAATAACATTGGGTGGCTAGCCAAACTAGGATGGTTGTCAGTGGTGATTAATGTTATGAGAGATTGAGGGGCAAAAATTATGGAAGGTTTGAAGATGGGATTTAACGAAGGGTGAAATTACGATCGATGATTTTCAAGGGGATTGGATTGAAGAAGATCTGGGTTTGGCGGCCACCACAAAGGAAGGTGGGTGGCGCAGATTGGGAAGATGGTTGGTGGTGCCAAAAGGGGAAATTACTATTACTCTAATTTTATGGCTTTTTTATAATTAAGAAAATGAGAAATAAAATAAAATAAGAAAAAGAGGACTTATGTATAGATTATTAGCGAATACTTGATCTCTTTGATTTCAAGCTCATTTTGGATTTCGACTTCTGCGTATTTTAATAAAACTTTTGTCAAAGAAAATAAATGATAAAGAAATAAAATAAAATGACTTAATTATGTACATAAAATAATATGTCAAAAATCGCTAAAATATACAATGTACAAGAGAGGTCCAAAAGTCAACTTTCATATATGAGCTCCGATCCACTTGAACTTGGTCTTATTTTAAAGGTAATTGAATGTAAAGTAGTTCAAAGTGAGTTAGATCAAAACGAACACTGTATGAGGAAGATATCAGTATTTTAGTCCAACGGATCTGAAATTAGGGTTTGGGTTTATTTCTCAATTATTTCAGCTAATGATTTTTTTATATTTTCTCTTTATTCTTGTTAGATATATATACATAATGGAGGTATTTTTAGGTGATTTATAATTACCATGAATTAATTAAAAATAAGAGAAGTTAGCTTATTTTATAGGTCAATTGGGTTGGGCTTTTTGGCTTCTTATTTTTTGCAACTATGTATCATAAAGTGCAATTATTATTTACATATGCTTGAATGTTAATTATGCAATATAGATAAAGAAATGACAATGAATTTTAGGGGTCTGATCTTAATTAATCACTATTAGAGTGATGAATCACAAATTCATCAATCCCCTATACTTAAACCATGCTCGTCCAAAGCATCAAAAGAAATGCAATGAGGTGAAATGATATTGGGTTCCATACCAAGATCATGAGCATAAGGTGAAAATGGAGATAGACTTGACATTTGGATTATTAGTTTGGCAGAACTCATGTGAGAATTAGGGTTTTAAAATCAACAGCCTCCAAGTTCAACATACATATCATTGTCACAGTTTCAACTCATAAGTCATCTTAAATCAATCCTCTTCCCAAACCACACCCAATGAACATTGAAAAATTATCTCACGTGTGAAAGATTTTAGCTCTTCACATCAAGAATGTCAGACTACCATGCCAACCTCTCCCCTAATAACTAGTCCTTGAGGAGTCAGGTATTTCCTTCTAAGGTTTGTAGCGATGTGTTCACAATTTTAAAGAGGGATAAATTAGAAGAAGGGGAAAAGAACTGGAGGGGGGCCAGTGTAGGTTTTCTTGAATGAACAAGAAGCAATTTTCTAAAACTTTAGTTACACACGCAGGTTAGTTATACAAAACACAAAGTTAGTTTTTTTTGGATTTTACAAGTTAGTTACCCACCCCATAAATAATAATATAGACTTACGTGAAAGTACGAGCTATGGGTAATATACATATAGAGTATACACACACCCCTATACTTAGTGAGTGCTATGTCCTCAGAGCATAAGAAGCACATAGAAGACATAGATTGGACTAAGTGTAAGAGAATGAAAAAGAAAAATAAAGATCGGCTCGCCCCCCTATACTTAGGTTGTGAACAATCTAAGTACAGAAGAAGGGCAAACAATGAGGTGGAAAACGTGGAATTTGAATGATGAGAGTATATACAACGGGCATCGGGTCCCCCTATACTTAGGCTCTGGTCAGCCTACGTATAGAAGAAGCATGTGTATTTGTTCTCAATTGACTTGATGTTAGTGCATTCCTGTGTCGGGTTTATTTGATCAAGGTGGTTAGAGGAGGTCTTGTACGACTCAGGGAAAGCCCATGCTCATATTTCCTTATAATAATCATCAAAAAATTCCTGTATTAAGTGCTCTTCTATAGGATTTGTAGTGGTAGTACAAGTTGTGGGAAATCAAAGGTTGATGTGAGTCTTTAAACCAATGGTTTACTCAACAATCGTTATCTCAGTTGTATCATGGGGTAGGTGTTGACGCCTTTGTGGGTTGCCTCGGTAGATCGTGTTTTCTCAAAGATTGGATGAGATTTTAGCGCTCCCGATGTAGTAAAATTGATTTTACGATCTTGCACTCTATAATTGCCTTAGCTAAGGCTAAGAACGACTTTCCAAGAATGATTGGAGACTGGATGAATTCTCCTTGATGTTCAATATCAATGATCGTGATGTCCATTTTGATCAAAGCACCTTGGAATGTAATAATGACTGAAATTGTCCCTCTCGCCAGTTTTATAGATTGATCAGTCAGCTGAACAATCTCTATTGATTTCCTGATTAGTCCGCGTTTGAGTTTGTCAAATACGAAGGTCGCGAGGATATTGATTGTGAGTCATCATCGAATCGGGCATGGGTGAATGTTGTGTCCGTGATTCGACAATCAAATCGAGGCAACCGCTTCACTCTATGTCTCTTGGTCTTTCTTGTCATCATCAAAGAAGTGGCCATTGATAATGTATGTCTTTCGATCTTTGTTCTCTTCCTGCTTGACTTTTTCTGCATTAATTTACTCTTTACAGATCTTTCCAGGTCATGGAAGTGCTCAATGGCCTTTTTCAAGGGAAGTTCAAAAATCAATCTTTTATCCATGGCTTCCCTCATAGTAGGATCCTCTCCATTTTCAATTTTTATGGTTTTTTCTGTTTTTTCATTTTCTATTAATTTTATTTTTTTTATTTTTTTGACTTTTCGATGTGGTGTGTAGATATGTTGCTTTCCATAGACAGAGAGGGGCTTCGTTGTGCAGAATTAGAGTTAGAGTCATTCCTAAGGGAGTAATATTTACTTATGTACAAGTTAATTTATTAGGTGTTGCTTTTTACATGTTATATGCATATTTACCTATATATGATACATTTTATTTTTATTTTGAATTTTATATTTTATATACATAATTTTAATATTTATAAAATTTTTAAATACATATTTATACATTTTATTTTATTTTTCTGATATTTTCTTCCTTTATTCTTTTATTTTTGCATTAAATACAATATTTCATACAATTTAAATGTATGTATGAATGAATATTATTTTGCACAAATTAATTATATATACATGCATTTAACTAGGGATTTAAGGCCAAAATGAAAGAATAATGATGATGAAGGGAAGATTCATCGTAAGTACAATCAGAAATTATTGATTGCCTATGGGATTGACAGTGATAACATATTGTCCCACTTGCCTTTAGCATTGTGGCTGGAGAATCTGCGCCAAGTTGGAAGTGGTTTCTTTCTCTGATGTGTATCATGGTTATTGGGATGCATCCGAGTCCAATTTGTATTATATCAGATCACCATCATGGTATAAAGTCAAACATGATGATATTGATGTTGACATGCTTCCACCATTTGCATAAACGGTGTTTCTGTTCCTAATATGTGACGAGCAACTACAACACTGTATTCAAGAATAGGGCCATGAAAACCCTCTGGCTGTAGCTGCCTTTCAGACATCATCTAAGAAGTTTGCATACTTCGTGAGGAAATTACAAGAATGGAATAGTGATGCCACCATATAGTTTGAAACACATGATTTTCTGAAAAAGCAATGGACTTTGGACAAAGAAAGTTTTTTCTGGTGGGAGATAGGGATAAGCGAGCATCCTTATGTTACCCAGAGTTGAGACCTAACAAGAAGTTTAAGCAAAGTAAAGGGGGACCTCAGTCCATGAGGATCCACAATGGGATGGATATCAGATAAGTTTTGCAAAAAAATACATGCGACTTACGTGGAACATTGGGTCATACCAAACATTCATGTCCAAAAAAGCTCACAAGCATCTTCATCCACTACTGCTTCCTAATACTACAAGCCGAAACAAAAATAGATGTGAAAAATATGGAGGGGAAGGGCATAATAAACGAAAACATAAAGGCCACAATAAGTTTGTCATATATCTCTTTACAACAACTATAATATGTGCATAATAAACATGGATTGTTGCATTGAACATTTGCTATATCTTCTCTTTATCAATCACTAACGTATACAATTGCTATACGTGTTATAGATATATCCGAGTCCCATTGACACTACTTTGCTGACGCAGTAAGACCGACACCGTTCATGCAGAGTATGGAAGGGTGATGTAAGTTATTTTGTTTAGATGCAATTATAAATCCCAACAGTAACAATTCACATATTCATAATTATATGTTGTTGGCAGGTATCTTCATGGCTACGATGTCGATGAAGGGAGAAACAAGTCCGACTTATACCACTTGACGACCACATTTGGCCTTATGTTGTGCAGGCAGGTTTTTGTGGCATTACTGAATTGTAGTTCATTGCCCTTGATTGGCATCTTATAACAACCTTGGTAGAACGATGGAGATCGGTAATACATACATTTCATATGGTCAATAGGGAGATGACGATTACATTTCAAGATGCGACTGTATTGATGGGGTTGCGAGTTGATGGCATGGCAGTTACAGGTGCTACATCTTGAAAAACTAATATGAATGTGACTTGCAGAGTCTGAGATCCAAGGATCAAGAGTGTTGGTGAGTTGGTTGTATGAGTCATTTTTACAGGTGCCAACCCATGCGGATGAGGAGACATTGATACGTTATGCGAGAGCATACATCCTGCAACACCTTGAAGGTATATTTTTCAAAGAGTGAGTCTTTGATATCTCTAATTACTTTACAACTTTTACCTAATCTTGATGTCACTGGGATGTTCAGTTGGGGATCAACCACATTGGCTTGCTTGTACAAACATATATGTACACTGTAGACATGGGGACAAAGGAGATAGGTGTTTATGTTATACTTTGCAGCTTTGGCCATGGGATCACTTTTTCCATATTTCCCATGTTATTAGAGTGAGGCTCCAATGGCATGAGCGGCTATTAGACGTTCGTTGGAGGGAAGACTTTGAGAACAGACGCCAGTTAACATACATTTTTCGACCGTATCGTGACATATTTGATATGCAATATCTAGAACTGGTATACATTTTCAAAAATTAAATCATTCTATGAAGTGATCAAAATAACTTGCGTGCAGGTATTGTGGATGCCTTATGGGGCAGACATCTTCAAAGCTCTCCCACATTATTGCGTCAATGACAAAGATATTTGGACGCCACGTTTTCCTCTCATCTACTTCCATGTGGTCGAGCACTACTTTTCGTACCATGCCGTACATCAATTCGATGTCTGTTAAAGTATCCCATGTCCTTGCGACACAGATGAGGTGACACGACCATAGACTTACGGGGTAAGGTGAATGTGGATTGGAGAGAAAAGCATGTTGATCACATCCTGCTTGGATGCCTCGTATGAGAGAGAGTTCTCTACATTAACCAATCTATTGGGGTCAGCATGGATTGGTATCTTTGGATTGTTAGAAGATATGTGGGAAGATTGGGTGCGACCCTCACATAAAATGCGAGTCTATAAATAATTTAATTACAAATAGATTATATTGTGTTGTCAATGTCTAACTCTTAATTTATTTCAAATTTCCAGATGCAGAGATGGGATTTTGACACGAAGTTGGGAGGAAGAGATCTAACCCACTACCATATAGTGACATAATAAGTAAGATCAAGTCTGAAATGGAGCGTTCATTGGCCATTCAATTTGCAGATGCTATGACCTTGAAGGAGGCGTACGCGCAACATGAGCATGTCCAAGGAAGAGGACTTGGGAGCAGAAGAAGTCGGGCTAGGGCACACACACAACAAGAGGGTCATCGATGCGGTCGTAAACAAGGACAACAAGATTTTACGTATGACATCGAAGTGGGGGGAGAACAGTAGGATATGGGTCATGTACCATCATTAGATATGGATGAGGTCCTTGAGTATGTTTTGGAGATACAATTCGTCATACTTGTCGTTGAGCCATATGATGGGGGAGCTGACAACTCCACAAGCTCCTGCAAAGAACATAAGGGGGAAAGAAAGTAGGGTGACTCAATCTACGTATGCTACACTGACCTCGCCACCCATGAACACCTTCAATGAGGAAGGAGTAGGAAGTTCACAATCACAGGGAATTGATTGTAGATATGGCACAAGAACCTATCAAAGGAGGAGGGAGAGATAAACAGAATTTTGTACTGTAACTAAAAAGATGAATATGTTAATCTTGGTTATGTATATTCTGTGACGATTTTTGGAAATGTATTCTCTGATGAACTCTTTTCTAATCCAATGGTGTCTTTTGTGCATTTTTTTCTTATTATGTATGACATGAATGACTTTGGATATAAATAGTACGGATGAGAATGACATTGACTTTTAGGTAGCAGAGCTTCTCTTTATATGATATGGTCCCAAAAGTTTGTTTTGTTTATTTTTTTGGAATAACAGAGTATATTAAAATTATTGGCTTAGTTGAGAAATAATGTCTTTCAATTACTTTATGCAGGAATTTACCTCTTTGCACCTGTATCTACAAAATAATTCATGATGTATGTTTATATTTGCTTATGTGACTCTGTCAGGTTTACCCATCGAGAGTGATCTCACGACATAATGTTTTCTTATTAGCTGAGATTTGTTCAATCCCCGCTATGGATGACGTTTTTCTTCTACATAGTTTTCTTTGTTGTTTTTCGTTTCTCATTTTTATTTCCCCATCATATGTTATTTACTCCCCTAATCGAGAGCCTCTTTGTACTCAGTTCTATCTTGTATGTTAATTCCTCGTTATAATAATTGAGTGGTTCCTATCTAAAAAATTACCATTACACGTTGGAGCAAGGTATGAACAAACTATTTTAGAAAAAAATTATAAACTAATCTTTCTTGTTGAAACAAACGGAGCAGCAACAAAAAAGTTAGACTGAAAAAGATCAATTCATGCATTGTAATGATCGTAGATATCTAAAAGCTAAAGCTATGAAGCACAAATGATCTTGGATATACAAATGAATAACCTACATAGAGGATGAAAAGTATTCATAGATTATTGATGATCAATGTTGTTTCAACAATGCTGGATGCCAATGTGGATTATCATGCAAGGATAACAACCATAATGAGAAGGCAAAAGTTGCATACATGGATAGGCCACAAACTATGATAATGTTAAGAAGAAACTCAACGCGGCTATCATCTTTATGTGTAAGGAGAGGAAACATCATCATCTATCTTATGATCGATAGATCTTTGGTAAAGAGCAAAAAGAGGATGAAAAAAGATAGGATATGAAATGCAGGAACATGAAAATAATGTGAGTGGAGAATAGGGAAAAATGTTAAATATGTGTTTTTCCTACTAGATTTTATATCGAATTATTTATACATTATTGTTTAAATATTAGATTTTTAGTCCTTGACCAACAGGAATATAGACACATATAATATGTATGTATGTATGCATATTCCACGTTTGTATGTGCTTGCATATAATCTAATAAAATCGAATTACTTTCGACCGAGTTCATTTTAATTCAGATGCAATTCATTTAAGAATCAATCTACAATTTAAATTTTTATTTTGATTTATTTTATTTCAAATCATTTTTTTGACATTTTATCAAAAGAACCTTAATTAAAAATAAATGCTTCAATTCAACTAACATCCATTAGCGAGGACCATCACACCAGTGCAACAATGGCATTCATGATCCAAATGTTGCACATTTGGCTCGCATCCACTACATCATGTCTTAGGGGAACGTATATAGATTGAACAAATACGACCTAAAGAAAGCAACACCAAGTTGATCACACGATGCATGTAAAGGACAATCATATAAGAATGTAATCATATTAGATACTTACACCTAGTCCTTTTATAAGGTTATTGATATCTTTATGATTCTCCATTATGTTGAGATATACATTTTTATAGTGTTTAGTATTTGGGATTTTTACCTGGCAGACCAGTAATCTTTGCCAATTAATTCTACAACATTTGAAACATCCTATTTCCTCCCTCGACCCCTGTAAACTTGTTCCATATTACCCCACGGACCCTACTGTTAAATTGACACATCTAGAGTTAACTTCCTTCGGTTAAAAATGAGTTAATCTAACTGATCCATGATTGGACAGCTAAAATTAACCAAGAAAAGGAAAAATAATCCTCCCTCCTCTAAAACTTTCCCTCCAACTGCAACTGGGCTAGAGGAGGTGGACGCGAGACTCCTCATGGCGGGCCTCGGAGAGGACGAGGGGCTTTGAGGAGGAGCACTGCTCAGGAACAACGATGTGTGTGTGTGTGGGGGGGGGGGGGGTGTGCTGCTTCTCTGGGATGGAGGCGCTCAGCTTCCAGGGCGAGGGGGCTCAACCTGGGCAGGTGGCGGGCAGCAGGGGGGGGGTCAATCTGGAGGAGGTGGGGCTTGTTGGCGGTGGGTCGGGTTCTATCGACAGGGGCTTCGAGCAGGGGGGTGGGGGGCTTTGAGCAGCGTGGGAGAGGGGGGAGGTGGGGCTTCGAGTAGCGTGGGGGAGGGCTTCGAGCAGGGGCATGGGTCGGGGCTTCGGGCGGCGCGAGCAGGGGGAGCAAGCTTCAATCAGGGTCGGGGGCGGAGGGTGGGGGGCTTTCAAGCAGGGGCGAGGGTCGAGGCTTCGGGCGGGGGTGTGGGGGGGCTTCGAGTAGAGAAGGCAATGCGGGCGGGGGCGGGGGCGAGGGGGTGTGGTGGGCTGGGCGTGGGCTCGTGCTCGTGCTCGGGGACGGCGTTGCGGGTGGAGGGGGTTATGAGGTGCAAAAATCCCTAATATAAAAGAAAGAATGTAATGGAATCCGATCAATTTTAATGAGCAAATGGTACGGGGTCGAGGGAGGAATTAGGATGTTTGAAAGGCCGTAGAGGTAATTGGCAAAGATTATAGAGTCTGCCGGGTTAAATTCCATAATATTTCTGTAATTTCGGATATGAACAATAATGTGAATTAATATTGGACAGATTTCTTTAAATTTACTTGCATTGGATGACCCACATACAATGATATTTGTAGCTGTATATGTATCCATTTTTGAGATGGGTATACATATGGATGCCAATTTTGAATTAACATATATAATAGTGAATTGTATATGGTCCAAATCGATATGCATTCATCCTCAATCGGATACGAATCATATCGTACATTACATCCTAACAATCAAATGTGGTGATAGCTAATGCAATTAGATACGAAAACTAATATATTGACAAAATGTTTGCCAATTTACATCTTGTCTACCCTAATTTGATTCATTATAAGAATGAACTTACACGGGCGTGGCACTACTAGATCCATATCCATTGTGGTCCTTCTAATTTCATATATTAACATCATTTAAATTATCCGTATAGTTTCATAAATCCGCATTATGTATTTATTTACACATGTTTTTATATTCTTGTCCGATTGCATTCCTTACCGTTTAGATTTTCGTAGCCATAAGACATTATCATTATGTATATGATATAGATATGGATATATGTATTTACAAATTGTTTGCATTCTTTATATATGTTGTCTAACACTAGCAGTATCTTTCTCTATTCAGACAAACAAACCCCTCCTCGACAATGTTCACTCGAGTCTACGTATCCGCGAATATAAATGTTTTTTCTCTAGAATCCATAAACAGTGTTTCATTTACATAATAAATAAGAAATTGTATAACTTGTTGATATGTTATTTTTAATGTATAACAAATTAAAAAAACAGTGTTATGTTGTATTTTCATTCCCGCTCCATTCCAAATGCAAGGGTCGAAGTCTCATGCTTAATATTTCTTATATGTATTCGAATATACTAGGATGGTAGGTTTTTCTAGTAGTGGGCGAAATGACGTTTTGTTTCTATGACAGTGAGATTTTATATCGCATGAGTAATCTTGCAGATAAAAATGGTCGGATACAGATATAAGTGTGTCGCTAACTCAGGGCAATAGTTGAGGTAAGGCATGAGAGAAAAATCTATAAATATAAGTGGATTAATATCCTTATTCATCTTAAAATATTCATTTTAAAATATGAATTTGTACGCGGATACTGAATTAGCAAATGTTAAAAAAAGTGTTATTATATATGCAATTAAAGACACGGATCACAAAAGCGAATGCATATCAAATATTGATTCCATAAAATACTTTATCCAGTAGCTTAAATACACATGCATATAGTACACATAAATGCTTATTACATATGATTATAAACAAAGCTACGACTGTATTTTTATATTAAAATGAACATACGAATACATGTGCGCATGTTTTCAGATGTAAGAGTGATATTCACAGATCTGTAAATGTTTGAAAATAAAATAAATATTAAAATTCTACATATAATAGACAATGTTACAAATGCTCAGTGAAAATTCTTCAACTAATTCGTCTAGATACAGATGCACTCCCGTGTAAATACTTGCACATACTTCTATGATTACAAAGTCGCACTCCTAGTAGATGTCTCGCTCTACATCTGTCGTCTACTCTGAATCACCATACTGCTCCGAGCAGGTTGAATCTCTCGCTCTGATCTTCTCGATCGTCTCTATTTGTACACTTTCACCCTCGACGTGAAAGTATACTTTCCCCCTATCATGATCGGACATCGCCTTAGCTGTGGCCAAGAATGGGCGTCTTAGTATGATGGGGGTATATGTCACAGACTCAGGGATCTCCATGTCCAATACAACAAATTCCATGGGGAATTTCATGCCCTAAATTATGATGACCACGTCTTTCAACAACCCCTTCAGTCCCTTGGCAAATCTATTACCAAACTGAAGGATTGTCCTGCTCTGTCGAAAAGGGCCGAACTCGAATCGGTCAAGTAAGGCTGAAGGAAGAAGGTTATGAAGGATATGGTATAATCCTCAAGCGCATCACAGAAGCGTGAGCGTCGTATCAAATACGACGAAGAATGATTAGTCGTACTAGTTGTTCTATGCAGCGGAAATTAAAAAAATTTCATGTGACGAAACCACATGATCCAAGAACACTTCTCGGATCGTTTCGTCTAAACCACAAACAAGTAATAGGATTACTTCTTGAAGCGTGGTCGCGATCGAGTCTCTAAACGAAGAGACCTCCTGTCTCAAGTCCGATCTGACAGAGGAGACGCTTGCGAGCGCGGGGATGAACCACGTCCTTCTCGCAATCCATGTTGATGATCCAAGCGATGGAGCTCCTGATCTCGACACACGAGATCCGACGTCTTCTTCACGAGCGAGGCACACCGAAGGAGACGGAGATCTACAAGCAAACAATCGGGCAGCATAACGACGACGCTGCGGCGATGAAGAACCTCTCTAGGGCATCCATGGTGGACGGCCATGAGAGAAGAAGAGAGAGGGCTGTCATGTAGAGAGAATGAGAGAGAGAGAGAGAGACTTATGTTCTCTTATGTGTAAAGAAGAGCAAAGGGGTGCCTCTCCTTTTATAATAATTTGGGATCCATGGATCTCAATCCATGGACAACACAAATCCAATGGCTCTCATTGATTGTGTTTCTTTTAATGGCTAAGATTTGTGTTGGTAAGAACCAACAACGATTAATTTAATTTAGATCAAATCTATATTGATAAATCAATCTCAAATTAAATCAATCAAGTATGGAGATTTAGGAATGAAGATTGCCTCCTTCCATAATATTGGATTTGGTGGCAATCTCATGCAATCTCATGAGATCTCATGAGATTCCATTATTCCATTGAAATCTCCAAGATTTACAACAACACTTGTTGTAAATTATTCTACAAAAATAATTCATAATTATTTTGTGAATATTACAATCTTACCATTGGAAAATAGTGAATCACATTCACAACCCAAAATAAAATGTGAATTACATTTTCAATTAATTGTCCAATGTGAATCCAATTCGCATCAACATTTAATTAACAAATGTAAATTGCAAATAGCTCTCTCTTATATATTATAAATCACATTTATAATATATATATGAATAATATGGATATTGCTATCCATATTAATCATATCCATGATATATAAATCACATTTAATCATCTCGGGTCTCTATTCTCATGTGCCCAAATAATGTGAATCATATTCACATCATTCACATCTTTGATAATTAAATCTCATTTAATTATCTAAGATAACTCTCTTTATAATATGAATCGAATTCATATTAATCCTGATAATTCAATCACATTTAATTATCAAATTTCTCAATGCTCGGATACATAATATCAACAATGAATTATCCTGAACCCTTTCAAGGATAATGCGCTTTCTCCGTGAATACTTGGATATAAGGACTGGGCAATTGTATTGTTCCACGTATAGTGACTTGGATATTGAGATCATATCTCAAATCCAGATCGCAGGCCTCCCATAGATGCTTGATTAAATCAAGACTGCAAATCTAATCTTCTCATTGCATCTGAATCACATTCAGATCAATATCCAACATTTGGACCAAGTTCAGATTACTTCTCTACTGAGAGGAGTCACTAAAATCCAGACCCGTTTCATCACTCCCTAGGAATGGAAGCATCATTGTTATACAATCGTTTATGATCACATCACCCTCAGGTATTCCCAATACCTGTACATCCTGCATACTGGAAGACTCAGAATAAACCCGAAGTATTGGATCAACTTTATACTGTCTACTTCATGGTTTTATTAGTAAGTTTCTCATTCGATCATTGGGAGTCGGTATCGATCATATACTTTCCAAAAGCATATATCATACCTAGGTCTTGATCATATACTTTCCAAAAGTATATACCAAACCTACAAATTCAGTCAAGCTTCCAAAGCGAGACGACCGTGCACACGGAACTTGATTCTTCCCAATATCTCATGAGTGAGCTCATGCCTTCTGGTTCAATAAATGAACCTGTATGATCCCTTTGAGAGATCGTATTACTCATATGCCCTTATATGCACACCAGCTTGTCGGTGTATAGACCTTGGTTAGGTCATCAACCTATTGGTCTACCAAATGTGCATACTTAGACATATAGTAACACATCTGTCTCTGATCAGAGGATGCATGCATGTATCGTGATAGCATACGATATAGGACTTTGGTTATCTCGATCTCATTAAGTTAACTCTTTGACCTAACTAATCTGACACCTCCGAATCTCTATTCCTATGCAGAGGACCTGCATCAAGAGGTCGGTCAGATATCAGCCTTTAGAGATAAGGATTGCCATCTCCTACTCAGGCTGGAGATCATCTCTTAACAATTATTTGACGGTGCTTGATGAGTCCCCAATCTAACTCTTTAGATATTCATTCAAGCACCAACCTCTATGATCCAACAATTGAAACAACAGCTGTATGATCATCAAGATGGCCATGGTTCATAACCCTAATTGTACTAAGGGACCTATTATGCAAATTATTCATTCTTCATTTCAGATCAGAGAATGATATTTGCAATAACATTTATTGCATAATGGCTCACCGTGGGCTTGCATGTCTAACAATCTCCCACTATCCCAAAGAGCCATTAATGGGCTAATCATTTAAACCCACACTCATATGACAATCATAAGTTATTTAAAAAATAGCTTGGTAAGCTGATCAATCACTCTGTTCTCGCGAGACTACGCCAAGTCTTTTTAAGGCACTTGCATATCCCCAGTTACAGTGCTCGCATCTAATGCGAATGTTGCATCTTATGCAACCAATACTCAATCTTGTTAATTACAGTGTCATTGCAATGTAGCTTAACAATTATCATAACCAGTAATTCCATAATCCTTATCAGAATACCCTTATTCCTGGAGATCACTATCTCTTAAGGTATCCAAAGTTAAGACCTTTTATATCTCTATCTATAAAGTCTTAAGCTTTTGAAGATAAGACTTTGTGATCACTATCTCAAAATCTTGTGATCTATGAAATTTTTGTTATTACTGCAATCAAGTGTTTTCTCTCCATAGTAGGATTAGCAACACGTTACTATTCCCACTGCATGGCAGATATCTGGCTTTTGTACACATCATACACTTAGCTTCTTGTAATTAATGCACAAATGCAAGAAGTTCTAGCATTCACTTCCTCAACTCTTTGAGGTGCTATCCCTTTAGATAGGTCAGTACCACATCTTAAGAGAAGGAAGCCTTTCTTGGAATTTTCCTAAAAAAATGGAATATGTCCAAGGTGTACTACTAAAGTGACAGTCCCAATACCCTCTTCTCTTTTCTTCTGAACATCTTCAGAACTAAGATCTAAGAGGTATCCTTGAGATCATATCTTAATATATGGAATAGCCAGTCTATAAAACATTTATTATTATCCTTATATCATTCCATATGATTAGGATATTATCTACATTTAGCACGATGAATACAATGGCACTCCCACAAAGTTTCACATGGTTCATCAAGATTCTATCATAACATTTATGATTTCGTCAAATCTGAAGTTACAACTTCAAGAAGCTTATTTGAGCCCATAGATGGATTCCTTAGCTTTCACTCCTTGCTTTTCTCAACCATGAATCCTTGGGGCTACTTCATGTGGATATCCTCATAGAGGTATTCATAGAGAAACGCAATCTTGACTTCTTTTTCTTGAAGATCCATTTACACCTTTATGGGTCTTACCCATATAGGTAGATCCTCGAGGATCCATATACAACACTTGTATATGACGTCTACTTTATACTTTATTGCTAAAATCCATCTTTCCATGTTATGATCCTCAGGAGTTTCATTACATGAAGTCCGATCATTGTCAGACTTAACTGACACATGGAGTACATCCTCAAACTCTTTTGAAGAGGTATCAGTGTTTCATCTTTAATTGTCCTTTTAGTTTCCAATTTCAGGAGCCTCATAATCTTTTCAAAATTAAATGAGTTCCTACACTTCATTTTCATCTTGATTCTCAAGAGTTTCAACCTCTAAGAATCCCATTCTCAGAGATGAGATATTTTAAGAATCTCAAGGTCATAAAGTAGGTATCCAATACCATCCTTTATTTTCCTAATGAAGCAGCACTCTCAAGTGCTAGATTCCGTCATGCATGGAACCTTATTAAGGATATACATTGTAGTCTCAAGTGCTAGATTCCGTCATGCATGGAACCTTATTAAGGATATACATTGTAGTCTCTACTACACATATATACCTGTGACTAAAGGATAATTATGCAAAAAATCATCATTGATAAGATCATGTCATACATGATCCAATTATATCTCCCTATAACTCTACTGAGTTAAGGTATGTTAGGAGGATTGAGATAGAAAGGATATTCATATCTCCATAAGGTATCCTTTGAGTTCATCTAACAGGTACAAGCTACCTAGATTAGATCAAATTCATTTTATCTTCCTTCAAACTTTGGTTGTAAACCAAAATTATGTGAAATCTTTGAACATTTCAAAGGTTTCTAAGTGAAGAGAAGAAATCTCATATCATACATCATCATCAGTAGATATCACATATCCATCATGTTTACTATGATATAGATGATCTTCATACATCAATATGTATGAGATCCTGAATACCTTGACATCTTACACCATTCCCAAAGAAGGGTGTATTGGACATTTACTTTGAATACAATATTCATAAGTATGTAAGTTTTGAACCTTTAGACAGTCTAAAGTTTCATCTCTTACTAGTCTATTGATCAAATCAACAGATAAATGTCCAAAGTTTGATGCCAGACCATTGTTACATGATCTTCATCCTCATATTGATCTTTTAAAGGTTTAATTTCAATATTAGGAATTTTAATGAATCATTCATTAATTTTCTAATTTAGTAGAGCCTACTAGATGTCAGACTATTATCTGAGAGACATTCTCTAAGACTAAGGGCTCTCCCACTGAAATTAACAAGTCTATCAATCCAACAGAGTTTGTTGCAACAATTGCATCAATATCCATGTGGATAACTATAAACCTTAAGATCAAATTTTCCAGTCTTCTAAAACATATGCAACCCATTGCAAGTGTTGTTAGAAGATTGAGATACAATTTTAAGGCTTTATCTATTTAATAAGCAAGTCAATATCAATGATTTATGTAGATTATTCTGATGCTCTATCCGAGTCCTTCTCTAAGGATTTAAGACAGACTTGATAGTCATACTATCAACACACCAACTTATTGCAGTATTGGCATTCATCCAACTATCTGGAAGTCACAAAAGTAGGTCAACTCTTTGACTTTCCTTCTTACTCGGGTCCGACCCATGCTTCCACTGCGCTCCCTTTATCTATAAACAACCATTGCTTAAGACTAAGGATCTCTTATGTTAAATTCAAAAGAATTCAATTTAAGAGCATTTCAACATTTATACATGCTTCATTAAATTCATACAATATGAATATTATGAAGCTTCATGAATGACTAGAGTATAGACAGTAGAATGATGACACTCATCATGTCTACATCCATCTAGACTCTTGAAACATTGGTTCAGGTAGGTATTCAAACATTTTGAATACATCCTCTCTTATGGAGCCAGCATTCTGCACGATGCAGAGAACCATGTCATTCATGATTAAATGTTGAGAGCACATATGTATGCCAGAACATCTTCTTAAGTCTTTATAAGGATTATTTGACAATTGCGATCATTATCGACATGTCACTTCTAAAGTACATTCGATGGGAGGTCAAGACTATAGAGACACACAAACCCTAGGGTTGTAGTCCTATTATCTATTTAATTGTCATTCCTCATTAGTATGAGGAGACTTGCATATTGCAACCACATACATTATGTGTCCAAGTGCAAGCACAATATCTGGATCATGAGTCCAATCCATGATATTTTACTGGTTATCATTGAGTATAACATTGAGTGGGTTTAATGAAGGATTATCTGAAATAAGAAATTTGCATAAATATATAAATATATATTTTACTTTGATTTAGGAATTTTCATATCAAAGTTGTCTTGTTTTGTCAACACCGAAAGTTCATTCCCTTAATCACTTTCAATACAAGAGATATACTTACCACCATATCTCAGTAAGATTTGGGATCTCTTCCTTATCTTTGTTACATCCCAATAATATGAGAATCTGCAACTTCGATAAAAAGAAGCGGGAATACATTCCGCCTTGCAAGTCCAACTTGCATTCCCAATTCGGTCTTTAACACCCGGGCCCACCACCCCTAAGGCGATGTTGACCCGTCATTAATTGAACCAACCGTCAACAGGAATAGTACTCGCTATGCGCAATCCAATATCGTCCCAATAATATGAGGATCCGACATTGGGGTCACTAAGCATACGACCTTACTCTTTCGAGAAGCAAAGAGCCCGATCCAGATGCACTTGCATGCAGGAACTGTCACTTCGGACAGGCATCTCCTAATACCATCCCTGGCGACGGAACCCTTCGCCTTGACGGGAGATCATGGATGTCACTTATGTGATCCTCCATATCATATTCAAATTCTAAGTAATCATTATGAATGATATTCATTATGACTAATTCTTCCAAGGGAAATAACATCTCTATTCATAATAGAGTGTTTTAATTTTAATTGGATTCCAATTAATCTAATCATATTAAATTTATGATCCAATTAATATCCAACAAACATTTTAGTGTTACTTGAATTCTAGTATTATCTCAAATACGTATTATTTCGAATTTTAATAATTAGAAATACATTTTGATTTCTCCGGCATTATCAATTCCCTACCCACTGTCATGGCCAGTACCGACGAGAGTGGGATGGACCATATATATTGCAACCCGCTACCCCAATGCTCTCTGACTAGACACCATATCCACCTCAGGAAAGGATAATGCCAAATAGATCAATTTGTACTTGAGATGATCATCGGTTATTCAACCGAAATAATACCATATAGTAATAATCAGAACAATTTTGATTAACATTATAATGAGATTTGTTAAACAAATCTCAAATCCTATTCAAGCAACATGTTTGTTGGAATGAAGATGTTGTAGATAATGTAACCAATTAGTGATCTAGATCACGTCTAATCAAATATTGGTTAAGACAATGCAATTTAAGAGAATAATTATCATCAGATATTTCACAAATATTTATGCACAATTTTTTCAGGAAATTACAATTTAATTTCACTAATTGAGTAAATGACAATCACTAGATTCTTGATTAGGAAAGAATTTTCTGCAGTGATCCTCACATACTAAAAATACCATATCTCAATCAATTTAAATCTAAATTAAGCAAAATAAGTTTCTAAAGTTTGCTAATTTGATTTACAATAGAACGCAAGTAATTTGTACGCATTTTAAGGTGTTTCAAATCCACAATTAACTCTTTAATTACGTTGAGATTCGCAGTCCCCGAAACTGTGGATACATGTCCACTAAAATGAGCATAACTTGAGCAAACGGAATCGAAATCACGCAAATTCAGATCCTACGGTTTCCTTATTTAATGGGGAATAAAATCCAATTATTATTTTCGTGTTTAAATTATTTAAACAGGGCCTAAAATAATAAGTAAACAGAGATGCGAAAATTGAAATGCAACAAAGAACTTTCGCAAATCCTAACGAACCCAAGTCATCCTCGGTTAATGGACCATATACAAAAACACCGACCTAAGACTCTGATACCACTTGAAGGATATGGTATAATACTCAAGCGTATCAAGGAAGCGTGAGCGTCGTATCGAATCCGACGATGAACGACTAGTCGTACTAGTTGTTCTATGCAGCAGAAATTAAAAAATTTTCATGTGACGAAACCACATGATCCAAGAACACTTCTCGAATCGTTTCGTCTAAACCACAAACAAGTAATATGATTACCTCTTGAAGAGTGGTTGCAACGAGTCTCTAAACGAATAGACCTCCTGTCTCAAGTCCAATCCGACGGAGGAGATGCTTGCGAGCGCGGGGATGAACCGCATCTTTCTCGCAATCCATGTTGATGATCCAAGCGACAAATCTCCTGATCTCGACACATGATATCCGACGTATTGTTTACGAGCAAGGCGCACCGAAGGAGACGGAGATCCACGAGCAAACAATCGGGCAACATAACGACGACGCTGCGGCGATGAAGAACCTTTCTAAGGCATCCATGGTGGACGACCATGAGAGAAGAAGAGAGAGGGCTGTCAAGTAGAGAGAAAGAGAGAGAGAGAGACTTATGTTCTCTTATATGTAAAGAAGAGCAAAGGAGTGCCTCTCCTTTTATAATATTTTGGGATCCATGGATCTCATTCCATGGACAACGCAAATCCAATGGCTCTCATTGATTGTGTTTCTTTTAATGGCTAAGATTTGTGTTGGTAAAAACCAACAACAATTAATTTAATATATATCAAATCTATATTGATAAATCAATATAAATCAATCTCAGATTAAATCAATTAAGAATGGAGATTTAGGAATGAAGATTGCCTCCTTCCATAATATTGGATTTGGTGGCA
The DNA here is from genome assembly GCA_037367405.1 of Ottelia alismoides. Classification (NCBI taxonomy): domain Eukaryota; kingdom Viridiplantae; phylum Streptophyta; class Magnoliopsida; order Alismatales; family Hydrocharitaceae; genus Ottelia; species Ottelia alismoides. Next base: position 91,212 of record JAZKJV010007300.1, read on the forward strand.
ATCTCATGCAATCTCATGAGATCTCATGAGATTCCATTATTCCATGGAAATATCCAAGATTTACAACAACACTTGTTGTAAATTATTCTACAAAATAATTCATAATTATTTTGTAAATATTGCAATCTTGCCATTAGAAAATAGTGAATCACATTCACAACTCAAAATAAAATGTGAATTACATTTTCAATTAATTGTCCAATGTGAATCCAATTCACATCAACATTTAATTAACAAATGTAAAGTGCAAATAGCTCTCTCTTATATATTATAAATCATATTTATAATATATATGACTAATATAGATATTGCTATCCATATTATTCATATCCATGATAATTAAATCACATTTAATCATCTTGGATCTCTATTCTCATGTGCCCAAATAATGTAAATCATATTCACATTATTCACATCTTTGATAATCAAATCTCATTTAATTATCTAAGATAACTCTCTTTATAATATAAATCGAATTCATATTAATCATGATAATTAAATCACATTTAATTATCAATTTTCTCAATTCTCGGATACATAATATTAACAATGAAATTATCCTGAACCCTTTCAAGGATAATGCGCTTTCTCCGCGAATACTTGGAGATAAGGACAGGGCGATTGCATTGTTCCACATATAGTGACTTGGATATTGAGATCATATCTCAAATCCAGATCGCAGGCCTCCCATAGATGCTTGATTAAATCAAGACCACAAATCTAATCTTCCCATTGCATCTGAATCACATTCAGATCAATGTCCAACATTTGGACCAAGATCAGATTACTTCTCTACTGAGAGGAGTCACTAAAATCCAGACCCGTTTCATCACTCCTTAGGAATGGAAGCATCATGGTTATACAATTGTTTATGATCACATCACCCTCAGGTATTCCCAATACCTGTACATCTTGCATACTGGAAGACTCAGAATAAACCCGAAGTATTAGATCAACTTTATACTGTCTACTTCACGGTTTTATCAGTAAGTTTCTCATTCGATCATTGGGAGTCAGTATAGATCATATACTTTCCAAAAGCATATATCATACCTAGGTCTTGATCATATACTTTCCAAAAGTATATACCAAACCTATAAATTCAGTCAAGCTTCCAAAGCGAGATGACCGTGCGCACGGAATTGGATTCTTCCCAATATCTCATGAGCGAGCTCATACCTTCCGGTTCGATAAATGAACCTGTATGTTCCCTTTGAGAGATCGTATCACTCATATGCCCTTATATGCACACCAGTGCGCTGGTGTATAGACCTTGGTTAGGTCATCAACCTATTGGTTTGCCAAATGTACATACTTAGACATATAATAACACATCTGTCTCCGGTCAGAGGATGCATGCCTGTATCGTGACGGCATACGATATAGGACTTTGGTTATCTCGATCTCATTAAGTAACCTCTTTGACCTAACTAATCTGACACCTCCGAATCTCTATTCCTATGCAGAGGACCTGCATCAAGAGGTCGGTCAGATATCATACTATAGAGATAAGGATTGCCATCTCCTACTCAGGCTGGAGATCATCTCTTAACAATCATTTGACGGTGCTTGATGAGTCCCCGATCTAACTCTTTAGATATTCATCCTAGCACCAGCCTCTATGATTCAACAGTTGAATCAACATCTGTATGATCATCAACATGGCCATGGTACATAACCCTAATTGTACTAAGAGACCTATTATGCAAATTATTCATTCTTCATTTCAGATCAGGGAATGATATTTGCAATAACATTTATTGCATAATGGCTCGCCGTGGGCTCGCATGTCCAACAGGTTAATAGAAGAGCTGCTATCTAATAGAGTATGATTAAACTACTGCTCTGATATGGCATTTGACATGTGGAGCACCTACATCTGGTCTCTCAGATGACAATAGGTTATGAATGGCGAAGCAAGTAGCACGAGTAAGCACATGGATCTCTGCGTTGTGGTTCCTCCTCTTCCGTGGATGGTGATCTTCTCTCTTAAGTTATTCTAGAAGTGGGGATGTGCTCTAGTGCTTCCTGTAGAATCGATCAGTCATCTGCTCACCAAACTCTAGTTGGTATTTCTTTTTGGGATTTTTTGGTTTATTCCCCTTCGCCAAGCGGAGTGCTTGAGGGAAGGGGATGGCTGGACCCTCTCCAGAAAGATGAGGGTCAGGAATAGGCTCCTGTGCTTGTAGAGGAATAGAATCCATACAAATATCATCATGCAACATATGAACACTTAGGAGATACAGAAACCTTTCCTTTGTTCATACTTTTTCTTTTCTCTTTTTTCATTTTTTGTATTTTTCTAAAATTGTTCTGAGATATAAAAGAAGGTAACACAACTGAAGGAGAATGGGTGGCATCAATACCATGATGAGCGGCCTACCAACTATGGTTAAGTCTAAAAAAACGATCGGGTCGTTGTAGCCCCAATCAATTGGCCAGAGCTCAACAAGAAAATAAAAGAACCATACAAATCAAGCAATCAAGCACAAAAACGATGTCAGTGGTCTCTGCTATTTATTTAACCTGGTATAACAACTAGGGTTGAATACAAGGAGCATAGAAATGTACGAAGTAGTCATAATCAGAGAATGAAAAGCATATTTTTGTGGTTTTAAATTTTGCAATTTTTATATTTTCAAAATAAGAAAACAAGACAAGCAAGCATCAACAATTTGTATTAGGAGTAAAAAATACTCAAAACAACAAACAAAAATATTTTTAGGTTTTTCAAATATTCAGATGTTTTTGGTGATTTTATGGGATTTTTCTAGTTTTTATATGCTTTTATAAAAAAGCAAACAGGGGATAAACATTGAGATAATGCACAACTAGGACAAAATTATAAGTTAAAAATATTTAAAGCATCCTAATGTCTTGGATAGCAATTTTTTGTAAAAGTGAATAAAAATATCTAGCAATAGAAACTGGAATTATTTTTTTTATTTTTCTAGGGTTTTTAATGATTTTAATAAATTTTTGAGTCTTTTGTAATTTTTAGGGTTTTATGAGGATTTTTCAAGAAAAAAATTCTATTGGAGATAAAACATATAAAACACACACACATAAATTTTTTTATGGAATTTTTAGACAATTTTTCGAATTTGTATGTATTTTATGAAATAATCAGAGACATTTTTAGGTGTTTTTGATTTTTAGAAAATATTAAATAAAACTAAATTAATTCATAAAAATTATTATAAATTTTACGTGTTAGTAGGAGCTCACTGCGATTTTTATGGAATTTTTGGAGTTAATATGGTAATTATTTGATTAAAAACAAAGCACATAGAATACAAGGACCTACTTGCAATTATATGAAAGTTTTAGGACCAAATAATAACATACGTTAAAAGCTCAGGGATAAACTTGCAATTTATCCAATTAGTTCACACATATATTCAATAAACCACGTACATGGGCATAACGACAAATATCCTAAAATTTCTTTTCAAAACATAACAGTCAAAAGCACGGGGGTATAGCACCAGCTATGCACGTGAGAAAACACGTGAGTTCAGTAAACAAGACTAACATGCAATTATAGGAAAGTTCAAGGGTCCGAATGCAAAAAGTATGTGCTACAACTTTATTCTATGGGATAACTAGCAAAGCATAAAAGAGTGGGATAAAGTATGCAAAATAGCCCGAAGCACGTGAGGGCCGCATGACGGCATTGACGGTCCTGATCATCCTCTACACAAAGATCAGACGGTGGCGGGAATGTCAGGGTTGTGCGGCGTAGATCCTCTTGTTGGACATGCGAGCCCACGACGAGCCTTTATGCAATAAATGTTATTGCAATTCACTCCTCAATCTGAAATGAAGAATAACTAATTTGCATAATAGGTCCCTTAGTACAATTAGGGTTATGTACCATGGCCATCTTAATGATCATATAGCTGTTGATTCAATTATTGAATCATAGAGGCTGGTGCTTGGATGAATATCTAAAGAGTTATATGGGGACTCATCAAGCACCGTTAAATGATTGTTAAGATGTGATCTCCCGCATGAGTAGGAGATGGCAATCCTTATATCTAAAGGATGATATTTGACCGACCCGGATCATATACTCATGGATCTCCATCTCCTTTGGTGCGCCTTGATCATGAAGAAGATGTTGGATCTCGTGGGACGAGATCAGGAGATCCGCTGCTTGGATCATCAACATGGATTGCGAGGAGTACGCGTCTCATCAACGTGCTCGCAAGCGTCTCCTTCGTTGGATCGGACTTGAGGCAGGAGGTCTCTTGGTTTAGAGACTCGATCGTAATCACGCTTTAAGAGGTAACCCTAGTACCTATTTGTGGTTTAGATGAAATGATCCAAGAAGTGATCTTGGATCATGTGGTTTCATCATTTATTTTTTTAAATTCCGCTGCCTGGAGCAACTAGTGCGACTAGTCGCTCTCGATCGCATTCGATGCGATCCACACACTTCCGTGATACACTTGAGGATTTTTCCATATCCTTCAAGTGGTATCAGAGCCAGGTTGTCAAAGGTTTTGGATGAGATCCATGAACCTACGAAGATTTTGGCTCGTTGGGGTTTGTGAAATTTTTTTGTCGCATTTCAATTTTCGCAGCTCTATTTTGAGATAGTTTTTAGGCCATGTTTAATATGTTTAAACATGAATTTATCACATGTATAATGTTTCCTATTAAATAAGGAAAATGTGGAATTTGAGTTTGCGTAATTTGGTTTCATTTGCTCAAGTTATGATCGTTTTAATGACCATATGTACACTGTTTTGGGGATGTCAGTTACTGACGTAATTAAGATGTTAATTACTATTTTAAAATTCCTAGAAATGCATTCTAATCACATGATTTATATTTTAAATCAAATTATCAAACTCTGGAATTTGATTTTGCTTAATTTGGATTAAAATGAATGAGATATGCTAATTTGGTTGGTGAGGGTCACTGCTAAAAATTACATACCCAACCATGAACCTTATGATTGTCATTAAAGAATCTTGTGAAATTAATGGTTAATTTCCTAGAATAATTATGGATAATATTTGGGAAATTTTAGAATAATAACTATTCCCTTAAATGACATTACCTCAACCAATAAATGATTAGATTTGATCTAGATCACCAATTAGTTACTTGATACACTTTGAACAAAGTTGCTACTTGAATAGATTTGGGAAATTGTCTAGAAAATTTCCTTATAATCAAAATGATTTTGATTATTGTTATTTAGTATAATTTCGGTTGAAAAATCGATGATAATCTCAAGTACACAATGATCGATTTGACAATATCCTTTCCTGAGGTAGATATGGTATCTAGTCAGGGAGTGTTGGGGTAGCAGGTTGCACTGTGTGCGGTCTGTCCCACTCCCGTCGGTACTAGCCATGACAGCGGGTAGGGACTCGATAATGCTAGAGAAATCATGGTGTATTTTCTAATTATTTAAATTTTAATTAACATGTACTTCGAGAAAATACTATATCTTCATGTAACAATCATGTTTGTTGATTGAATTTGATTGATAATTGATTTAATGTGATTAAATTAATTATATCCTATTAAAACACTATGTTAAGAATAGAGTTGTATTTCCCTTGGAAGAATTAATTACATAATTACGATTCATGGTAATTAATTAAAATTTGAATATGATATGGAGGATCACATAAGTGACATCCATGGTCTCCCATCAAGGCGAAGGGTTCCGTTGCCAGGGATTGTGTGTGGGAGACGCCTGTCCGAAGTGATAGCTCCTGCAGCAAGCGCATTTGGATCAGGCTCTTTGCTTCTCAAAAGAGTAAGGTCGTATGCGTAGTGACCCTAATATCGATTCCTCATATTATTGGGACGACACTGGATTGCGCATAGCGAGTTCCATTCCTATTGACAGTTGGTTCAATTAACAATGGGTCGACATTACCTTAGGGATGGTGGGCTCGGGTGTTAAAGACCGAATTGGGAAATGCAAGTTGGACTTGCAAGGCAGAATGAGTTCCCACTTCTTTTTATCTGAGTTGTAGTTTCTCATATTATTGGGATGCAACAAATATAGGAAAGGAGATCTCAGATCTTGCTAGAGATATAATGGTAAGAATATCTCTTACATTGAAAGTGATTAAGGGAATGTACTTTCATTGTTGACAAGGTAAGAAAACTTTGATATAAAAACTCCTGAATCAAAGTAAAATATGTATATATAAAATTTACACTTATGCAAATTTCTTATTTCAGATAATCCTTCATTAAACCCAGTCAGTAAAATACTCAATAATAATCAGTAAAATATCATGGATTGGATCCATGATAAAGATATTGCACTTGTAATTGAACACATAATGTATGTGGTTGCAATGTGCAAGTTTCCTCATAATAATGAGGAATGACAATTAAATAGACGATAACACTACAACCCTAGGGTTACTGTGTCTCCATAGTCTTGATCTCATCGAATGTACTTTGGAAGTGACATGTCGATGATGATCGCAATTGTCAAATAATACTTCAAAAATCTAAGAAGATGTTCTGGCATACATATGTGCTCTCAACATTTAATCATGAATGGCGTGGTTCACTGTATTATGCATTGAATACATGCCTGGACTAAAGTATTTAAGAGTTTAGATGGATGTAGATTTGTTGAATGTCATCATTCTACTGTCTATACTCAAGTCATTCATGAATCATCATAATATTCATATTGTATGAATTAAATGAAGCATGTATAAATGTTGAAATACTCTTACATTGAACTCTTTTGAGTTCAACATAAGAGAAACTTTGTCTTAAGCAATGATTTTTTATAGATAATAGGAGCGCAGTGGAAGCATGGGTATGACCCAAGTAAGAAGGAGAGTCAAAGAGTTGACTAAACTTCTGTGACTTGCATATGACATCCAAAGAATAGGATGAATACCGATACTACAATAAACCGATATATTGATAGTATGACTATCTGGACTATCTAGGATCCTTAGAGAAGGACTCGGATAGTGCATCGAAATAATTTATATTTAATCATTGAAATTGACTTTCTTACAAGATAAGATTAAAGTCTAATAATTGTATCTCATTCATCTAATGACACTTGCAATTATTGCATATGTTGTATAAGATTAGTAAATTCGATCTTAAGGATTAATAGTCATCTATATGGAAATTGAAACAATTGTTGCAACAATCTCCATAGGATAGATAGACTTCATATTTTCAGTGGGAGAGCCCTTGGTCTTAGAGATGTCTCTATGACCAAGATATTAGAATACATTCATTGTTGGAGATGAACATGTATTTTGGAATAGACCTGTCATAAAGAGTTATTATAGTGTACTCTACTAAAGTAGAATATTAATGACAAGTTCATTAACATTTCTAATACTGAAAATTAAACCTTAATAGATCAATAGGAGGATGAAGATCATTTGACAATGATCTGGCATTGAGTCGTGGACATATGTCTATTGATATGATCGATAGACTAGTGAGATATTAAATTTTAGATTGTCAGAAGGTTCAAATCTTACATACTTGTGAATATTATATTCAAAGTAAATATGTCCAATACACTCTTCTCTGATAATTGTGTAATATGCCAAGGTATTCAATATCTTATACATATTGATGTATGTGGATCATCTGTATCATAATAATTATTGATGATATGTGATATCATTTGATGATTGTTTGTGATATGAGATTCCTTCCTTTCACCTTAGAAAGCTTTGAAATGTTCAAAGATTTCACAATTTTAGTTGGAATCAAAGTTTGAAGGAAGATGAAATAAATTTTATCTAACCTAGGTAGCAAGTACCTGTTTGATGAATTCAAAGAATACCTTATGAAGATATGAATATCATTCCTATCTCACTTCTCCTAATACACCTAAACTTAATGAAGGTATATATGTAGTAGAGACTACAATATATATCCTTAATAAGGTTCCATGCAAGTAAGCTGGAATCTAGCACTAGAGAGTGCCACTTCATTAGGAAAATAAAGACTGGTATTAAATGCCTACTTTATGACCTTGAGATTCTTAAAGAATTTTATCTCTAAGAATATGATTCTAAGATGATGACTTTCTTGAGAATAAAGATGAAAATGAAGTGAAGGAACTCATTGAATCATGAGAAGATAATGAGGCTCCTTAAGTCAGAAACTAAAAGGACAACTAAAGATGAAACACTAATACCTCTTCAAATGAGTTTGAAGATGAATTCCATGTGTCAGATAAGTCTGACAATGATTTGACTTCATATGATGAAACTTCTGAAGATCTTGACATGGAGAGATGGATGCTAGCAGTAAAGTCTAAATGTAGACTTCATATACAAGTGCTGTATATGAATCCTTGAGGATCCACCTATAAGGGTAAGACCCATTAAGATGTAAATGGATCTTCAAGAGAAGAGGGAATTTGATGAGAATGTAAATACCTTCAAAGCACGGCTCGTATCCACAAGATACACACGAAGAGAAGACATCGCTTGCGATGAGACTTCTCCTTCAGCGACCATGCTTAAACCCATCAGAATATTGCTAACTATAGCTACACAACTTGACTTTGACATCTTCAAGATGGAAGTCAAGATTGCATTCCTCTATGAATACCTCTCCGAGGATATTCATAGGTAGTAGCCCCAGGACTTCATGGTTGATGAAAGCGAGGTGTGCAAGTTGAATAACTCCATCTATGGACTCAAATAAGCTTCTTGTAGTTGGAATATAAGATTTGATGAAATTATAAATGTTATGATTTCAAATAGAATCTCGATGAACCATGTGAAGCTTAGTGGGAGTACCAATTCATCATGCTAAATGTAGATAACATCCTAATCATTTAGAATGATATAAGGATGATAATAAGTGTTTTATGATCTGGCTATTTCATACCTTGATATATGATCTCAAGGATACCTCTTAGAACTTAGTTCTGATGTTGTTCAAAAGCAAAGAGAAGAGAGAGAATTGTGATTGTCACATTATTGGTACATTTTAGATATATTCTATCCAAGGAAGGCTCCTTTCTCTTAAGATTTGGTACTGACCAATCTGAAGGGATAGCATATCAAGTGTTTATGATGCTAAAACTACTTGCCCTTGTGCATTGGTTGCTAGAAGCATGGTATGTGCTAGATAGGTACGAAAAGCCAGATGTTTGCCATGCAGTGGGAATAGTAAACTGTTGCTGATCCTACTATGGAGGTAAAACACTTAGTTGCAGTAATAAAACAATATCTTCAAAGATGACAAGACTTAGAGATAAGATCTCAAAGTCTCATCATCAAGAAGCTAAGATTTTATAGATAGTGACCTAAAAGGTCTTAACTACAGATACCTTAAGTGATAGATATATCTGGGAATAAGGGTATTCTGATAAGGATAATTGAAATTACACACTTGTTATAACGATTGTTGAGTTGTAGTATAAAAGACATTTTTACTGCCTCAATATTGAGTATTGGTTGCATAAGATGCAACATTCGCATTGGATACGAGCACTATTACTGAGGGATATGCATGTGTCGTAAAAGGACATGGCATAGTCTCTCGGGAACATAGTGACTGATCAGCTTTCCTGGCTATATTAAATAGCCTTTGATTGTCACATGAGTGTGGGTTTAAATGATAGCCCATTAATGGTTCTTTGGGCTAGTGGGATATTGTTGGACATGCGAGCCCACAACGAGCCATTATGCAATAAATGTTATTGCAATTCACTCCTCAATCTGAAATGAAGAATAACTAATTTTCATAATAGGTCCCTTAGTACAATTAAGGTTATGTACCATGGCCATCTTGATGATCATACAACTGTTGATTTAATTATTGAATCATAGAGGCTGGTGTTTGGATGAATATCTAAAGAGTTAGATTGAGGACTCATTAAGAACCGTCAAATGATTGTTAAGATGCGATCTCCAACCTGAGTAGGAGATGACAATCCTTATCTCTAAAGGCTGATATCTGACCGACCACTTGACGCAGCTCCTCTGCATAGGAAGAGATATTCGGAGGTGTTAGATTAGTTAGGTCAAAGACTTGACTTAACGTGATTGAGATAACCAAAGACCTATGTCATATGCTGTTACGGTATAGGCATGCATATTCTGATCGGAGACAGATGTGTTACTATATGTTCGAGTATGTACATTTGGTAGACTGATAGGTTGATGGCCTAATCAAGGTCTAAATACTTGTGAGCTGGTGTGCATATACGAGCATATGAGTAATACGATCTCATAAAGGGATCATACAGATTCATTTACTAGACCGGAAGACATGACTCACTCATGAGATATTGCGAAGATCAAATTCCGTGTACGGTCGTCTTCCTTTGGAAGCTTGACTGAATTTATAGGTTTAATATATACTTTTGGAAAGTATATGATGAACAACTGGGTATGATATATGCTTTTGGAAAGTATATAATCGATACCAGCTCCTAATGATCGAATGAGAAAACTTAATGATAAAACCTTGAAGGAGACAGTCTAAAACAGATCTAATACTTCGGTTTAATCTAAGTCTTCCAGTATGCAAGATGTACATTTATTAGAAATACTTGAGGGTGATGTGATCATAAACGATTATATAACCATGACGCTTCTATTTCTAGGGAGTGATGAAACATGTCTGTATTTTAGTGACTCCTCTCAGTAGAGAAGTGATCTGATCTTGGTCCAAATGTTGGACATTGATTTGAATGTGATTCAGATGTAATGAGAAGATTAGATTTGTGGTCTTGATTTAATCAAGCATCTATGGGAGATATGCAAGATATAGATTTGAGATGTGATCTCAATATCCAAGTCACTATACATGAAACAATACAATCGCCCTGTCCTTATATCCAATATCCATGGAGAAAGCGCATTATCCTTGAAATAGTTCAAGAATGATTCCATTGTTGATTTATATATATCCAAGCATTGAAATATGTATGATTAAATGTGATTTAATTGAAAAATATAATATGAATTTGATTCGTATTATTTGAGCACATGAAAATAGAGATTCAATATGATTAAATATGATTTAATTATCATGGATATGAATAATGTGGATAATACTATCTATATTAATCAGGTATATTATAAATGTGATTTATAATATATTAGAGAGAGCATATTGTGATTTATATTTGTTAATTAATTATTGATGTGAATTAGATTCACATTGGATGATTAAATGAAAATATAATTTACATTTTGTTTTGGGATGTGAATGTGATTCACATTTTTCCAATGGCATGATTACAATATTTCATAAGATATTTGTGAAATATTTTTGTGAAATAATTTCCAACAAATGTTATTTTAAATCTTGGAGATATCACGAGGTAATGAGATCTCATGAGATAATGAGATCTTATGAGATAGTGAGATCTCATGAGTGGACGTCCCCCCTTCTAAGGGGATGTGGTTTATCTCCACATTATCTCCAATGATAATTAATTGATTTAATTTTAATTTTAATATATTGATTTATCTATATATATTAATTTAAATTAAATTAATTACTGTTGCGTTTTGACAAAAAAATCATGACCATTGAAAGAAACACAAATCAATCTCATCCATTATTTTTGTGTTGTCCAGAATTGAGATCTGTGGATCCCAAAACACTATTTAAGAAGAGGCACCCCTTGATCTTCAAGTTACATGATCAATCCATAAGCTCTCTCTCTCTCTCTCTCTCTACACACCAAAGGTGCTCTCCCTCTCTCCCGTTGTGGCCTTCCACCATGGAGCCCTAGAAAGAGTCGTCATCGCCGCAGCGTCGTCGTTATGATGCCGGATCATCTACTCATTGATCTCCATCTCTTTCGGTGCACCTCTCTTGTGAAGAAGATGTTGGATCTCATGGTAAGAGATTAGGAGATCTGCTGCTTGGATCGTCAATATGGACTGCGAGGAGTACGCGTCTGATCAACGTGCTCGCAAAGGTCTCCTCTATTGGATAGGAGTTGAGACAGGAGGTCTCTTGTTTTAGAGATTCGATTGCAATCACGCTTTAAGAGGTAACCCTAGTACCTATTTGTGGTTTAGATGAAATGATCCAAGAAGTGTTCTTGGATCATGTGATTTCATCATTTAATTTTTTCTAAATTCCGCTACTTGGAGTAGCTAGTGCGACTAGTTGCTCCTGATCACATTCGATGTGATCCACATGCTTCCATGATGCGCTTGAGGATCTTCCCATATCCTTCACCTCTCTGCTACAGTGATGATCTGTCAACTCAGGAAAAGGCAATGATGCGCGGTGCAGATCTGACGCCTGCTCTGATCGACCGTCAAGAATGAAGAGTGGCGTACGATCACGATCAGATCTTGAAGGTAGGGCTCCTTATCGACGCTGGAGAAGAGGCCTAGAAGAACTTGTCGGGGATGAACTTCAACGATGGAGGGATCAAGATCTGCTATTCCGATGAAGGATCGGAGGAGTCCTGCATCATCGTGGAAGTGGTATGTGTCTAATGGGGGTTCCGATGGAGGAACCAATGGTCGGGCATACGTGATGAAGGAGCTCTACTTGGAGCTGCTCCGCCGAGCAAGGGACTGCCCAACTGAGGCTCCTATAGTGCAATTGTACTTGCAATACAAAGCTGGGACTCGGGGCTACGCTCCGGTCCAGGTTATTAAAGCTAGAATGGAAAGAAGCGTAGGCGGATGGGATTCGATCTCTGACGAAGATGGTAGGAGGAGATCTAGGCCTTAACCTCAACCTTAGGGTCGAGTCCAAGGAGGATCAGGTTGCGGGCAAGGTGGAATGGTCGTAGAAGGTTCAATCGATATGGAAGTGGAGGTGATATGGGGCTCCGACCCGCTGGTCAGAGCAAGTGAATGTGAGGCGGCAGTAAATGGAACGGACTGAATCGAACTGGGAGCTGAGATCGATAGGATAGATACATGAAGGGTCAGAGGAGATCCTAGGCTTTAGGTGAAGGCGGTTGTCGAGGTGATGACCTCGATTCCGTTGCGGTGGACGGGGAGGTTGCTCGCAGTGGATCTCCAGCCACAAAGGGTGAGCGGCGTGATTACGCTATCAAACTCTAAGCCGAAGATGCTCTTCGGCAGCTGTCACTTAACCAAAGGTGTCTAGGGGTGGAAGGAGCGAGGCACAGACTACTTGACAGTAGAGGCGGGGGAGATGTTATTTAGGCTTCTGTTGATGCGATTTTTTGTGGGTTAAAAAGTTAGTTTTACCACGTCGTTGTTTTTCCACGAAATATTGCAATCAAACAAATAAGATTACAACTACGAGCATGTTGGAAAAAATATGAGTTGTATAGTGCAAGTAGAAGTTCGTATCCGCAGGGACTAAGCAAACTCGTAATTTTTGTTCTTCTTTCAAACTTGATGCAAATTTTAATCTATTGCAATGAAAGAAAAAATATGAGAGAATGTGATCTACGGTGAAAATACTTTTTAGAACTTAAAGTAAATGAAGGAGGGCATGAATGCAACTAAATAAGAAAATAGAGGCTCAATCGCAAATTAAGATGGAGGAAATGAGATGACACTTGCAATGTTTAAAGAGAGAATAGTGAGGTATAAGATCTGGATTGCATATGTTGAGAAACAAACTAGAGTAAATAAAGGATGTTACCAAATAGTTGTTTCATCAAGTTTAACTTAAACAAGAGTTACTAATATAATGAAGTGCAAGGGAGATGTAAAAAGAAATGAGAAAGGAGGTGCTTCTCTATCCGGATGCGATATTATGATAATGGCGGCAACGACAATTATACGAGCTACTGGTGTGCGCTGGAGCGTAAGGGGTGCGCGACGGAGGAGAAAAACGGACGGGCTGTGCGTGGGCTGGAGGAGCACACATCCAGCGGTGTTGCTGCACGTTAGAGTAAGGAGGATGTCGAGGAGAAGTTGGTCTGCGTTGGGGACGAGAGAGTATAAGAGGTAGCGGGGTCGGGATGTTAGGAGGAAGAAGTGCCCCTATTTGCATGGGAGGGGGTCATTTTATAGATGTTGTAGGTGACTCCCCTTCTCACCTGCACATAAAGACAACACACATTACCAATGCATATGTTTTAATATTTGCATGAGAAAAAAGTGCATGGGGAACATGGGGTGCTGGATTTTAAATGCTTCTTGAGCCATGCGTTGTATGGGAAAGGGAGAGGGAATAAAGAATGTGAAATTTGCACAATATTTCCTCTTCATTTCTTGCTAACAAATTGTGTAGAGCCAAATTGGATTTAATGATCATGCAATTTGTTTGGATAAAGTATTTAAATGAGTAATTGAATTTGATGATGAAGAGAGAATTTGGTCATTAATTTAATTATGCATTTTTAGAGGTGATCTTCTTGTTGTATTTGCAGAATCGATAATATCTGGATTAAGTGATGTTTGAGGTGTATGTATCAGATATTAATGGGATTCTTTATGTATTTTGTATACTATTATACCAGTATAATATGTACTCATCACACCTCATGCTTAAATCTTGCTAGTCCCGAGCAAGAATAAGATAAGTAATAATGAAGGGCGGAAAATAGACAAGATAGATCGGGTGAGGGTTTGCAGCAGACAGACCCATGAAGTCTCGAGTTTTTATATCCTAACCACACAAATACATAAACTTCAATAGAGTCGTCCCATGGATTAATGATTTGTTTGAATTGTCGACTTGACTTGAGTTGTGTAGTTTCAACGGCCTCTTAGTTCCAACAAAATCAGACATGATTTCAGAAGGTCGATCATGTCAGCTAATCCCTAAGAAACAAGTATTCGCTTTGACTTTGAATAGATATAAAGAATGTTAGTGATGTTTTAGCTTTCGTGAGATGTTTTAGCTTTCGTGAGTCAAGAGAACGGGCTAACAACACAATCTATCAAGGTACCGAATGATTCCCAACACATATGGCCTCAGTCCTCACCTTAATTCAGACGTATTCTCTTTTCACCCAAGTATGTCAGCATAAAAAATAGGTCATAGTTTATTGGAGAATGAGACTTAATTTTGGGGGTTTTCCGTAGACCGCTTTGGTCCGTTGCTCTCATTTTTTTCTTTTGCAGAGCATAACCCTGGGCCTCTTTGGGCCTCTTTAAAGAAACTTGGTAGCATCATTGGGCTGCTACCATGGCTTGTTGGTGGAGAAGGGTTATTTGGTGGTCTTCTTTCATTGCTTTTGCTTTGTACATCTTTGCATGATTGGTGGTTTTTGGCATTCTTTTTGTATTGTGATATTCCTTTCTGTGGTGTTTTTGTCTTGGGTTTGTCTTCAAAGGTAGTATCAGCTCAATATTGACTTTGGAGGTACGATACTGGCTTATTTGCTGACACACTTAGACTAGAGAGATTATGTTGCTCCTGAGTCAAGTTCCTTCACTGACTATAGACAAGGTTCAGGCATTGGCACAACCAAGAGGACAACTCCTCACCTCAACTAGATTGTAATTGTATCTCATAAAATAAACTCAATCAAGCTAAGTGCAATGTGCAGTTGCTTAATATCCACTAAAGAGTTTAAGAGTGCTACTACTTGCTTAGGTGATCTAGTTAGAAACAGAAGTTCATTCACCCGTAGAGTTAGTGGAACTGAGAGAATAAAGTCCATATGGACCTGAAGAAAGCTTAAAAACTCATGCGTAGTGAAATCCTGATGGAATTAAGAGAAATAAGGTAAACTCAGCCTTAGTCTATGATTTTATGTAGTGAAGATCTTATTTCTCAAAAATAGGATAAAACTTGGAAGGATGTACTTTTGATGGTTTTCTTGTTTTTTGAAAATATTTTTAGGGATGTTTTTGCAAAATTTTTGAAGATGTAATAATTTTTTTGATAAAGTATGCAATTTTGAAAACTACAAACACACACACCCCCATGCTTATCAGAAACCATGTCCTCATAGTGAAGACAAGGTGTAATAGGAGGACCAAAAGAAGGGGTGAGTGATGTGAAAAGTATTTTTGTTTATTTTTTTGTTTATTTTTTTGGTAAAGAGGTGTATCCCCATACTTATCTAATATATTGCAGTGAAAATAAACATGCGAGAAATAAGAGGAAAAGATACCTACAAGGAGGGGCTCATGAGAATGCATGATTTAATGCCTGAGCTTGGCGATGTGTACTGCTTATTGTTCCTGTAGGAGGTATGTTGCACAAACAGGCATGGGACCAGAGGGTTCAACAACGGGTTTTAATCTTTGACCATTGACTCTAAAAGTGGCTTTTGTGTGTAGGTCATAGATTTCTATTGCACCTTTATCAAAGACTTTGGTTACAATGTATGGTCTTTTCCACTTCGATCTCAGCTTTCCTGGAAATAATTTCAATTTTACATCGAAAAGCCATACTTTTTGTTTCTCTTGAAATATTTTCCTCGAAATGTTCACATCATACCATATTTTGATTTTCTCTTTATACAACAAGTTATTGTCATAGGCTTGTGATCTCAATTCTTCTAGTTCAGATAAATCTGATATTCTTCTTTTTCCAGCCTCATCATAATCCAAATGGCATTTCTTGATTGCCCAGAGTGATTTGTGGTGGATCTCAATGGGTAGACGACAAGGCTTTCCATAGACTAACCGATATGGGCTCATTCCTAAGGGTGTGCGAAAAGCCGTGCGGTAGGCCCAGAGGGCAGAAGGTAAGTGTTGAGACCAGTCTTTACGATCAGAGCGGATAATTTTCTGGAGGATGGTCTTGATTTCTCGGTTTGACAGCTCAACCATTCCATTGGTCTGTGGGTGATAGGCAGTTGAGATACGGTGTTCGACTCCATTCTTCTTAAGTAAATTCTTAACCGAAGCATTCAGAAAATAGGTTCCACCATCACTAATGACCACTTTAGGTAATCCAACTCGAGAAAAAAGGTTGGTCAGGAATTTAACAACAGTGGCGCTATCAACAACGTGAGTGGGAATGACATCAACCCAACAGGACACATAATCAACAACGAGAAGGATGTATTGATAGCCTTGTGAGATGGTAAAAGGTCCCATGAAGTCTATTCCGCAAGTATCAAATATTTCGACTATATGTACAGGTTGGAGGGGCATCATGTTGCATCTGGTCATTGTTCCATTGGTTTGACATGCAGGACAAGATTGAGCAAAATGATGGGCATCCTTAAAGAGTGTAGGACAATAGAAACCACATTGTAAGACCTTAGCGGCTGTGCGCTTCCCTGAATGGTGTCCTCCACACCTAGAAGTGTGGCAGTGAGTTAGGACATCGTTGACTTCAGATTCTGGGATATATCGTCTCCATATCAAATCAGTACTCTCTTTGAAGAGTAAAGGGTCTCTCAGTGGTAGTATCGGGATTGGACTTTAGTTTTGTCTTTCTTATGTCTTGTCCTGTCATCAGGAAATGTGGAAGTGACGATGTAATTGACGATGTCTGCGTACTAAGGGAGTTGAGAGGCAGACATGATACTTTCATCTGGGAAGTTATTATAAATTGGGATTGTATCTGTGATTGATGGAGGGAGTCTCGAAAGGAGGTCGGCTACGACATTCTTTGCTTCGACTTTCTCTCGAATTTCTAAATCAAATTCTTGGAGCAGTAATACCCACCTAATGAGTCTAGGCTTAGCATATGTCTTTGTGAAGAGATATTTCCAAGCAGAGTGGTCTGTGTAGATTATTATGTGGGACCCTAAGATGTAAGATCGAAATTTCTCTAATGAAAGTACCACTGCCTGCAGTTCTTTCTCAGTTACATTGTAGTTCTTTTGGGCATCGTCCATGGTTTCGTTGGCATAGTGGATGGCATAAGGTTTTCCATCTTTCCTTTGACCCAATACAACCCCAACAACATAATCTGAAGCATTACACATGATTTCAAATTCAAGAGTCCAATCAGGGGGCTGTAATATGGGTGCTTCAATGATGATTTTTCACATAAGAGTGAATGACTCGAATGCTTCCTCAGTGAACATAAAATCTTGGTCTTTCTCAAGTAGCTTGGTGAGTGGACGGGAAATTTTTGAGAAATCCTTGATAAATCAGCGGTAAAAACCAACGTGCCCCGGGAAGGATCGAACTCCTTTTACATTTGCAGGTGGACCTAAGTGAGTGATGGTTTCTATTTTTGATGGATCCACTTCTATCCCCTTCTTTGACACAATATGACCCTGCATAATCCCTTGTTTCACCATGAAGTGTGATTTCTCCCAGGATAATATCAGGTTTACTTCAATGCATTTCTGTAGGACTCTATCCAAAAATACAAGTGTTTCCTCAAAAGAGTCTCCAAAAATTAATAAATCACCCATAAATACCTGCATAAAATCTACGATCATATCCGCAAAGATTCCCATCATACACCTTTGAAAAGTTGCTGGGGCATTACATAATCCGGAAGGCATCCATCGAAATGCATAAGTCCCAAAAGGACAAGTGAAGGTGGTTTCGTCTTTATCCTCTGGTGCTATAGCTACTTGGTTATATCCGGAATATCCATCCAAAAAGCAAAAAAATTCTTTCCCGGCTAGCTTCTCGATGATTTGGTCAATGAATAACAGCAGAAAATGATCTCTTTGGGTAGCTTTGTTGAGTTTCCTATAATCGACACAGACTCTCAAAGATATGGCTACTCTGGTGGGTATGTCCTCTCCTTTTTCATTTTTGACAATTGTTAATCCAGCTTTCTTGGGGACAACTTGGAGAGGACTGACCCAAGGGCTATCAATAATAGGATAAATGATGCCCGCATTTGTCCGTTTATAGATCTCATTCTTTACAACCTCTCGTAGATTGGGATTCAACCATCTTTGCATTTCTTGAGAGGGTTTACTATTATTTTCCAGATATATGTGACGTGTACAGAATGTTGGGCTTATTCCTTTTAGATCCGTTATCTTCCATCCAATGGCCTGAGAATTCTTTTTCAAAACCTCCATGAGTTGTCTCTCTTGATATGATTTAGGTTGGCATTGATAATGACTGGCAGAGTGTGCGCATCATCTAAGAAAGCATACTTCAAATCTTGGGGTAGTGGCTTCAATTCAACAATGGCTGTCGGTGGGGTCAGAGATGCAGTGTTTCCTGAATCTATCAAAGAAATGGTCTCAAATGGTGGTTCCATCATTAACATTATCATGGCTGAGGTCAATGCGAGTTCAGAGTTTAGTGTGCCCTAGGCATTATCAAGTTCATCAATCTCTTATCCGGTGAGAGGGCATGGTGGAGCTTATAGTGCGAGATTCAGATTGTATGTGACAATTTCATGAGAAGTGTTCTTGTAAGTGGATCTAGAGATGTTCAGACTAAAACCTCTAAAGGATCTTTGACGAGATGGATGGGAGCAAAGTCATTTTGTATGTTGAGAACAACACATCTCTCTATCCAACCATAGTCTTTAGTCTCAGAGTCAACAGAGTTGGGTATGACAAGATAAATAGGGACGATTTTGCCATTGATTGAGAATTCGACTTTGCCCCCTTCATAATCGAAATGTGCTTTAGCAATAATAGGGTGCGCTCGAAGGTCAATTCACCAATCGTGCATTTAACCAAGGGTGTACCTAGATCTTTCTTCTTGGTGGGCAAGAATTGGAAAATTACATTTGATGTGCCTTGGGGAAGCACATACTTTTCAGTTTGATTTTCCTTATTTTTTTCTCTTGATTTCCTTGTTGGTGTGCATTTTTCCTTTAAAAAGCGGGAGAAGGCTGGGACTTGTTCGAGGGCTTTTAGGAGAGATTTCAATGACAATGTCTGAGAACAGTTTTTCTAGCTCTGGATCGATGGTGGATGATCGAGTTTTTCTTTGGTGAAGAGCTCCGGGAAAGGGGTGGTTATGGTTGGGGAGGAAGGAGAGAGCATGGTTGTCTCAGTTAGCTTCTCTTCATCATCAATCTCTCCCTCAATTTCGGTTTGATCCTCTGAAGCCAGTGGTCTGGTGAAGGCAGAAGTGGTTTTCTTGTTTCTTAGAGTGACAACATTAGCAGAGTGGTTTGGACGGGGTGGAGTTTTGAAATTCACTTGATTCCTAGGTGCTTGTTGTGTTCCCTTGATTTGTCCTAAGAGATGTGAAAAATCCTTGATTTTGAAAACCAGGTGGTGAGGTGAAAGATCCGACATGTGGTGGAGTTTTAAGTACTCTAGATGAACTAGCCTTGTTGGTGTTGGGATTGTGCAAAGGTTGAGGCGACAAGACTGGGATGTATGATCTGATCTCGGCAAATTGCCGGGCATTCTCAGAGTTGGCTTGTTGTTGAGCTTCAATGGTCTGTTGTTGTGCTATGGCAAGTTGTTGTATAGCTTGAACCAAGGCATCAAAATTCACAGCAATAGTGTATGTTTGAGTCACTGGTGGTGCTGTCGGTTGTCTGGGCTGGGTGTGACTTTGGAAATGATAGTTGTGTTGTCCATTTCACCCATTATTTGATTGTTCTCTCCATCCTGTATTTTTGATGTTTGAATATGCTCCTCCTTGATTTCTTTGTACCCAATTCACAGTCTCAGGGGTCATGTCTTGATTATAAGTGAATGGGGTGTGGTCAATTTCTTGAACGATGGGATTGTTCATAGCCATTTTCCCATGGCTTGGATCACAAGGTCGATTTGCTTGGAGAGGGTTTCCCATTTATCATGATTTTCTTTGGATAGATCACTGGTAGATCTCTCATAATCGATTATGTTGACTAATCTCATGTTCCCACTATATTGTTCAATGGAGGAACTATACACCAAATTATTAGTCATATTTTCAAATAAAGTCCAGACAAAATGTTCATCACGACTGATATAGTTTCCATCGCAGGAGCCATCAATCACTCTTTTACATGATGTATCTATTCCCTCATAAAATATCTGAACTAGCTTCCATTTGGCAATTGTGTGATGAGGGCATTTCCTTTGAAGTTCCTTAAAACGCTCCCATGCTTCGTGTATGGGTTCTTTGTTCCTCTGGGTGAATGATGATATGGCTTGTCTCAGGGTGTTTTTTTTCCTATTGGGAAGTATTTCTTGATGAAGGCTTCCTTAACATACTCAGGAAGTGATAAGAGTCCCGTAATTCCTAAGCCATTGGAGTGCTCTTTCTTTTAGTGAGTATGTGAATGCCATCATGTCGATGTATTCCTTATCTACCCCAGGGATGCTTATTGTGCACATGCCGAGCGGAAGTCTTTGATGTGAAGAAAGGGGTCTTCATTTTCATTTCCATAATATATTGGAATCATGGAGAGGGATGCTGGTTTAATCTCAAAATCTCCTACCTCAGGTGGAATTTGAACCCAATGGATTACATCTTCTTCGGAAGGATTATAATGGGTGCTAATGGGTGGTCCCCTATTTTGAGGAACTATGACTCGGTGAATGGTTGCATATTCCTCCCTCAAAAGTTGCAGTTGTTGGAGGATGAGATCCATAGGGTTTGGTATGTTTTCTTCTCCCATGTCTCCTAGGTCAGATGAATTTTCAGGTTTCTCAGTTGAACAATATGGGTGGGGGTTTCTTTTATAGATCGGGTCGTAATTTAATGGTTGTTGCAATTGATTTTTCAAAGATCAACAACCTAGTATACACAGCACAAACACCAGACAAGTTGTTGATTAACCGGCTCAAACAGAAATTGCCGCAGAAGCGGTTATCTTTTCGATTTAGTTTAGTGATTCAACAAATGTTATCAGAGAATT
Source organism: Ottelia alismoides (assembly GCA_037367405.1). Lineage (NCBI taxonomy): Eukaryota > Viridiplantae > Streptophyta > Magnoliopsida > Alismatales > Hydrocharitaceae > Ottelia > Ottelia alismoides. The sequence continues at coordinate 112,812 of JAZKJV010007300.1, forward strand.
AAGAGTCTTTAATGAAGAGGTGGGTGTGGAAGATTGTGAGAAATCGATGTCCTAATCTGACTGGGGACCTAGGGTGCGATACTCAGATCGGTGATCTCTTCTTCCCACAAGAACATGTGCCCAACGCGTCGAGGAGTTACGATTTCTCTCTACAATCCCACGTAGCATCATGGATTTTTGTCTCTATCCTGGGGTTCTATGTGCTTGTGAGTTCTGTGTCATTCACCATGTGCATCAAACAAGCATTCAAATTTTTGTCCACTTTCGCTCGGATCACTGCGGTGATCTTTCAAGCTTATCTTTTTAATGTGATCAAGCACGATTTTGGTGGTGTTTGAGTTAAGTTATCAGAGGGAGAAGACAACAGAGATGATGCAATCAAGAACTCTTTTTTTAATTTTTTCGGTTTAATTCGATGCGCAAACAAATGCAAGAAATGTAAATCTTAGAATGCCTAAGTGAGAAAGGAAGTTCACAGTGCCTCCATTTCTAGCGCTAAATCCGTAATGTTTTGTCCTACTGATGGCGAGCTTTTCCGAGAAGGGGGGTGAACTATTTTTTTTACTTAGAACAAGTTACAAGTTTGCAAAAAAATGCATGGATTCTTCTTTTTTTTCGGAGTTCAGGTACCTGAAATAAAAAAAATGCATAGATTAGAGTTTTGAAAATAAGTTGAAAGTGAAGAAAAAATTGCAAATGTAGCCTAGTCCCCAATAACGACGTCAAAATGTTGATGCGATTTTTTGCAGGTTAAAAAGTTGATTTTACCACGTCATTGTTGTTCCACGAAAAATCGTAATGAAACAAATAAGATTACAAGTACAAGCATGTTGGAAAAAATATGAGTTGTATAGTGCAAGTAGAAGTTCGTATCCGCAGAGACTAAGCAAACTCATAATTTTTGTTCTTCTTTCAAACTTGATGCAAATTTTAATCTATTGCGACGAAAAAAAAATATGAGAGAATGTGATCTACAGTGAAAATACTTTTTAGAACTTAAAGTAAATGAAGGAGGACATGAATGCAACTAAATAAGAAAACAGAGGCTCAATCGCAAATTAAGATGGAGGAAATGAGATGACATGCAATGTTTAAAGATAGAATAATAAGAAATAAGATCTGGATTGCATATGTTGAGAAAAAAACTAGAGTAAATAAAGGATGTTACCAAATAGTTGTTTCATCAAGTTTAACTTAAACAAGAGTTACTAATACAACAAAGTGCAAGGGAGATGTAAAAAGAAATGAGAAAGGAGGTGCTTCTCTATCTGGATGCGAGATGATGAGGTTTGGCAGCAACGACGATTATGCGAGCTGCTGGTGTGCACTGGAGCGTAAGGGATGCGCGACGAAGGAGAAAAACACACATGCTGTGCGTGGGCTGGAGGAGCACATGTCCGACGATGTTGCCGCACGTTAGATTAAGGAGGATGTCGAGGAGAAGTTGGTCTGCGTTGGGGATGAGAGGGTATAAGAGGTAGCGGGATCGAGATGCTAGGAGGAAGAAGTGCCCCTATTTGCATGGGAGGGGGTCATTTTATAGATGTTGTAGTGACCCCTCTTCTCACCTGCACATAAAGACAACACACATTACCAATGCATATGTTTTAATATTTGCATGGGAAAAGGTGCATGGGGAACATGGGGTGATGGGTTTTAAATGCTTCTTGAGTCATGTGTTGTATGAGAAAGGGAGAGGGAATAAAGAATGTGAATTTTACACAATGTTTCCTCTTCATTTCTTGCTAACAAATTGTGTACAACCAAATTGGATTTAATGATCATGCAATTTGTTTGGATAAAGTATTTCAATGAGTAATTGGATTTGATGATTTAGAGAGAATTTGGTCATTAATTTAATTATGCATTTTTAGAGGTGATGTTCTTGTTGTATTTGCAGAATCGATAATATCTGGATTAAGTGATGTTTGAGGTGTATGTATCAGATATTAAAGGAATTCTTTATGTATTTTGTATACTATTGTATCAGTATCATATGTACTCATTAGCTTCGCAGAGGGTCAGATGACCTGGCAAAAGCGCGCAACCCTTGGGAGATTTACGCCTTCTTAAGGATCCGCAAGGGTCATGGATCCAAGGAGAAAGCTCGAGCGAAAAATCAGACTGAGAGGAGGCTCGATCTGATCGGGAAAAAGGGGAGAAGAAGCTCCGACGAAAGGAGTCGGGTCGAGTCAATCCTGGAAGAGGGTGTTGATCGGAGGTCAACATCCGGCTCCAACCAATCAGAAAAAGGAATTTACAAATTACTTATAAAATCAATAAAAAATTGTAAATGAATTTAAAATAAAAAGTGTATAAATTGAAACATGTTATTATTTTTCAAGGAATTTTTCTGTGATTTTTAATTATTTTCCTAAAAAATAAATGAGTCTATATAACATTATATAGTATTATATACATGTATAATGTACTTATGTATTTTGTACAAATTTTTATATATATATATATACCCCAATTTTGAATTTTATTTATTTTAAATATATTTGGAGGAGTACAAATTATTTTATTTTATTTTTATGATCTATTTACAGGTAAAGAATGAATAGGAATGTGACCTATATACATGTACTTTGTACAAGTGAGAGAGGATTTTATTTTATTTTATTTTATTTTTTTATTTTTTTAATTTTTAGGATTATATACAAGGAGGTAGAAGGGATATTTATTTTAATTTTATAAAAAATGATTATTTACATATATATGTGATATGTACAACATAGAGTAAGCTCTATCTCTCTCTACTTATTTTCTTTGGCGATCAGGTCAAGGCTTAACCTTCTCTTGGGGTTTGGGTCACTTTGTATTTATTCTAAATACCTCCTTTTTATTTTCCTTTGTTCTTTTATTTTTGCACAAATACGTGCTAATTATACAATGTTAACACATGCATGCTGAATGCTAACTTATTGTATTTACACCTATTTATATGATGCTTTGCCAAGATAAATTGCTAAAATAAAATAATAAAGAGTGAGAATTAGGGATTCAACACCCCCTATACTTTATCTTTGCTAGTCCCCTAGCAAACATTTATTTGAAAAAGAAGTGAAGAATGGAAGAAAATAAAAGATGGAGAATCAGGAGTGATTATTAAACTTGTCTTCATTAAACTGAAGTATGGAGCTCAGTCAAACCTTCGGATTATTAGTTTGTCAGAACCTTATTTGGACTTAAGTTTAAGACTTAACAACCTCTAAGTTCCACCAATCCATGGTCAAGACTCCTCAATAACCTAGCTCAGAACAAGTCTACACAAACTCTGATGACCATGAATCTTTCCTTGTACTGTGTAAGTGATATGTATATCCCCACCTCAAAAATGACAAAGCAACAACCCCCCTCAACAAGGTAACTCTAATTCCTCAATCTAGCAGCTCTTTCCTCAAGGAGCGGGGTATTCCCTTCTAAGTTCAAGTGCAACCGGCTCACGAAGAGGGTAAAGAAGAGAATGGACCATGAATAGGTATCCATGTATCCATGGGAACCCAACCAGTGTATCTAAGTCTCCAGCTGCAAGCTTCATGAGATGAGAAGGTGTAACACAAGCTTTGCTTTATTTGGCTATATAAACTCCATAGGCATTTTATTTTCAATTAGACCTGTCCACTTTTTTGGAAATTTCTTTCGGACATTTTTTGTAAATGTGCATATGTACAACATATCTACATGGTGCAACATATATACATAAGTACTTTTTCTTCTTGAGCCAGTAGACTGTCCCTCTTTTGAAGCATTATTGCAACCAACAACTCTGTCTTTAGACCTCAACACCATCGGACCAAGTTGAGGCGCACTTCCCTCCCTAAAGGTAGACGAGAGGTTCTGCCTAGAAGTACTACCCTCTTATGCTACCCCTACAAATGTATACAAGAATTCTTTTTATTTAGATTTTTTGAAAATGTGCAAAATTTTTGAAAATGTTTGAATGCATGCATGAATGCATAAGTTTTGCCAATCTATTTACAAACATTTACACAAGGGTTTTTGCAAACTTTTATTTTTCAAACATTTTATAAAAATTTTGTACTATATACATAGTTTTGATACAAAAATATTTACAAACACTTTATAATCAAAACATTTTTACAAATCTTTGTACAAAAATACTTTTTATACATTGCGATGTATGAACAAGAAAGAATTTTATGTACAAGAAAAATTTTATTTTTTTTGATTTTTGATAAGTGAATTTTAGTCAATTTATTTATTAACACACTCACACAAAGTATGAGTTATGGCTAAATTATATATGTAATACATACGACACCTTCCCCCCTATACTTAGCTCGAATTATATCATCAGAGTGATCAAAGAGTGATGAAGAAGGCATAACTCGTGCTTAGTATAAGGAAATGAAAAGAAGTGCTATACTACAACGACGAATCAAAGAATGGAATGAATAGAAATTGGTGATCCCCCTATACTTAGGTTCAAGTAATCCTTAGTATAGCAGACTGTACACTAAGGGGAAACCGAGGGTTAGGATGTATAGGGTCTACCTCCCCTATACTTAGGGTAAAATGTTCCTAAGTATAGGAAACACAATGGAGGCAAAAAGAATCCGAAGAATATTAAAAAATCTGGCACCCCCTATACATAGGGTAAAGTAGACCCTAAGTATAACATTATCACAAGATGCAGATGGGGAGTTAGACTAAAGAATGAGATGGTATGGACATCTGGATCCATATAGAGTGGAGGACAGTGATAATCAGGCATGGGATGCAACTGATGTAAGTCAAAGACCACATCTCATGCAAATAGAATCAGGGAGACATCAACGATCAACAGATCATGATATAGATATGGTTGAGGTGCTGACTGTTGACACAAAAGGTGGACTCAGATGACATCTCAGATTTGTCGATACTACCATTGTCATGCACCTTTTGGACTAGGTATGGTCCTTTCCACTTACAATCCAATTTCCCTAAAATAATCTAAGCCTGGCATCAAACAACCATACTCTCTGATCTGGCTCAAACTGCTTATGGATGATATGCGAATCATGCTACTTCTTTACTCGCTCCTTATATTGTAGGCAGTTTGAAAAGGTTGTATCTCTAAGCTCCTCCAGCGCTGCTAAATCTGCCTTTCTTTGATCTCCTATACTCTCTAGATCTAATAATATCTCAGTGACAACCCATAGTGACTCATGCTTAATCTCAATAGGTAAATGACATGGCTTGCCATAAACGAGAAGAAAGGGAGATGTACCCAAAGGAGTCTTAAAGGAAGTCCGATATGCCCACAAGATCCAGTCCAAAAGCTGTGACCAATCCTTTGGATCTGGGCAGACTACCTTCTGCAATATATTCTTGATCTCCCTGTTTGATAATTCATCAAGACCATTAGTCTAAGGATGGTATGGAGCGTCTACTCGATGGTCTATGCTGAACTTGTTAGTAAGGGACTTTACCTTATCATTGATAAAGTGACACCCCCGTTAGATATCAATACTCTAGGCATCCGAACCATGAAATGATATTCTTCCTCAGAAATCTGCAAACATCCTTAGCATGTGTGGTTCGGGCAGGTATGGCCTCAAACCAACGACTCACATAATCAACAGCCAACAGAATATACTCAAATCCCTGACTCTTAGGGAATGAACCTATGAAATCAATGCCCCATGCATCAAAAACCTCATAGAAGTGAATGGGTTGCATCGGCATCATGTCACACTATCCACAAGTGCCCATCCTGTGACAGTCAGTACACCTCTTCACGAATTCATCAGAATCCTTGAAGAGGGTAGGACACCCTAGGCCGGATTGGAGCACTTTATGTGCTGTTCTCCTCCCAGAATGATGCCCTCCAGCCTCAAGCTTTGGCAACAAGTGAGGACACTGTGGTGCTCCTCCTGAGGGATGTACCAATGCTAGATGCTATCCCCTCCTTCATGATAAAGGATGGTCCTCCCAATGATAGGATTTGGCCTTTCCAAGGAAAGTCTTAAGTCACTTCCTGGGCCAACCTTGTGGAACATTCTTGGCAACAAGATAGTTTACAATCTCAGCGTACCATGGGAGAGAGGCGATAGCTAATATCGCCTCATCTAGAAAGGTCTCTGTAATGGGATTAGTCTACTCAGATTCCTCAAGATTTTCTAAATGGGAGAGATGGTCCGCCATCACATTCTTGACTCCAGGTTTGTCCTTAATCTCAATATCAAACTCCTGGAGTATAAGGATCCATCTAGTCAGTATCGCTTTGGCATCCTTCTTTCCATGAGGTACCTGATGGCAGTATAATCATTAAATATTGTCAGTTTAGATTCAAGAATATATGATATGAACTTGTCAAAGGAAAAAACTACAGCTAGCATATCTTTCTATGTAACAGTATAGTTCGACTGTGCGATATCCAATGTACTACTAGCGTAGTGAATGACAAATGGTACTACATCCCTCCTCTGTCCTATCACGACCCCTATGGCAAAATTGGAGGCATCCGTTATGATCTTGAATAAGAGAGTTCAATCAGGCGGCTGAAGGATAAGAGCCTCAATAACTAAGCTCTTGAGAGTCTCAAATGATGCAAGACATTTATCATCTACAATGAACTCGAAGTCTTTCATCAGCAGAACAATCAATGGGCGGGCAATCCTATCGAAGTCGTGAATAAAACATCGCTAGACACCGACATGCCTAAAAAAGACAATAACTACCAGAATTTAGACAGTGGATTGAGTTTCCTAATGATATCCACCTTGGTCGGATCACCTCCTTGCCCCTGTTGGAGATGATATGACCAAGCACCATCCCCTGATTCACCATAAAGTGACTCTTCTCCCAAGATAAAATAAGATGGACCTCTATGCAATGCTGAAGAACGCAGTCTAGGCAATCAAGACAAGCATCAAACCCATTGTTGTGTCATCCATGATGACCTTTAAACAGTCACCCACCATGTCTGAGAATATGGACAACATGCACCTTTGGAATGTCGCCAGGGCATTACATAGACCAAAGGGAGTCCGTCTGAAAGCATAAGTCCCAAAGAGACAGGTGAATGCCGTTTTGTCTTGGTCCTCGGACGTTATGACCACCTGATTGTAATCGGAGTATCCGTCAAGAAAGCAGTAGTGACTCTTCCCAGCTAGCCTCTTTATAATCTAATCAATAAAAGGTAGCAGGAAATGATCCTTCTTGGTGGCCTGATTCAATCGTCTGTAGTCCACACAGACCCTCCAAGAAGTGAATACCTGAGTAGTTATCTCCTCTCTAGACTCACTCACAATTGTGTTGATTCCCGTCTTCTTGGGAACTACATGCAATGGACTAACCCACTTGGAGTTGGAGATGGGGTAGATAAAATTGATGCTCCACCATTTCAATATTTCCTTCATAACCACCTCTTGAAGATTCAGGTACAACTGTCGTTGGAACTCATGCGATGGCTTAGCATCTTCTTCAAGATAGATATAGTGGGAGCATAAGGCCAGACTTATCCCCTGGAGATCATCTACACTCCATACTATTGCCTTATGGTTTCTTTGAAGAACCTCCATTAGATGAGATTCTTGCTCTCCAGTTAAATCTGCTGAGATAATGACTGGGTACATCTCATGCTCACCTGTAAGGAATCTAACTTCAGTGACGGCGATAAAGGCTTCAGTTCCGGACAACTGGGAGCTGACAAATCTGACCTTTGAAAGGTCTAAGTGAAGGCAACTAGATCTGAATGTGAGAACTCTCACTGATCATGTAAAACTGGTGAAGATGGCCCTGCTGGTGTATCTGTACTCGGTGCCGGTACGATCTCCAACCTAGCTGTTGACTATGTAGAAATCAGACAAGGTAATAAATCATCAAACTCTTCCCATTCTGTGTTTGAATCCAAGGGATCTGAATCAAAATCACAACACACAAAATCTGCTTCGCTGTCTTGAACGTGATCGTCAGCCTCAAAAGTGTCCTCGGCCAAGAGTGTTCTCTCTGAACTCTTCTCTGTTAGAAGCTGCGAATCTGCAGCATTTTAAGGTGAAAGAAGAGCTCGTGAAACAGGATCAGACCAAGCAGCTTCATCATCAGTGATCAGAAAGTCGTACTCTTGGTGGACTTCTCTCTCTGCCTCTGTCGTTTGCTCAACATCTCTAAACTGTTCTGATCAAGCTGAATCTCGCGCTCTGGTCTCGTCAATCGTCTCTATTTGTATACTCTCGCCCTCAACACGAAAGTATACCTTCTTGTTATCATGGTCGGACACCTCCTTGGTTGTTGCCAAGAATGGATGTCCTAGAATGATAAGGTATCAGTCACATACTCAAGGATGTCCATGTCCAATACAACGAAGTCCATGGGGTACTTCAGGACCTTAATTGTAACGACCACGTCCTTCAATATCTCCTTCAACATCTTGACCGATCTATCAGCAAACTAAAGGACTGTCCTGCTCTGTCGAACAGGGCCAAACTCAAACCGGTCGAGTAAGTCTGTCAGAAGGAGGTTGATAGAAGAGTCGTTGTCCAATAGAGTACGATCAAATATCTTCTCATAAATGTGGCATCTGACATAGGGAGCTCCTGCATCTAGCCTCTTGGCTAGTAGACGGTTCTAAATAACGAAGCATGAGTCACGGGTCAGCACATGGATTTTTACCTGATGGTTCCTCTTCTTCCTGCGGATTGTGGTCTTCTTTCTCAAGTTCCTCTGGAAGAGAGGGATGTGCTCATGCGCCTCCTGTAGAGTCAGCTGGATATGGAATCTATCAATCATATGATGGTTGAACTCTAACTGCTGATCTTTTTTTTATCGCCATTTTCCAAGCGGAGTGCTTGCAGAAAGGGGATGACTGTGCCCTCCTTAGTGTTGGAAATGCGAGCCCACGGCGAGCCATTATGCAATAAATGTTATTGCACATATCATTCCCTGATCTGAAATGAAGAATGAATAATTTGTATAATAGGTCCCTTAGTACAATTAGGGTTATGTACCATGGCCATCTTAATAATTATACAGCTGTTGATTCAACTATTGAATTATAGAGGCTGGTGCTTGGATGAATATCTAAAGAGTTAGATTGAGGACTCATCAAGCACCGTCAAATGATTATTAAGAGATGATCTCCAGCCTGAGTAGGAGATGGCAATCCTATCTCTGAAGGCTGATATCTGACCGACCTCTTGATGCAGGTCCTCTGCATAGGAATAGAGATTTGGAGGTGTCAGATTAGTTAGGTCAAAGAGTTGACTTAACGAGATCGAGATAACCAAAGTCCTATATCATATGCTGTCATGATATAGGCACGCATCCTCTGACCGGAGACAGATGTGTTACTATATGTCTGAGTGTGTACATTTGGCAGACCAATAGGTTGATGACCTAATCAAGGTCTATACACCGGCGTGCTGGTGTGCATATAAGGGCATATGAGTAATACGATCTCTCAAAGGGATCATACAGGTTCAGTTGCTGAACCGGAAAACATGAGCTCACTCATGAGATATTGGGATGAATCAAATTCCATGCGCATGGTCGTCTCGCTTTGGAAGCTTGACTGAATTTGTAGGTTTGATATATACTTTTAGTATATGATCAAGACCTAGGTATGATATACACTTTTGGAAAGTGTATGATCGATACCAACTCCCAATGATCGAATGAGAAACTTACTGATAAAACCATGAAGTAGACAGTATAAAGTTGATCCGATACTTCGGGTTTAGTCTGAGTCTTCCAGTATGCAGGATGTACAGGTATTGGGAATACCTGAGGGTGATTTGATCATAAACGATTATATAACCATGACGCTTCCATTCCTAGGGAGTGATGAAACGGGTCTGGATTTTAGTGACTCCTCTCAGTAGAGAAGTGATCTGATCTTGGTCCAAGAGTTGGACATTGATCTGAATGTGATTCAGATACAATGAGAAGATTAGATTTACGGTCTTGATTTAATCAAGCATCTATGAGAGGCCCGCGATCTGGATTTGAGATATGATCTCAATATCCATGTCACAATACGTGGAACAATACAATCGCCCTGTCCTTATCTCCAAGTATCTGAGGAGAAACAGCATTGTTCTTAAATGGTTTAAGAACAATTCCATAAGATCTAAGCAAAGAGAATTTGATAATTAAAAGTGTTTTAATTATCATAATGTATGAGAAATTATCCAATATGATTAAATGTGATTTAATTATTTTGGATAAGAATAATGTGGATAGAAATATCCGATTATTCATAATATATTATAAATGTGATTTATAATGTATTAGAGAGAGTTAATTATAATTTATATGTGTTGATTAGTTATGATGTGTATTGGATACACATTGTGTAATTAATTAACAATATGAATTACATATTGTTTTGGGTTGTGAATATGATTCACAATTTTTCCATGGCAAGATTGCAATATTCTCAAAGATAATTGTGAATTATTTTTGAAGAATAAAACCCAAATAAATTTGTTGCAAATAAATAAGAGAGATTTCATGGAGATATGCAATCTCATGGATTTCCATGAGATTGCAATCTCCATGCAATCTCATGGACGGCACACCATTCCTATATGGAATGGGTGTGCGCCCACTTGGAAGGCACATGGAGATGAAATTTCCATGTGTCTTCTCTCCTTATTTGTTGGGTTGATTTAGGAAGAATTATATTTGATTTTGTCAGATATATTTTAACCTAAATTTGTTGTCTTTGACAACAACAATCTTAGCCATTGGATAAATATAAATCAATCTCATCCATTGATTTTATGTGTCCCATGGATTGAGATCCATGGATCCCAAAACCCTATAAATAGAGAGGCATACTTGGCTCTCTCTTTACACATGCTATTGTAGCACAAACTCTCTTTCTCTTTCTCATACACGACAGCCCTCTCTCTCCCTTTCTTCTTGGTGGCCGTCCACCTTGGTGGAGAGAATCGTCGACGCCCGCGCCATCGTGCTGCCGCTTCGACTCTCTGCGGTTCTTTGTCTTCTTGGAGTGCTTCACTCACGAAGGAGACGTTTGATCTCGTGCGATGAGATCAGGAGCAACCGCGCTTGGACCAACTTGGATTGCGAGGATACCGCGACTCATCTCCACGCTCGCAAGCCGTTACTCCGACGATCGGACTTGAGACAGGAGGTCTCTTTTCGTAGAGACTTGATCAACCACGCTTCAAGAGGTATTGCATTATACTTGCTGTGGTTATAGATGAAACGATTTGAGAATGGTTCTCGGATCATGTGGTTTCATCGGTTTAAAAATTTTTAAATTCCGCTGCACCGAACAACTAGTACGACTAGTCGTTCTTCGTCGTATTCGATACGACGATCACGCTTCCGTGATGCGCTTGAGGATTTCTCCATATCCTTCAAGTGTTATTAGATCCAGGTTGACGGTTTCGAATATGATTCGAAAAACCGAGGACGACTTGGGTTCGTTAAGGTCGCGAAAGTTTTTTATCACATTTGATTTCGCAGATCTGTTTAGTAAATAAATTCGGCACTGTTTAAATTGTTTAAACACGAATTTAATACTTGGATTTTGTTCCCCATTAAATAAGGAAACCATAGGAACTGAGTTTACGTAAATCGGATTTCGTATGCTCTAGATATGGTTGTTTTAATGAACATGTATACACTGTTGCGGGAACTGTAGATCTGAACGTGATTAAAATGTTAATTATTGTTTAGACTTGCCTCGAAATGCGTGTAACATCACTTGGATTCCGTCCTAAATCAAATTAGCAATCTATGAAAATTGATTTTGTCTAATTTGGATTTAATATGATTGAGATATGCTAATTTTAGTAAGAAGGGGTCACTGCTGAAATTACAGTCCTAATCTAGAACCAAGTGATTGTCGATTAGTGAAATTAATTGTTAATTTCGTGAAATAATCATGAAAAATATTTGTGAAATATTTGAAGATGATTATTTACATAATTGACTTGGCCTCTACCAATTAATTGATTAGATTTGATCTAAATCTTAATTGGAAACACATTCATCAAACTTAATGTTTGATTGGTGATTGTCATTTAATCATTTAGTGAAATTAAATTGTTTAATTTCCTAGAATAATTATGCATAAATATTTGTGAAATATTTGATGATAATTATTCCCTTAAATGACATTGCCTTAACCAATAATTGATTAAGATGTGATCTAAATCATAATTGGTTACCACAATCTTTCAAACTTGATGCTTAAATAGGATTTGGGAATTTGTCTAGCAAGTTTCCTTATAATCAAAAAATGTTTTGATTATTACTATATGGTACAATTTCGGTTGAAGAACCGATGATCATCTCAAGTACAAATTAATCAATTTGGCATTATCCTTTCCCGAGGCGGATATGGTCACTAGTCGGAGAGCATTGGGGTTGCGGGTTGCAACGTATGTGGTCCGTCCCACTCTCGTCGGTACTGGCCATGACAGCGGGTAGGGCCGGGATAATGTCCGAGGGATTAAGATGTATTTTTCTAATTATTAAAATTCGAATTAATACGTATTTTGAGATATTACCATATATGTATTCAAGTAAAATAATCAAGTTTGATTGATTGAATTGGATTGATAATTAATTTAATATGATTAAATTGATTATGTCCAATTGAAATACTCTAAAATGATTAGAGCTAATAATTCCCTTGGAAGAATTAATTATGTGAATGTGATTCACGATAATTAATTAAAATTTGAATATGATATGGAGGATCACATAAGTGACATCCATGGTCTCCCGTCAAGGCGGAGGGTTCCGTCGCCAGGGATTGCATGTGGGAGACGCCTGTCCGAAGTGACAGCTCCTGTATGCAAGCGCATCTGGATCGGACTCGTCGCTTCTCGAAAGAGTAAGGACGTATGCGTAGTGACCCCAATATCGGGTCCTCATATTATTGGGGCGATATTGGATTGCGTATAGCGAGTTGTATTCCTGTTGACGGTTGGTTCAATTAATGACGGGTCAACATCGCCTTAGGGGTGGTGGGCCCGGGTATTAAAGACCGAATTGGGAGATGCAAGTTGGACTTGCAAGGCGGAATGTGTTCCCGCTTCTTTTTATCCGAGTTGTAGGTTCTCATATTATTGGGATGCAACAAAGATAAGGAAGGAGATCCCAGATCTTGCTTGAGATATAATGGCAAGTATATCTCTTACATTGAAAGTGATTAAGGGAATGAACTTTCAGTGTTGACAAGGCAAGACAACTTTGATATAAAAATTCCTAAATCAAAGTAAAATATGTATATATAAATACATACATTTATGGAAATTTCTTATTTCAGATAATCCTTCATTAAAACCCACTCAATGATATACTCAATAGTAACCAGTGAAATATCTTGGATTGGACTCATGATCAAGATATTATACTTGCAGTTGGACACATAATGTATGTGGTTGCAATGTGCAAGTTTCCTCATAATATTGAGGAATGACAATTAAATAGATAATAGGACTACAACCCTAGGGTTTGTATGTCTCTATAATCTTGATCTCTCATCGGATGTACTTTGGAAGAGACATGTCGATGATGATCGCAATTATCAAATAATCCTTATAAAATTAATGAAGATATTCTGGCATACATATGTGCTCTTGACATTTAATCATGAGTGACATGGTTCTCTGCATCATGCAGAATGGTAGCTCTATAAGAGATGATGTATTCAATTGTTTGAGTACCTACCTGAACCTATGTTTTATGAGTTTAGATGGATGTAGATGATGAGTGTCATTATTCTACTGTCTATACTCTAGTCATTCATGAATCTTCATAGTATTCATATTGTGTGAATTTAATGAAGCATAAATAAATGTTGAAATACTCTTATTTTGAATTCTTTTGAATTTATTGTAAGAGATCCTTAATCTTAAGCAATGGTTGCTTATAGATAAAGGGAGCGCAATGGAAGCATAGGTTGGACCCAAGAAAGAAGGAAAGTCTAAGAGTTGACTGAACTTCTGTGACTTCCATGTGACATCCAAAGAGTTGGATGAATGCCAATACTGTAATAAGTTGATGTGTTGATAGTATGACTATCAAGTCTGTCTAGAATCCTTAGAAAAGGACTCGGATGGAGCATCAAAATAATCTACATAAATCATTGATATTGACTTACTTATTGAATAAGATAAAGTCAAATAATTGTATCTCAATCTTCTGATGACATTCGCAATGGGTTGCATATGTTTTAGAAGACTGGAAAATTTGATCTTAAAGGTTTATAGTTGTCCACGTGAATATTGATGCAATTGTTGCAACAATCTCTGTTGGATTAATAGACTTGTTAATTTCAGTGGGAGAGCCCTTAGTCTTAGAGAATGTCTCTGTGACCTAGATATTAGAATACACTCATTGTTTATTTCTAAATGTAGGAAATAAACATGAATTCTGAGGTAGAACTATCATAAATAATTATGATGGAGATATTTCAGATAGTAATCTAAAATCTGGTGGACTCCACTAAATTAGAAAAATTAATGAATGGTTCATTAATATTTCTAAATACTGAAATTAAAACCTTTATAAGATAAATAGGAGGATGAAGATCATTTGACAATGATCTAGCATCGAGCCTTGGACATTTGTCTATCGATTTGATCAATAGACTAGTAAGAGATGAAACTTTAGAATGTCTAAAATTTCAAAAGTTACATACTTATGAATATTGTATTCAAAGTAAAATGTCCAATACACCCTTCTTTGGGAATGGTGTAAGATGCCAAGGTATGCAGGATCTCATACATATTGATGTATGTGGATCATCTATATCATAGTAAACATTGTGGATATGTGATATCTATTGATGATTGTATGATATGAGATTTCTTCTCTTCACCTAAGAAACCTTTGAAATGTTCAAAGATTTCATTAATTTTGGTTTAGAACCAAAGTTTGAAGGAAGATAAAATGAATTTGATCTAATCTAGGTAGCAAGTACCTACTAGATAAATTCGAAGAATACCTTATGGAGATATGAATATCATTTCTATCTCAATCCTCCTAACACACCTTAACTCAAAAGAGTTATAGGTAGATACAATTGGATCATGTGTGACATGATCTTATCAATGTTGAATTTTAGCATAATTATCCCTTAGTTTCCAGGTATATATGTGTAGTAGAGACTACAATGTATATCCTTAATAAGGTTCCATGTATGTTGGAATCTAGCACTTGAGAGTGTTGCTTCATTAGGAAAATAAAGGATGGTATTGGATATCTACTTTATGACCTTGAGATTCTTAAAATATCTCATCTCCGAGAATGTGATTCTTAGAGGTTGAGACTCTTGAGAATCAAGATGAGAATGAAGTGTAGGAACTCATTTATAATGAGACTCCTGAAATTGGAAACTAAAAGGACAATTAAAGATGAAACACTAATACCTCTTCAAATGAGTTTGAGGATGGATTCCATGTGTTAGAGAAATCTGACAATGATCGAACTTCATGTGATGAAGCTTCTGAAGATCATAGCATGGATAGATGGATAGCAATAAAAGTCTAATGTAGACTTCATATACAAGTGTTGTATATGGACCCTCGAGGATCCACCTATATGGGTAAGACCTGTAAAGGTGTAAATGGAACTTCAAGAGACAGGGAACCTGATGAGAAGGTAGAGTTCTTCAAAGCACGGTTCGAATCCATAAGCTACACACTGGAAGAGAAGACATTGCTTGCAATGAGACTTGCTCTTCGGTGACCATGCTTAAAACCGTCAGAATATTGCTAACCTTAGCTACACAACTTGGCTATTGCATCTTCAAGATGTAAGTCAATATTGCATTCCTCTATGAATACCTCTTTGAGGATATTCACATGAAGTAGCCCCAGGGCTTCATAGTTGAGGAAAGCAAGGTGTGCAAGCTAAGGAATCCATCTATGGACTCAGATAAGCTTCTTGAAGTTGGATCATAAGATTTGATGAAATTATAAATGTTATGATTTCAGAGAGAATCTTGATGAACCATATGAAGCTTAGTGGGAGTGCTTTTGTGTTCATCATGCTAAATGTAGATGATATCCTAATCATTTAAAAATGATATAAGGATAATAATTAGTGTTTTATAATCTGGTTGTTCCATAACTTGAAATAAGATTTCAAAGATGCCTCTCATATCTTAGTTCTGAAGTTGTTCAGAAGCAAAGAGAAGAGGATAATGGGACTGTCACATTTATAGTACACCTTGGACATATTCTATTCATAGAAATTCCAAGAAAGGCTTCTAACCCTTAAGATATGGTACTGACCTATCTAAAGGGATAACACCTCATAGAGTTGAGGAAGTGAATGCTGGAACTACTTGCCCTTGGGCATCAGTTCTGAGAAGCCAAGTGTGTGCTAGATGTGTACAAAAGCCAGGTGGCTGCCATGCAGTGGGAGTAGTAAACTGTTACTAGTCCTACTATGGAAATAAAACACTTGATTGCAGTAATAACAAAATCTTCATAGATGACAAGATTTTTGAGATAGTGATCTCAAAGTCTTTTCAAAAGTTTAAGACTTTATAGATAGTGATCTAAAAGGTCTTAACTAAAGATACTTAGGAGATAGAGATCTCCAGAAATAAGGATATTCTTATAAGGATTATGGAAATACTGGTTATGATAATTGTTAAGCTGTAGTGTCAAGGACACTATAACTAACAAAATTGAGTATTAGTTGCATAAGATGCAACATTCGCATTGGATGCGAGCACTGTTACTGGGGATATGCAAGTGCCGTAAAAGGACTTGGCGTAGTCTCGCGGGAACAGAGTGACTGATCAGCTTACCTAGCTATTTTCTAAATAGCCTATGATTGTCACATGAGTGTGAGTTTAAATGATTAGCCCATTAATGGCTCTTTGGGCTAGTGGGAGATTGTTGGAAATGCGAGCCCATGGCGAGCCATTATGCAATAAATGTTATTGCACATATCATTCCCTGATCTGAAATGAAGAATGAATAATTTGTATAATAGGTCCCTTAGTACAATTAGGGTTATGTACCATGGCCATCTTAATAATCATACAGCCGTTGATTCAACTATTGAATTATAGAGGCTGGTGCTTGGATGAATATCTAAAGAGTTAGATTGAGGACTCATCAAGCACCGTCAAATGATTATTAAGAGATGATCTCCAGCCTGAGTAGGAGATGGCAATCCTATCTCTGAAGGCTGATATCTGACCGACCTCTTGATGCAGGTCCTCTGCATAGGAATAGAGATTTGGAGGTGTCAGATTAGTTAGGTCAAAGAGTTGACTTAACGAGATCGAGATAACCAAAGTCCTATATCATATGCTGTCATGATATAGGCACGCATCCTCTGACCGGAGACAGATGTGTTACTATATGTCTGAGTGTGTACATTTGACAGACCAATAGGTTGATGACCTAATCAAGGTCTATACACCGGCGCGCTGGTGTGCATATAAGGGCATATGAGTAATACGATCTCTCAAAGGGATCATACAGGTTCAGTTGCTGAACCGGAAAACATGAGCTCACTCATGAGATATTGGGATGAATCAAATTCCATGCGCATGGTTGTCTCGCTTTGGAAGCTTGACTGAATTTGTAGGTTTGATATATACTTTTAGTATATGATCAAGACCTAGGTATGATATACACTTTTGGAAAGTGTATGATCGATACCAACTCCCAATGATCGAATGAGAAACTTACTGATAAAACCATGAAGTAGACAGTATAAAGTTGATCCGATACTTCGGGTTTAGTCTGAGTCTTCCAGTATGCAGGATGTACAGGTATTGGGAATACCTGAGGGTGATTTGATCATAAACGATTGTATAACTATGACGCTTCCATTCCTAGGGAGTGATGAAACGGGTCTGGATTTTAGTGACTCCTCTTAGTAGAGAAGTGATCTGATCATGGTCCAAGAGTTGGACATTGATCTGAATGTGATTCAGATACAATGAGAAGATTAGATTTACGGTCTTGATTTAATCAAGCATCTATGAGAGGCCCGCGATCTGGATTTGAGATATGATCTCAATATCCATGTCACTATACGTGGAACAATACAATCGCCCTGTCCTTATCTCCAAGTATCTGAGGAGAAACAACATTGTTCTTAAATGGTTTAAGAACAATTCCATAAGATCTAAGCAAAGAGAATTTGATAATTAAAAGTGTTTTAATTATCATAATGTATGAGAAATTATCCAATATGATTAAATGTGATTTAATTATTTTGGATAAGAATAATGTGGATAGAAATATCCAATTATTCATAATATATTATAAATGTGATTTATAATGTATTAGAGAGAGTTAATTATAATTTATATGTGTTGATTAGTTATGATGTGTATTGGATACACATTGTGTAATTAATTAACAATATGAATTACATATTGTTTTGGGTTGTGAATATGATTCACAATTTTTCCATGGCAAGATTGCAATATTCTCAAAGATAATTGTGAATTATTTTTGAAGAATAAAACCCAAATAAATTTGTTGCAAATAAATAAGAGAGATTTCATGGAGATATGCAATCTCATGGATTTCCATGAGATTGCAATCTCCATGCAATCTCATGGACGGCACACCATTCCTATATGGAATGGGTGTGCGCCCACTTGGAAGGCACATGGAGATGAAATTTCCATGTGTCTTCTCTCCTTATTTGTTGGGTTGATTTAGGAATGAATTATATTTGATTTTGTCAAATATATTTTAACCTAAATTTGTTGTCTTTGACAACAACAATCTTAGCCATTGGATAAACATAAATCAATCTTATCCATTGATTTTATGTGTCCCATGGATTGAGATCCATGGATCCCAAAACCCTATAAATAGAGAGGCATACTTGGCTCTCTCTTTACACATGCTATTGTAGCACAAACTCTCTTTCTCTTTCTCATACACGACAGCCCTCTCTCTCCCTCTCTTCTTGGTGGCCGTCCACCTTGGTGGAGAGAATCGTCGACGCCCGCGCCATCGTGCTGCCGCTTCGACTCTCTGCGGTTCTTTGTCTTCTTGGAGTGCTTCACTCACGAAGGAGACGTTTGATCTCGTGCGATGAGATCAGGAGCAACCGCACTTGGACCAACTTGGATTGCGAGGATACCGCGACTCATCTCCGCGCTCGCAAGCCGTTACTCCGACAATCGGACTTGAGACAGGAGGTCTCTTTTCGTAGAGACTTGATCAACCACGCTTCAAGAGGTATTGCATTATACTTGCTGTGGTTATAGATGAAACGATTTGAGAATGGTTCTCGGATCATGTGGTTTCATCGGTTTAAAAATTTTTAAATTCCGCTGCACCGAACAACTAGTACGACTAGTCGTTCTTCGTCGTATTCGATACGACGATCACGCTTCCGTGATGCGCTTGAGGATTTCTCCATATCCTTCACTTAGATAGAGGACTATGAAGAGGTTCCTGCTGTTGAGAAGGCATGGAATCCATACAAGTATCACCCATCATCACATATGGACTTGAAGATGAAGAAACTTTTCCTTTATTATTTTTTCTGGTGTTTTTCATATAGTCTCGAGGTACAAAAACTGAAGAAAACACAACTTGAATGGAAGGGGTGGACTTAGTACCACCCACGACATCTATCTTCGTTGCATCAGCACCGCGCTCTAGCTCAGCATCATCTGGTATGGTGGCATCAGTACCACCCTCTGCATCTGGAGAAACGACGGCATCAGTACTGTTGACTGGATCAATGTCCTTGGTGGCGTCAGCACGATCGTCATCATCATCATCCTTAGTAGCATCAGCACCGCTATCCTCCTCATCTGACGCTCTAGAATCCCCATGGTGTTGTTTCTCAGATGAGGCACCGCCGACTGGAATCCTACCATTCCTAAGTGACACAAAATCAACATCAAATGTTTATGAAGAAATGTCGCCCAATAAATCACTAGGAGTGGTGGTATTTGTGAAATGTACTTGCTTAGATTTTCTCTTTAGTATTCGGGCTGGGCTCCATCTGAGCAGGTATGGCGGCCTTTCCCTTGATGATCTCCCTCATATCATGGCAAAACTTGTCCATCTCCCGCCTAAAGGATGCATGCTGATCGGCGAGTAGGCGAGCTAGATCGTCAAGGGCTAGGTTCTCATAGCTAGCCCATGAGAATCAGACAGGTTGGCTCGCTAAAAGTGAGGCTGCTACTAGAACTGGTGAGAAGGAGGCTGAGAATACTGCTGAGGCCGCTGCTGGTGCTGCCTCCACTGTTGTCCCTACTGGTAGGGATGAGGACCCGACTGAAAGTGCTACCGCTGTGGATGGTGGGAGAATAGGGACTGATGCTAGCCAAACTGTCCACCCTAAGATGGAGGCTGCTGCTGGGATGAGGTACCTCCGATCGACCACCTGAATCCGGGATGATCTCGATGGACACCGGGCTGCTGTCGGTCATGCCAAATCCCGTTGACTTCCATCAACAACTCCTACTCATAGGGGGATGGAGGGGGAACTGCTAATGGCTGATCCTGCTGATACATCACCATTTGAGTGTCCTAAGATGGCGGTGGCTGAGAGTACTCGTGCAGAAGCTAGGGATGGCTATTGGGTTGCAGCTCGATGAGCCAAGATCAGGCTCGACTCGATAAGGGATCGTGAGCTCGGCTTGTTAAGTTATTGAGCCGAGCTCGATCTAGATTTTTAGGCTTGATAGCTTAATGAGCCGAGCCCGAGCCGAGCTCTGCTTGCCTAGATAACTCAATAAGGGGCTTGATAAGAAATATATATATATATATATATATAAATATATATATATATATATATTTATATATTTAATATTTATATATTTATATATAATAGAAACAAAAGGTAATAATTATAATTTTAAATCTCGTTTTCAAATTTCCCCACCCCAAATTTCTTTCTAGAACGGTAGAACCCTAACCGCTAATCCCTAGTTCCCTTCCCAAACCCAACCCCCACCGCCCCATCTCCGTCTCCCTATATCGACAAAGCCACACCCACACACTCCCCTCGGCCATCTTCTGCTCTCCCTCTCCATCTCGATCTCTACAGTACCCGACCCCTACCACCTTCCTCTTCCTGTTCCCCTCACCACCATCCCCTCCTTCTGTCCCTCTCATTCCCAACTCCACTACCTTCCTCTTCTCCTTCCTTGTACCACCATCCCCTCCTCTCCTCCCCGATACCGTCGTGACGCCGCCCCTACCGTCCCTATCACACCACCATCCCACCTCGGCGACCTCTTCCACAACATTGATCCAAAACGCTCCCACAAACCCTAAACCCACGTCGTCGGCCATCGCTACTGCCTCCCTCCTCCAGGCCTACCTCTCATTCCCTCTGCCAATCCCTGCTGCTTGCGAGTGGATCTCAGGGGCTGCATGCCTGCATGATCTCTTTCTGTTCGGTTGTGGTAATGGTTAAACTATTCTATGCATACATTTTTCTCTCTGTTTTTACACTCGAAATCTTGAATTGAGACAACTCTAATTGAAATTTGACTCGGTCAGATTCCCTTGTAAGAATAATCATATACATTTGTGATTGCTCGATTATTATTTATGATTAGACTATATTATACTTGTAGTATTATTTGTATTGATACACATGCTATTTAACTATTAGACTGGATTCAATATGCTTCTGCACATCAATTAGTGTATTTCAGCTACCACAATAGAACGTTCTACAATGTAAATACCAAAACATAAAAGCACATATGTGTAACTGCTAAAGAACAAAGTAGTGGAATCCATTTACTCGGTCTTGTTTAATTTCATTGCATTGTCACAAAACTTGATTTTGTCGAACCACAGTTTCGATTGATCATGCCTTTAAATAAAAAATCAACAGCATGTGTCATTTTTTTGGATGTCGATGTAAAAAAATCCACATTTATATCCTTTATATCCTTTATAATGAGGTATAGCATATTAATATCCATTATAATCAACATTCATAAATCAACCTCATGTAAGATCTAATTTACCAATTATTTATTCGGGTTTGCTTGGTTCGAGAATAAACAAGATCGATTTGAACATCAGTCTAGATTTCTGTCGATAAACAACTTGGTTGTTGCTACTGTTGTAAATAGTTTTAGAATGACATTAGTCACATGACACATGTATTATCAACAGTTTATCATATTTTTTAATCATTTGAATTACTTCTAAGTCAATCTTTTATTTATCAGTTTTTTCAAGTACAACATATCCTGAGCATCAGATGTATCACTTGACATGGATAAAGGAAAAGCAATGCAACAATATCAACCCTTGACCAAAATGCATGTGATTTATAAATTTCTAAAGCTCAACTCTCATTGGTTGCTCTTGAAGTATGTGTGTATTCTAATAATTACCAATATTTTTTCAACTCTTTAGAAATAGTGCATAATGGTAAACAATATGGAAATATGGAGAATCAAGAATCAAAAGTTCCTCTTGTAAAGAGTATCACTGAAAATCAATAATTAGTAACCGTGACAATGATGTTCGTGGTGTTACAGTTGAAACAAAAAAGAGGAAAAAAAGATTTGAAGTTTGGAGTGAAATGGTAGAGACCATAGAAAATGGATTTCTCAAATCCAAATGTATTCATTGTGGTAAGATGTTTTCAGTTACTAAAGGAGGTCCTACCAGCACACTTGGTAGACACTTGAAGTTTAAATGCCCCATCAAGTTACGAACGAAGGGACAAAAGCTCTTGCAATTTGGGAAAAATGCAGGAGGAGAATCCTCCCTAACTGTTCAAAAATTTGACCAAATGCATTTTAGAAGACTGGTAGTTGAAATGATCATAGATGCAGAATTGCCCTTTTCAATTATGGAAATACATAGTTTCAGAAGGCTTATGTCTTACGTATGCCCTCAATATCTGCCATATTCTCGTCAAACTGCTAGGTTAGATGCTATGCATGATAATGAAGAGTGAAAGATTGGCATAAAAAACAGTTCTCCATCGTTAATGGTAGATTTAGCTTTACATCTGATTTGTGGACATCAAATCAAAACAATTGTTATTTGGCTTTGATATTTCATTACATTGATGATTCTTGGGAACTTCAAAAGAAGATCATTGCATTTAGAGAAATGCCTCCACCTCACATAGGGGACACACTAGCTGATTTTATACATAACATTTTGAAAGAGTGGTCTCTTGAGACGAAAGTTATGTGTATTATATTGGAAAATTGTAGTGCAAACAATGTCTTGGTGAGGAAACTCAAATATCTTTTGCGGGAGAGTGGTTGCTTGATTTGTAATGGTTCATTATTCCATGCACGATGTGCTGCTCATATCTTGAATCTAGTTGTCCAATATGGATTGCGAAATATCAAACCAACACTTGAAAAGATACGAGAGAGTGTCAAGTTTCTTAAATATTCATCAGCGAGGCTTCGGAAATTTAGGCAAATTATTGATTATAAACAATTATGCACAAAATCGAAAGGGTTGGTTTTTGATTGCCTTATGCATTGAAATTCAACATATGAGATGTTGAAGTCAACACTTTTATTCAAAAAAGCATCCATTGAATTGAAAGTTTGGGAGCCTTCATATACTGATCTATAAGAGCCGATTGAGTAGTTAAATGCAGAAGCCATTTGTGATTTATTAGAGGTCTTTTATTATGCAACACATGTATTTTTTGGTGTTCAGTATCCCACTTCTAACAATTTTTTATTCCACATTGCTAATTGATGAGCAGCCGAGCGATGTAGGCCAAATGATATCAAAGGTCGTTGCGACCTCAACCACTCGAGCCGAGCACAATCAAGAAAAAAAATCAAATCACCAATAAGATCAATCAAGCATGAAAATCAAGGCGAGAGGTCTTTCTAGTTATTTAACCTGGTATAGCCACCAGGGTCGAACACAAGGAGCACGAGATAGTCCTACGAATTAATCGATAAATGAAAGAAGAAACAAGAGTATTTTTGGTGGTTTTTAATTTGTAATTTTTTTATATTTTCCAATGAGAAAATGAATAAGAGAATAAAAACAAGCACACTACCACAATTTTTACTAAGTTCTAAAATGATCAAAAATGTAAAATCAAAATATTTTTGTATTTTTTAAAATATGCAAGTGTTTTGGGGTATTTCATGGAATTTTTCAGATTTTTATGTACTTTTCTAAACATAAAAGAAAGGCAAGATAAGCAAACAATGTACAACTTGGAGAAAAAAGGCAACTTTAAAATATTTAAAATGCCGTAAATTCCTGGCTGCAATTTTATGTGAAAATAGAAAGTTAAATCTAAGTACAGAACATGAAAACGCATTTTTTTATTTTTTATGGAATTTTTACTGATTTTTATAAGATTTTTAGTCTTTTGTAATTTTTAGCTGTTTTATAAGAGTTAATGAAAAACAAAAGCTACAGAAATTAAAACACAACAAAACAAGCACTGAGAATTTTTTGTGGAATTCTTAAGGATATCTTTCTATTTTTTATGGGATTTCTAAAGTAGATGAACTCTATTTTTACTTTTTTTTTGAATTTTGGAAAATAACAAATAAACTCAAAATGTGTCACAACAATTACCAAAAATATTACACAGTAGCAGAAGCTACTGGTAATTTTTTGGAATTTTCGGAGTAGTTTTGATATTTATTTCTTTAAACACTATACACACAGGTTAGAGGGACTTAAATGCAATTATTTTAAGTTTTTGGATTAAACAATAACAATCACAAAGAGTCTAGGGTTGAATATGCAGATTTTCCAATTAATTCCACCACGTGCGTAAAATCAACGCTCACAGGGGCATACTTGCAATTTCAGAAACTATTTCATGTAAACATTAACATAAAAAATAATCAGGGCTAATAATGCAAAAACACCACTGATCACGTGACGACCCATGTGCCTCCAGATAGGGTGGACTAAATAGCAAATACCAGAAACTATAAGCACTGAAATGCAAATAAGTTCAACTACAACTTTTATTTTACAGACTAAAACGTAAATCAGACAAATACAGGGTAAAAAGGGAAATATACCCTTGCAAGTGAGGCGCATGTAGGGGGGCTACGTGGCAACCACTAATGATGGCACGATCGTGCGGCTCTGATGGACGTTAGGTGTCAGATCTGGCGGTCCACAACAATCAGAGACGTGGGGCGCATGTGTACGTCAGATCTGACATCTAACGGTCTGACACATCTGTTGCATCGGCGGTAAGGATGCGATCTGGGTGATGGCAAGCTTTGATCTCCGACGAAGGTGATGAATCCACATTTCATCATCTTTATTCTATCATTTTGGCACCTAAAACCCTAGCAAATACCTGTAAAATAGCCTTAAATCAAGCATCTTAGCATTCATGCATGTGCATCTCAACAGTGTGTAAATTACTGTAATTAAGGCCAAAATTATAGAATAAATAAAGAAAAGAAAAAGAATAAAATATTGTAAATATTTTATGACCGAAACCCCCGAGACCTAGGCATCTTGATGAATAGGTCGACCAGGAATAAAGTAGGGGGAGATAAGGTCAGGAACACAGATAAAATACCTATACATTTTATTCAATCTTTATTCTTTTTGGGACCTATTTTTGGTTCCACTTTTTATACATCAAATAGAGAAACTTTGTACATGAAAGTTGTAGATAATAAAATAAAGAAAAATACAAAATTGATTTCACAGAAAAATAATGTACAGATAAAAAGTTATGGTCTGAATAAAATTCCAGAATGCCAACTTCCCAGACCGTATCTCACAAATAAAAACTCCAAATGCAGCGTACTCACCTTTAATTGTATATAGAAGAAAATAATCTATCCAATGGTGGTGGTTTCGCATTTGGCGGAGCTACGGTTTGAAAGTTGACTTTTGGACCCCCATTGTATACTTGTACATATTAAAATATTCAATTTATTATTTATTTATTATTTTTACAATTTTATATTTTTATAATGTTGTAAATAATACTTATAATAATTATGTGCTTTTAAATCAGAGTAAAAACATAAATAAAATACAAATAAAAATACTTGTATATATCCAATACATAGGTATAATACCTATACTTATACCTATACTTTTTATACTTTTATTTTAAACATACAAAACATATCAGAAAAATGAGATAAAAATATATTTATATATATAAAAGTATGTTATAAATTTATAAAATCATAAACATAGATAATAATATTAAAAGACAAAATAAAAATAAAAATACTAAAATATATAGATAATATACCTATATAGGGTTAAAAAGGTAACTTGTAAAAATATAAGTCATAAAAATAAATAAAAATCAGAATAAAATACTACATAAAAAATTAAACATTTTTTATTTTATAACCATAATTTAATTCAATCGATTTCTATTTTTAAATGAATTAATAAAACAATTTCCAGGGCTTTTTCCTGGTTGGTCCACGTGGACCAACCAGGTGTGGTCTAGAGTTGACCCCGGTCAACTCCCCCGACCAAAGCCCTGCCATTTCTGACACCGCGATTCTCACCCATTTTCAAGAAATTTTGGCGCTCAATCCGCTCGTCCTCACCCTTCGATTCCTTCTTGGGAATTCATCACCGATCATCACTCTCCCACGCCATCTCTTCGGATCACGCCAGATCTCCATCATTCGCGCGTGAGCCTCGCTTCCAGGAGACGCCATCGCCACCTACTTAACCATCCCCCCATCTTCCTCCCCAAGTTTGAACACCTTCGGTCCACCCTTCAGCGCCATTCCCGTGCTCCTGAGCTCCGTGGAGGTGACAGCTCCACCGCCAGCCCTTCAGCCAAGGCGCGCGAAGTCGGAGGCGCTTCCACCACCTCCCGCAAGCTCGCCGGTCGAGGTACCCTTCATCCTCTGGCTCCGGCCATCGAGGGCAGTCCCCCCGCTATCTCTTTAGTGCATTTTATTCCTGTTGGCTTAGGCTTCAAAAACCCAAAAAAATCTTGGAGTTTCATCATCTGAATCGCTCGATCACCCACCTTGGCCGGAGTGCACCTCCGGCCCTTCGCCGCCATCTCGCTATATCCATCCCCACGCCTCCGCGAGGCCCAGGCAATTTGCCCTGGGCCTTCTCACCTCTTTTTGCAGGTCCAAGAGCTTTGAAAGCACCTGGAGGGCAATTTTGCGCCTTCGTCGGAGATACCTGGAGCGTGAAGCTCCGCCGCCTTCGCGCCAGCACCTCGACGCCCCTCCGGCGAATCCGAGCCGTCCAGTCAGTAGAAGGACCTCCCAGGAGCTTGCAGCTCCATTTTGGAGCCCATCCACCGCCGGAGAAGCAAGATCGGAGCCGGGGAAGTTCGCCTTCGCCGGCCTTCTTCCCCGTTCTTCCTCCTTGCGTCTCCACCGTCCGATCGAGCCGCAGCTCCAGATCAGGCAGTAGCCGTTGGATCGCACCACACCGCAGCCGTCAGATCGTCTTCGGGCGTTCTAATCTCCGCCGTGCATCCACGAATCGTCATCGACCGCTCAGGACACGCCACGTGGATAAGTGGTTCGCATCCGGCCGTTGGATCGCGTCTCGTCGCCTAGCCGTTGGATGCGTGCCACGCGTCTTCATCAGAGCGCTCGGGCGAGGGTATTTTGCATCTCACCCCTCGCCAAATTTTGTATTTCATTTCGGTCCATAAACTTTGAACTGTAGTTTAAATATTTCTGTAATATTTGCACCTAGACCCCCGAACTTTGCTTATTTGCACCGAGGTCCAATCCACGTCACCTCACGTGCCCGTGCGCGTGAGGGGGCTGGGTATTTTGCAAGGACCCCCCTGGGGTTTATTTATTTCACTTAAGTCCATGAATGTTTTCTTTAAGTTGTAATATTTTGGAGAAATTGCATTGAACCCCTCGGAACTTTGTGATATTGCAAAATACCCCTCCCAGGCGCGTGCAAGTCATGCGCCCTGGTAGGTAAATTGCAGATATACCCTTGCGGGTTTGGATATTTGTGTTTAACCCTTAAAATGCAAGTTTCAGAGTAATATTTTGTGGAAAAATTGCGTGTATGCCCCTGGATGTTTTAGATATTGCACATATACCCCTGCCAGGCCTGTTTAATGTTTGGATGTTTGCTCTAATTATTTAACCTATCATTTGAACTCCAAAATTTCCACAAAAATAGACTTAAGCATCTGGATAAGTGTACTTCCACGCCACTATTTTAGTTTTTGATTTTACGTCATTTTCATATTTATTAAAAATCAAAAACATACTTTTTGTGCACTGTCTAGCTTAGAAAATACCAAAAAAAATAGTAAAACAACCCCAAAAATTCCAAAAAAATCACCTATTGTCTATTTTGTCCTACTTTAGTGTCAGTCCAAAAATCATTAAAAATCTCAAAAGATAAACACTAAAAATTTAAAAACACTTAAAAACTTCAAAAAAATATAAAAAAATAGTAGAAAAATTCAAAAAATACAAACTCAGCTTCTGTTTGTCACTTATTTTATTCTCTTTATTAGAAAAATAGTGTGAACATTTTGGTTACTGGTTGGTATTTTTAAATCCCATTTTTCTCACAGCCAGCCCTATTTCCACTGTTTTGCCTTAATTCAGTATTTAAAAACACCAAAAACACCTTGAAAAATCCCCAAAAATCACAAAAACAGTAAAAAACCCTAAAAATACCAAAAACATTTTATTTCTGAATTTTTGAGTGTTTTTGCACATTTTTATAAATATCTTAGCTTGCCTTGTTTTGTATTTCCTTTACTTTCCAATATTGAAAAAAAAAAGAAATAAAAAAAATATAAAATATAAAATATAAAAATCAAAAAATCAAAAATCAAAAATCAAAATTAAAAATTAAATAAAAATAAAAAAAAATATAAAATTAAAAACCCACAAAAATTTGTTTGCTTGCTTGCTTAGTGTAGACACTACCACACACACTTGTGCTTGCATTTGCTTGAATTACCCTGCTTGCTCCCTGTGTTCGAACTCTCTACGTACTTGCATCTATACATCTTTTATGTAGAGTTAAAAATAAATTTTGACTCCACATTATTTCTAATTCATTGATCTTAGTGTGGGTTGATTGTTGATTAATCACGGTTTATTGTGGGTCGCCACAGCGACGTATTTAGACCCGCGATAATCCGCGGTTATCAAATGGCGCCGTTGCCGGGGAGCAACAGCGAGTAGTTCTCACTTTGTTTGATTGTGTGATTGTTTACCAATAGCATCCTTTTCCGTCTCTTACAGTTTTGATATATCTGTTGAGCTATCTGACCATTTCTTTTCTTGTCTTCTTGCGAGGGACCGCGGAACAAGGCGGATCGCCTAGGTGACCCGAAGCAACCTTGGGAAGCGGAGTCGGCTTTTCTTAAGCCAAGCCGGCAGGAGAGAGCAGGAGGAGTGAGAGAGAGTGCTTAGATTAGTTGCATTTTATTTCTGTGAGAGAGTGATCTTTTATAATTTGTAATAATACAGGTACTTTGGACTTGGACTACCGGGCCCAATTTCCAAGTGTTTGTTCACTTGGGGGCTCACCGCGGTTTTGTGTTTTTCGCGGTTTTCTCGGCTTCATTTCTATTGTTTCACGAGGATTTAGCCCCTAGACATAGGAATTTTGTTGACTGTGACGGAACTAAGAAGCTAAGGCCCAATCCCTAATATCTTGCCTGCACCTATAGAGCGTAATTGGACTTGGCTAAAATTCACTTGAAAAGCTATTTGACTTGGACTAGAGGCCACGTGCCGCGAGCCCACCCTGTAAGCGCTACTCCTGAACTCGAGTGTGTCGAGAAGAGGAGGGGTGAGCCAAGACCGGACTCCGGACTCTTTTCTTTATCATAGCTACTTGTTCTTCACGTTAATAGAAGTTGCTCATCTTAGGACGATTTCCTCGTGCATGCATATAGGTAGTTTAAATTACTGTCTTTCAATTATGCGCGGATCACTTTGCATGTAGAGTGCTGGCGACAAGGTACGCATTTCTATCCCTGCATGCATCATAGATTTTGACCGCGCATCGGCTTTTCCGCTTTCCTCCCCTGTTTTATTGAATTTTAATAACAAGGAAATTGGAAAATTCGTTAGACGATGTTTGCTCAGAAAAATACCTAAAAAAGTGAAAACAATAAAAATTGGGACTGCTAATGCAAACTCGACCTTAAAACTCATCCCACCAAAAATTGTGTTTTGGGAGAGTAATCCCCTCCTTGTTTGATTTATCTGCTGCGAGAGAGTGACTCGACACTAGGATAGAGCCACATCTGAAATTTTAGTTGACTACTGGTCGTGGTTAGTCGTTCTCCAGTGAGGATCTCTCCGGTAACCGGTAAAGCGGACCGCGATATCCTTAACAGATTGAATTAGCGGGAGCAACCGGGTTACGGTCCGCGAATTCATACTGGCTGGGAAAGATCTGACGTGGATTGGGACAGTCGGCTAGGAAAGTAGGATACCTAACAGCTCGCTCTAACGCTCTGATAGATTGACTGATCACCTAATAAAAATTGACAAGATAACAGACCGAACTCTTACGGTCATCAGCTCAAGTGTGGAGTAGGTGAAACTGGGGTTTTGATTTATCATCCTGTTTGCATTCCAGATCTCATCCGCCTTTTTCTAAATCAAGATGATGGGATGGAGATCTCTTAGGCCGACCTTGTCGGCACCGCTATCCCGCACTCCTCCTTATTCATCTAGGAATAACTCGGAGAGTCCGCTCTCCGAGCCTGAGTTTACATCCACCCTGTTCCCCCTCGACCACCCTTCTCACTCTTCTTCCATCAGTCCAAGAGTGTCTGAATACAGTACTTCACAGTGTTCCGCTCATTCGACAGCACCTGAGATGACCTCTTTTGCTTTTTCAGAAAATCCAGCCATGGCAGACAGAGGCGAGCACGAAGATAATCATGAGCACCCTCCGTTCATATTTGATCAAGCAGCCATCAATAATTCCTTGTTAGCATCCCTGGAGACTATGCAGCAACAGATCCGTGACCAGGGCACATTTATGGGTGACCTTATGAGGGAAATTGCTCAGATGAGAGAAAACCGGGAAGGTGGTGGAGGAGGAGGACCAGACGCAGGAGGAGGGGATCCAGACGGCGAGAGACCGCCACAGACTATCATGAGGGAATTGCACAACCCAGCTGCATCCCTCACTCACCGATGGATTCGACTCCCACCCATCCGCAGAGATTTCGAGCTTCGGTCCCATACTATCCAGCTGCTACCCAAATTCCATGGGTTGCCGACCGAAGAGCCGCACCTCCACCTCCAGGAATTTGAGATGATTTGCAGCACCATCCATGATCGGTTGACGACCGAGGACACAATCAAGATGATCGCCTTTCCATTCTCTTTGGTTGACAGAGCCGCCTATTGGCTCAAACATCTTGGGCGTTTCGTCGACACATGGGCAGATCTCCGGACCGTATTCTTAAAGAAGTACTATCCTCTCGGCCGGACCAATGCAGCTAGAGCAATGATCAGCAACTTCGTCATGATCCCTAACGAACAATTCCATGAAGCCTGGGATCGATTTAGAGAGCTCATTGACCGGTGTCCCCACCATGATATCTCCAAGCCCAATCTCGTTCAGAGTTTCTTTTGCGGGCTGACACCGGAGCTGCAGGGGCTAGTGAACGCCTCTTGCGGTGGGTCTTATTTCTCCAAGGGAGAGGACGACGTCTGGGCCATCTACGAAGGCATGGCAGAAAACTCCACAGTGATGACCCAGGCCCGAGTCTATACACAGCAGAAGCCCCCGCAAGGAGCGGGATCATTTCAGAGGATCGCTCGCATCGATGCCGGTCCCAACACAGTGTCGGTAGCCGCAGCCCAAGCCGAATCAGCCGCAGCCGATATGGGCATCATCAGTGAAAAGCTGGACCGCATGGAGATCCTTGAGAAGAAACAGAATCAAGGCATGGCCCAGATGGACCAAATTGCCATGGTTATGAGTGACCTAAAAACTCAAATGTTGTGCATTCAGGAGGCCCAATCGCACTCCCAACAGCCTCCTAGGTCACAGGTTGCCTCCCGCGGCAGCAACCCCAACCAGGCCTCTGCCTCATACCGTCAGGTGAATCACATCCAGGCAGAGCCGGTTCCGTTGTTGCAGTACCATCCAGAGCAACCGCCATCTTCCGACATGCAGATGGTGGTTTACCAGCAGGAGCAGCCACTGGCAGTTCTTCCTCCACCCTCCTTTGAGCAGGAACCATTGATGGAAGTCAATGGGATTTTGTATGACCGATACCCTCAGCCCGCAATTCGTAGGGATCACCCCGGATTCCGTTGGGGGAATGGTGGATCCTCGTCCCAGCAGCATCCTCCTGCCCATGGACAGCAGAGCAGCCAGCAGACACAGCAACAACAGCCCCAGTATGCCCATCATCAGCAATACCAGAATGGTCCTCGTCCCTCCTATCAGGGACAGCAGTGGAGGCAGCGACAGCAGCCTCAGCAGCCTTATCACCATCCTTCCCCCCAGTATCAGCAGCAACAGCAGCAGCCCCATTTCTAGCAGGGACAGACATCCGGTTCTCAGGGTCCAGCCTTTGAGAACCCGGCCCTTGATGATCTTGCCCGCTTGCTATCTGAACAGCGAGCATCTTTCAGGCAAGAAATGGATGAATTCCGGTAGGAGATGCGGGATATTATGAAAGGCAAGGCCGCCATACCCGCTCAGATTGAGCCTAACCCGAACAATCTGAAAAGGAAGCCTGAGCAGGTAGAGTTTACAGAGGATACCTCTCCTAGTGATTGTTTGAGTGACATCTCTTATTCCTATCATGATGCTGATTTTGTCACTACTAGGAGCGGTAGGATGCCAGCCGGCGGCGCCTCTTCTGAGCGACAACCAGAGGCAGAATCAGGAGCGCCAGAGGAGCCAAGGAGCGGTGCTGATGCCGCTGATGATGATGTTGACGGTGGTGCTGATGCCACCCAGGATGAAGTCCAGAACGACGGTGCTGATACCGTCGTGATACCCGATGAAGACGGTGGTGCTGATGCCACCATTTTTGATGTAGAACCAGAGAGCGGTGCTGATGCCGCAGAGACAGGTGCTGGTGGTGGTACTGAGGCCACCACCTCTACTTTTGTTGAGCCTCCCACTGTGATGTTACCACCTTTTGTACCCCTGGACTGTGGTAACAAAAAGAACAAAAATATGAATAAAGGAAAGGTTTCTGTTCAAATTGCGGATCCATATGTGTTGAATGATGATTTTGGTATGGATCCCCCTTCTTCACAGGCACAGGAACCTATTTCTAGTCCTCCATCTGAGGAGGCCCCTACTATCCCCTTCCCAAAGGCACTTCGCCGAGCGAAGGGGAATAAAAAAGAAAATCCCAAAAAGAACCAAGAGGTAGAGTTCGGCAATCAGATGATTGACAGATTTCACATTCAGCTAACACTACGAGAAGCGTTTGAGCATATCCCTTTCTTCAAAAAGAATTTGAAAGACACAACTACTGTCCGAAGAAAGCGGAGGCACAGAGACCAAATCCATATGCTCACTCATGATACTTGCTGCACCATTCAGAACAAGCTGCCAGCCAAGCGACCAGACGCAGGAGCTCCCTATGTCAGATGCGAGATTCAAGAGCAGCAATTTGATCGTACTCTATTAGACAGCGGCTCCTCAATTAACCTCCTTCCGGCTGCCTTACTCAAGCAGTTCGAGTTTGGCCCTCTTCTTCGAAGCAGAACGGTCATTCAGTTTGCTGATAGGTCGATAAAGAGGCCGAAGGGGTTATTGAAAGACGTGGTCGTTACCATTCAGGGCTTGAAATTCCCCGTGGACTTCGTTGTGTTGGACATGGAGATCCCTGAGTCGGTAACTGATGCCCCCATCATATTAGGACGCCCATTCTTGGCCACAGCCAAGGCGGTGACCGACCATGATTGTGGGAAGGTATGTTTTCGCGTAGAGGGCGAGACCATACAAATAGAGACAATCGAGGAAACCAGAACCAGAGAGTTGGAATGCTCCGAGCAGTCGAGTGAAGCCGCGCAGATGACAGAGGACGAGCTAGACGTCCACCAGGTTCGTGATTTTGAGATGACTGATGATGAATCTAACTGGAAAGACCCTGTAGCACCGACTCTCGCCTTGCCTACCGATTCATTGTATCGCAAGCTCATGGCAATCGAGAGCCGGGAGAGCACATTCCTGGATACGGATACACCTGAGGCTGACAGTGTGGTGACGAGTGGTGCCGATGATTTCAGTTCTTGTTCTTCTGCTTCTGATCCCTCGTATTCAGATATTGAATGGGCCTATTTCGATGATCCGTTGTCTTGTCTGATTCATTCTGAGCCAACAACCATGACAGAGTGCGAGCCCGTACAGTTTATTGATAATTCAGTCAGCCGCCTTTCGTCAGAAATTCATGCAGAGCGAGAGTTCTCCCATGCAGACCTGGTAGCCTTCACCCAGACATATCAGAAGCCAGATCTGCCGCCTCCCAGTTGTCCTGAAAGGAAACCTCTACCGCAATCAATGAAGTATAGATTCCTTGCAGGTGAGCCAGATATGCACCCAGTCATTATCTCAGCAGATTTGACTGGAGAACAAGAATCTCGTCTGATGGAGGTTCTTGAAAGAAACCGCAAGGCAATCGGTTGGAATATAGCTGATCTCAAAGGGCTGAGCCCGAAGCTGTGCTCCCACCACATCTATCTCGAGGATGACGCTAAGCCATCGCGTGAGTTCCAGCGACGGCTGAACCCGAATCTTCGAGAGGTCGTCATGAAAGAAATTTCGAAGTGGTGGAGCGCTGATTTCATCTATCCCATCTCTGACTCTAAATGGGTAAGTCCGTTGCATGTGGTACCCAAGAAGACGGGTGTCACTACAGTGGTCAACGAGTCTGGAGAAGAGATCGCTACCAGAGTACCAACTTCTTGGAGGGTCTGTGTGGACTACAGACGATTGAATGAGGCCACCAAGAAGGATCACTTCCCACTACCCTTTCTTGATCAGATTATCGAACGGCTAGCCGGGAAGAGCCATTATTGTTTTCTTGATGGATACTCTGGATATAATCAAGTGGCAATTGCGCCCGAAGACCAAGAGAAAACGACATTCACCTGTCCGTTTGGGACATATGCTTTCAGACGGATGCCCTTTGGTCTATGTAACGCTCCGGCGACATTCCAAAGGTGCATGTTGTCCATCTTCTCGGACATGGTGGGTGACTGTTTAGAGGTCTTCATGGATGACTTCTCGGTCTATGGCGACGGGTTTGATGCTTGTCTTGACTGCCTAGATCGTGTGCTGAAGCGCTGCATAGAGGTCAATCTTGTCTTATCCTGGGAGAAGAGTCATTTCATGATGACTCAAGGGACGGTCCTTGGGCACATCGTCTCCAACAGGGGCATGGAGGTCGATCCTGCCAAGGTGGATATCATCAGAAAACTCAATCCGCCGTCCAATCTTCGTCAGTTACGGTCTTTTCTGGGGCATGTCGGTTTCTACCGACGGTTCATTCAGGATATCAGTCGAATTGCCCGACCGCTCACTGACTTGCTGACCAAAGACACCGAGTTTATTGTTAATGATAAGTGTCTTGCAGCATTTGAGACTCTCAAGAGTATGGTTGTTTCAGCTCCTGTCCTTCAGCCACCCGATTGGTCTCTTCCATTCGAGATCATGACGGATGCTTCAGATTTTGCCGTTGGGGCTGTGCTTGGACAGAGGAGGGATGGATTACCGTTTGCCATTCACTACGCCAGCCGGACCTTAGATGCCGCTCAAAGGAATTACACTGTGACTGAGAAAGAAATGCTGGCCGTAGTCTTTGCTTTGGATAAGTATAGATCTTATATTCTCGGATCTAGAGTGACTATTTACACCGACCATTCCGCCATCAGGTACTTAATGGCCAAGAAGGATGCCAAAGCACGTCTGACCAGATGGATCCTTCTACTCCAGGAATTTGATATTGAGATTAAGGATAAGCCTGGAGTCAAGAATGTGGTGGCGGATCATCTCTCCAGATTGGAGAATCTTGAGGAATCTGAGCCCAGCGCACCTATCTCAGAGACATTTCCAGATGAGGCGATCTTGGCTGTCACCTCACTCCCGTGGTATGCCGACTTTGTAAACTATCTTGTCGCCAAGACAGTCCCTCAGGGTTGGCCCAGGCAGAAACTTGAGACCTTCCTAGCTAAGGCCAAGTTTTACCATTGGGAGGATCCCGTCCTTTATCATGAAGGAGGGGATAGTATCTGGAGGAGGTGCATTCCTCAAGAAGAGCAGCATAGCGTCCTCACATACTGCCACAAGCTTGAGGCAGGAGGACATCATTCTGGAAAAAGGACAGCACAAAAGGTGCTTCAATCCGGCCTATGGTGGCCTACTCTCTTCAAGGATTCTGATGAGTTCGTGAAGGGATGTACTGACTGTCAGAAAATGGGAACCTGCGGACAGAGAGACATGATGCCCATGCAACCCATTCACTTCTGTGAGGTTTTTGATGCATGGGGGATTGATTTCATGGGCCCATTTCCTAAAAGTCAGGGATTCAAGCATATTTTGCTCGCTGTGGATTATGTCAGTCGATGGGTTGAGGCCATTCCCGCCCGAGCCGCAGATGCGAAAACCGTGTGCAAATTCTTGAGGAAAAATATCATTTCACGGTTCGGGGTACCTAGAGTTTTGATTTCAGACGGGGGGTCTCATTTCATCAATGACAAGGTTAGGGCCCTTGCTGACGAGTTCGGCATTGACCATCGGGTTGCCACTCCTTATCACCCTCAGACTAATGGTCTTGCTGAAGTATCGAATCGGGAGATAAAGACTATCTTGCAGAAAGTTGTCCGCCCAGACCGAAAGGATTGGTCACAGCTTTTGGACTCGGTCTTGTGGGCCTATCGGACCTCTTTCAAAAATCCATTAGGGACATCTCCCTTTCGTCTCGTCTATGGCAAGCCGTGCCATTTGCCAGTGGAAATCAAGCACAAATCTTTTTGGGCAGTTACGGAGTTACTTTTGGATCCCGAGAGTATAGGAGACCAAAGAAGAGCAGAATTGGCAGCCCTGGAGGAATTGAGAGATACAGCTTTTTCCAACAGCCTACAGTATAAAGAAAAAGTCAAGACATGGCACGATTCGCATATCAGCCATAAACAGTTTGAGCCAGATCAGAGAGTATGGTTGTTTGATTCCAGGCTGAAATTATTCCCAGGGAAATTGCAGAGCAAGTGGAAAGGTCCGTATGTGGTTAGGAAGGTACATGACAATGGCAGCATTGATATATCCGAACCATCATCTTCGTCCACCTTCCGCGTCAATGGTCAACGCCTGAAGCTATATCGAGATCATGATCCACCGACCATTGACGTTGCCCCCATTCTTCTGGTATGAGATGTGTCCTTTAACTCTCATCATCTACATCTTATACATGGTGATCAACTCCTTCTGCCGCTGTACAAATCCATCTGTTCATATCACTTTCATCTGTTGAGTCATTTTCTTCTTTTCTTCTTTTCTTCTTTTCTATCTCTATCTTCTTCATCTATGAAAAAAAAGGTGCCGCCCTTGTAGACAGTTCCCCAGACTTAGGACGTACTTTGTCCTAAGTATAGGGGGGTGTGCACCCCGAGTTTCTCTATTCTTTGATCCTCTCCATTGTCTCCTCTTCTTGTCTATACTTAGGGATATTTTACCCTAAGTATAGGGGGAGACAATCTGAGTACGATCTGTTCATTCCCACCCTTGACCCTCCCTGCGTTGTGTACAGTCTGCTATACTTAGGATTATTTGATCCTAAGTATAGGGGGGACGGTCAACTTCTCATTCATTGTTTCATTCATTCTTTCGACTTGCCTATACTTAGTACGAGTTATGTCTTCGCTTTTCTCTCCGATCTATGAGGACATAGCTCAAGCTAAGTATAGGGGGGTCGTATATACTGTGTATATACTTTAGCCATAACTCGTACTTTCGCATTTTCCTAATAAATATGGCTAATAATTCATTAAAAATCCTTAATAAAAAGATGTGATTATTCCTCAAATTCTTTTTGTATTTACTGATTAATAAATCAAGTGAAAATGTTTTGTTACATGTTTTCAACCTTTGTAAAAATGTGTGATTTGTAAAATTTATTTTCTTTGTGTGAAATAAAATGTTTGAAAAATGATTTGCAAATGGTTTGAAAAATGGTTGCAAAAATATTTGAAAAATCTATCTATACTGTTTTGAAAACCGATTGCAAAATGATTTTCAAATAAGTGTACATATTTGTAAAAATGTTTGTAAAAACTATTTTGGACTATAGTTTTCAAAAATTGTTTGAAAAACCTTGTGTCAAATAAGTTTGAGGAATACTAACATCACACTAAAATCCACTAGATATATGTATAAAACTGACCACTTACCCTTGTAAATTCTTAAAATCCACTTCTTGTATATATAAGAAGCACTCCCGTGTACATAGTTTTCACCTAATTTTCGGCCAAAACTTTTTGTTTTCAAAAATCCCAAAAACATTTGCAAAACTAAAATCCAAAAACATCTGAAAAATCTTCTTGAAAAAAAAAATACAAAAAAATGCATGCATCATCTTTTCAAAAATCCATAAAAAGTTCAAAATCTTTGAAAATTGCATCACAAAAATATTTCTTGCATTGCATGGCATGAGCATTTTTTCGGATTGAGTTTGATAGTTGAACAAGTCTAAGTAAAATCCGGAGATTGGAGCTTGATTGGACCCTAAAATCTACCTAATAACAGGAACCTTATAGGAACTGGGTTTGAGATACTTCAGGTCTAGTTGACTTAATTCTTTGAGGATCACGGGACTTGGTTCAATGGATTCTTGACTGCCTAAGTAGAGTATTTCGGAGCACACGCACGACTCTTGTTGATAATGACCTAACTTGGACACCTGCACCTTTCACATAGCTCTCCACGGATGAGGTGGTGAGGAGGCAGTTTCCTTTGGCTTGGGGTAGCATATGAGGGTAGTACTTCTAGGCGGAACCTCTCTTCTTCTTATAGTGAAGGAAGTGCACCTCAACTTGGTCTAGTGGTGATGAAGGCTAAAGACAGAAGCCGCGGGTTGCAATAAAGCTTCAAAAGAGGGATAGTCTACTGGCTCAAGAAGAAATTTCTTGTATATATGCTGCACCATGTAGATATGCTGTACAGAAGTCCTTGAAAAAAAAAATGTAAAAATGCAAAAGAACTCCAAAAAAGTGGTGGGTCGGATTGAAAATTTAATAACCCCACCGGAGTATGTATATAGTTCAATAAAGCAAAAGCTTATGGTATCCATGTTACATCTCATGAAGCTTGCAGCGGAAGACTTGGCTACACTGGCTGAGCTTCCAAAAGTCTATACTTCTTCCCCCTCTTCTTGAGCCGGTTGCACTTGAACTTAGAAGGGAATACCCCGCTTCTCGAGGAAAGAGTTGCTAGACCAAGGCATTAGAGTTACCAGGTTGGGGGAGGTTGTTTCTTTGTCACTTCTGAGGTGGGAGCTACATATCACTTACACTGTACAAGTCAGATTCATAGTCGTAAGAGTTTGCGTATGAGTTGAAGTATTTCTGACCTGGCTATTGAGGAGACTTGGATAGAGTTTTGGGATTCTCAAGGACTGTTGGATTTCAAACTGGGTTCTCATTAAGGTTCCAACCGCACCAAAATTCCAAAGGTCCGACTTAAGCTCCAAACTTTGATTTTGCGAAGACAAGTTCGATAATTAAACTTTATCCAATTTTCTTCTTTTCCTTTTCTTTTCTTTTGCACTTATTGCATAAGTGTTTGCTAGGGACTAGCAAAGGTAAAGTATAGGGGGATGATGAATCCACATTTCATCATCTTTATTCTATCATTTTGGCACCTAAAACCCTAGCAAATACCTGTAAAATAGCCTTAAATCAAGCATCTTAGCATTCATGCATGTGCATCTCAACAGTGTGTAAATTACTGTAATTAAGGCCAAAATTATAGAATAAATAAAGAAAAGAAAAAGAATAAAATATTGTAAATATTTTATGACCTAAACCCCCGAGACCTAGGCATCTTGATGAATAGGTCGACCAGGAATAAAGTAGGGGGAGATAAGGTCAGGAACACAGATAAAATACCTATACATTTTATTCAATCTTTATTCTTTTTGGGACCTATTTTTGGTTCCACTTTTTATACATCAAATAGAGAAACTTTGTACATGAAAGTTGTAGATAATAAAATAAAGAAAAATACAAAATTGATTTCACAGAAAAATAATGTACAGATAAAAAGTTATGGTCTGAATAAAATTCCAGAATGCCAACTTCCCAGACCCGTATCTCACAAATAAAAACTCCAAATGCAGCGTACTCACCTTTAATTGTATATAGAAGAAAATAATCTATCCAATGGTGGTGGTTTCGCATTTGGCGGAGCTACGGTTTGAAAGTTGACTTTTGGACCCCCATTGTATACTTGTACATATTAAAATATTCAATTTATTATTTATTTATTATTTTTACAATTTTATATTTTTATAATGTTGTAAATAATACTTATAATAATTATGTGCTTTTAAATCAGAGTAAAAACATAAATAAAATACAAATAAAAATACTTGTATATATCCAATACATAGGTATAATACCTATACTTATACCTATACTTTTTATACTTTTATTTTAAACATACAAAACATATCAGAAAAATGAGATAAAAATATATTTATATATATAAAAGTATGTTATAAATTTATAAAATCATAAACATAGATAATAATATTAAAAGACACAAAATAAAAATAAAAATACTAAAATATATAGATAATATACCTATATAGGGTTAAAAAGGTAACTTGTAAAAATATAAGTCATAAAAATAAATAAAAATCAGAATAAAATTCTACATAAAAAATTAAACATTTTTTATTTTATAACCATAATTTAATTCAATCGATTTCTATTTTTAAATGAATTAATAAAACAATTTCCAGGGCTTTTTCCTGGTTGGTCCACGTGGACCAACCAGGTGTGGTCTAGAGTTGACCCCGGTCAACTCCCCCGACCAAAGCCCTGCCATTTCTGACACCGCGATTCTCACCCATTTTCAAGAAATTTTGGCGCTCAATCCGCTCGTCCTCACCCTTCGATTCCTTCTTGGGAATTCATCACCGATCATCACTCTCCCACGCCATCTCTTCGGATCACGCCAGATCTCCATCATTCGCGCGTGAGCCTCGCTTCCA
The DNA here is from genome assembly GCA_037367405.1 of Ottelia alismoides. Taxonomy (NCBI): domain Eukaryota; kingdom Viridiplantae; phylum Streptophyta; class Magnoliopsida; order Alismatales; family Hydrocharitaceae; genus Ottelia; species Ottelia alismoides. Next base: position 153,915 of record JAZKJV010007300.1, read on the forward strand.
GGAGACGCCATCGCCACCTACTTAACCATCCCCCCATCTTCCTCCCCAAGTTTGAACACCTTCGGTCCACCCTTCAGCGCCATTCCCGTGCTCCTGAGCTCCGTGGAGGTGACAGCTCCACCGCCAGCCCTTCAGCCAAGGCGCGCGAAGTCGGAGGCGCTTCCACCACCTCCCGCAAGCTCGCCGGTCGAGGTACCCTTCATCCTCTGGCTCCAGCCATCGAGGGCAGTCCCCCCGCTATCTCTTTAGTGCATTTTATTCCTGTTGGCTTAGGCTTCAAAAACCCAAAAAAATCTTGGAGTTTCATCATCTGAATCGCTCGATCACCCACCTTGGCCGGAGTGCACCTCCGGCCCTTCGCCGCCATCTCGCTATATCCATCCCCACGCCTCCGCGAGGCCCAGGCAATTTGCCCTGGGCCTTCTCACCTCTTTTTGCAGGTCCAAGAGCTTTGAAAGCACCTGGAGGGCAATTTTGCGCCTTCGTCGGAGATACCTGGAGCGTGAAGCTCCGCCGCCTTCGCGCCAGCACCTCGACGCCCCTCCGGCGAATCCGAGCCGTCCAGTCAGTAGAAGGACCTCCCAGGAGCTTGCAGCTCCATTTTGGAGCCCATCCACCGCCGGAGAAGCAAGATCGGAGCCGGGGAAGTTCGCCTTCGCCGGCCTTCTTCCCCGTTCTTCCTCCTTGCGTCTCCACCGTCCGATCGAGCCGCAGCTCCAGATCAGGCAGTAGCCGTTGGATCGCACCACACCGCAGCCGTCAGATCGTCTTCGGGCGTTCTAATCTCCGCCGTGCATCCACGAATCGTCATCGACCGCTCAGGACACGCCACGTGGATAAGTGGTTCGCATCCGGCCGTTGGATCGCGTCTCGTCGCCTAGCCGTTGGATGCGTGCCACGCGTCTTCATCAGAGCGCTCGGGCGAGGGTATTTTGCATCTCACCCCTCGCCAAATTTTGTATTTCATTTCGGTCCATAAACTTTGAACTGTAGTTTAAATATTTCTGTAATATTTGCACCTAGACCCCCGAACTTTGCTTATTTGCACCGAGGTCCAATCCACGTCACCTCACGTGCCCGTGCGCGTGAGGGGGCTGGGTATTTTGCAAGGACCCCCCTGGGGTTTATTTATTTCGCTTAAGTCCATGAATGTTTTCTTTAAGTTGTAATATTTTGGAGAAATTGCATTGAACCCCTCGGAACTTTGTGATATTGCAAAATACCCCTCCCAGGCGCGTGCAAGTCACGCGCCCTGGTAGGTAAATTGCAGATATACCCTTGCGGGTTTGGATATTTGTGTTTAACCCTTAAAATGCAAGTTTCAGAGTAATATTTTGTGGAAAAATTGCGTGTATGCCCCTGGATGTTTTAGATATTGCACATATACCCCTGCCAGGCCTGTTTAATGTTTGGATGTGTGCTCTAATTATTTAACCTATCATTTGAACTCCAAAATTTCCACAAAAATAGACTTAAGCATCTGGATAAGTGTACTTCCACGCCACTATTTTAGTTTTTGATTTTACGTCATTTTCATATTTATTAAAAATCAAAAACATACTTTTTGTGCACTGTCTAGCTTAGAAAATACCAAAAAAAATAGTAAAACAACCCCAAAAATTCCAAAAAAATCACCTATTGTCTATTTTGTCCTACTTTAGTGTCAGTCCAAAAATCATTAAAAATCTCAAAAGAAAAACACTAAAAATTTAAAAACACTTAAAAACTTCAAAAAAATATAAAAAAATAGTAGAAAAATTCAAAAAATACAAACTCAGCTTCTGTTTGTCACTTATTTTATTCTCTTTATTAGAAAAATAGTGTGAACATTTTGGTTACTGGTTGGTATTTTTAAATCCCATTTTTCTCACAGCCAGCCCTATTTCCACTGTTTTGCCTTAATTCAGTATTTAAAAACACCAAAAACACCTTGAAAAATCCCCAAAAATCACAAAAACAGTAAAAAACCCTAAAAATACCAAAAACATTTTATTTCTGAATTTTTGAGTGTTTTTGCACATTTTTATAAATATCTTAGCTTGCCTTGTATTGTATTTCCTTTACTTTCCAATATTGAAAAAAAAAGAAATAAAAAAAATATAAAATATAAAATATAAAAATCAAAAAATCAAAAATCAAAATACAAAATTAAAAATTAAATAAAAATAAAAAAAATATAAAATTAAAAACCCACAAAAATTTGTTTGCTTGCTTGCTTAGTGTAGACACTACCACACACACTTGTGCTTGCATTTGCTTGAATTACCCTGCTTGCTCCCTGTGTTCGAACTCTCTACGTACTTGCATCTATACATCTTTTATGTAGAGTTAAAAATAAATTTTGACTCCACATTATTTCTAATTCATTGATCTTAGTGTGGGTTGATTGTTGATTAATCACGGTTTATTGTGGGTCGCCACAGCGACGTATTTAGACCCGCGATAATCCGCGGTTATCAGAAGGCGATGGAGGAGATCTAAAACCTAATCTCTACTAAATGGACGAGGATCAGGGTGATCGGTCGCGGAGTGAGATGGGTGGTGAGCGTGCGAAACTATCGGAGCGACTGGAGGTGGGTGATGGAGCTCCGACCGGCTGGTTGGAGCAGGCTAAGGGTCGGCGGCAACAAATGAAAGATTTGATCGAAAGGAAAAGTGGGTAAGATAAACGGGTTACCTGAAGATATAGGAGTGTTCCTGAGATCCAGGCGAGTGTGTTCGAAGGGGTGATGGCCACGACCTTGATGCAGAAGTCGGGGGAGGCTGCTCGTGGCAGAGGTCCGACCACGAAGGGGGAGCATCGGCTCAGCTGCACCAAATCGACCGCCAGACGGTGCTCCAGACAGCTGTTACTCAGCTGGAGGTGGCTAGGGTATCAAATGGGAGCGAGGCACGAGCTGCTCTCTTGGGTGAGCGGATGAGAAGATTTATAACATTCCCAGGAGGCTGGAAAAAATGGGCGAGGGCATGCGAACCGAGGGGGATCCACACCCTCCTAGGGATCCACGAGGGTTTTGGATCCTAAGAGGGTCCATGGGAGAGAAATCGGGGCGAGGGCACATGCGATCCTCCCTGGAGAAATGGGAGATATTGGTCTAGCGAAGACAACCGGGTCGGGTCAAGCCTAGAAGATGGCGTTGACCCGGGTCAATATTCAGATGTGGACAAATCAGGAGTAGCGTGGGAAAAAGACAAAAGCCGCTACAGGACAAAATATCAAGGAAAATGAAAGATAAATAAGTTAAAAATAATAAATAAATTTAAATTAAAAAATGAATAAAATAAAAAATGTTTCTTATTTTTCAGGGAATTTTTTTTATTTTTATTTATTTTTTTGAAAAAAAATTAGTCTATATACTGTATAGAGTATTATATACAGGTATAATATACCAATGTGTTTTGTTTAATTATTTTTAATTTGTTATTTTTACAAAAATACCATAATTTTATATTTTATTTATTTAAAAAAAATTTGAAGTACCAAATAATTTTTGTTTTATTTTTATTATTTATTTACATGTATATAATAAATAGAGAAGGAAATATATATACTTGTATTATGTACAAAGGAGAGAGACTTTTATTTTATTTTTAGAAATATATACAAGGAGGTAAAAAGAATATTACTATTTTTAATTTTTTTCAAAAATAATTATTTATTTATACACATAATATGTACAATATAGAGTAGGCCTTATCTCTCTATACATATTTTATTTGTCGATCAGGCCAAGGCTTGGCCTTCTCTTGGGGTTCGGGTCACTCTATATTTATTCTAAATACCTCCTTCATTTTTCTTTTCTTTTATTCTTTTATTTTTTCACAAATACATGCTAATTATATAATATTAACACATGCGTGCATGTTGCTATCTTATTGTATTTACATCTATTTACATGATACTTTGCCAAGATAATTAGCTAAAATAAAAAGAATAAAGAGTGATGATTAGGGATTCATCACCCCCTATACTTTACCTTTTCTAGTCCCTTAGTAAACACTTATTTGAAAAAAAAGAGAAAAGAAAAAGAAAAAGAAGGAGAATCAAGGCTGATTATTAAACTTATCTTCATTAAATTGGAGTATGGAGCTTAGTCAGACCATTGAATTATTACTTTATCGGAACCTTATTTGGACCTAGGTTGAAAACTCAACAGCCTCTAAGTTCCACCAATCTATAGTCATGACTCCTCAATAATCCATATTAGAACAAACCTACATACATAAACTCTAATGACCATGAATCTTTTCTTGTACTGTGTAAGTGATATGTAGCTCCCCACCTCAGAAATGATAAATAAACAACCCCCCTCAATAAGGTAACTCTAATGCCCTAGTCTGGCAGCTCTTTCCTCAAGGAGCGAGGTATTCCCTTCTAAGTTCAAGTACAACTGGCTCAAGAAGAGGAGGAAGCATAGAATGGACCATGACCAGTGTAATCATGTATCCTTGGGAGCCCAACCAGTGTAGCTAAGTCTCCCGCTGCAAGCTTCATGAGATGAGAATGGGTATCATAAGCTTTGCTTTATTTGACTATATACACTCCGGTGGATATTTCATTTTCTATCAGACCCACAATTTTTTGGAGTTTTTCTTTCTTTTGCACACATTTTTTTTCTGATGTGCATATGTACAAAATATCTACATAGTGCAACATATATACATAAGGAGTTTTTCCTCTTGAGCCAGTAGACTATCCCTCTTTTGAAGCATTATTTCAACTCACATCTCCTATCTTTACACCTCAACATTGCCAGAGCAAGTTGAGACGCACTTCCTTCACTAAAAGAAGATGAGAGGTTCAACCTAAAAGTACTACCCTTGTATGCTACCCCAAGCCAAAGGAAACTGCCTCCTCACCACCTCATCCGTAGAGAGATATGTGTAAGGTGCTGGTACAAGTAAAGCCATTATTTGTGAGAGTCATGTGTGCATTGTTAAATGTTCTACTTAGGCTCATCAAGATGACATGTGATCATAGCCTAGTGGACTCAAAGAATTAAGTCACCAATGGACCTGAAGAGTCTTAACCCTATGTCCTATAAGGTTCCTCTTAGAATTAGGTGGATTAAGATTTTAACCAAGCTCCATTTTCGAATTTAATTTTCGACTAGTTTAAATGTCAATATGATTCAGAGAATGATACAAGTATATACAAAAAACTTTTTATGCAAAATTTCTGAAAATATGAAAAATTTTGCAAAATGTTTGAATGTATGCGTGGATGCAGAAGTTTTGCAAACTATTTACAATATTTACATAAGGGTTTTTGAAAACTTTTATTTTTCAAACATTTTATAAAAATTTTGTACTATATACATAATTTTGATATCAAAATATTTACAAACTTTTTACAATCAAAACATTTTTACAAACCTTTGTACAGAAATAATTTTTATAAATAGCTATGTATGTGCAAGAAAGAATTTTATTATAAGGAAAATTTAAAATATTTTTTTATGGATTTATCCATTTTATTTATTAATACACTCACACAAAGTACGAGTTATGGCTAATGTTTGTAATATATAACAACCCCCTATACTTAGCTCGAACGATGTCCTCAGGGCGAATCAAGAGCGATGAAGAAGACATAATTCGTGCTTTGTGTAGGGAAGTGAAAAGGGATGCTATGCTACGACGAAGAATCAAAGAATAGAATGAAGAGAGCTCGGTGTTTCCCCCTATACTTATGATCAAGTAATCCTAAGTATAACAGACTGTAGATAAAGGGAAATCCAAGTGATAGAATGTACATGGTCTAGCTCCCCTATACTTAGGGTGAAATCTCCCTGAGTACAGACAGCAAAACAAAGGTAGAAAGAATAAAAAGAATAATCAAGAGTCTGACACCCCCCTATACTTAGGGTAAAATGCATCATAAGTATAGCATAATCACAAGATGTAGATGGGGTGTTGGACTAAAGACTGAGACATCTAGATCTATACAAGTTGGAAGATAGTGATAATCATGCACGAGATGCAACTGATGTGAGTCAAAGATCACATCTCAAGCAAAATGAATCGGGCGACGTCAACGACCAGTGGCTCATGATCTAGATGTGGTTTGAGCCGCTGACCATTAACACGAATGGTAGACTCAGATGACATCTCAAATATGTCAATACTCCCATTGTCATGTACCTTTCGGACTAGGTATGGTACCTTCCACTTGCTTTGCAATTACCCTGGAAATAATCTAAGCCTGGCATCAAACAACCATACTCTCTGATCAGGCACAAACTGCTTATGGCTGATATGAGAATCACGCCATATCTTCCCTCGCTCCTTGTAATGTAGGATGCTCGAAAAGGCTGTATATCTAAGCTCCTCCAGGGCTACCGATTCTACCTTCTTTTGATCTCCTATACTCTATGGATCCAATAATATCTCAGTGACAACCCATAGTGATTTATGCTTGATATCAATAGGTAAATCGAAAAGCTTGCCGTAAATGAGATGAAAGGGAGATGTACCCAAAGGAGTCTTGCAGGAATTTCGATATGCCCACAAGACCGAGTCCAATAGCTATGACCAATCCTTTCGGTCTGGGCAGACTACCTTATGCAACATCGTCTTGATCTCCTTATTCGATACTTCAGCAAGACCATTGGTCTGAGGGTGATATGGAGTGGCAACTCGATGGTCTATGCTGAACTCGCTAGCAAGGTCCTTTACCTTGTCGTTGATAAAATGAGATCCTTCGTCAGATATCAATACTCTAGGCACCCCGAACTATGAAATGATATCCTTCCTCAAAAATCTGCAAACAGTCCTAGCAACTGCGGTTCGGACGGGAATGGCCTCAACCTAACGACTCATACAATCTACGACTAACAGAATGAACTCGAATCCCTGACTCTTAGGGAATGGACCCATGAAATCGATGCCCCATGCGTCAAAAACCTCACAGAAGTAAATGGGCTACATCGGTATCATATCACGCTGTCCACAAGTGCCCATCATCTGACAATCAGTACACCTCTTCCCGAATTCATCAGAATCCTTGAAGAGGGTAGGCCATCATAGGACAGATTGGAGCACTTTCTGTGCCGTTCTCCTCTCAGAGTGATGTCCTCCTGCCTCTACCAGTGACAATATTGAGGACGCTATGGTAATCCTCCTGAGGAATGCACCGATGTGAGATGATATTCCCTCCTTCATGATAAAGGATGGGATCCTCCCAATGGTAAGACTTGGCCTTTGCAAGATGGTCTCAAGTCGCTACTCGGGCCAACCTTGTGGAAATTTCTTGGCGACAGGATAGTTCACAATGTCGGCGTACCACGGGAGCGAGGCGATAGAAAGGATCACCTCATTTGGGAAGGTCTCTGAAATAGGATCAATCTTCTCAGATTCCTCAAGATGCTCTAATCGGGAGAGATGATCTGCCATCACATTCTTGACTCCATGTCCATCCTTAATCTCAATGCCAAACGTCTGGAGTAGTAGGATTCATCTAGTCAGTCTCGCTTTGGCATCCTTCTTCGCTATGAGGTACCTAATGGTGGTATGATCTGTAAAGATAATCACTTTGGATCCAATAATATATGATCTGAACTTGTCCAAGGCAAAAAGTACGGCTATCATCTCTTTCTCAGTGACGGTGTATTTCCGATGCGTGGCATCCAATGTACAACTAGCGTAGTGAATGGAAAAAAGGCACTCCATCCCTCCTCTGTCCCAGCATGGCCTCTATGGTAAAATCGGAAGGATCCGTCATGATATCGAATGGGAGAGACCAATTAGGTGGCTGAAGGAGAGGAGCCTCAACAACTAGACTCTTAAGAGTCTCAAATGATGCAAGACACTTATCATCTACAATGAACTCGATGTCCTTTGTCAGCAAATCAGTCAACGGTCGGGAAATCATGCTAAAATCATGAATGAATCATCTGTAGAAATCGACGTGCCCCAGAAAAGACCGTAACTGTCGTAGGTTGGACGGTGGATTGAGTTTCCTGATGAAATCTACCTTGGCCGGATCAACCTCCATGCCCATGTTGGAGATGATATGACCAAGCACCGTCCCTTGAGTCACCATGAAGTGACTCTTCTCCTAAGATAGAATAAGATGGACCTTAATGCAACATTGAAGGATACGGTCTAGGCGGTCAAGACAAGTATCAAACCCATCGCCATAGACCGAAAAATCATCCATGAATACCTCTAAACAGTCACCCATCATGTCCGAAAAGATGGACAACATGCACCTTTGGAATGTCACCGGGGTGTTACATAGACCAAAGGGCATCCGTCTGAAAGCATATGTCCTAAATGGATAGGTGAATGTCATCTTGTCCTAGTCCTCAGGGGCAATGGCCACTTGATTGTATATGGAGTACCCATCAAGGAAGCAATAATGACTCTTCCCAGCTAACCTCTCTATAATTTGATCAATAAAAGGTAATGGGAAATGATCCTTCTTAGTGGCATGATTCAATCATCTGTAGTCCACATAGACCCTCCAAGAAGTGGGTACCCAGGTATCTATCTCCTCTCCGGACTCGCTCACAACTGTAGTGATGTTCATCTTCATGGGCACCACATGTAAAGGACTAACTCACTTGGAGTCAGAGATGGGGTAGATAAAATCGATGCTCCACCACTTTGAAATCCCCTTCATGACAACCTCTCGAAGATTTAGGTTTATGCATTGCTGGAACTCACACGATGGCTTAGCCTCCTCTTCGAGATAGATATGGTGAGAGCAAAGAGCCAGACTTATCCCCTGGAGATCAACTACACTCCATCCTCTTGACTTGTGGTTCCTTTCAAGAACCTCTATCAAACGAGATTCTTTCTCTCCAATCAAGTCTGTTGAGATAATGACTGGGTACATCTCATGCTCACCCGCAAGGAATCAATACTTCAGCGACTGTGGCAAAGGCTTCAATTCAGGACAACTGGGAGCTGGCAAATCTGTCCTCTAAAAGGTCTGAGTGAATGCAACCATATCTGTAAGAGATAACTCTCACTGATCAAGAAAAACTAGTGCAGACTGCCCTGCTAGTGTATTTGTAATCGGAGCAGGCACAGTCTCCACCCTAGCTACTGGCTTTGTGGAAATCAGATACGGAAGTAAATCATCAAACTCTGCCCAATCTATGTCTGAATCCGAGTGATATGAATCTGAGTCACAAGAAATATACTCTTCCTCTCCCTCCTAAACACGGTCTCTAGCCTCGAATGCATCCTCTGCCAAGAGTGTGCTCTCCGAATTCTCCTCTGCTGGAATGTATGAATCTGCAGATTTTGGAGGTGAGAGAAAAGCTCATGAAATGGGATCGGACCAAGCGACTTCATCATCGATAATCACAAAGTCGCACTCCTTGTTGACGTCTCTCTCTGCCTCTGTCATATGCTCTGTATCGCTGCACTACTCTGAACAAGCTGAATCTTGTGCTCTGGTCTCATCGATCATCTCTGTTTGTATACTTTCACCCTCGACGCGAAAGTATACCTTCCCGCTATCATGATTGGACACCGCCTTGGCTGTGCCCAAGAATGGATGTCCTAGGATGATGGGGGTATCGGTCAGAGACTCAGGGATCTCCATGTCCAACACAACGAAGTCAACGTGGAATTTCAGTCCCAGAATTGCGATGACCACATCCTTCAACAACCCCTTCGGCCTCTTGACAGATCTATTAGCAAACTGAAGGACTGTCGTTCTCCGTCGAAGAAGGACAAAGTCAAACTGGCCAATTAAGGATGCCGGAAGGAGGTTGATGGAAGAGCCGTTGTCTAATAGAGTCTGATCAAATCTCTGCTCATGAATGTGGCATCTAACATAGGGAGCTCCTACATCTGGCCTCTTGGCTGGTAAACGGTTATGGATGGCGAAGTAGGTGGCACATGTTAACACATGGATCTCTACCTGATGGTTCCTCTTCTTCCTGCGGATGGTGGTCTTCTCTCTCAAATTCCTCTAGAAGAGAAAGATGTGCTCAAGTGCATCCTGTAGAGTCAGCTGAATCTGAAATCAGTCAATCATCTGCTGGCTGAACTCTAACTGCTGGTTCTTTTTTTGATTTTCTTTTTTTATTCCCCTTAGACAAGTGGAGTGCTTGAGGGAAGGGGATGGCTGGGCCCTCCTCAGATAGAGGGCTATGAACGGGTCCCTGCTGCTGCGAAGGAGTAGAATCCATACAAGTATCACCATGTATGACATATGGACTCAAAAATGAAGAACCCTTTCCTTTACTAATTTTTTGGTGTTTTCTGTAAAGTCCTGGGGTACATAAACTAGAGAAAATACAACTGTAATGGAAGGAGTGACCTCAGTACCAACCATGGCATTACGAACTGCGACATCAACACCGTACTCTGGCTCAGCATCTGGATCTCTGGTGGTATCAGTACCACCCTCTGCATCTGAGGATGCGACGACCTCAATACCATCAATTGGATCAACATCCTTAGTGGCATCAGCACCACCGTCATCATCATCATGAGCGGCATCAACACCACTATCCTCCTCGTCTGGCGCTCCTGTATCCTCGTGGTGTCGTCACTCAGATGAGGCACCGCCGGCTGGCATCCTACTGCTCCTAAGTGTAACAAAGTCAGCATCAAATGTATATGAAGCAGTATCACCCAAAGAATCACTAGGAGTGGTGGTCTCTTTGAAGTGTACCTTCTCAGACTTTCTCTTCATGTTATTCGGATTGGGCTCGCCCTAAGCGGGTATGGCGGCCTTGCCCTTGATGATATCCCTCATCTCCTGACGAAAATCATCCATCTCTCGCCTGAATGTGGCCTGCTGCTCAGAGAGAAGGTGGGCTAGATCATCTAATTCTGGGTTCTCATATACTGGACCATGGGAACCGATTAGGTTGCCTCTCTAAAAGTGAGGCTGTTGCTGGGAAGGATGAGGGGCATGCAGAGAATACTGTTGAGACTGCTACTGTGGCTGCCTCCACTGTTGTCCCTGCTAGTAGGGACGAGGACCCTGCTGGTAATGCTGCTGTGACTGGTGTGGGAACTGGGGCTGTTGCTGAGGCTGGCTGAACTGTCCACCTTGAGCTGAAGGCTGCTGCTAGGATGAGGCACCTCCAGTCGACCGCCTGAATCTGGGATGGTCTCAACGGATTCCAGGCTGTTGTCGGTCGTACCAATTCCCGTTTACTTCCATCAAAGACTCCTGCTCAAAGGGGGGTGGAGGAAGGACTGCTAGGGGCTGATCATGATAGTACACCACCATTTGAGTGTCCTGAGACAATGGTGGCTTAAGGTACTGATGCTGCGGCTACTGGAAGGACTCTTCTTGAATATGGTGGACCTATCTTTACTGGGTGGTGTGTTGGGTCGAGCAGCTACTGCTAGGATCTGCCCGTGACCTGAGACTAGGCTGAGAAGCCATCTGTACCTCCTGGAGACACGCGATCTGGGTCTTAAGGTCACTCAATGTATGTGCTAACTGATCCATCTGCGTCATGCCCTGGCACTGCTTCTTCTCAATGTTCTCAATGCAATCCAACTTCTCGCTAATGATGCCCATATCAGCAGCTGACGACTCTGCCTGTGCTGCGGATGATGAAGTGGTGGATGAACCTAATCGACTCATGCTATCCTCTGATAGAACACGACATGGGGATGGGGCTTCCTTTGAGTGTAAAACTGGGTCTGGGACATAACTGTATAGTTCTCGACCATATCCTCATAAATGGCCCAGACCTGGTCTTCATCATTGGCGAAGTAGGAGCCCCCACAAAAAGCATTCAAAAGCCTCTGCAACTCTGGTGTCATCCCACAAAAGAAACTCTGTACTAGGTTGGGCTTGGAGATGTCATGGTGTGGAAACCGATCAATAAGCTCTCTGAATTGATCCCATGCCTCATGGAACTGCTCATTGGGGATCATGGAGAAGTTATTAATCAGAGCTCTCGCTGCATTCGTCCGACCGAGTGGATAATACTTGTTCAAGTACTCGGTCCAGAGTTGTTCCCATGAAGTAACATATCTCCCGAAATGCTTCAGCCAGTAGGCTACTCTGTCGACCAAGAAGAATGGAAAAGCCATCATCATAATAGTGTCCTCATCCACGAATCTGTCATGGACAATGCTGCAGATCATCTCAAACTCCTGGAGGTGGAGGTGCGGCTCCTCGGTGGCAAGCCCATGGAACTTGGGAAACAACTGCATTGTCTGAGGTGGGAGCTTGAAATCACCAAGAATCGTCAGAAGCTAAATCAAACGGGGTGTAAGAGTCACACCAGGGTTGTGTAACTATCTCATCGGCCTGGTTGGTCGGACTAGCTCCTGTGGCTCCTCTGGATGATCTCCATCTCCTCCTCCGTGCTCTGGTATCTCTCCACCACCGGCTCAGTTCTGCTCTCCTCGGTTGGCTCGCATCCGCTCCATCTCTCTGCGCATATCTACCATGAATGCTCCCCGATTTCTGATCTGACACTGCATTGTCTCTAGGAAGGCTAACTGTGTACTGTTTATGGCGCCCTGATCCAAAACATAGGTAGTAGTCTGGGGATTGATGATCGAGATTCTCACTATCGGGATAAGGTAAGAAAAATCAGAGTCGTTATGACCCGAATAGCAAGGTTCGATCAATCAAGAAAAATAAGAACCACCAAATCGGGAGATAAAATAATGAAAATCAAGTAGCGGTCCTCGCTAATTATTAACCTGGTATAGCGACCAGGGTCGGACTCAAGGAGCACGGGATGGCCGAGACGACCTACGAAGTAGTCGAAATCGAAAATAAAGAATAAAAATATTTTTGGTGGTTTTTAATGGTTTTTTAATTTTTTTTTGTGTTTTAAATTATATAAGAAAAGATATAAACGAGCAACAACCACAAATTATTTAAGCACTAAAAAATACTCCAAAAATTCAAATAAAATTGTTTTTGTGTTTTTATGTTTTCAACTGTTTTTGGTAATTTTCTAGAGATTTTATAATTTTTAATTGATTTTCAAAAAACCAAGAAAGAAGAAAACAAGAGATCAATGTGCAGCCAAACTTGAAAGATCAATTAAAAATATATAATTGATCTATAAAAATCTGGAGATAATTTTTATGAAAAAATATATACAAAATCTAAGCTAGAGAAAAAGAGTTTGCATATTTTTGAATTTTATGGAATATTTAATGGTTTTATGAGATTTTTAGGTGTTTTCAATTTTAATGGGTCTTATAAATCCAAATTGGCCAAAAATTGGAAAGAAGGTAGAAAACAGTAAAACTAACTATCCCTATTGTTTTTAGAATTTTTTAGACAAGTTTTGATATTTTTTTCTTGTAATTTTCAATTCAAACAGTACGAAAATACGTGTTTTTGAATTTTTAGAAATAATAAAAAGCCTCAAAAATGTCCCAAAAGTTTAGAGAAATTTTTACACAGTGGCAGGAGCCTCGTGTCCAAATTTCACCTAATTTAGAGTTCAATAGATATTTTATTCAATAAAACAAGGCACACAGCAAGCAAGGACCTTAATGAAAGAAAACATACTTCCAGGGGCTTAAACGTAACATGTGCTAAAAACCTTAGGGTGAAAAGTATAAAAATTCCAAACAATCAACACATGTTCGAATTAATTCACGCACATGGGTATAAATGAAAATATCAAAAACTTAATTTCATTTCATAACACAAACAAAACCCAAGCCCATACATGCAAAAAGTCCGAAAATATCACATGACGATGCACGTGTTCCACGTAGACAGGGATTAAAATGCAAATAAAATAAACAAAAGTCCACAGTGCAATTTATTCAAAATTAAAACAACTACACTAAATATTTACAGGACTAAACTATAAATGCAATAAAAAGAGGGGCCTAAGTGAAATTACCCGTATTATTCAGATCTGACGGACGAGGGGTCGCCACGTGGAGATCCAACGGCTGATGTGCGTGGATACCCCTTCGTCGATGAACGGTCCGGATCAAAGCCCTTATGGATCGGACGGTGGATGTCTCTTGAGGATGAACGGTCCGGATCAAAACTGGAGCGAATGGCTGATCGGACGGTAGCTGGAGGTCCTGGAAGAACTCGACTTCGGCGAAGTTTGCCGGCTCAATCCGTGCGCGCTGGACCTCCTCCTGGGCAGCTGATATTTGTAGAAGGATGCTCGGACTCTTCCGCAGCTGGTGGGTCCTCCCGATGAAGCTAAGGAGCTTCGGAGAGCTCTAACGACGAAGGAGGCACGAAGCTCCTGCTCCTCGACTGGAGGGCCTCCAGATGAGGCCCTTTTGGCTTCAAACCTGCACAGGAAGCTTTCTGGCTCGAGGGCAAATTGCCTCGACCCGTTAGCGGGTGACAGGGGGGGGGGGGTCGGAATGAGGCGGAGCGGAGGTCTCCAGCGAAGCAACGACGGAGGAGACCCGAGCCTTGTTTCCTGGGCAAACCAAGGTGATCAGAGGTGCGGAGAATGTGGGGAGGAGTCTCGTGAAGGTGAATCTGAGGTCAGATGATTGAATGGATGGTCGAATCGGGGTGAATCAGCCGGTGAAGGCCGGCGGCGCGATTTGGGCAAAAAGGGAAATTAACCTAACCTAGGGGGAATCGAAGGTACCTGATGATCGGAATCGACTGGGCTGGAGCTGACGAAGCTCCGGGGGACCTTGCCTCGATGGTACGTCAGGGCTAGAGGCTCGGGCGTACCTTGCGGCGGCGCACGGCGATGAAGCTCGCCGAATCAGGGGCTGAGGCTCTCCCCTCCTCGCTGCGACACTCTCCTCCGATAGCTGTCATTCTAGGGAAGATAATGGAGCTCCTGGGAAGGGAAAACGAAGGCCAAACATGACGTGAAAAGTGTGGCGGAGCTCGGCTAAATAGTGGTAGGGCTCTGGTTAAAATGGAGTCGGGCAGAGCTCGGCGAAGCACGGATCCCTAGAATCAACCCCGGGCGAGGGTCTCGGATGAAGGTACTGTAAATGGAGCCCGGGGTTTTGATCGATGATAATCGGATCAAAGCGCGAAAATTCTGAGAAATCGGGTCGGGGTGCAGGATCCGCGAGAGAGTGGTCTTGGGGGGAGAGTTGACCGGGGGTCAACAATCCCCCGTGGACCAATGGGAAAAATCCGTGCTTTTATTATTTGTAAATTCAATTAAAATTAGTAAATGACTTTATTTCAAAAAAGTTTAAACATAAAAAATGTTTCTTACTTTTCATATTATTTTTTTGTTATTTTTATTTATTTTTTTGAAAAATAAATAACGTATTTACATTATACTATTATTATAGGTAGGTATATATACATATGTATTTTTTATTTTTATTTTTAATTGTTTTTTTAGACAATTATTCCAATTTTATATTTTATTTATTTTCTACATAAAATTTGGAATAAAAAGGTATTTTTATTTTATTTTTAATATTTATTTACATGAGTTAAATAAATAGGTTTATTTACATATGTACATGGTATATATACAAGGTGGGAAATGAATTTTATTGTTTTTCTTTTTATTTTTATTTTTCTGATTTTGATTTTATTGATTTACACCATAAAATATGGAGTATATAATAATATTTTTATTGGATTTATTAATTATTTACGTGGAGAAAATAAATAGGCATTTTATTTTATATACATGGTCTATGTACACTGATGAGAGAGAATTTTATTTATTTTTATTTTTCTTTTATTTTTCCCATTTTTATTTTAGTTTTATTTCTACAAATATGTACAAGATATGAGAAAAACTTTTTATTTTTATTTTTAGGAAAATAAATTTATTTATATACATGGGGTTATGTACACACATGATTGACCTTATCTCTCTCTTCTTGGGTTCTTTTGCGGTCAAGCCCAGGCTGGGCCCTCCCTTGGGATTAGGTCACTCAATATTTATTCTAAATATTTCCCTCTTTTTCTGGTGTTTCTTTATTCCTTTATTTTGACACAAAAACATGCTAATTATGCATATTTACATGTTGCATGTGTTTTGGCAACTTATGATATTTACACATATTTACATGGTATTTGGCTAAGGTTTCTAGCTAAAATAAAGGAATAAAGAGTGATGAATTGGGATTCATCACTCCCCCTATACTTTACTTTTGCTAGTACCTTAGCAAATACTTATTTGAAAGAGAAGTGCCAAAGAGAAAGAAAAAGAAAAAGAGAGGAAGTCAAGGTTGATTATTAAACTTTCCTTCATTAAACTGAGATATGGAGCTCAGTCAAACCTTTGGATTATTAATGTGTCAGAACCTTATTTGGACTCAAGCATAAAACTTAACAACCTCCAAGTTCCACCAATCTATGGTCAAGACTCCTCAATAAACCAGATCAGAACAAGTCTACATACACAAACTCTAATGACCACGAATCTTTCCTTGTAGTGTAAGTGATATGTAGCTCCCCACCTCAGAAGTAATAAAGAAACAACCTCCCTCAATCCGGTAACTCTAATGCCTCGGTCTAGCAACTCTTTCCTCTAGAAGCGGGGTATTCCCTTCTAAGTTCAAGTGCAACCGGCTCAAGAAGCGGGGGAAGAAGAGAATGGACCATGACCAGTGTAGCCATGTATCCTTGGGAGCTCTAACTAGTGTAGCTGAGTCTCCCGCTGCAAGCTTCATGAGATGGTTATGTATAACATAAGCTTTGCTTTATTTGACTATGTACACTCCGATGGGGTCATTAAATTTTCAATCCGACCCAACACTTTTTTGGAGTTCTTTTCTTTTTGCACATTTTTTTCATGTGCATCTGTACAAAATATCTACATGGTGCAACATATATACAAGGAGTTTTTCCTCTTGAGCCAATAGACTATCCCTCTTTTGAATCTTATTGCAACCCACAGCTTCTGTCTTTAGACTTCATAACCACCAGACCAAGTTGAGACGCACTTCCTTCACTATAAGAAGAAGAGAGGTTCTGCCTAGATGTACTACCCTCATATGCTACCCCAAGCCAAAGGAAACTGCCTCCTCACCACCTCATCCGTGGAGAGCTATGTGTAAAGTGCTGGTGCAAGTAAATCCATTGTCTCTGAGAGTCATGCGTGTGTTGTTAAGTGCTCTACTTAGGCTCATCAAGATGACATATGCTTATAGCCTAGTGGACTCAAAGAATTAAGTCCCAATGAACCTGAAAAGTCTCAATCCTAAGCCCTATAAGGTTCCTCTTCTTATTAGGTGGATTAAGGTCTTAACCAAGCTCCATTTGTCAATTTAATTCCAGACCAGTTTAAATGTCAACTATGATTTGGAAGAACTGTACAAGTATTTACAAAGATGCAATTTTACAAATATTTACACATGTGCAAAATTTTTGAAAATGTTTGAAAACATGGATGTATGCATGAATACGAAGTTTTCCAAAATATTTACAAAAATTTACACAAGGTTTTTGCAAACTTTTTGTTTCCCAAACATTTTACAAAAATTTCGTACTATATACATAAATTTTGATATGAAAATATTTACAAGCTATTTACAAAATCATTTTACAATCATTACAAAAATAATTTTATAAATAACTAGGTAAGTACAAGAAGAATTTTATGTACAAGGGAAATTTTTTTATTTTTAAGGATTTTTAGCCATTTTTATTTATTGACACACTCACACAAAGTACGAGTTATGGCTAAAGTATATATGAAATATATACGACACCCCCTATACTTAGCTCAAACGATGTCCTCAGAGTGATCAAGAGCGATGAAGAAGACATAACTCATGCTTAGTATAGGGAAGTGAAAAGGAATGGTATATACAAAGATGAATCAAAGAATAGAATCAAGAGGACTTGGTGTTTCCCCCTATACTTAGGATCAAGAAATCCTAAGTATAGCAAGCTGCACATGAAGGGAAATCCGAGTGGAAGGATGTAGAGGGTCTACCCCCTATACTTAGGGTGAAATATCCCTAAGTATAGGAAGCAAAATAGGGGTAGAAAGAATCAATAGGATACCCGAGAGTCCGACACCCCCCAAACTTAGGGTAAAGTACACCCTAAGTATAGCATAATCATAAGATGAGAAAAAGGGTGTGGGACTAAAGAATAGAGTGATATGGACAACTGGATCTATACAAGTCGGAAGAACAGTGATAATCAGGCGTGAGATGCAATAGATGTGAGTCAAGAGACCACATCTCACGCAAAGTAAATCGGGGCAACATCAACGACCCGCGGCTCATGATCTAGATATGGCTTGAGTTGCTGGCCGTTTACACGAAAGATAACATCAGAAGACAACTCAAATATATCAATACTCCCATTGTCATGTACCTTTCTAACCAAATACGGTCCCTTCCATTTGCTCTGTAGCTTCCCTGGAAATAGATTAAGCCTAGCATCAAACAGCCATACTCTTTGTCCTGGCTCAAACTTCTTGTGGCTGATATGAGAATCATGCCACTCCTTCACTCTCTCTCCTTTTAATGTAGGCTGTTTGAAAAGGCGGTATCACGAAGCTCCTCCAGGGATGCTAACTCTACCCTCCTCTGATCTCCTACACTCTCTGGATCCAAAAGTATATCTGCAACAACCCAAAGTGACCTATGTCTCAGCTCAACAGGTAAATGGCACGGCTTGCCATAAACGAGGCGAAAGGGAGATGTACCCAAAGGAGTCTTGAAAGACATCCTATATGCCCACAAGACCGAGTCCAAAAGCTGTGACCAATCCTTTCGATCAGAACAGACGACTTTCTGCAATATAGTCTTGATCTCCCTGTTTGACACTTCAGCAAGACCATTCGTCTGAGGGTGGTATGGAGTGGCAACTCGATGGTCTATGATGTACTCGCTCGCAAGGGCCTTTACCTTATCGTTGATAAAATTAGAGCCCCCGTCAGATATCAATACTCGAGGAACCCTGAACTGTGAAATGATATTCTTCTTCAAAAATCTGCATACAGTCCTAGCATCTGCGGTTCGGACGGGGATGGCCTCAACCCAACGACTCACATAATCCACGACCAATAGAATGTACTCAAATCCCCGACTCCGAGGGAATGAACCCATGAAATCGATGCCCCATGCGTCAAAAACCTCACAGAAGTGTATGGGCTGCATCGACATCATATCACGCTGTCCACAAGTGCCCATCCTCTGACAGTCAGTACACCTCTTCACGAACTCATCAGAGTCCCTGAAGAGAGTAGGCCACCATAGGTCGGATTGGAGCACTTTCTGTTTCGTTCTCTTCCCTGAGTGATGTCCTCCTGCCTCAAGCTTGTGGCAGTAAGTAAGGACGTTGTGGTGCTCCTCCTGAGGAATGCACCGACGCCAGATACTATCCCCTCCCTCATGGTAAAGGACAGTATCCTCCCAATGGTAAAAATTGTCCTTCGCAAGGAAGGTCTCAAGTTTCTTCCTGGGCCAATCTTGTGGAACTTTCTTGGCGACAAGATAGTTCACAATATCGACATACCATGGGAACGAGGTGATAGCAAGGATCACCTCATCTTGGAAGGTCTCACAAATAGGCTCAATCTGCTCAGAATCCTCAAGATACTCCAATCGGGAGAGATGATCCGCCACCACATTCTTGACTCCAGGCTTATCCTTAATATTTATATCAAACTCCTGGAGTAGAAGGATCCATCTGGTCAATCTGGATTTGGCATCCTTCTTTGCCATGAGGTACCTCATGGCGGTATGATCTGTATAGATGGTCACTCTAGATCCAATAATGTAAGATGTGAACTTATCTAGGGCGAAAACTACGGCTAGCATCTCCTTCTCCGTGACTGTGTAGTTCTGTTGTGCGGCATCCAATGTATGGCTAGCATAGTGAATAGCAAATGGGACTCCATCCCTCCTCTGTCCCAGCATGGCCCCCACAACGAAATCGGAGGCGTCCGTCATGATCTCAAATGGGAGAGACCAATCGAGTGGCTGGAGAATAGGAGCCTCTACAACACAGCTCTTAAGAGTCTCAAATGACGATAAACACTTATCATCAACAAGGAACTCGGTGTCTTTCGTCAGCAGATCAATCAACGGTCGGGCAATCCTGCTGAAATCATGAATGAAGCGTCGGTAGAAACCGACGTGCCCCAGAAAAGACCGTAGTTACCGCAAGTTGGACGGTGGATTGAGTTAATAAATGACTTCCACCTTGGCCGGATCAACTTCCATGCCCCTGTTGGAGATGATATGGCCAAGCACCATCCCCTGAGTCACCATGAAGTGACTCATCTCCCAAGTCAACATAAGGTGAACCTCTATGCATCGCTGAAGGACTCGGTCTCGGCAGTCAAGACAAGAATTGAATTTTTCGCTGTAGAGCGAGAAATCATCCATGAAGACCTCCAAGCACTCCCCCACCATGTCTGAAAAGATGGACAGCATGCATCTCTGGAATGTCACCGGAGCGTTGCACAATCTAAAAGGCATGTGTCTGAAAGCATACGTCCCGAAGGGACAGGTGAAGGTGGTCTTGTCCTGGTCCTCGGGCGCAATGGCCACCTGATTATAGTCGGAGTACCCATCCAAGAAATAGTAATGTCTCTTCCTTGCCAGCCTCTCAATAATCTGATCAATAAAAGGCCGGGGGAAATGATCCTTCTTGGTGGCTCGGTTCAATCGTCTGTAGTCCGTACAGACTCGCCAAGAAGTGGGTACCCGGGTAAAGATCTCCTCTCCAGACTCACTGACAATGGTAGTGATGCTCGTCTTCTTGGGCACCACATGTAATCGACTGACCCACTTGGAGTCAGAGATGGGGTAGATAAAATCAACGCTCCACCATTTCGAGATCTCCTTCATGACAACCTCTCGAAGATTCGGGTTCAGCCGTCGCTGGAACTCATGCGACGGCTTTGCCTCCTCCTTGAGATTGATATGGTAAGAGCACAAAGCCAGACAGATCCCCTGGAGATCGGCTACACTCCATCCTATCGCCTTGCGGTTCTTTTCAAGAACCCCCATCAGACGGGATTCTTGATCTCCAGTCAGATCAGTGGAGATAATGACTATGTACATCTCATGCTCACCCGCAAGGAACCTATACTTCAGTGACGACGGTAGCGGCTTCAGCTCTGGACAAGTAGGTGCTGGAAAATCTGGCCTCTGAAAGGTCTGAGTGAACACTGCTAAATCTGCATGGGAGAACGAAAACTCTCGCTTACAATCTGAATATGGAGAAGGCTGCTCGGCTGGACTATCTCTGCTCTGTATGGAATCAACCTCCTCCCTAGATGTAGGCTCAGTGGAAGTCAGACACGGTATCAAATCCTGAACTCTGTCCAATCAATATCTGACTCCGAAGGATCTGTATCATACTCACAAAAATCTGTCTCGTGATCAAAAACTGGCTCTACTGCCTGAGATGTATCCTGGACCAGGAATGCGTTCTCCAAGCTCTCCTCTGCTGGCGTCTCTGCATCAACGAACTCTAAAGGTGTGAGGATGGCCTGTGCGACTGGATCTGCCCAAACTGCCTCGTTATTTGTAATCACAAAATTGCAGTCCTGGTGGATGTCTCGCCCTGCCTCTGTCATCTACTCTGAATCGGAAGTCGGCTCTGAGCAAGCTGAATATTTGGCTCTAGTCTCCTCGACCGTCTCTATTTGTAGACTCCCGCCCTCGACGCGAAAGTATACCTTCCCGCTATCAAGGTCGGACACTGCCTTGGCTGTGGCCAAGAATGGGCATCCTAGAATGATTGGGGTATTGGTCACCGACTCAGGGATCTCCATGTCCAACACAACGAAGTCCACGGGGAATTTCAAGCCCTGAATCGTGACGACAACGTCCTTCAGCAATCTCTTCTGCCTCTTGACAGATCGATCAACAAACTGAAGGACCGTCCTACTCTGTCGGAGAGTGCCCAACTCGAAGCGGTCGAGAAGGGCTGCTGTAAGTAGGTTGATTGAAGAACTGCTGTCTAATAGAGTGCGGTCGAACCTCTGCTCATGAATGTGGCATCTGACATACGGTGCTCCTGCATCTGGTCTCTTGGCTGGCAGACGGTTCTGTATCGCGAAACAAGTGGCTCGAGTAAGCACATGGATCTCAGACTGATGGTTCCTCCTCTTCCTCCTAACTGTGGTCTTGTCTCTGAGTGATATCTAGAGTAGAGGGATGTGTCCAAGGCCTCCTGTAGAGTCGGCTAAATATGGAATCTATCTATCATCTGCTGGCTGAACTCTATCTGGTGGTTCTTTTTTTGATTTTCTATTTTCTTCCCCTTTTCCATGTGAAGTGCTCGTGGAAAGGGGATCACGAGGTCCTTCTCAGATGAAGGACGAGGAGAGGGCTTGGCATGCTCATGAACAACAGAATCCACACAAACATCATCAATCAACACATGTGGATCTGAAAATAATGAACCCTTTCCTTTATTTCCAGAAACGTCCTGAGATACATGTACAGACGGAAAGAAAACAGGACTAGCAGAAGTAGAAGTGGTGGCCTCGGTACCACCCTCGGCATGTCGACTCACGGCATCAGTACCACGCTTTGGCTCTGCAACTATGGTGGCATCAGTACCACCTCCTCCAACTGGTGAAACGACGATCTCAGTATCGTCGGCTGGATCAACGTCCATGGTGATGTCAGCACCGCCATCATCATCTCTTGCGGCATCAGTACTGCGCTCCTCCTCGCCTGGCACCCTGGAAGTGGCGTGGGATCGTCATTTAGACGAGGCGCCGCATGTTGGCATCCTACCGCTCCTAAGTGTAACAAAATCTGCATCAAACATGTATGCGGAATAATCACCAAATGAATCACTAGGAGTGGTAATCTCTGTGAACTCTACCTGCTCAGACTTCATCTTCAGATTGTTTGGATTCGGCTCAATCTGGGAAGGGATGGCGGCCTTCCCTTTCACAATCTCCCGCATCTACTGACGGAACTCATCCATCTCCCGTCTGAAGGTACCTGCTTCTCTGTCATCAGGCGGGCTAGGTCGTCTAAAGCGGGGTTCTCATAGGCTGGCCCATGAGAACCTGGTGGGTGGCCTCGCTGGTAGTGAGGCTGTTGCGGCTCGTGCGGGTGAGAGGGGTACTGTTGTGGATGCTACTGCTGAGGCTGCTCTCGCCTCCAAGATTGTCCCTGCTGATAGGGACAGGGATCATACTGGGATGGCTACTGCTGCTTCTGGTGTACTGGGGGCTAGGGCTGCTGGTGCTGCTCTCGCTGATGGACGTACTGGCCACCTTGAACTGGAGGCTGCTAATGGGAACTGGCACCTCCGGCTGACCAACGAAATCTGGGATGGTCTCGTCGGATACTGGCTGGGGTCGGTTGTACCAAATCCCGTTGACATCCATCAACGGCTCCGGCTCGTAAGGTGGTGGCAGGAGTACTGCCAGGGGCTGATCCGGCTGGTAGACAACTATCTGAGTGTATGGGGATGGTAGTGTATGGTAGTACGGTTGTGGCTGCTGGTACGGCTCTGCCTGTACAAGGTGAACCTGTCTAGGTTGACTGGAGCATTGGGACGAGCTACCACTGCTGCTCGGATCTCCTCGTGCCTGAAGACGGGGCTGAGAGGCCGTCTGTGCCTCCTGGAGACACATGAGCTGTGTCTTCAGCTCACTCAGCATCTGTGCCATTTGATCCATCTGCGTGATGTCCTAGCACTGCTTCTTCTCGATCAGCTCGATCCGGTCCAGCTTCTCACTGATGATGACCATGTCTGCGGCTGTAGACTCAGCCAATGCGGCTGCCACGAATGAAGTAGAAGGACCGGCATCGACCCGTTCTATCCTCTGAAACTGCACGATCTGTGGTTGTGGGTGTCCCTGAGTGTAGAGTCGGGTCTGGGACATAACTGTGTAGTTCTCGGCCATCTCCTCTTAGATGGCCTAGACTTGATCCTCATACAAGAAGCGTTCACCCGGACCTGCAGCTTTGGTGTCAACCCGCAGAAGAAGCTCTGAACTAGGTTCAGCTTTGTGATGTCGTGGTGCAGGCATCTGTCGGTGAGCTCACGGAACCTCTCCCATGCCTCTGGAACTGCTCGTTGGGGAGCATGGAGAAGTTGCTGATCAGGGCCCTCGCTGCATTGGTCTGCCCGAGTGGATAGTACTTGTTCAAGTACTCGGTGCGGAGCTGCTTCCAGGTGTACACGAATCTCCCCAAGTGCTTCAGCCAGTTGACTGCTCTATCGGCCAGGGAGAAAAGAAAAGCAATCCTCCTGATGGTATCCTCGTCCACCTGCCGATCGTGGACGGTACTGCAGATCATCTCGAACTCCTAGAGATGAAGATGGAGCTCCTCAGTGGCGAGCCCGTGGAAGCGTGGTAGTAGCTGAAGTGTGTTCAGGGGGAACTTAAAGTCCCCCACGATAGCCGGAAGAACCACCCGACCGAGATTCTCACCATCGGGATAAGGTAATAAAAATCAGAGTCGTTGTGACCCGAATAGCAAGGTTCGATCAATCAAGAAAAATAAGAACCACTAAATCAGGAGATAAAACAATGAAAATCAAGTAGCGGTCCTCACTAATTTATTAACCTGGTATAACGACCAGGGTCGGACTAAAGGAGCACGGGATGGCCGAGACGACCTACGAAGTAGTCGAAATCGAAAATAAGGAATAAAAATATTTTTGGTGGATTTTAATGGTTTTTTAATTTTTTTGTGTTTTTAATTATATAAGAAAAGATATAAACAAGCAACAACCACAAATTTTTTTAAGCACTAAAAAATACTCCAAAAATTGGAATAAATTTTTTGGTGTTTTTTTATGTTTTTAAGTGTTTTTGGTAATTTTATGGAGATTTTATAAATTTTATTTGATTTTCTAAAAATCAATAATGAGGAAAACAGGAGATCAATGTGCAACTAGACTTGAAAGATCATATAAAAATACATATTTGATCTATAAAAATCTGGAGACAATTTTTATGAAAAATATATACAAAAACTAAGCTATAGAAAAAGAGTTTGCATTTTTTTGAATTTAATAGATTTTTTAATGATTTTTATGAGATTTTTAGGGTTTTGCAATTTTATGGGTTTTATAAATCCAAATAGGCCAAATATTGGGAAGAAGGTAGAAAACAGTAAAACTAACTATCCCTAATTTTTTTAGAATTTGTAGACAAGTTTTTATATTTTTCTTGGATTTTTCAATTCAAACAGTAACAAAAATACATGTTTTTAAATTTTCAAAAATAGTAAAAAGCCTTGAAAATGTCCAAAAAATTTAGGGAAATTTTTACACAGTGGTAGGAGCCCGAGTCCAAATTTCACCTAATTTGGAGTTTAATTGATATTTTATTCAATAAAAACAAGGCACACAGGAAGCAAGGACCTAAATGCAAGAAAACATACTTCCAGGGGCTTAAACGTAACACGTGCTAAAACCTTAGGATGAAAAAGTGTAAAAATCCCAAACAATCAGCACATGTTCGAATTAATTCATGCACATGGGTATAAATGCAAATATCAAAAACTTAATTTCGTTTCATAACACAAACAAACCCTAAGCCCATACATGCAAAATGTCCCAAAATATCACGTGATGATGCACATGTTCCACGTAGATAGGGACTAAAATGCAAATAAAATAAATATAAGGTCCATAGTGCAATTTATTCAAAATTAAAACAACTACACTAAATATTTACAGAACTAATCTATAAATGCAATAAAATGAGGGGCCTAAGTGAAACTACCCCTATTATTTAGATCTGACGGACGAGGGGTCGCCACGTGGAGATCCAACGGCTGATGTGCGTGGATACCCCTTCATCGATGAACGGTCCGGATCAAAGCCCTGATGGATCGGACGGTGGATGTCTCTCGAGGATGAACAGTCTTGATCAAAACTGGAGAGAATGGCTGATCGGACGGTAGCTGGAAGTCCTGGAAGAACTCGACTCTGGCGAAGTTTGCCGGCTCAATCCGTGCGCGCTGGACCTCCTCCTGGGCTGCTGATATGTGTAGAAGGATGCTCGGACTCTTCCGCAGCTGGTGGGTACCCCCGATGAAGCTAAGGAGCTCCGGAGAGCTCCAGCGACGAAGGAGGCACGAAGCTCCTGCTCCTCGACTGGAGGGCCTCCAGATGAGGCCCTTTTGGCTTCAAACCTGCACAGGAAGCTTTCTAGGTCGAGGGAAAATTGCCTCGACCCGTTAGCGGGTGACGAGGGGGTCGGAATGAGGCGAGGCGGAGGTTTCCGGCGAAGCGATGGCGGAGGAGACCCGAGCCTTGGTTCCTGGGCGAACCAAGGTGATCGGAGGTGCGAAGAATGTGGGGAGGAGTCTCGTGAAGGTGAATCGGAGGTTGGATGATCGAATGGATGGTCAAATCAGGGTGAATCAACCGGCGAAGGCCGGCGGCGTGATTTGGGCGAAAAGGGAAATTAACCTAACCTAGGGGGAATCGAAGGTACTTGATGATCGGAATCGACTGGGCTGGAGCTGACGAAGCTCTTGGGGTCCTTGGCACGATGGCTCTTCGAGGCTAGAGGCCCGGACGCACCTTGCGGTGGCACACAACGATGAAGCTCGTCGGATCAGTGGCTGGGGCTCTCCCCTCCTCGCTGCGACACTCTCCTCCGATAACTGTCACTCTAGGAAAGATAATGGAGCTCATGGGAAGGGAAAACGAAGGCCAAACATGACGTGAAAAGTGCGACGGAGCTCGGCTAAATAGTGGTAGGGGTCCGGCTAAAATGGAGTCGGGCAGAGCTCGGCGGAGCACGGATCCCTAGAATCAACCCCGGGCGAGGGTCTCGGATGAAGAACTGTAAATGTAGCCCGGGGTTTCGATCGATGATGGTCGGATCAAAGCGCGAAAATTCTGAGAAATCGGGTCGGGGTGCAGGATCCGCGGGAGAGTGGTCCTAGGGGGAGAGTTGACCAGGGGTCAATAATCCCCCGTGGACCAATGGGAAAAATACGTGCTTTTATTATTTGTATATTCAATTAAAATTAGTAAATGACTTTATTTCAAAAAAGTTTAAATATGAAAAATGTTAAATTATTTTTTTGTGATATTTATTTATTTTTTTGAAAAATAAATAATGTATTTACATTATACTATTATTATATGTAGGTATATATACATATGTATTTTTGATTTTTATTTTTAATTGTTTATTTTTGCACAATTATTCCAATTTTATATTTTATTTATTTTCAACATAAAATTTGGAATAAAATGGTATTTTTATTTCATTTTTAGGATTTATTTACATCAGTTAAATAAATAGGTTTATTTACATATGTACATGGTATATATACAAGGTGGGAAATGAATTTTATTCTTATTATTTTTATTTTTATTTTTCTTATTTTGATTTTATTGATTTACATCATAAATTATGGAGTATATAAAAATATTTTTATTGGATTTATTAATTATTTACAAGGAGAAAATAAATAGGCATTTTATTTTATATACATGGTCTATGTACACTGATGAGAGAGAATTTTATTTATTTTTATTTTTCCCATTTTTATTTTAGTTTTATTTTTACAAATTATAAAATATGAGAAAAACTTTTTATTTTTATTTTGAGGAAAATAAATTTATTTATATACATGGGGTTATGTATACACATAATTGACCTTATCTCTCTCTACTTGGGTTCTTTTGCGGTCAGGCCTAGGTTGGGCCCTCCCTTGGGATTAGGTCACTCAATATTTATTCTAAATATTTCCCTCTTTTTTTGGTGTTTCTTTATTCCTTTATTTTGACAAAAAACATGCTAATTATGCATATTTACATGATGCATGTGTTTTGGCAACTTATGATATTTACACATATTTACATGGTATTTGGCTAAGGTTTCTAGATAAAATAAAGGAATAAAGAGTAATGAATTGGGATTCATCACGGATGTCCATCAGTGCGCTCCTCGTTGCTAGCCATCTCTTGGGTCTCTGCAAAGGCAAAAGACCTAAACTCAGGTGCTGTCAAATAAAGTATATCTACTATGGTCTGTGCTCTGCCTCCTCGGGACTGGTAGAAGGGTGGTCGAGGGGGAACATGACGAAATCAAATTCGGGGTTGGAAAGTGGGTTTGGGCTCTCACGAACCAACCTAGATGAGTGGGGCGAAGTGCTAGAAAGCGGTGCTACCAAAGGCTACCTAAGGGATCTCCTACCCATCATCGTAATATAGAGAAAGGCAGATGGGATCTAGAAACAAACAAGATCAGCAAACAAACCCCCAATTCATGGGTTTTATATTGTAAACATGGAAAAAAAGAGGAATTTCTTTTATAAATAATAGAGAACTCCTAAAATTGCAAACTAAAAATAGGGCGTAAATCTATAAGGCAGCAGGAGTCTACAACTATTTATTGAGATTTTTTGAGTTCAATTTCTATTTAAAATAAATACAATCAACAAAGAGAAACTACAATACTAACTAGGGCATTGAAGTAAATAATAGAAAGTTCAAGGTCCTGTACGATTTTTTTATAAAAATATGAAACGTAATTAAAAGTTTTTGGGACTAAAGAGAAATACACAGAAGCCTACAGAGTTGGCTGCAAAATGTCCCCTCACATGATGCGTCATGTGAGGTGACATGGCTTGGACCTACTTGCAAATGTCAAAAGTTCGAAGTTCTGGATGCAATTATTACAAAATTATAATAACACATAGGAAAGTTTTGGTGTTATTTTATAAATACAATAATGTGTTGGGTAGATATGTAAATTACCCAAAGAAAGGGTGTGATCGAACGACAATGGACCGCCCACTTAACACGTGACACCTCCACACTACATGATGACACTTCAACGATGGATGATCCAGACTAAACCATGCTCGACGATCTAACGGCTGAAGGCAAGAAAGATCTTACAATTATTGTAGCATGGGATGAACGATGACCCATCCAACATCAATGGAGGGAGGAGAATGGGATGAGAAGCCCCTTCAGAGAGGCGAGGTTCACCGAGCCCAATCTCCTTTCTCTGGCACTCCTTGAAACTCTGAAATGAGTCCGAATGCTCCTGCAAGTCTCCTATATATACTAGATGCTTCAAAACGTCCAGAGGGACACCAGAGATTACACACGAGGGCGACGAGCATAGGTGCCCTAGGTACCTCCGGTGGTGGGTAAAAAATGCTCTAGCAGGTTCTTTTCCCTTTATACCTACACCAAAGACAACTTCGGGTCAAGGACAAACTAGCTCGACCCGGTTAGCGGAGTGGATAGAAGTGGGGGCGAGATGGCGAATGCTCCGACGAGTGACGACGGTTGAGCATCGAGATTCTTTCCAGGAGGGAGCAAGTTGAATGGAGTGGGTGTTTGCGTAGGAAAATGGAAGGGGAGCGAGTTGAGGTGGTTGCGAGGTAGTTGGGCAGTCGGGCACAGATGGAAGGAGTTCGCGAGAGGCTAGCTCTGGTGAACTACGAAGGGTGATTTAGGGCTAATGCGGGGCATTAAACTCGAATAAAAGGCGAGAAACAATTCTAATAATTAAAACTAAGATAATAAGGCAAAAAATAGCACCTCGATCGGCTTGGAAGCTAGGAAGGAACCTCATGCCGATGAAGCGGCGGAGATGGTGATGGAAGCCCCCAGAGGCTCGCCTGGGCACACTACAGGATGATGGGGACATGCTTGTCACACACATCGATCTAGAGCATGCGAGAGGGTGCCGAAGACCAGGCAAAAGGGTTCAAAAATTGAATGGAAATTTGGAGGAACTTTTTTTTACAAGGTTGACGAGAGGGCTCAAAGATCGATGAAGATGAGGTGAATCTATGTTGCTCGACCAAAGAAATCGAGAGGGTGTGTATGCTCGATGATCGAGGAAGAGAAGTGGAGAAGGGCTCATCATGAAATGGTGTAAGGAGCGAGCCCAAAAAATCCACGAAACGAGGTAAAAACCCATTTCTGACAGCCTAGAGACCTCGGTCAGAGAGTTGACCGAGGTGAACAGGCAAGGAAAGCTGGTTGATCCACGTGGACCAACGAGAAAAAATCCTATCTAAATTATCTAAAAATTCAATTAAATTAATAGAAAAATTTATTTATTTTAAGTTATAAAATAAAAAGTATTTACTATTTTTCAAAGTATTTTATTATTATTTTTACTTATTTTTGAATGATATATAATTATAAGTTACTTTTTAAGGGTTAGATATAGGTATATTTATATTGGTATTTTGATCTTTTATTTTTATTTTGTATATTTGATGTTATTAATTTAGTTTATTATTTTTTGTAAATATATAAATTATTTTTATACACTTAAATATATTTTTATTAATTTTTTCTCATATAATATAACTTAAATAAATAGGTATATTAAGTATATGGGTATATATATATATATATATCTATTTTACCTCTGTATTTTATATACCTATTTTATTTTATTGTTATCTTTATGCTTTTATTTCTATTTTAGTATGTACATATATTATAAATAATATTTTAAAATTTATTAAAATATAAAATTATAAAAATAATGAAGAATAATTAAAATGAATATTTTAATTCGGTAAACTATGTAATAGGGTTTCAAACCAAACTTTCACAATTTAACTCAAAGAAATATGAAATCACCTTTATTAAATATCTTATTAAAAGTTATAAACAACTAAAGGTGATTTTGATATATTTTAAGTATTTATTTGGAGATATGGTTCTGGGAAGTTGGGATTTTAGAATCTTATTTGGAATGTATTTTATACACTTTGTATTATTTTTATGTAAACTCAATTTTATATTTTCTATAATTAATTATCTACAACTTTCATGTTCAAAATTTTTTTATGCGTGGTATAAAATGTAGAACTAAAATTAGGTCCCAAAATTGAGTAAAGAATGAATAAATAAATGTATTTTTATGGTATTTTGGCCCTTATCTCCCCCTACTTTATTCTTTGTCGGCCTATTCATCAAGATGCTTAGGTCTCATGGTTTAGGGTCATAAAATATGTATGATATTTTATTCTTTTCCTTTTTTTCCTTATTATATAATTTTGGCATTAAAAATAACATTTTATACACTATTTATACAACAATGCATGAATGCTAAAATGCTTGAATTGGAGGTAATTACATGCATTTACTAGGGTTTTTAAGGCCAAGGTGATAATTTGGAGATTCATTAGAGGTCCCCAATATCTGGATTAGAGATGTGATGTCAATATCATAGTCACTATATGTGGAACGTACAATCAACCCATCCTTATCTAAAAGTATCTGTGGAGAAAGTGCATCGTTCTTGAAAAGAGTTCAAGAATAATTCCACTATTGAATTATGTATCTAAGCATTGAGATATTGATAATTTAATGTGATGTATTATCATGAATAACATGAATTTGATTCATATTATTTGGTCATATAAGGAGAGTTATCTAAGATAATTAAAAATGATTTATTTATCAAAGATGTGAATAATGTGAATGCCATTCATGATATTTGGGCACATGAGAATAGAGATCCAAGATGATTAAATAAGATTTAGTTATCAAGGATATGATTAATATGGATATCACTATCCACAATAATCATGGATATTACAAATGTGATTTATAATATGATGGAGAGATCTAATTGTAAATAGAATTTACAATTATATGTTGTTGTGAATGAGATTCACAATAAACAATTAATTGTGAATCTAAATTACATATTATGTTGGATATATGAATATGATTCATATTTGCCAATGGTATGAATGAAGTTTTCAAAAATTTAATTTGGAATTATTTCCGTGAAGATAAATGCAATTGTGGTTGTTTCATTCCATCCTATAAAATAAATATATATTAAGGAAGACAAAACCAGCAATAAGATGGCCGTCCGCCTTGATCAAGTCGGGGGGGGGCAACCACCTTCTTTTTAGGGTGGTAATTGCATCCCTTATTATCTATTTATTATTATTATTATTGAAATTAAAATGATATAATTTGTATCTTGATAAAAGGATATAATTATTTTATTTTAATTGGATTTGTTGTTGCAATTTTATAGCAAAAAATCACGGTCATTGATTAATAACCTCATAACCTAAATTGTTGGATTAAGAGGGCATGTGGATTGAGATCCATATACATCCAACTGGTATAAAAGAAAGGGTATACCTTACCTTTTTGTACAAACACATAATGCCAAGAGGAATTAAACTCTCTCCATCTCTCTCTATACATGACAAGTATCTCTCTCCTCCTCAGAGTGGTCGTTCAACCTAAACTCTAGAGAGGGTCGTTGTCATCGCCATGCCATTGTGCCGCCACTTCGACTGCTCGTAGTTCTCCATCTCCTTCGATGTACCTAACTCGTGAAGAAGATGTTGGATCTCATGAGTTGATATCAGGAGATTCACCTCTTGAATCATCAACATGGATTACAAGGAGCACACGTTTCATCAACACACTCCCATACGTCTCCTTGATTGGATCAGACTTGAAACAGGAGGTATCTTCATTTAGAGATTCGATCACAACCACGCTTCAACAGGTAAACCTAATACTTTTTTGTGGTTTATATGAAACAATCTGAGAAGTGTTCTTAGATCATGTGGTTTCATCATTCAAATTTTTAAAATTCCGCTTACCCGAGCAACTAGTACGACTAGTTGCTCCTAGTCGCATATGATGCGATCATCACTCTTCTGTGGTTCACTTAAAGATCTTTCCATATCCTTCAAGTGATATTGGATCCATAGGTCGGAGATTTAGGATATGATCCTTAAACCAATGATGAGTTGGGCATTTTTGGTAGGGCATTTTTGGTTGTGCAAAATTTCATCGCTTTTTGTTCACACATCCCTATTTTCTGTGATTTTTTACCCTAATTAAATGTATTTAAACTCGAAATTATCATTTAACTTTTTTTTGCATTAAATAAGGAAACCATGGGACATGAGCTTTCCTGATTTGAAATCTGTTTGCTCAATTTATGATCTTTTTAGTGAACATATATCCATTATTTCAAGGATGAGAAATCTTGACGTAATTAAAGAGTTAATTACGATTTTAAAACACCTAAAAATTCATGTTTATACCTTGGGTTATATTAAAAATTAAAAGAAATATTATGAATGATTAGGATTTTATTTGATCCAGTTATGCTAATTTTAGTAAGGATGGGTCACTGTTAGAAATTGCATACTTGAGATTGTCATTCAATTATAGAAATGGAAAGTTTATGATTAATTTCCTTAAATAATTATTAATGAATATTTTTGAAATATTTAAAGATTGTGATTTTTTCCTTGAATGACAATGTCTTAACCAAAATGATAAGATAATTGATCTTGATTACAATCATCCTTTCCAACAATCTTTGATGCTTGAATAGGATTGAGGATTTATTTAGAAAATCTTCTTATAATATTAATAAAAAATATTTTTATAAATATTATAGGGTATAACTTCAGTTGAAAGATCGATTATTATCTCAAATCCAAAATGATCAAATCATGTTATCCTAACCAGAGGTGGATATGGTGTCTAGTTGGGGATCGTTGGGGTAGTAGCTTGCACCATGAGTGGTCTGTCCCACTTCTGTTGGTAATGGTCATGACATTGGATAATGAAAGGATAATGTTTGAAGCGATCATGATGTATTTTTATAATTATTAAAATTAGAATAATATGTATTTTGTGATTATATCATCCTTCAACTAACAATAATTTTTTTGTTGGGTAATTGATTGGATTAACAATTGATTTAATATTATTAAATTAATTAGATACAATTATACACTCTATTATGAATATAGTAATATTTCCCTTGGAAGAATTAATTATGTGAATATGTTTTGTAGTAACTAATTAGAATTTGAACATGGTATGGAGGATCACATAAGTGATATCCATGGTATTTTGTCAAGGCGAAGAGTTCCGTCGCCAGGGATTGTATGCAGGTGATGCCTGTCCGAAATGATTGCTCCTGCATACAAGCGCATCTGGATTGGGCTCTTATCTTCTCAAAAAAGTAAGACTGTATCCATAGTGACCCCAATATCGAGTCCTCGTATTATTAAGGTGATATTGGATTATACATACCGAGTTCTAATCTTGTTTATAGTTTGTTCAATTAACGATGTGTCAACATCACCATAGGGGTGGTGGGCTCGATGTTAAAGACAGAATCGATAATGCAAGTTGGACTTGCAAGGTAGAATAAGTTCCCTCTTATTTTTATATGAGTTGTAAGTTCTCATATTATTGGGATGTAACAAAGAAAGGAGATCCTAGATCTTGCTTGAGATATAATGGTAAGTTTATCTCTTACATTGAAAGTGATTGAGGGGATGAATTTTCACTGTTGACAAGGAAAGCCAACTTTGATTTAAAAATTCCTAAATTAAAGTAAAATATGTACATTTATATATTTATTCAAATTTCTTATTTCAGACAATCATCATTAAAACCACTCAATACTGTACTCAATAATAATCGGTAAAGTATTATGAATTTAATCCACGATCAAGATATTGTACCAGTAGTTGGACACATAATGTATGTGGTTGCAACTCATAATAATGAAGAATGATAATTAAATAGACAATAGGACAACAACCTCGGGTTTGTGTGTTCTTATAGTCTTGATATCTCATCGACTGTATTTTGGAAGTATCATGTCAATGATGATTGTTATTTTCAAATAATCCTTATAAAATCTAAGAAGATGATTTTGGCATTTATATGTGCTCTCAAACATTTAATCGTGAACGACATGCTTCAATGCATTATGCAGAATGGTGGCTCCATAAGAGATAATGTACTAAAAATGTTAGAGTACTTACCTGAACAAATTTTTTAAAAGTCTAGATGGATGTCGATATGATGAGTGTCATCATTCTACTATATATACTCTATCCATTCATGAAGCTTCAAAATATTCATATTATATGAATTGCTTGAAGCATATATAAATGCTGAAATACCCTTATATAGAAATCTTTTGAGTTCAACATAAGAGATGCCTTCATCTTAAGCAATGGTTGTTTGTAGAAGAAGGAAGCACAGTGGAAGCATGGCTCTAACCCAATCAAGAAGGAAAGTCAATTATTTGATTGTACTTCTATGACTTCCATATGACATCTAAAGAGTTGGACGATTGCCAATACTGTAATAAGCCCATGTACTAATAGTATGACTATCTAGACTATCTAAAATCCTTTGAGAAGGACCCGGATTATGCATCAAAATAATCTACATTTAATAATTGAAATTGACATACTTATTTGATAAGCTCAAAGTCTAATAATTTTATCTTATTTTTCTAATAACACTTGCAATTGGTTGCATATGTTTTGGAAGACTAGAAAATTTAATATTAAGATTTAATAGTCATCCACATGGATATTGATGCAATTGTTACAAAAATCTCTGTTGGATAGATAAACTTCATAATTTCAGTAGGAGAGCGCTTAGTCTTATAGAATATCTCAATGACCTGGTTATTAGCATAAATTCATTGTTTGTTTATAAATGTTGGTAATAAACATGGATTTTGGAATAGACCTATGATAAAGTGTTATGATGGATATATTTTAGATAGTGATCTAACATCTAGAGGACACTAATAAATTAGAAAATTAATGAATGGTTCAATAACATTTCTAAATACTGAAAATTAAATCTTATAAGATCAATAGGAGGATGAAGATTATCTGACAATGATCTGCCATTGAGTCTTGGACATATGTTTATTGATATAGACTAGTAAGATATGACTTTAGATTGTCTAAAGGTTCAAAACTTACATACTTATGAATATATATTCGAAGTAAAAAATATCCATTGCACCCTTCTATGTTAATTGTGTAAGATGCCGAGGTATTCAAGATCTCATACATATTGATTCATGTGGATCATCTATATCGTAATGAACATTGGTGAAATGCGATATCATTTGATGACCTATATGATATGGGATTTCTTCCCTTTCCCTAGAAACCAAGAACCAAAGTTTGAAGGAAGATGAAAATGAATTTGATCTAATCTAGATAGTCAATACCTATTTGATGAATTCACAGAATACCTTATAGAGAACTGAATATCATTCCTATCTCACTCCTCTTAATACATCTTAACTCATTAGAGATGTAGGGAAATACAATTGAATCATTTGTGACATGATTTGATCAATGATGAATCTTGGCATAATTACATTTTAGTTTCCCGATATATATGTAGAAGAGACTACAATATATATCCTTAATAATATTCCATGCAAGTAAGCTGGAATCTAGCACCAGAGAGTGCTGCTTCATTAGAAATATAAAGGATGGTATTAGATACCTACTTTAAGACCTTGAGATTTTTAAAAGATTCATCTCCAAGGATATGATTCTTAGAGGATGACTCTATTGAGAATTAATAAGAAAATGAAGTGAAGGAACTCCTTAAATCTTTAGACTATAGTGAGGCTCCTAAAATAGAAAACTAAATGGATAATTAAAGATGAAACACTCATACCTCTTCAAATAAGTTTGAGGATGTATTCCATGTTCAGTTAAGTCTGGTAATGATCTGACTTTATATGATGAAGTGTCTAAAGATTATGACATGAAAAGATGGATGGTAGCAATAAAGTATAAATTAGACTTCATATACAAGCATTGTATATGGAACCTTGAGGATACACCTATAAGGTTAAGACCCGTTAGGGGTAAATGGATCTTCAAGAGAAAGAGGGAACCCCATGAAAAGGTACAGAACTTCAAAGTATAACTCGTATCCACATGATACACACCGAAGAGAAGACATCTCTAACGATGAGACTTGCTCTCTAGTGACCATGCTTAAACCCATCATAATATTGCTAACTATAGCTACATAACTTGACTTTGTCATCTACAAGATGGAAGCCAATATTGCATTCCTCTATAAATACCTCTATGAGGACATTCATATGAAGTAGCCCCAAGGCTTCATATTTGAGGAAAGTAGGATGTGCAAGGTAAAGAACTTCATCTATGGACTCAAATAAGCTTGTTATAGTTGGAACATTGGATTTGATAAATTTTAAATGTTATGATTTCAGATAGAATCTTGATGAGCCATGTGAAGCTTAGTGGGAGTTTCATTGTGTTTATTGTACTAAATGTATATAATATCAAAATCTTTTGGAATAATATTAGAATAATAATAAGTGTTTTATAATCTGGTTGTTCCATACCTTGAGATATGATCTCAAGGACACCTTTTAAGAACTTAGTTCTAAAGATGTTCAGAAGGAAATAGAAAAGGGTATTTGGACCATCACATTTGTAATGCACCCTAGACATGTTCCACTTTTGTAAAATCCAAGGAAGGCTTCTTTCTCTTACGATACGATACTAACCAATCTAAAGGGATATCACCTTGAAGTGTTGAGAAAGTGAATGCTAAAACTGCTTGCCCTTACACATCTGTTATGAGAAGCTTGGTGTATGCTAAATGTGTACAAAAGCATATATCTGTCATGCAGTGGGAGTAGTAAACTGTTACTAATCTTACTATGGAGATAAAACACTTAATTACGTTAATAAAAACTATATCTTCATAGAAGACAAGGTTTTTGAGATAGTGACTTCAAAGTCTTATCTTCAAGAACTTAAGACTTTATAGATAATGATATAAAAGGTCTTAACTGCAGATACCTTAGGAGATAGATATCTCCGGTAATAAGGGTATTCTGATAAGGATAATAGAAATTGCATATTGGTTACAACAATTATTGAGTTGTAATGTTAAAGACACTATAACTAATATAACAATATTGAGTATTGGTTGCATAAGATGCAATATTTACATTGAATGCAAGGACTATTACTAGAAGATATGAAAGTACCATAAAAGGTCTTGGCATAATCTCTTGGGAACAGAGTGACTAATCAGCTTACCAAGCTATATTAAATAGCTTATGATTCTCACATGAGTGTGGGTTTAAAGATTAGCCCATTAATGGCTCTTTGGGCCTTGGAAATTGTTGGACCTGCGAGCTCACAATGAGCCATTATGTAACAAATGTTATTATAAATATCATTCCCTCATATGAAATGAAGATTAATTAATTTGCATAGGAGGTCCCTCATGAATCCACGATTCATCATTTTTATTCTTTTATGTTAGCTTCATTTCCTTAGTCAAACATATGTAAATACCTATTAATTTCATGAAATTACCATTTTGGATGCATTTGTTAAATATGCATTTTTAACACTTTTTATATTCAAAATAAAAGAATAAAGAAGAAAAGAAAAATAAGAGAAAATTAAAGGATGTATGTATGAAATAAATGCAGACTGATCTGAATCTTGAGAGAAGGTCAAGACTTGACCTGATCGACCAAGAATAAAGTAGGGGGAATATGGACTTTAATTCAAGAATCCAAATTTTTTTTGTAAATACTTTTCCCTATATATTTGTACAAAACTTACACTATTTTATTTATACATAAATTGACATCAAATTAAATATTTTTCTAATAAAAGTGGTAAATAAAAATGTTTTGTAAATAATAAAAATAATTGCAAAGTAAAATATTGTACATATTACAAAGAATCACACTTAGAAAAAGTCGTAAAGTGATAATTAAAATACAAATTCTGACTCCATACAAACTGAAATTGAATCAAACTCACTTCCATTTTACTCTAAATTAAATTTCAAATGGTTAGGGTTTCATAATTTTTGGAGTTATAGTTGAAAAGTCGGTTTTCTGAGGTGGTTTGTGCAGTTTTACCACATACTTATTGTATATATTTACTCATATTTATTTTTATACATAATGTACATAATTTCAAATATTATCTTCATTATTAAAAGAAAAAAAGAATAAAAAATTAATAAAAAACTTTTTAAAAATAATTTACTTCTTTGTAAATATGTATATTGTACTATATGGATATAATATTTGTATACAACTAATTTCCTTACATAAAAATAATAAAAAAATTAAATATCCAACAATAATTAATTTAATTGAATTATGAAATTTAGATTTAATTATTTAATTATTTAATTTATTCATTATTTGATTTAAAAACATACCTTGTATATAAAGATATAATTATATACCTTAAATAACCACCATTAAGGTGGCTAATTAATTTTTGTAAATTAATTATTTTATTTAATTTCGAAATCCATTTTTAATTAATTAATTAATTAAATTATTTAATTAACCAATAAAAACATTCCTTATTTCTCTGTTCTTTCCTTTCTTATTTTTCTTCTCTTTTCATGGGGCTCCTCCTCCCTCATTTGCCTTTGATCAATCTTTAGTGGAGAGGAGTCCGATCTCCGAGAGCAATCTTGTCAAAGAAGGGTGTCCAACCTCTGAGTCGTCCAGTGACAGCGAGTCAGCCCTCGTCGAGGCCATTACAGCATATCCGATCTCGAGGAGAGATCCAATTTTCTTTTCCTTCATTTTTCCTAGAGAAATATTAGATGTAACTTGTGCTTCGGTTTCATTAAAATTTAGATCTTAAAATCCCAAAAATTTTCCACCCTGATTTGACGTCCGATCCGAATCCATTTTTCATGTCACATTTCGATCTCTATTCTCTCATTCTACCTATCACGAACTCTCAACTTTGGCCATGCATGGTGGCCAGAGACTCGGATCCATTCCTCATTTTCCATCGGATCCCCATTCACACATTCTATTTTGATTGAGGACCGAGATGTTGTGTTCGCATCCTCGTTTGTTTATAAATGGAAAAATATAAAAAAATATATAGATTGTTTTTCTTCTCTCTCTAACATTTGTTTTGCAGGATCATCTTAAAATAAAATAAAATGAAGAAAAAAAGATTTTTGTCGTTCTGTTTTAAGAAATATAAAAGAAATTTTTTTATATATTTCTGCTTACAGTTTAAAAAAAATATAAAATTAAAAAAAACAAAAAACATTCTTCGCAGTAGGCATCGCCCACACTCCCTAACAGCGCCTTCGCACCACGCCTCCATCAGGTCGTGGCAGCCATCCAAACCGCTCGAGCAACCGCGCCCCTTGCGGCGTCTCTGTCGCCCACAACGGAGTCCCTCCCGCCACTGTAGCCACGCTCCAACATGGCCGCCACCCGCGGCTCCTCCGCCTAGAGATGCGTGCCTCCACTTGCCGCAGCCACCCTTCCACATGCCGTCGGTGATGATGCACGACAACCCCGCCTCTATCGCCTCCATCGTGTGAGGTCGCGTCGTAGCCACTCTGCCCATGTTCCTCCAGCCGCCGCAGAAATGAGGGAAGGTGGCGGCGGCCCCTCCCCTCTATTGAAGAAGAAACTAAGAAAGGAACACAAGGGGCCTGTTTGGTTGCTGGGTTGGACTGGGTTGGGTTGGGCTGGGTTGGGGTGTGTGAATAGTAATCTGTGAAGAGGAAATACCCTTGTGAATATTAACTAGGGTTGGGACAACCCTGCCCAACCCTGCAACCAAACAGGCCCAAGGAGTGGATTTTAAAATAAAAAATACCTGGTAAATTGCAAACACCCCTTTAGAAGTTTCAGAATTTATGAAAAACCCACTGCCAGGAACAATCACGTGATGTGCACGCATTCTTGGGGTAAAATTGCGACATCCTCCCCGCTGCTTATTATTTTTATATTTTCTACAAACACTTTTTAATAATTACATTTCAGTCCCTATAAATTCTAGACCTTTAATTGCATGTTCTTCTTGATGAAATATTGTTTTATTACTCTAAAACTTTTACAAAAATTTGTGTAGATTCCAGCTGTGTCCCATATCATTGTATATAAATTTCATTGCATATTGATATTTTAAAAAAAATAAAAATAGTGTCTTTTTCTCTGTCTAGACTTTGAAATATAATAAAAAATCGAATATTACCTGAAAAATTAAAAAAAATTAGAGTATGTGTATTTTACTTTCTTTTAATTACTATCTAATTTTAGCACATTAACTATTTATAAAACCCAAAAAAATTGTGAAAAAGTAAAAAAGTTAGAAAAATTGTCAAAAATTCTAGAAAAATCCAAAATTCTGCTTTCATCCTTTATTTGTAGATATTTAATTGTACTTTTGCATAAAATAAGGTCCAGGAGTTTTGAGCATTAATATAGTTTTAAGTTGCAAAATACTCTTGGCTATGCACTGTTTAGTTTTATTACCACTGTTTGACTTTTATAAAATCAGAAAAACATCATAATACGTTGAAAAAATTATTAAAACCATTTTAAAACCTGTAAAACCCAAAAATATAGTTTCTGTAATCTTTTGAGCATTTTTGAATATTTTGAAAATTACAAAAATATTGTGTTGTGTATATCTTATACCCTTTTTATATTGTTCCTCATCTAAAAATTAAAAAAAATTGAAAAATCAAAAACTACTAAAAAATTTATTTTCAAAACTTGACTACTAAGTTTTTAAATTATGCTCCTTATGTTCGACCGTGGTCGCTATTTAGGTAAATTAAATAGCGAAGATTGCTTACATTTCATTGCTTTATCTTTCATTAAGTGGTTGAAAAATATTTTCTCGTTGACCGAACCAATTGGTTGAGAACAACGACCATTGCATATTTATTCCATCTAAACCGCATCGCATTTTCGACTCATCAGAATGGCATCGTTGCGGATGAGCACAGCTTTGTAGTCATTTTCAGCTTTCTTTGTCTATACATATTATAATAGTTTTCTGAACATCGTGTGCTTTAATTTTTGTGCAAGGAATCTCTTGATGGACGACTCTGATTCTTTTTGGAGGACTTGCGTAGGAGGAGTAGAAGAAGAGCAGGAGGCAGTTGTTTTATTTTAGAGAACATTTTGAGATTGTTGTAATAATTTAGATACTTGGACCCTTAGACGTTATTCAGGGTCTGTTTCTCCAAATACCAGTGCACTTGGGGGACCTCACCACTGTTTTGTATTTTTTTTTGATTTCACCATCATAAATTTCTATTTGATTCTCGCGGATTTGGCCCCTAGACGTAGGATTTATTGACTGTGACATAATCAGCTAAGGTCCAACACCTCATTACTTGTCTCTACCTATAGAATGTAATTAGACCTTGCAAAAAAATGGAAAAAATTAGCCTAATTGGATTTGAGACCATATGTCATGAGGAGTCACATACAACGCTAGCAGGACCCGTTTTGGCGGGCACCAAGTGACTCCAAAGATCGGACTCCGGACTCGATTCAGTTAGCTAGTTATTGTTCTTCACGATCACTAAAAGCTACTCGTCTAAGGTCGGTTTCCTCATGCATCATATAGTTAGTTTACTTTTAGTATTTAATTTATGTGTGGATCATATTGCATGTAGAGTGTTGGAGAAAAGCACACATTTCTATCCCTGCATGCATCATTGTGTTTGACCGCGCATTGGCCTTTCCGACTTCCTCCCCCTGTTTTTGGACTCAAAATAATTCGAGGAAATAGAAAATTTTGTTAGCCATTGTTTGTTTTTGAAAAAAATCTAAAAAAGTGAGAGCAATAAAATTTGGGACTGCAAATGCAAACTGGACCCTAAAACCCACCTCATCTAAAAATATTAGTTTTGGGAGAGTCACCCCCTCGTTGTTTGGTTTGCTTGAGTGAGACAGTGACCCGCACAATAGGATATAGATACACCTGAACTTCCGTTAGACTACTGGTCTTGGGGTTAGTTGTTCTCCAGTGAGGATCTCTACGGTATCCTATAACATGGGTCGCGATGTCCTTAATAGAGTGTGTTGATCGGGTAGCCGGTAAACGATCCGCAACCTGTACTGGCTGGAAAAGATCTAGCTTTGGGATTGGGCCAGTCTCTTAGGAGCATCGGTTCCTAACAACTCGCTTAATCGCTCTGCAAGATTTATTTATCGCCTAAAATAAATCTGACAAGATAAATGACCGATCCCTTACGGTCATCATCTTCTGTTGAGTAGGTGCATTGGGGGTTTGACTTCTTATCTTGTTTGCTTACCAGATCTCATCCACACTCATCCCTACATCACGATGATGGGCTAGAGGTCCTTTAGGCTACCTTTGGTAGCACCACTCTTTATCACTCCGACTCATTCATCTAGGGAGATTTCGGGGAGCTTAGACCCACTCTCCAAACTTGAGTTCCATTCCGCTCAGTCCTCCCTTGACTACCCTTCTTCCAGTCTTGAGGTGCCTGAGCAGAGACTTGCACAACTATTTGTTCATTTGACGACATCTGAGTTGGGGTCTTTTTCCTTTGCAGAGACCCAAGAGATGGCTTGTAGTAACGAACAAACTGATGGATGGCCTCAGAGTTCGACTTATGTTTTAGATCAGGGTGCCATCAACAACATCTTACTAGCCTCCCTAGAGACGATGCAACGACATATTAGGGACTAGAGAGCATTCATGGCAGAGTTTTGTTAGGAGTTCGCACAGATGCGAGCCAACAGAGGAGAGCCTCAGATGAGACCAGCCGTGGAGAGATACCCATTACTGTAGGAGGAGCAAGAGGACATCTCGAAGACCCGCAGGATCCACCCAGACCAGGCAGGCCGATGAGGGAGTTGCACAACCCTAGTGAAACACTCACACACTATTGGATCTAGCTTCCAGCTATTCTGGGCAATTTCAAGCCCCCCCAGACAATCCAACTTTTGCCCAAGTTCCATGGGCTAGCCACCAAGGAGCCTCATCTTCTCCTGCAGGAGTTTGAGATGATATGCAGTATTGTCCACGACCGTTCTTTGGACGAGGACACCATTAAGATGATGGCATTCCCTTTCTCACTGGTTGAAAGAGCATCCTA
Organism: Ottelia alismoides; assembly: GCA_037367405.1. Taxonomy (NCBI): domain Eukaryota; kingdom Viridiplantae; phylum Streptophyta; class Magnoliopsida; order Alismatales; family Hydrocharitaceae; genus Ottelia; species Ottelia alismoides. The sequence continues at coordinate 197,461 of JAZKJV010007300.1, forward strand.
CTGGCCGAAGCATTTGGGGAGATACATCACTTCATGGGAGAAACTTCGGATCGAGTACTTGAACAAGTACTATCCACTCAGTGGGACTAAGGAACACGAGCTTTGATCAAAAACTACTCCATGATCCCTAACAAGCAATTCCATGAGGCATGGGATCAATTCCGTGAGCTCATTGATTGGTGTCCACATCACGACATATCCAAGCCTAATCTTGTCCAAAGATTCTTTTGTGGTTGACACTGGATCTGTAGGGGCTTGTCAACGCTTCTTGTGGGGGATCCTACTTTGCCAAGGATGAAGACCATGTCTAGGCTATCTATGAGGAGATGGTCGAAAACTACACAGTGATGTCCCAGACCAGACTCTACACTCAGGGGAAGCCACCACCCCAGGTCGTTTCCTATCATAGGATAGCATGGGTTGATGTGAGTCCACCCATTTCTTCGTCAGCAGCAGCAACAACACAAGCAAAATCTTCAGCCGCTGATATGGTATTATCAGCGAGAAGTCAGACCACATAGAGATCATAGAGAAGAAGCAGCGCGGGGCATGACATAGATAAATCAATTGGCACAGACTCTTAGTAGCCTGAAGACCCACATCTTATGTCTCCAGTAGGCACAGACGACTTCGTAGCCTCGTCCCAGGTCATGAGCTGATCCCAGCAGCAGCAACTCTTCCCAGCTCTCTACCCAATATCGCCAAGTTCACCACATTCAGGAAGAGACAGTTCAACCGTTGCAGCACCACTACTCTTGGTCACCACCATCTCAGGACACTCGAATATGGTGTATCAGCCAGATCATCCATTGGTAGTTCTTCCCCCGACCCTTGTTGAACGCGAAATTTGCCTCTTTAAGAGTGGAAAGTTGGTCGTAGTATAGGAGGCGAATTTGGTTCAGCAAAAACCACGATCTTTGAATGTTGTGGAATATTTTAACTTGGCAAGTCTACCAAGGTCGAACACAGGGACACGACTGCCTAATATGTTTATCGAATTTTGATTCATTAGGCACAATGTGTTCGGGTCCTCATGATGCACCATGCTATTTACAAAGCGATGATGAGATGGATGCATTTTATTATCGATTTTTATGCAATTATAAAGTGACGCATGAGCAAATATGCAAGAGAACATGTATGCTAAATACAAGGTTACAATTATACCCAAAAAATGTGAGCAACACAATATAAATGTGAATCAGTGTCAATTTAATCACAACAATACAAAGCGGTCCTTAGATCAAAGCAAGACTAGGAAAGCAGGGTCCCAATTTTCACATAAAAATTCACTTCAATTAAAATAGGAGCAAATGAGACAATTAAGCATGCTAAAATGTAGAGGACAAAACAAGGATCAAAACGACACTTATATCATGCAATTTGGACCTACGATGCTCAAGTTATGCTAAAAACAATGCATGGGCATAATTGTAATAAAAATGCAATAAAATAAGGGATAAATATTGCATTTAGGTCCTTGGAGGGACCTAAATGCAATTACCAAAAACTGCCTGGGCCCATATGTAATTTGTCTATGCGTGCGAGGGCCTTTTTTTAATTTCCAAAAATTTATGGGGCTTCCCTGTAAATATCCCAGGCGCTCCCGTGAGGCACGCGCCTGTAGGACCATTCTGTAATATCAGTAACTTCCTGGGTCTTCTCTGCAAATAACCCAGCACTACACGTGCTTTGCACGTGCAATGCTTGGCTCGGGAGGCAGGGCTGCTTCGGGCCACGTGGGCGCGTCTGGTAGCTCGGGACGAGGTTCGTTGTAATCCGAGCCAGTAGGTTAGGAAGAGAGGCTCGGGCGTCGACGTGGCTTCATCACGGCCGTCCGATCCGGAGGATCGGACGGTGTCTGCTCCTCGTGCTCCTTCGTAGGTCACCGGAAGAGGCGGGGATCCGATGACCTACTACTGGCTCCACCTTGCTCCAAGTCATCCACTAGAAGTCGAGGAGGATTGATGATTCATCACTCTTTATTCTTATATTTTAGCTACAAAAACCTTTGCAAATGCATGTATATTCATGTAAATACAAATAATTATCAAAAGCATGCATTGTATAAAGTTTAATAATTAGCATGTTTTTGTGCAAAAATAAAAGAATAAAGAGTAAAAAGAAAAAGAGGGAAATATTTAGAATAAATATTGAGCAACCTAACCTAAGGGAGGGCTCAGCATGGGCCTGACCGCATAAAAACCAAAGTAGAGGGAGATAGGAGCTCATGTGTATAAATATTTATGTAAATATAATAAAAATATTTTCCTCCAAAAAGAGACTAAAATGGGCCTATAAATACTTGTATATATTTATAAATATAAAAATCAAAATAAAAAAAGAGAGAGCTAAAAACAAAACAAAAACCCTCACCTTGTGCATATTCATCATGTACATAGCCACTCCTATATTTATTTTACCCTATAAATACATAAAATTAATTTCCAAAAATTTTGTAAATATTCTATATGATATGGTGTAAATAAAATAAAGAAAACAATTAAAACAAAAACAAAATAAAAAGAACAAAATTAAAAACACAAAAATATATTGTAAATATACCATGTATATACATGTACATATATATTTATTTCACCCCTCTATATATATAGTAAAAATAAAAATAAAAATACCCTTTTATTCCTAATATTATACTTTAAATAAATAAAATACAAAATGGGAATAAAAATGCACAAAAATAACAAATTAAAAATCAAAAATTAAAAATACATATTGTACATATACCTATGTATAGCTATATATTGTAAATACCTTATTTTCATTTTGAAAAAAAAAAATAAAAATCATTAAAAAATAGAAAAAATTAAAACAAAAATATTTCATGTTTTAACTTTTTAATAAATCAGCCATTCTCTATTTTTAAATGATTTTTGAAATCTTTTACACATGGCTGACGTTCATTGGTCCACGGGGGTTGTTGACCGCCCGGTCAACTCCCTACTGTGGACCACCTCTCGCGGATCTGGTTCGAGAACCCGATTTCTCCCATTTATTCCCGCTTGATCCGATCACTAAAACCCTAAACCCCGGGTCCTAATCCTTCTTTGCATATCCGACACCCTCGCCGGAGCCCCCTCCTCGGGATCCACGCTTCACACAACCCTACCCGACCAACCCTAGCCGGACCCGCACCCATACTTAAGCCGAGCTCCGCCACCTATTTTCTGATCTTTGGCCATTTGTTCCACCCCCCAGTGAGCTCCATTACAGAGGCGAGAGTGACAGCTCGTCCCCCGTGGTGTCGCAGCGAGGAGGGAGGGCGAAACCATCGATCCGGCGAGCATCGCCGCCTTGCTCCGCCACCAGAGCCGGAGCTAGAGCCTCGGAGGGAGACGCTCCTCGAGGCGATGACCCAGAGCACCGCCAGCTCAACCCCAGTCTCACCATCCACCCAGGTAGCCCTGTAGGCTTTGGTTTTTTTTTATTTTCCATTTCCCCCAAATCGCTGCTCCGCCGTTCGCCGTCGATTCCGTCCACGTCCGAACACCATTCGATCATCGGGCTTCACCATAGCCATCGCCTTCCTTCCGCGCACCTTCTCCATATCTCCATCCAACCCAGCTCGCACAGGAGCTGTGGTTCGAGCTCCACCGTCCCCACCTTCGCCGGAGCTCGCCCATCTCGACCCTCCGATCACCGTCACCCCGCCTAACCGGGTTGAGGCAGTTTGCCCTCGACCCGCGAGTCTCCTGGTTGTTTTTGTAGGTACATCCAAGCCCATCTGAGGGCTTGGACCATTAGGTCCAGGAGCTTCATCTCCGCCGACCTCGCCGGAGCTCTCCAGAGCTCGGCTGGGTCATCGGAGACTACCAGCCGCTGCGGAACGTCATCGCGGAGCTTCTCCGATCTTCACGAGCAGCAGGGGAGGTCGGGAGCGTGCGCCTTGGGCCGGCGAAACTCGCCGGCCAACTGTTCTTCCTCGATCCTCCCCGACCGTCCGATCATCCTCCCGCTCCAGTTTCCATCTGGGCCGTCCATTCCAGGAGCAGCAGCCACCGTCAGATCCGTGGAGGATTGATCCCAGCTGTCCCATGCACGAGGGTTAGCCACCTGCGCCCTACACCGTTCGATCCCCCACGTGGCGAAACCCCCGCCGTTGGATTCGCCCGAGGAGCTCAGCTGTGGAGCGCCCGTCGTTCGCCACCGTCAGATGCTCCACGTGGCATCCATCCAGCCGCTCCATTAATAAAGGGTAAATTACCCTTAGGCCCCCTCTGTTATTTTGTTTCGTATTTAGTCCTGTAATTACGTAGTATAGTTGTTTGGTTTTTGGGATATTTGCAGAGAGACCCTTGCGCTTGGATTTATTTGCTGATATACCCCTGTGTGTGATCTGACACGTGCATCGACACATGACTTTTTGGGTTATTTGCATTATATGCCCTTGTAGTTCTGGATGTTATGAGTTGAATGAAAGTTTTTGGAATATTGCATTTATACCCCTGTGCGTAGAAGTAACTGTGCATGTGCGCTAATATTTGGGTTATTTGCAGATAAGCCCCTTGGCTTTTGGTACCTGTTACCAAATAGCCCTCAGAACTTATTTTCCTTACAATTAGGTTCCTGAGTGCCTCAGGCGCGTGCGACGCACATGTTTACCTGGGTTATTTGCACCAGACCCCCCAGATCTTTGGGTATTTACACATAGGTCCCTATGCACAGTGCCCCCTCTTTATTTTTGAATAAAATAGCAAAACTACTCCAAATCCAATGAAAATTGGATACATGGCTCCTGCCATAGTGTAAAATTTTCTGGAATTTTTGGGGACAATTTTGTTTTGATTTGATATTTTTAAAAATTCAAAAACATCTATTTTCATTACTGTCTAACTTTAAAAATCACAAAAAAATATTTAAACTCCTCTAAAAACCACAAAAAAATTAGTTACTGTTAGTCTTTGCTTGCTTGATTTTCTGCCATTTTTGGCTATTTTTCATTGCTTAAAACACCTAAAAATTGAAAAACACTCAAAATATTATAAAAATTCTAATAAATAAATTAAAAATCCAAAAATAATAATCTAGGTGCCTAAATTTTCCTTGTTTTATTCTCTTTACCTCCCAGCTAATTTGGGGCTTCTAGATATTTTATCTAGGTCCTTTTAGCTCGACTGGACAGTACCTACAGTTTCAGTCACTGTTTGATTTTTAGAAAATTAAATAAATATCAGAAAAATCCCAAAAATTCACCAAAAATACTAAAAATTATAAAACACATAAAAATATTTTTGTCAGAATTTTTGGTTGATTTTTAGTGCATTAAATAAATTGTTGAAGTGTGTTATTTTCTTGTTTTTATTATTTTCTTAATTCTTAAAAATCCAAAAAAAATATAAAAACCCTTAAAAACCACCAAAAATACCTTCTCTTTTCTTCTGATTAACTACTTCGTAGGCCGTAAGGCCAATCCGTGCTCCTTGTGTTCGACCCTGGTCGCTATACCAGGTTAATAAAATAGCCGGGACCGCTATCGTGTTTATTTGATTTCATCTGATTTTGGTGGTCTGCTTTATTTTTCTTGATTGATTGAATTATTTCTCTAGATCCGGGTAGCAATGACCCTTGAGTGATTTTATATTTTACCCCGGATTGATTGAGTGAATTTTTCGGTCATCAAAATGGCGCCGTTGCCGGGGAGCACGGCTTAGTAGTCGATTTTTGAGTTTTTCTGCGGCTTTTCTTTGCGCGGCTTTTTGTATAGCTTTCTGCATATATATATTTTTTTGACATTTTTATAATAATTTGGTTTGTGACACTTGCTTTCTTTCTTGCGAGGGCCCGAGGACCGCGGAGGCAACTTTCGAGGAGCCGGCGCAACCGCAGGATTCGGAGGCGGCTCCTTTCTGCACGGAGCCGCAAGAGAGAGCGAGAGAGGAGCTGAGTGAGGGAGGACTCTAGTTTAGGATTTATTTTCCGCACATTTGAATTATTGTAATAATACAGGTACACTCAGAGACTTGAACTTCCGGGGTCTGTTTCGCCGAGCATCGGTGTGCTCGGGGGACCCTTTAGCGAGTTCGGTTTTTCGCGGTTTTTACGCGGTTTTTCTCTTACTACCTTTTTCGGTTTCACGCGGATTTTCGAGCCCCTAGCCGTAGGATTTTCTGCTTGATTGTGACGTAATTCATAGGATCCAAACACCCTAATATAATTACCTGTTCCTATAGTGCGGTAATTGGACCTATAATAAAAAAATTAATAAAATAGATGTCCCATCACCTCCGAGCCTACGCGTCGCGAGCCCGCCCCGTCAAGCGCTACTCCTGAACTCGACCTGTCGAGAAGAGGAGGGGTGGGTCTAGACCGGACTCTCTGGATTGGAGACTGGTGGTCGGCTATTCGTTCTTTCGAGTAGCACTGCTGTTTAGGGACTCGATTTTCCGCCTGCACCATTTAGGTAGAGTTTATTTCCTGTCTTTCAATTCTGCGCGGATCGTCTTGCATGTAGACTGCTGGAGTCAGGTACGCATTTCTATCTCTGCATGCATCATTGATTTCTCGCGCATCGGCTTTTTCGTCTTCTCCCCCTTGTTTTGGACTTATTAACCAGGAGAACCGAAAAATTCGTTAGGCCGTTGTTTTTATTGAAAAATATTAAAAAGAAAAACCATAAAATTGGGACTGTTTAAGCTATTGACCCTAAAAGACACTTGACTGAAAAATTTGTCTTGGGGAGAGCAACCCCCTCATTGTTTGGTTTACTTGCGCGAGAGAGTGACCCGCCCACTAAGTAGAGCCCTCCGGCGCTATTCCTGACTGACTACCGACTCTTCCGTGCGGGCCAGTCGGTTGGGGTAGCATCGGGAATCCCAACAGTTCACGTAAGCGCTCTGAAAGATTGTTTGTTCACCTAATAAAATTTGACAAGATAATTTGACCGAGCCTTTACGGTCTTCAGCTCGTGTAGCGTTGGTGAACAGAGGGTTTGGTTGCTGATCATAGTTTTTCCAAATCTCATCCGCCTTACTCGCCAGATCACGATGATGGGCAGGAGGTCTCTTAGGCAGCCTCTGGCTGCACCGCTTTTCAGCACTCCTGACCAGTCATCTAGGTCGGTTCGTGGGAGCTCAGCCCCGCTCTCTGAACCCGAGTATGACTCCGCCCTGTTCCCCCTCGACCACCCTTCTTCTGATTCAGAGATACCAGTGCCAGAGGAGAGACAGACAGATCATTTATCGGCACCTGAGTTCAGTTATTTTAATTTTTCAGAGACGATGGCCGGTAGTTCTGGTGATCACCCCGGAGGTCCACGTGGAGAGCGACATTTTGTTCTAGACCAGGGTGCGATCAACGCCACCCTGATCGCCTCCCTCGAGTCAGTGCAGCAGCAGTTGAGGGATCAGGGAGCATTCATGATGGACATGAGGCGAGAGTTTGAGCAGATGAGAGCCAACCGCGAGAACCGCGGAGGAGGACCCGACGATGCGGCAGCTGCCGCAGTAGCCGCAGCCGCGGCAGCAGCCGCAACAGCAGCAGCAGGAGGAGGAGCACCACCACCACTTAGATCGATGCGGGAGAACCACAATCCCGGGTCGACCTTGACACACCGCTGGGTGGTACTTCCAGCGATCGTGGGGGACTTCAAGTTCCCCCCGAACACTCTGCAGCTTATTCCCCGATTCCACGGATTGGCCACAAATGAGCCTCATCTCCACTTGCAGGAGTTTGAGATGATATGCAGCACTGTCCATGATCGTCAGGTGGACCAAGATACTATCAGGATGATTGCCTTCCCCTTTTCCTTGGCAGACAGAGCAGCCACCTGGCTGAAGCACTTGGGGAAGTTCGTTTACACCTGGGAGTAGCTCCGCACTGAGTACTTGAACAAGTACTATCCACTCGGACGGACCAATGCAGCGAGAGCCCTCATCAGCAACTTCTCCATGCTCCCCAACGAGCAATTCCATGAGGCATGGGAGAGGTTTCGTGAGCTGACTGACCGATGCCCGCACCATGATATTTCAAAGCCCAACCTTGTACAGAGCTTCTTCAGCGGGTTGACACCAGAGCTCCAGGGCTTGGTGAACGCTTCTTGTGGCGGGTCTTACTTCGCCAAGGATCACGACCAGGTCTGGGCCATCTACAAGGAGATGGCCGAGAACTACATGGTGATGTCCCAGACCAGGTTGTACACTCAGGGCAGACCCCAGCAGCTAGGACCCGTGCAGTACCAGAGGACAGCACGGGTCGACGCCGGTCCTTCCAGTTCATCCGCAGTAGCAGCAGCACAGGCAGAGTTATCCGCTGCGGATATGGGTATCATCAATGAGAAGTTGGATCGGATGGAGCTGATCGAGAAGAAGCAGTGCCAGGGCATCACTCAGATAGAACAGATGGCACAGACTCTGAGCGACATGAAGACCCAGCTCATGTGTCTCCCGGAGGCACAGACGGCTTCACAGCCCCGTCTTCAGTCGCGAGGCGATACCGGAGGCAGCAGCAGCTCGTTCCAGCGCTCCAGCTCACACCAGCAGCCTAGACAGGTTCACCATGTACAGGCGGAGCCGTACCAGTAGCAGCAGCCCTCCTACCAGTCACCACCATCTCCAAACATGCAGATGGTGGTATACCAGCCGGATCAGCCTCTGGCAGTACTCCCGCCAGCCCAGTACGATGCAGAGCCGTTGATGGATGTCAACGGGATTTGGTATGACCGTCCTCAGCCTGGGATCCGACGAGACCATCCCGGATTCAGGTGGGGGAGTGGAGGTACCCAGCCCCAGCAATAGTCATCTGGCCAGGGAGGCCAGTACAGCCAGCAGAGGGATCACCAGCAGCAGCAGCCCCCAGTTTACCAGTCACAGCAACAGTCTTCCTTCGTTCCTCATCCCTATCAGCAGGGACAGTCTTGGAGGCGAGAGCAGCCTCACCAGCCACACCAGCAGCAGCACCCTCCTACATACCCCTCTCAGCAGCAGCAGCCTCATTACCAGAGAGGCTACCCGTCGGGCACTCATGGTCCACCATACGAGGGCTCTGCCTTGGACGACATAGCCCGCCTCCTCACGGACCAGCAGGCTACTTTCAGAAGGGAGATGGACGAGTTCCGCCAGGAGATGCGGGACATCGTGAGAGGGATGGCCACCATTCCTGCCCAGATAGAGCCGAATCCCAACAGCCTGAAGCAGAAATCTGAGCAGGTAGCTTGTACTGAGTATACCACTCCTAGTGATGCATTTGGTGATATGACTGGATATTTGTTTGATACTGACTTTGTCACACTTAGGAGCGGTAGGATGCCAGCAGGCGGCGCCTCATCTGAGCGACAGCATGAGGATACACCTAGAGCGCCAGAGGAGGAGGAGGAGAGCGGTACTGAGGCCGCACATGTTGATGATGGTGGTACTGATGCCACCAAAGATGTTGATTCCCCAGGCGGTGCTGAGGCCGTCACTTCACCAGTTCGAGGAGGTGGTACTGACGCCATCCGAGTTGCCGAGCCAGAGCGCGGTACTGAGGCCGCGATTCTTCCAGCTGAGCCAGCCGATGGTGGTACTGATGCCACCAGACTTCATATAGAGAGATCTGTTGTTTTTCCTTCCATTGATGTACCTCTGAATAGTTCTGTGAATAAAGAAAAGGGTTTATTTTCTTCTGATCCCACTGTGGTGCATGATGTATGTGTGGATCCGGTTGTCGAACCGCCTAGACCCTTTTCTAGTCCTTCATCTGAGAAGGACCTTGTGATCCCCTTCCCTAGAGCCCTTCAGATGGGGAAGGGGAAGAAAAGAGAAAAAGATCCAAAAAAGAGAGAGCAGGAGGAGTTCAGCAAGAGCATGATCGGCAGATTCCATATACAGCTGACCCTTCAGGAGGCTTTGCAGCGCATCCCCCTTCATCAGCGATCGTTGAGAGACAAGACTACAGTCAGAAGGAGGAGGAGGAACCACCATTCAGAGATTCATGTGCTGACGAAAGCCACGTGCTTCGCGATCCAGAACCGTCTGCCGGCCAAGAGGCCAGATTCAGGAGCCCCATATGTCAGATGTCACATTAGAGAGCAGAGGTTCGATCGTACTCTATTGGATAGCGGATCGTCTATCGACCTCCTTCCGGCAGCCCTTCTCGACCGCTTCGAGTTGGGCACTCTTCGACAGAGCAGGACAGTCCTTCAGTTTGCTGATAGATCTGTCAAGAGGCCGAAGGGGTTGTTGCGAGACGTTGTCGTCACTATTCAGGGTCTGCAATTCCCCGTGGACTTCGTAGTGTTGGACATGGAGATCACTGATTCAGTGACCGATACCCCCATCATTTTAGGTTGCCCGTTCTTGGCCACAGCCAAGGCAGTGACCGATCATGATAGCGGGAAGGTATACTTTCGCGTCGAGGGAGAGAGTGTACAAATAGAGACGGTCGAGGACAGCAGAGCCAGAGACAGAGCATGCTCAGAGACCAGCACAGATACAGAGCAGCTGACAGATGCAGGGCTAGACATCCACCAGGACTGTGACTTTGTGATCACGGATGACGAGGCAGTTTGGGCAGACCCAGCAGCACAGGCCATCCTCTCATTTTCAGACACCGCTGATGCAGAGATGACAACAGAGGAAAGCTTGGAGAGCACATTCCTGGTTCAGGATACTACAGAGGCAGCAGAGCCGGTTCTCGACCGTGACACAGATTTTGGTGATGATGGTGGTACTGATGCCACCTTGTTTGATGCAGATCCCTCGGAGTCAGAGTCTGAGTAGGCAGATTGTGATGATTACATGCCAGACCTGATTTCCACTGAGCCTACAGTTGAGGAGGAGGTAGATGCCGAGCAGATCAGAGACAATTCAGTTGAGCAGCTTTCTCCCGATCCAGTTTGTGAGAGTACACTTTCAGTCTCCCGGACAGATTTGGCAGCATACACGCATCTTCTTTCGAAGCCAGATTTACCAGCACCCAGTTGTCCAGAGCTGAAGCCGCTTCCTTCGTCGCTGAAGTATAGATTCCTTGCGGGTGAGCATGAGATGTACCCAGTCATTATCTCAGTCGATTTGACTGGAGAGCAGGAATCCCGTCTGATGGGGGTTCTTGAAAAGAACCGCAAGGAAATAGGATGGAGCTTAGCAGATCTCCATGGGATTAGTCTGGCCCTGTGCTCCCACCATATCTATCTCGAGGATGAGGCGAAGCCGTCGCGTGAGTTCCAGCGGCGGCTGAACCCAAATCTGAGAGAGGTTGTCATGAAGGAAATTTCGAAATGGTGGAGCACCGATTTTATCTATCCCATCTCCGACTCCAAGTGGGGCAGCCCTTTGCATGTGGTGCCCAAGAAGACGGGCATCACTACAGTGATTAGCGAGTCTGGAGAGGAGATTGCTACACGAGTACCCACTTCTTGGCAGGTTTGTGTTGACTACAGGAGACTCAACCAGGCCACCAAGAAGGATCATTTCCCCCTTCCCTTTATTGATCAGATTATTGAGAGACTGGCAGGGAAGAGCCATTATTGTTTTCTGGATGGGTACTCGGGGTACAACCAGGTGGCCATCGCTCCTGAGGATCAGGAGAAGACCACCTTTACCTGTCCCTTCGGCACATACGCCTTCCGACGCAAGACATTTGGGCTATGCAACGCCCCTGCGACTTTTCAGAGATGCATGTTGTCGATCTTTTCGGACATGGTAGGGGAGTGCTTAGAGGTCTTCATGGATGATTTCTCGGTTTACGGCGACGGATTCGACTCCTATCTTGACTGCCTAGACCGAGTACTCCAGCGATGTATTGAGGTCCGCTTGGTTCTTTCTTGGGAGAAGAGTCACTTCATGGTGACTCAAGGGACGGTGCTTGGCCACATCATCTCCAATAGGGGCATGGAGGTTGATCCGGCCAAGGTTGATGTCATTAGGAAACTCACACCACCGTCCAATTTGCGGCAGTTACGGTCTTTCCTGGGGCACGTCGGTTTCTATCGGTGGTTCATCCGTGATTTCAATAGAGTTGCCCGACCGCTGACTGGCCTGCTGACGAAAGACACCGAGTTCCTTGTCGATGACAAGTGTCTTTCGTCCTTTGATACTCTCAAGCAGTGTATTGTTGAGGCTCCTGTCCTCCAGCCACCAAATTGGTCTCTCCCATTCGAGATCATGACGGATGCCTCCGATTTTGCCGTAGGGGCTGTGCTGGGACAGAGGAGGGATGGAGTTCCATTTGCTATCCACTATGCTGGCCACACCTTGGATTCCGCCCAGCGGAATTATACAGTCACAGAGAAAGAGATGCTAGCAGTAGTGTTCGCCCTAGATAAGTTCAGATCGTACATCATTGGATCTAGAGTGACTTTGTACACAGATCATACCGCCATCCGATACCTCATGGCAAAGAAGGATGCCAAGGCCAGACTGACTAGATGGATCCTTCTACTCCAGGAGTTCGACATTGAGATTAAGGATAAGCCTAGAGTCAAGAATGTGGTGGCGGATCATCTCTCTCGTTTAGAGCAGCCTGAGGAGTCTGAGCAGATTGATCCCATTTGTGAGACCTTCCCAGATGAGGCGATCCTTGCTATCGCCTCACTCCCGTGGTATGCCGATATTGTGAACTTTCTTGTTGCTAAGAAAGTCCCACAAGGTTGGCCCAGACAGAGTCTTGAGACCTTCCTCCCGAAGGCCAAGTCTTACCATTGGGAGGATCCCATCCTTTACCACGAAGGAGGGGATAGTGTCTGGCGTAGGTGCATCCCTCAGGATGAGCACCATAGCGTCCTCACTTACTGCCACAAGCTTGAGGCAGGAGGACATCACTCTGGGAGGAGAACGGCACAGAAAGTGCTCCAATCCGGCTTGTGGTGGCCTACCCTCTTCAAGGACTCTGATGAGTTCGTGAAGAGGTGTACTGACTGTCAGAGGATGGGCACTTGTGGACAACGTGATATGATGCCGATGCAGCCCATTCACTTCTGTGAGGTATTTGACGCATGGGGCATCGATTTCATGGGTTCACTCCTTAAGAGTCAGGGATTTGAGTACATTCTGTTAGCCGTTGACTATGTTAGTCGTTGGGTTGAGGCTATCCCCGCCCGAGCCGCTGATGCGAGGACAGTTTGCAGATTTTTGAGGAAGCACATCATCACGCGGTTCGGGGTACCTCGAGTATTGATTTCAGATGGGGGGTCTTATTTCATCAACGACCAGGTGAAGGCACTTGCCAGTGAGTTCGGCATAGACCATCGAGTTGCCACTCCATACCATACACAGACGAATGGTCTAGCCGAGGTCTCGAACAGGGAGATCAAGACTATTTTGCAGAAAGTCGTCCGCCCTGACCGAAAGGATTGGTCACAGCTTTTGGACTCGGTCTTGTGGGCATATTGGACGTCTTTCAAGACACCATTGGGCACATCTCCCTTTCGCCTAGTTTATGGCAAGCCATGCCATTTACCTGTTGAGTTAAGGCACAAGTCACTTTGGGCAGTCACGGATATTCTTTTAGATCCAGAGAGTGTTAGGAGACCAGAGGAGGGCAGAGTTAGCAGCCTTGGAGGAGCTCAGAGATACAACCTTCTCAAACAGCCTACAGTATAAGGAGAGAGTGAAAGAGTGGCATGATTCTCATATCAGCCACAAGCATTTTGAGCCTGGACAGAGAGTATGGTTGTTTGATGCGAGGCTTCGTCTATTTCCAGGGAAGCTACAAAGCAAATGGAAGGGACCTTATCTTGTGAGAAAGGTACACGACAATGGTAGCATTGATATATCCGAGTTGTCTTCTGAGAGTACCTTTCGAGTGAACGACCAGCAGCTCAAGCCATTTCTAGATCATGAGCCGCGGGTCATTGATGTTGCCCCTATTCACTTTGCGTGAGATGTGGTCTCTTGATTCACATCTATTGCATCTCACGCCTGATTATCATTGTTCTTCCGACTTGTATAGATCCAGTTGTCTATATCAGACTATTCTTTAGTCCCACATCCCTTTTCTCATCTTATGATTATGCTATACTTAGGGTGTACTTTACCTAAGTATAGGGGGGATGTAGGACTTGCGGGTATTCTTTTTATTCTTTCTGCCCCTGTTTTGCTGCCTACACTTAGGGATATTTTACCCTAAGTATAGGGGGGGCAGACTCTGTACATTCTTTACTCGGATTTCCCTTCATGTACAACTTGCTATACTTAGGATTAGTTAATCCTAAGTATAGGGGGAAACCACCGAGTTCCTCTCATTCTATTCATGTATTTATTTCTGTACCTAGCCATTCCTTTTCACTTCCCTTTTACAAAGCACGAGTTATGTCTTCTTCGTTGCTCTTGATCACTCTGAGGACATCGTTCGAGCTAAGTATAGGGGGGTGTGTATATATTTCATATATACTTTAGCCATAACTCGTACTTTGTGTGAGTGTGTTAATAAATAAAATGGCTAAAAACCCCAAAAATCACAAAAATTAAAATTTTTTTCTTGTAAATAATCATTCTTTTATTGCACATACATAGCTAGTGTACAAAATTATTTTTGTAAAAATGTTTTCAAAAATCTTTTGTGTAAAGCTTGTGTGAATATTTTCTTATCAAAATTATGTATATAGTACAAAATTTTTCCAAAATGTTTTGAAAATCAAAAGTTTGCAAAAATCTTGTGTAAATGTTTGTAAATACTTTTGCAAAAAAAAATTTGCACTTCAAGCATCCATCCATTCATGATTTCGAAACATTTTTCAAAAATTTTGCACGATTGTAAATATTTGTAAATAGCATCTTTGTGTATATATGTATATAGTTTTTCCTGGATGAGAGTTGACATTTAAACTAGCCTGGAGCTAAATTGAGAAATGGAGCTTGATTAAGATCTTAATCCACCTAATTCTAAGAGGAACCTTATAGGGCTTAGGGTTAAGGCTTTTCAGGTCCATAAGGACTTAATTCTTTGAGTCCACTAGGCTATGAGCATATGTCATCTTGATGAGCCTAAGTAGAGCACTTAACAACACACGCATGACTCTTAGAGACAATGGCTTGACTTGCACCAGCACTTTACACATAGCTCTCCACAGATGAGGTGGTGAGGAGGCAGTTTCCTTTGGCTTGGGGTAGCATATGAGGGTAGTACATCTAGGCAGAACCTCTCTTCTTCTTATAGTGAAGGAAGTGCGTCTCAACTTGGTCTGGTGGTTATGAAGTCTAAAGACAGAAGCTGTGGGTTGCAATAAGATTCAAAAGAGGGATAGTCTATTGGCTCAAGAGGAAATTTCTTGTATATATGCTGCACCATGTAGATATGTTGTATAGAGGCACTTGAAAAAAATGCAAAATGCAAAAGAACTCCAAAAAAAGTGGTGGGTCGGATTGAAAATTTAATAACCCCACTGGAGTGTATATAGTAAAAGAAAGCAAAAGCTTATGGTATCCATGTTACATCTCATGAAGCTTGCAGCGGGAGACTTGGCTACACTGGCTGAGCTTCCAAAAGTCTGTACTTCTTCCCCATCTTCTTGAGCCGGTTGCACTTGAACTTAGAAGGGAATACCCCGCTTCTCGAGGAAAGAGTTGCTAGACCGAGGCATTAGAGTTACCAGGTTGAGGGAGGTTGTTTCTTTGTTACTTCTGAGGTGGGGAGCTACATATCACTTACACTGCATGGAAAGATTCATGGTCATTAGAGTTTGTGTATGTAGACTTGTTCTGATCTGGTTTATTGAGGAGTCTTGTCCATAGATTGGTGGAACTTAGAGGCTGTTGAGTTTTAAGCTTGAGTCTAAATAAGGTTCCGATACATTAATAATCCAAAGATCTGATCGAGCTCCATAATTCAATTTAATGAAGGAAAGTTTAATATTCAACATTGATCCATGTACATTCCCCTCTTTTTCTTTTTCTTTCTTTCTTTTTCACTTCTTTTTCAAATAAGTGTTTGCTAAGGGACTAGCAAAAGTTAAGTATAGGGGGGTGATGAATACCCATTCATCACACTTTATTCTTATATTTTAGCTACAAAAACCTTTGCAAATGCATGTATATTCATGTAAATACAAATAATTATCAAAAGCATGCATTGTATAAAGTTTAATAATTAGCATGTTTTTGTGCAAAAATAAAAGAATAAAGAGTAAAAAGAAAAAGAGGGAAATATTTAGAATAAATATTGAGCAACCTAACCTAAGGGAGGGCTCAGCATGGGCATGACCGCATAAAAACCGAAGTAGAGGGAGATAGGAGCTCATGTGTGTAAATATTTATGTAAATATAATAAAAATATTTTCCTCCAAAAAGAGACTAAAATGGGCCTGTAAATACTTTTATATATTTATAAATATAAAAATCAAAATAAAAAAAAAGAGAGAGCTAAAAACAAAACAAAAACCCTCACCTTGTGCATATTCATCATGTACATAGCCACTCCTATATTTATTTTACCCTATAAATACATAAAACTAATTTCCAAAAATTTTGTAAATATTCTATATGATATGGTGTAAATAAAATAAAATAAAAACAATTAAAACAAAAACAAAATAAAAAGAACAAAATTAAAAACACAAAAATATATTGTAAATATACCATGTATATACATGTACATATATATTTATTTCACCCATGTATATATAGTAAAAATAAAATAAAAATACCCTTTTATTCCTAATATTATACTATAAATAAATAAAATACAAAATGGGAATAAAAATGCACAAAAATAACAAACTAAAAATCAAAAATTAAAAATACATATTGTGCAAATACCTATGTATAGCTATATATTGTAAATACCATATTTTTATTTTGAAAAATTAATTAAAAATCATTAAAAAATAGAAAAAATTAAAACAAAAATATTTCATGTTTTAGCTTTTTAAAAAATCAGCCGTTCTCTATTTTTAAATGATTTTAGAAATCTTTTACACGTGGCTGACGTTCATTGGTCCACGGGGGTTGTTGACCGCCCGGTCAACTCCCCGCTGTGGACCACCTCTCGCGGATCTGGTTCGAGAACCCGATTTCTCCCATTTATTCCCGCTTAATCCGATCACTAAAACCCAAAACCCCGGGTCCTAATCCTTCTTTGCATATCCGACACCCTCGCCGGAGCCCCCTCCTCGGGAGCCGCGCTTCACACAACCCTACCCGACCAACCCTAGTCGGACCCGCACCCATACTTAAGCCGAGCTCCGCCACCTATTTACTGATCTTTGGCCATTTGTTCCACCCCCCAGTGAGCTCCATTGCAGAGGCGAGAGTGACAGCTCGTCCCCCGTGGTGTCGCAGCGAGGAGGGAGGGTGAAACCATCGATCCGGCGAGCATCGCCGCCTTGCTCCGCCACCAGAGCCGGAGCTAGAGCCTCGGAGGGAGACGCTCCTCGAGGCGACGACCCAGAGCACCGCCAGCTCAACCCCAGTCTCACCATCCACCCAGGTAGCCCCGTAGGCTTTGCTTTTTCTTTGATTTTCCATTTCCCCCAAATCGTTGCTCCGCCGTTCGCCGTCGATTCCGTCCACGTCCGACCACCATTCGATCATCGGGCTTCGCCATAGCCATCGCCTTCCTTCCGCGCACCTTCTGCATATCTCCATCCAACCCAGCTCGCACAGGAGCTAGGGTTCGAGCTCCACCATCCCCACCTTCGCCGGAGCACGCCCATCTCGACCCTCCGATCACCGTCACCCCGCCTAACCGGGTCGAGGCAGTTTGCCCTCGACCCGCGAGTCTCCTGGTTGTTTTTGCAGGTACATCCAAGCCCATCTGAGGGCTTGGACCATCAGGTCCAGGAGCTTCATCTCCGCCGACCTCGCCGGAGCTCTCCAGAGCTCGGCTGGGTCATCGGAGACTACCAGCCGCTGCGGAACGTCATCGCGGAGCTTCTCCGATCTTCATGAGCAGCAGGGGAGGTCGGGAGCGTGCGCCTTGGGCCGGCGAAACTCGCCGGCCAACTGTTCTTCCTCGATCCTCCCTGACCGTCCGATCATCCTCCCGCTCCAGTTTCCATCTGGGCCGTCCATTCCAGGAGCAGCAGCCACCGTCAGATCCATGGAGGATTGATCCCAGCCGTCCGATGCACGAGGGTTAGCCACATGCGCCCTACACCGTTCGATCCCCCACGTGGCGAAACCCCTGCCGTTGGATTCGCCCGAGGAGCTCAGCTGTGGAGCGCCCGTCGTTCGCCACCGTCAGATGCTCCACGTGGCATCCATCCAGCCGCTCCATTAATAAAGGGTAAATTACCCTTAGGCCCCCTCTGTTATTTTGTTTCATATTTAGTCATGTAATTACGTAGTATAGTTGTTTGGTTTTTGGGATATTTGCATAGAGACCCTTGCGCTTGGTTTTATTTGTTAATATACCCCTGTGTGTGATCTGACACATGCATCGACACGTGACTTTTTGGGTTATTTGCATTATATGCCCTTGTAGTTCTGGATGTTATGAGTTGAATGAAAGTTTTTGGAATATTGCATTTATACTCCTGTGCGTAGAAGTAATTGTGCATGTGCGCTAATATTTGGGTTATTTGCAGATAAGCCCCTAGGCTTTTGGTACCTGTTACCAAATAGCCCTCGGAACTTATTTTCCTTACAATTAGGTCCCTGAGTGCCTTAGGCGCGTGCGACGCACGTGTTTACCTGGGTTATTTGCACCAGACCCCCCCGATCTTCGGGTATTTACATATAGGTCCCTGTGCACAGTGCTCCCTCTTTATTTTTAAATAAAATAGCAAAACTACTCCAAATCCAATGAAAATTGGAAACATGGCTCCTGCCATAGTGTAAAATTTTCTGGAATTTTTGGGGACAATTTTGTTTTGATTTGATATTTTTAAAAATTCAAAAACATCTATTTTCGTTACTGTCTAACTTTAAAAATCAAAAAAATATTAAAACTCCTCTAAAAACCACAAAAAAATTAGTTACTATTAGTCTTTGCTTGCTTGATTTTCTAGCCATTTTTGGCTATTTTTCAATGCTTAAAACACCTAAAAATTAAAAACCACTCAAAATATTATAAAAATTCTAATAAATAAATTAAAAATCAAAAAATAATAATTTAGGTGCCTAAATTTTCCTTGTTTTATTCTCTTTACAGGAAAATTACCTCCTAGCTAGTTCGGGGCTTCTAGATATTTTATCTAGGTCCTTTTAGCTCGGCTGGACAGTACCTACAGTTTCAGTCACTGTTTGATTTTTAGAAAATTAAATAAATATCAGAAAAATCCCAAAAATTCACCAAAAACACTAAAAATTATAAAACACATAAAAATATTTTTGTCAGAATTTTTGGTTGATTTTTAGTGCATTAAATAAATTTTTGAAGTGTGTTGTTTTCTTATATTTATTTATTTCTTAATTCTTAAAAATCCAAAAAAATATAAAAACCCTTAAAAACCACCAAAAATACCTTCTCTTTTCTTCTGATTGACTACTTCGTTGGCCGTAGGGCCAATCCGTGCTCCTTGTGTTCGACCCTGGTCATTATACCAGGTTAATAAAATAGCCAGGACCGCTATCGTGTTTATTTCATTTCATCTAATTTTGGTGGTCTACTTTATTTTTCTTGATTGATTGAATTACTTCTCTCGATCCGGGTCGCAATGACCCTTGAGTGATTTTATATTTTATCCCGGATTGATTGAGTGAATTTTTCGGTCATCAATGATCAACTGGCGAAGATCCTGGACGTCCGGCGAGGCTTCGGTGATGATCAGAGCGTGCGTCCCAGGCAACCTCGCCGGAGGGAACCAACTCGAAGGAGCACTGATTTCATCTCCGGCCAATCAAAAGGTCCTGCAGCGTTTGCATATAGCCGAAGCGAGGGTGTGGGTACGTGAGTGTTTTGTGAGGTGAGTGGTGGCCCTTGGGAGACTGGAGGTGGAGGCCAAGGCTCCTCCTCTGGCAAAGTGGAGGAGGAGATGGGTCGGAGGGGATGGGGGTCTGGAGAAGGGAAAGGATGATCGGTGAAAAGGAGGGTGGTGTTGCGAAGCTGATGGGTGGATCAGATGAGGGTGGAAGTGACTTGAGGTAGCGGGATAAATCGGAGAAAATTAAAAGAAAACTTCACCTCGCCGGAGCGAGGTGTTGGCGGAGGAGGTGATCTGGGCTGAGGCCCTCATCGGACCACGGGGGATCGCCGCACAACGGGGGCAATCATCCCCGGTGCTCGACGGTAGCGGGGCCACCATAGCACGTCCAAAATGGCCGTGGGTCGACACCGGGCAGGAGCCTTCTTCGCCTCGACGCCCCGCCCTCTCCATTGTCACCGAAGGGTCGGGGGAGACTGGGCTAGAGCCCAAAATGGTGGACATTTGGCTAAGGAGGAGGAGGACATCTAATATAGGTGGAGGAGCCCGGCCGTTACTTGGCGAAGCAGGGGGTTTCGTCGGGCGAGGATTGAATGATGGAGTAATGGAGATAGTCGAAGGGGGTTAAGCGAGAAGGGTGGAGGATAGGGCTACAGGGCGGCCGTTAGGAGCGGGAGAGGTGGTTGGTGCGAACGCGGCTAGGATGCGGGTGTGGATGGTTGGCTAGGATCAGATCCATTGATCTGATCGAACGATCGAGGTGAGGTGCGAACAAGTGGCTAAGATGGAGAGTTTGGAGAGATCTAACGACGAGGGTTGAAAGGGTGACGTGGCACTAGGGGAAGCGTTGGATGGACGTGGGATCGGAGGGCTATGGTTTAGGCGGGGGCGAAGGGTTGAGATTAGATCTGTGGATCAAATCTGACGGTTGAGAACAAGGCGGTGATGGACACGGGGATGGAGGCAGGGATGGAGTGATCCAACGGCCCAGGAGAGGCGTCGAGTGTCGAGAGGGGAAGTGGGCCACGTGGACGCTCCAGAGAGCGCTACGTGGCCCAATCAGAAGAATTCAAATAAAAATACAAAGAAAAATAGAAAAGAAATAGTTAGAGGCCGAATTAAGAAAAGGTCAAAACATAAAAGTTGCTCGTCTCGACGAGATCTACAACTTTTGTGTTGGTCAAAAAGCCAAAAGAGGTCAACTTTACAAAACGTATTTTTTGGGGTATTTTTAGGGGGATAAAAACACCTATTTTGCGGTTTTGAGATGTTTTTGTATTTTTTTGTGTTTTTAATGGTCAGTGAATTATAGACAATTATTCTACCTAATTTTTAGGAGTTTTTGAGGATAAAATAATTACAAGAAAAATAAAGGAAATTAACTTTAATTTAATGGTAAATTATATACAATATGGTACAGGATAAAAATAAAGAATTAAAGAATTAAAGAATTAAAGGATAAAAATAAAAAGCAGGGGTTTTAATCTGCGGCTTTTAGCATGATGAATACGAGATTCATCATACCCTTATACTTAAACCATGCTCGTCCTTGAGCATCTAAAGAATGAATGAGCTGGATTAATTCCTGACAGTGCGTGTGATGTTTTCAAGGCTCAATCTTCTGATGACCCTTTATTTAAGAGATCCTAAAATTCCAGATTTATCCAAGCCTTAGTCAAAAGGAATCCAACTTCTCTGATTATCAGACTCTCTTTTTGTACATATAATATAAGGATATGGCATTTAGTGTACTGCATTTCATGAGAGCCAAGTTGATGCATCACTCAAAGTTCCAGTCCCAAAAACTCTCCTCTAGACCTAATCCTCTATACTAGGGAATAAGTCTATTCTTGCTTCAGTCAACCATCCCATTAGTTTGTCAGACTTGAAATGTTGATGGACGGCCAGATGATGGAGGTAATGGTATTGTGTCTATTTTTCTCGCCCTCACATTGGAACAAGGGGCCTCTCGAGTGCCTTTTTACTCAACACATGTAAATTTTAATTTTTGTTGATCAATGTGTCCGTCAAAAGAGTTGGAGTCCTCTGCACTTGTTTTTCTGGGAGTACATCGGGGTGTGTCTTTTCTGAGTATCTAAAATACCTTCGACACCCAGACTTGTATCGCTTACGATGCAGGGCCCTTTTTGTGATGTCAGCCCGACTCCTTGGTCCTAATTAGCTCTTGGTCCAAGTGGACACTTTGAAAAATGTTTGGGAGCGCTCTCCATTGGTGGAAGCTCATTTGTAATTTGACTTTGGTATTCAGAGCTTTTTCTTTGACATTTCATTTCTTTTGTTGGCTAGCTCCACTGCTTTTACCAAAGTTGACGCACACTGATCAACAAATTCCTTTAATTTTTATCACACCCTGGCACATAGGTAAATATCAAAGAGATAGCATATGAATCTTGTTCACATACGGCTAGGGTTTTGCTGACACTTAGAAGCCTTCATTAACTTTATCCCATCCTCGAATATCATTAGATCGGGTCTAAACTCAAATCTCTGGTCCTAGTTCCTCAAGTGATATCTCAACTCAGCTCATCGATCATGTAGTTGTGGAAGTGATTGTGCTGATCATATTTTCTTGAGGGTGGAGATCAAGAGTGCAATATAGCACTCAAATCTTTCAAACCAGGGGAGTGTGGATATTTAAGTCTTAAAAACCCTAATGACTAAGGCATGTTAACTCAGACTCTCAAGATCACAGAAATCTAGTGTCCTTAAAATCCTCAAGCCTTGCGTGAGTGTGAATGTGTCAGGAATACACCAACTCCTTGGGTTAGTGATTTTTGTGTGATTTTGTCTTTTGCAGATTTTTATGGGTTTTTTTATTTCTTCGGAGATACAATGACTAGCCTAGGCTCAAATGAATAAAAGTATCTACTCTCAGCAAGTATGGGTGTAAGTACGAGCCGATAAACGGACCCGTGATCCTTAAGGACGGTGCCTTTCGCAGTTTCCTCTAAACCACCCACTCTGCTAAGGGAGACCGAAGTTCCCTCACTGAAAGTGTCTACTAAGCCTAGTAGTCAGAGTCAAATTCCAAGAAGAGTTTTTAATTTTTATTTTTTTTGAAAAGGGATATTTACACAAATTAAACCCTCGATTTTAATAAACAAATTACAAGTTTTTACAAAACTCAGTTCACCAATTTACCAAAACCCTGCCCGAAAATAAATTTTAAAAAGTCTTAAAAACACGAGCTAAGGCTAAAGTAAATATATAGTAATATACGGTATACCCCCCTATACTTAAATTTTGCTATGTCCTCTTAACACAAGTGCCATGAAGCCAAGGCTCGGTTCAAATATAGGGTGATATAGTAGAACTGAGGAGGAGGATCCCCCTGTACTTGGGCCAAAATTGACCTAAGTACAAGAAGATTGAACGAGGGAGGGATGAGAAGGCAGGTATCCCCTATACTTAGGCTACAAATAGCCTAAGTAAGGTCTGCGTTGGGGGGGTTCTATGATACAAGGGTGAGAGGGTTCGTGAAATATACACACAAGAGAGAGAGAGAGAGAGAGATAGAGAGAGAGAGAGAGAGAGAGAGTGATATATACAGGGGGATGGTGGGAGTGAGTGTGTATATGCAAGTGTAGGTGTGTGTGTGGGGGGGGGGGTAGATCATCAAGTGATCTACTCTTTTTTTACAACATGCAAAACTGAAAATAAATATGCAGATGCAAGTTTTTTTTACAAAATGCAATGCAATTTGACTGATAAAATCCTCAAATTCCTTCACAGGTTCTTTTGCGGCCTAATCAACGGAAGTTCCTGACTTCACGCCTCCATGAGGATCAAGCGTCCTCGATCATCATGGACCCTGCCACAAAAGTGAAAAGTTAGATACACCGAGAAATTAAATTTGCAGATATGATGCAGAGAAATGATGCATGAAACGAGGACCTAAGAATTTTTGAAATTATTCAACAAATAAAATCAAAATCCAAAAATTAAGCTAAGCCGTATCCCTGGCAACGACACCATTTGATGAACACAAAATTCGCCTCTTTAAGTGTGGAAAGTTGGTCGTAGTATAGGAGGCGAATTTGGTTCAGCAAAAACCACGATCTTTGAATGTCGTGGAATATTTTAACTTGGCAAGTCTACCAAGGTCGAACACAGGGACACGACTGCCTAATATGTTTATCGAATTTGGATTCATTAGGCACAATGTGAGTTAATTTAAATTTCGGGTCCTCATGATGCACCATGCTATTTAAAAAGCGATGCTGAGATGGATGCATTTTTTTATCGGTTTTTATGCAATTATAAAGTGACACAAGAGCAAATATGCAAGAAAACATGTATTCTAAATACAAGGTTACAATTATACCAAAAAAATGTGAGAAACACAATATAAATGTGAATCAGTGTTAATTTAATCACAACAATAAAAAGCGGTCCTCAGATCAAAGCAAGACAAGGAGAGCAGGGTCCCAATTTTCACATAAAAATTCACTTCAATTAAAACAGGAGCAAATGAGACAATTAAGCGTGCTAAAATGCTAGAGAACAAAACAAGGATCAAAACGACACTAAAATCATGCAATTTGGACCTACGATGCTCAAGTTATGCTAAAAACAATGCAGGGTCATAATTGTAATAAAAATACAATAAAATAAAGGGATAAATATTGCATTTAGGTCCCTGGAGGGACCTAAATGCAATTACCAAAAACCGCCTGGGCCCATTTGTAATTTGTCCATGCGTGCGGGGGCCTTTTTGTAATTTCCAAAAAGTTACGGGGCTTCCCTGTAACTACCCCAGGCGCGCACGTGAGGCACGCGCCTGAAGGACCATTCTGTAGTATAAGTAACTTCCTGGGTCTTCTCTGCAAATAACCCAATACCACACGTGTTATGCACGTGCAATGCTAGGCTTAGGAGGCGAGGCTGCTTCGGGCCACGTGGGCGCGTCTGGTAGCTCGGGACGAGGTTCAGTGTAATCTGAGCCAGTAGGTTAGGAAGAGAGACTCGGGCATCGACGTGGCTTCATCACGATCGTCCGATCTGGAGGATCAAACGGTGTCTGCTCCTCGTGCTCCTCTGCAGATCACCGGAAGAGGCGGGGATCCAGTGACCTGCTGCTGGCTCCGCCTTGCTCCAAGTCGTCCACTAGAAGTCGAGGAAGATTGATGATCATCTGGCGAAGATCCTGGAAGTCCGGCGAGGCTTCGGTGATGACCAGAGCGTGCGTCCTAGGCAACCTCGCTGGAGGGAACCAACTCGAAGGAGCACTGATTTCATCTCCGGCCAATCAAAAGGTCCTTCAACGTTAGCATATAGCCAAAGCGAGGGTGTGGGTGCGTGAGTGTTTTGTGAGGTGAGTGGTGGCCCATGGGAGACTAGAGGTGTAGGCCAAGGCTCCTCCTTGATGAATCTGTGATTCATCACTTCAAAAGTCAAAAATAGAGCCTTGTTCCCGAGAAAATAGAGGCATATTTCCCCTTATATTTCATAAATAGCATTCATGCATATATTCATAACTCATGCAGTTTAGCAGCTCATTTGCATTTAAATAAGAAGCCAAAAATCCCCTGTAAAATACCCATGCACTAAAATAACCTCTTCTCTATAATATGTACTCCTTGGTTAATAATATAGGGAAAAAGGCCAAAAATCCCCTTTGTAAAATAGCCAATAAAGCCTGAGAACCCCTGTACATTAGAATGCAAATAAAGCCCTCATGCAAACTCCGATTAGGTCTACTTACTCTTAGAATACTACACATTAAAAGACCTTTAAAATGAGACTAATTTCATTGAATTTGGAGCTTGTATGAGAAAGATGGGTTTTTGGGCCACTTTGTATACTATCTATGTATATCGATGTATCCTTGTATTTATGTATCATATTTGACCTCATCTCCGTCTTTGGTCAACATGAATCTTGTAGATCTCATCGAGATCTACAACTTTCATGTTTTGAGTTTTTCCAAATTCGGTCCCCTCTTCTCTTTACAAGTGTATTTTTCTCCAACCACTCACAGCAGGCCACGTGGCGCCCTCTGATTGCGCCACGCGGCCCGCTTCCCCTCGCCTCACCCGCCTACGTCCTCAGCCGTTGGATCTCGCTTCAGATCCAACGGTCCAGCCTTTTCCACGCGCGCTTGAATCCATAGCCATCAGATCTTCTCTTGCCTTGATCTGCACCGCACATTAGCGCCTTCACCAGAGTCATCCACGTGGCAGCATCTACGCCGCTTGATCAGACCCTTGATCTCTCCATCACAGCCGCCCCTCTTCCAGCGAATCTTGGCCCTTCGATCAGCTCCATATCCTTATCCAGGCCGCTCGCTCGCGCTTCGCCCACAACGCGCCACGTGGCTACACCACAGCCTATCATCTCCGCGCCCCAGATCTAATCCTACCTGACCAGCTCCCCCTTGATCCCCACCGTTGGATCACACGATCCAACGGTGGAGACCTCGTCTCCTACCTCTGGGCGCCCCTCTCTCCCACGTCCCTTGCCTTGCGGGAGGGGCGCCCCCTTCCTATTCTTGGACGCGCGTCAGCCATCCTCTCCGACCGCTGACACCCCCACGACGTCACCCACTCATCCCTCTCCCTTGCCAGCTCCCTCACGCTCCACCACTCTCACCAGAGTCGCCCCACGTCGACCACCGACCTCGCCTCGTCACCAGCCAACCCACCACCTTCAACCTATAAATACACCCTCACCAGCCGACTTCACCCCCATCCGCCACTCCAGAGAGGTTCCTCGAGCTCAGATCGATCCATTGGTGACAGCAATTGGGTGTGTCTTCGAGCGAAGACAAGTTTCTTCTCCGGCGAGATCCACGGCCGCCACCGCCGTGCTGCAGCCTCCCTCCGCGAAGCTGCGCGAGCTCGGGACCCTACCGATCCCTCGAGCGAAGACCTGGAGCTCAAATCTGAGCTCCATTCCCCAGGTAACCCCCTCCATCATCTTCTGATCTTCTCCTTAATTTTTCCTTTGACTTCTCCTAATTTATTCGCCGTCCACCGTTGTTTTCTCGCTTCACCTTCATCCCTCCGAGCTCCACGACGGAGCTCCGGTCCTCGCGATGTCATTATCTTCGTCCATCACCGTAGACCACCTTCGCTCGACGCCAGCTCCGCCACCTGGGCGGAGCTCGATCACCGGATCCATCTCACTCCACCTTAGGCCTCACATTCCACCTTGCACGAATCCACAAGCACACGCACGCCTCGGCTATCCCCTCTAACCCCCTGCAGGTACACCCATCTGGACTGGCCGGAAGCTCGTCGGAGCTCCCTTCGAGCTTCACCGGCAACGTGACCTAGACCTCCTCGCTCACTCCTGAGGGCACAGGAGGCTTCGTCGACCACCCGCGCGTCTTCTGGAGCACCTCCGACTCGCCATCGACCTCCACCGACGACGGGAAGGAAGGGCGGAGCAGCAGCCCCTACGCCGGGGTCCCGCCTTCTCCTCCGCAGGAGGCGGAGGGCCGTCGAGGAAGAAGCTCCAAGAGCCGCTCGATCATCTTGATCGAACGGCCCGCAATCAGCCGCGTCACCCGCTACCGGAGCAGCCAAAGACCGTAGGATCTTCCTTGATCCCACGATCAGAAGAACGCCACGTCGACTCCTTCAACCCCGATCGACCGCCGTTAGATCTCTCCAGATCTGACGGATTCTGAGTCCGCCACGCGTCTTCACCGCTCCCCTTTGGATCTATCTTGATCCAAAGGCCCGCAGCCCGCCACGTCGACAGATACCGAGCCTCAGCTCCAAGCCTAGGCTCGGGCAACCCGAGGCTACTCCGAGCCGCAGTTCGGACCTCCAGAGAGCCCAAACCTCGCTCCGAGCCGCCGCAGCCATCCGAGCCTAGGCCGCCCACGTGAGGAGCACGTGCGGCCTGGGTAAATTGCACAGAAGCCCCTGGAGCTTTCCAAAATTGCAAAGAGGTCCCTGTGAAGCAGACCCCACGTGAGGAGCACGTGCCCTGTGGAGAATTTGCACAAGAGACCCCAGCATTATAGGTAATTGCATTTTAGTCCCTGTCTACATATTTGCTTATTGTAATTTTAATTTCCTGTATTGCATTTACACCCCTGTGTTTGCACGCATTCCTAGATTGCATTTTACATCATTTTGAAATTCTAAAAATTGCATTTTGTTGGAAATTTTGTCCTCTGTCTATTGGTCCACGTGTCATCTTTTGTAAGTTCATTTGAATTATTAATGAATTAATTGGTGAATGGTTGACATATTTTGTCTAGTGACACCTTTTGGTTTATAGTTAATTCTTTGTGCTTCCAAAATTCATCAAAAATTCACAGTAGCTTAAGGACATCATTTTTAACATACCGTAAAAATTTCATAGCATTTGCACGCATATCGAGGCCTAAATAAATTGTTGAGTGATTTTCTTAGATTAATTTTTATTAATTCATTTCACAGTGAAATTAAGTTCTGTTAATTTTTCTAGGTCCCTTATCATTAGAGCCACCTAGGATAATTTTAGTTCTTGAAAAAATTGTGGTTTGATATTTATTAAAAATTAAATACTGAAAATAACTCTGTCTATTCATTTAATTCACAGTAAATGTATTTAGTGTCGAAAAATTCCAAAAATATTAGTGTAGGTCATTTTCATCATCATTAACCATCTCGCTAATTTTCATAATTTTTGGACTTCATTTGATACCATAATTAAATTGAACATCAAATTGGCCTGCATTGTCTACATAAGTCTGCATAAAAAAATTAAAAAGACCAAAAAAATTACTCCTTGAAAATCACACCCTTGGACCCTTGCTTAAATTCACCTAAGGAGACAGATGCCTCCCTGAGATCGACCTTGGACTTCCACCAAGTAAAAAAATATTGCCGCTTAAAATTAACTTCACATTAATCGATAAGTGGTTTTTGATTAACCCCTCGTATCCGACTGCAACGAATCACATTAATTAATTTGGACATTAAGTTGACTGAATTAACATAGGGTGCGGGGCCGCAGTCACTCCTCCGGCGAAGTGGAGGAGGAGATGGGTCAGAGCGGATGGGGGTATGGAGATGGGAAAGTATGTTCGGTGAAAAGGAGGGTGGTGTTGCGAAGCTGGTGGGTGGATCAGATGAGGGTGGAAGTGACTTGAGGTAGCGGGATAAATCGGAGAAAATTAAAAGAAACATCACCTCGCCGGAGCGAGGTGTTGGCAGAGGAGGTGATTTGGGCTGAGGCCCTCATCGGACCTCGGGGGATTGTCGCACAACGGGAGTGATCATCCCCGGTGCTCGACGGTGGCGGGGCCACCATAGCACGGCCAAAATGGACGTGGGTCGACACCAGGTTGGAACCTTCTTCGCCTCAACGCCCCTCCCTCTCCGCTGTCACCAGAGGGGTGGGGGAGACTGGGCTAGAGCCCAAAATGGTGGACATTTGGCTAAGGAGGCGGAAGACGGCTTATATAGGTGGAGGAGCCCGGCCGTTACATGGCGGAGCAGGGGGTTCCATCAGGCGAGGATTGAATGATGGAGTAATGGAGATGGTCGAAGGGGGTTACGCGAGAAGGGTGGAGGATAGGGCTATGCAGGGCGGCCGTTAGGAGCGGGAGAGGTGGCCGGAGGTGATGGCTATAAAGGAAAGGGGGCGCTGGGTTGGTGACGCGTAACGGCAGGGGGAGGGTGTTACGCGAGGAGGAAGACGGTAGGAGGGTCGTTGGATCATGCGATCCAACGGCTAGGATGCGGGCACGTATGGTTGGCTAGGATAAGATCCATTGATCTGATCGAACGGTCGAGGTGAGGTGTGAACGAGTGGCTAAGATGGAGAGTCTGGAGAGATCTAACGGCGAGGGTTGAAAGGGTGATGTGGCACTAGGGGAAGCGTTGGATGGACGTGGGATCGGAGGGCTATGGTTTACGCGGGGGCGAAGGGTTGAGATTAGATCTGTGGATCAAATCCGACGGTTGAGAACAAGGCGGTGATGGACGCGAGGATGGAGTCGGGGATGGAGTGATCCAACGGCCCAGGATAGGCGCCGGGTGTCGAGAGGGGAAGTGGGCCAAGTGGACGCTCCAGAGAGCGCCACGTGGCCCAATAAGAAGAATTCAAATAAAAATACAAAGAAAAATAGAAAAGAAATAGTTAGAGGCCGAATTAGTAAAAAGTCACAACATGAAAGTTGCTCGTCTCGACGAGATCTACAACTTTCATGTTGGTCAAAAAGTTAAAAGAGGTCAACTATACAAAACGTATTTGTGGGGGTATTTTTGGGGGATAAAAACACTGATTTTGTGGTTTTGAGATGTTTTTGTATTTTTTGTGTTTTTAATAGTCAGTGAATTATAGACAATTATTCTACCTAATTTTTAGGGGCTTTTAAGGATAAAATAATTACAAGAAAAATAAAGGAAATTAAATACAATAATTTAATGGTAAATTATATACAATATGATACACGATAAAAATAACGAATTAAAGGGTATTTTTATTGGATTGCTTAAGCAGGGGTTTTAATCTGCGGCTTTTAGCATTATGAATACGAGATTCATCAACCTCTTACGAGCAGGAGACGTTAATGGAAGTCAATGGGATCTGGTATATCCGAGAGTAGCCCAAGATACGCCGAGATTATCCAGTATTCAGGTGGTCTACCAGAAGCACCTCATCCCAGCAGCTGCCTCCAGCTCCGAGTGGACAGAGCAGCCAGCAACAACAGCAAGCCCAGTACTCCCAGTCGAAACAGTATTACCAGTTGGGTCCTCGTCCCCACCAGTGGGGACAACAGTGGAGGATGTAGTAGCGTCAACAATATTCTCAGCCTTCCCCTCACCAGTACTAGCAGAGCCAGTCTCATTTCCAGTGAGGCAACCTGTCTAGTTCTCATGGAACCCATTACTTGATGATTTAGCCCACCTACTCTTAGACCAGTAGGCATCCTTCAGTCAAGAGATGGACGAGTTCAGGTAAGAGATGAGGGAAACAATCAAGGGCAAAGCCACCATACCCACTCAGATTGAACCAAACCCGAACAATATGAAGAGGAAGTCCTAGCATATATGGTTTACAGAGACCACAACTCCTAGTGATTCATTGGGTGATATTTCTTCCTACCTATTTGATGCTGACTTTGTGACACTTAGGAGCGGTAAGATGCCAGCCGACGGAGCCTCGTCTGAGCGACAACCCCATGATGATCCAAGAGCGTCAGACGAGGAGGATAGTGGTGCTGATGTCACTGATGATGTTGATGACGGTAGTGCTGATGCCACCAAGGATGATGATCTAGTCAACGGTACTGAGGCGGTCATTTCTCTAGATGCAATCGGTGGTACTGATGCCACCATTCGACGTGATGCTAAGCCAGAGCGCAGTGCTGATGCCACAAAGGCAGATACCGTGGGTGGTGTTTATATCACCGTTTCTATTCCAGTTGTGTTTCCTCCTATCTTTGTATCTCAAGACAATATCAAAAATATCATAAAAATGAATAAAGGGATAGTTTCTTCATCTACTCCGAGTCCTCATATGTTACATGATGATTCTTGTATGGGCTTTATTTCTTCACAACAACAGGAACCTCTTTCTAACCCTCTATCTGAGGTGGGTCCAGCTATCCCCTTCCCTTAAGCACTCCACTTGGCACAAGGGAAGAAAATAGAAAAGAAAAAAAATCACAGCAGTTAGAGTTCAGCCAGCAGATGATCGACAGATTCCATAGCTAGTTGACTCTACATGGCATTAGAGCACATCCCTCTCCTCTATAAGCACTTGAGAGAGAAGACCATTATACATAGGAAGAAGAGAAATCATACTGCAGAGATCCTTGTGCTGACTCATGCCACATGTTTCGCTATTCAGAATCAATTGTCAGCCTAGAGACCTGATGCCGGAGCTCCATATGTTAGATGCCACATTCATGAGCAGTAGTTCGATCGTACCCTATTAGAGAACGGTTCTTCAATTAACTTTCTTCCAACTGCCTTACTCGATCGATTCGAGTTTGACCCTCTTAGACAGAGCAGAACGATCCTTCAGTTTGCTGATAGATATGGTGTTAAGAGATCAAATGGGTTACTTAAGGACGTTGTCGTTACAATTCAAGGCTTGAAATTCCTTGTGTACTTTGTTGTATTGGATATGGAGGCCTCTGAATCCATGATAGATACCCCATCTTCTTAGGAGGACCATTCTTGGCCACAGCCAAGGTGCTGTCCGACCATGATAGTGGGAAGGTATACTTTCGCATCAAGGGTGAAAGTGTACAAATAGAGATGATCGAGGAGATCAGAGCTAGAGATTCAGAGTGCTTAGATCAGAAAACCTACTCAGAGCATATGACAGAGGCAGAGATAGACATCCACCGGGAGTGTGACTTTGTGATTACAGACGGTGAAGCAGTTTGGACAGATCCTGCATCACGAGCTCATGCCACATCTTCAGACATTGTAGTTTCACAGATCAAGGCAGATAAGAGTTCGGAGAGCGCACTCATGACATAGGATACAGTAGAGGTCGTTTATCATGGTCAGGATAGAGATATCGATTTCATTTTATACTCTTCATATTCAAATCCCTCAGACACAGACATTGATTTTGACTGGTAGGAGTTCAATGAATATTAACCATGTCTGGTGCCTACAGAGTCGACATCTAGGGAAGAGAGTGATCCAGGTCCGTTAACAGATATACCAGTTCTGTATGTGAGAACTCTCACTACAATGGTAACTCTAACGAAGATGGCGCATGCACTCAGACATTCCAAAAGCTATATTTACCATCTCCCATTTGTCCAGAATTGAAGACCTTACTGCAGAGCATGAAGTATAGATTCCTTACAGGTGAGCCAGATATGTTCTCAGTTATTATTTCAGCAAATTTGACTGAAGACCAAGAATCTCATTTGATGGAGGTTCTTGAAAGAAACCATAAGGCAATTGGATGGAGTGTAGCTGGTCTCTAGGGGATAAGTCTGGTCCTGTGCTCCCACTACATTTATCTCGAAGAAGAAGCCAAGCCCTCATGTGAGTTCCAGGGATGGTTAAACATAAATCTTCGAGAGGTGGTCATGAAGGAAATATCTAAGTGGTGGAGCGCCGATAAATATCTACCCCATCTGCAACTCCAAGTGGGTTAGTCCATTGCATTCGTTACCCAAGAAGACGGGTATCACCATAGTTGTGAGCGAGACTGGAGAGGAGATAACTATCATTGTACCCACTTCTTGGAGGGTTTGTGTGGACTACAGATGATTGAATCAAGCCACCAAGAAGGACCACTTCCTGCTACTATTCATAGATCAAATCATTGAGAGACTAGATGGGAAGAGTTACTTCTGCTTTCTGGATCGGTATTCAGGATACAACCAGTTGTCCATAGCGACCTAAGACCAAGAGAAAATAACTTTCACCTGTCTGTTTGGGACGTATGCTTTTAGACGGATGCCCTTTGGGTTATGTAATGTCCCAGCTACATTCCAAAGGTGCATGATCTCTATTTTCTCAGACATGTTTGGTGAATTTTTAGAGGTCTTCATGGATGACTTCTCGATCTACGTGACAATTTTGATGCATGTCTTGATTACCTAGAATGTGTACTTCAACGCTTCAATCTGGTCAACTTAGTATTATCTTGGGAGAAGAGTCACTTCATGGTGACTCAGGGGATGGTCCTTGGCCATATCATTTCCAATGGGGCATGCAGGTTGACTTGGCCAAGGTGGATATCATCAAGAAACTCAATCCACCGTCCAATTTACAACAGTTGCGGTCTTTTATGGGGCATGTCGGTTTCTATCGATGATTCATACCAGACTTCAATAGGATTGCCCAACCGCTTATTGATTTGTTGATAAAAGACACCAATTTTCTTGTCGATGATGTGTCTTGTGTCATTTGAGACTCTCAAAAATCTAGTTGTTAAGGCTCTTGTCCTTTAACCGTTTGATTGGTCTCTCCCATTCGAGATCATGACGGATGCCTCCGATTTTGCCATAAGGGACGTGCTAGGACAGAGGAGGGACAGATTACCATTTTTCATGCACTACGTTAGTCGTACATTAGATACCACTCAGCATAATTACACATTCACAAAAAAGGAGATGCTATCTTTAGTTTTTGTTTTGGATAAGTTTCGATCTTACATTCTTGGATCTAGAGTGACTATTTATATTGATCACACCACCATCCGATACTTAATGGTAAAGAAGGATGCCAAAGATATATTGACTAGATGGATCCTTCTACTCCAGGAGTTTGATATAGAGATTAAGGATAAACCTGGATTCAAAAATGTGGTGCCAGATTACCTCTCATGTTTAGAGAACCTTGAGGATTTGGATCATATCACACCTATTACAGAGACATTCCCAGATTAGGTGATCATTGCAATCACCTCACTTCTATGGTACACTGATTTTGTGAACTATCTTGTCACAAAGAAATTTCCACAAGGTTGGCCTAGACAACGACTTGAGACCTTTCTTGCGAAGGCCAAATCGTACCATTGAGATAATTCAACTCTTTATCATGAAGGGGGGATAGAGTCTAGAGACGGTTAAAGAATACAGGAAAAATCCTCAAGAGCATCACGGAAGCGTGATGATCGCATCGAATGCGATCGGGAGCGACTAGTCGCACTAGTGGCTCGATGCAGCGGAAATTAATTTTTTTTATGTGATGAAACCACATGATCTAAGAACACTTCTCGGATCGTTTCATCTAAACCATAAACAAGTAATAGGATTACCTCTTGAAGTGTGATTGCGA
Organism: Ottelia alismoides; assembly: GCA_037367405.1. Lineage (NCBI taxonomy): Eukaryota > Viridiplantae > Streptophyta > Magnoliopsida > Alismatales > Hydrocharitaceae > Ottelia > Ottelia alismoides. The sequence goes on from JAZKJV010007300.1 coordinate 231,922, forward strand.
TCGAGTCTCTAAACCAAGAGACATCCTGTCTCAAGTTCGATCCGACGGAGGAGACGCTTGCGAGCACGGGGATGAATCGCGTGCTCCTCGGAATCATTGTTGATGATCCAATTGGTGGATCTCCTGATATCGTCACACGAGATCTAACATCTTATTCACGAGAGAGACACGCCGAAGGAGATGGAGATCCACGAGTAAGAACTCCAGCAGCATAACGACGATGCTGCAGCGATGCCAATTCTCTCAAAGGCTCCATGGTGGACGACCATAAGAGAGAGATGGAGAGAGGCACATGACGTGTAGAGAGAAAGAGAAGAGAGCATTCATTATAACCATTTAACATATGTATTGAAGAGCAAGGGTGCCTCTTCTTATATAGGGTTTTCGGAGTCCATGTATCTCAATCCATGGACAACACACAATCAATGGTTGAGATTGATTTGTATTTCTTTCAATGGCCATGATCTTATTGGGAGAAACACAACAACAATTAATTTAATTTAATTTAATATATATCGATAAATCAATATATTTATATTCAAATCAAATCTATTAATTATCCTTGGAGATAATGAGGAGATAAACCATATCCCTTAAAAATAGGGGACGGTCACTCTTCTCGTGAGATCTCATTTATCTCATGAGATCTCATTATCTCATGATATATCTCCAAATTTGCAACAACAATTGTGTAAATTATTTCACAAATATAATTCACAATTATTTTGTGAAATATAGCAATCATGCCATTAAAAAAACGTGAATTACATTCACATCCCAAAACAAAATGTAAATTATATTTTCAATTAATCATCTAATGTGAATCCAATTCACATTAATAATTAATTAACAAATATAAATCATAATATGCTTTCTCTTATATAATATAAATCACATTTATAATATATATGATTAATATGGATAGTGATATCCACATTATTGATATCTATGATAATTAAATCACATTTAATCATCTTGGATCTCGTTTCTCCTGTGCCCAAATAACATGAATCAAATTCATATTATTCATATCTTTGATAATTAAATCACATTTAATTATCTTAGATATCTATCCTTATAATATGAATCAAATTCATATTATCCATGATAATTAAATCACATTTAATAATCAATTTTCTCGATACTTGGATACTTATATCAACACTGAAATTATACATGAAATCTTTCAAGGATAATGTGCTTTCTTCGTAGATACTTGGAGATAAGGACAGGGCGGTTGTATTGTTCCACGTATAGTGACTTGGATATTGAGATCACATCTCAAATCTAGATCTCGGGCCTCCCATAGATGTTTGATTAAATCAAGACCACAAATCTAATCTTCTCATTGCATCTGAATCACATTCAGATCAATGTCCAACATTTGGGCCAAGATCAGATTACTTCTCTACTGAGAGGAGTCACTAAAATCCAGACCCGTTTCATCATTCCCTAGGAATGGAAGCGTCATGGTTATACAATCGTTTAAGATCACATCACCCTCAGGTATTCCCAACACCTATACATCCTGCATACTGTAAGACCCAGAATAAATCCGAAGTATTAGATCAACTTTATATTGTCTACTTCAGGGTTTTATCAGTAAGTTTCTCATTTGATCATTTGGATTTGGTATCGATCATATACTTTCCAAAAGAATATATCATACCTAGGTCTTGATGATATACTTTCTGAAAGTATATATAAAACCTACAAATTCAGACAAGCTTCCAAAGCGAGACGACCGTGCACGGAATTTGATTCCTCCCAATATCTCATGAGTGACATCATGTCTTCTGGTTCAGTAGTGAACCTGTATGATCCCTTTGAGAGATCGTATTACTCATATGCCCTTATATGCACACCAACGCGCCGATGTATAGACCTTGGTTAGGTCATCAACTATTGGTCTACCAAATGTACATACTCAGACATATAGTAAGACATCTGTCTCCAGTGAGAGGATGCGTGCCTATACCGTGACAGCATACGATATAGGTCTTTGGTTATTTCGATCTCGTTGAGTCAACTCTTTGACCTAACTAATCTGACACCTTCGAATCTCTATTCCTATGTAGAGGACCTGCATCAAGATGTCGGTCAGATATCAGCCTATGTGAGAAAGGATTGCCATCTCCTACTCAAGCAGGAGATCATCTCTTAATAATCATTTGACGGTACTTGATGAGTCCTCAATATAACTCTTTAGATATTCATCCAAGCACCAGCCTCTATAATTCAATAGTTGAATCAACAACTGTATGATTATTAAGATGGATATGGTACAAAACCCTAATTGTACTAAGGGACCTATTATGCAAATTAGTTATTCTTCATTTCAGACCAGGGAATGATATTTGCAATAACATTTATTTCATAATGGCTCGTCGTGGGCTCGTATGTCCAACAACGGTTTATTCCTCAAGAACAGATGCATAGCATCCTCACCTGTTGCCACAAGCTTGAGGCAGGAGTACATTATTCGTGGAGATGGACAACACAAAAGCTTTTTCAATCTGGCCTTTAGTGCCCTACCCTCTTCAAGGATTCAGATGAATTCGTGAAGAGATGTACTGACTTTCAGAAAATGGGCACTTGTAGATAGAGAGATATGATGTTGATGCAGCTCATTCACTTCTATGAGGTCTTCGACGCGTGGGGCATCGATTTCATGGGCCCATTTCCTAAGAGTTAGGGATTTAAGTATATTTTGCTTGTTGTAGATTATGAGAGTCGTTGTGTTGAGGTCATCCCCACCCAAACCACAGATGCTAATACTGTTTGTAAATTCTTGAGGGAAAATATCATTTCACGGTTCGAAGTACCTTGAGTTTTGATATCATACGGGGGGACTCATTTTATCAATGACAAGGTAATGGCCCTTGCTAACGAGTTCAATATAGATCATAGAGTTGCCACTCCTTATCATCTACACACGAATGGTCTTGCTGAGGTTTCTAACAGGGAGATTAAGACTATATTGTAGAAGGTAGTTCGCTCATATCGAAAGGATTGGTCACATCTTTGGACTTGGTCTTGTAAACATATCAGACATCCTTCAAGATTCCACTAGGTACATCTCCATTCCGAATTGTTTATGGCAAGCCATGCCACTTACCAGTTGAGCTAAAGCAAAAGTCACAATTGGCAGTCACTAAGATATTCTTAGATCCTGAGAGCGTAGGAAATCAGAGAAATGCAGAATTGGCAGCCCTGAAGGATCTTAGAGATACATCCTTTTCGAGTAGCCTACAATATAAGAAGCGAGTAAAGATATTGCATGGTTCTCACATCAGCCATAAGTAGTATGAGCCGAACCATAAAGTATGGTTATTCAATGCCAGGCTAAAACTATTTCCAGGGAAGTTGCAGAGCAAGTGGAAGGGACCATACTTGGTCCGGAATGTGCATGACAATGGCAGCATTGATATATCTGAGATGTCATCTGAGTCCATCATCCGAGTTAATGGTCAGTGCCTGAAGCCATATCTGGATCAAGATCCGCTAATCGTCGATGTAGCGCCTATTCATTTTGCATGATATGTGGTTTTTGACTCACATCATTTGCATCTCATGCCTGATTATCACTTCCTCCCACAGTTGTATAGATCCAGTTGTCCATGTCGCACATTTTTTTGTTTAACACCCCATCTCCATCTCATGATTATGCTATACTTAGGTTGTACTTTACATTAAGTATAGGGGGTGTGTCAAAAATTTTATTATTCTTTTGATTCTTTTTACCTCTGTTTTGTTGCCTATACTTAGGGATATTTTACCCTAAGTATAGGAGAGGTAGATCCTGTACATCCTATTCCTCAATTTTCCCCTTGTGTACAATCTTCTATATTTAGGATTACTTGATCCTAAGTATAGGGGGATCATCGACTTATATTGATTATATTCTTTTATTCGTCATTGTAGTATACTCTCTTTTCATTCTTCAATACTTAGCACGAGTTATGTCTTCCTTTGCATCTCTTTGATCACTAAGAGGGCATAGTTCGAGCTAAGTATAGGGAGGTGTCGTATATATTGTATATATACTTTAGCCATTACTCGTACTTTCGTATTTTTAGTATGGCTAAAATACTGTATAAATCTAGATAAAAAACTAACTAATAAAAGGATGCAAATTTTCCTCAAAAATTCTTTTTGTATATATTGATTAATAAGTCATGTTAACTTTTCCTGAAAAATATTTTGAAAGTAGTTTGAAAATCTATTTGAAAAATATTTTGAAAACTATTTGAAAATGTTTGAAAAATATTTTCAACCTTTGTAAAAGTTTGACTTGTAAAAATTTTTCTTTGCGTGAAATAAAATTATTTTGTAAAAACTATTTGCAAATGTTTTAAAATGGTTGAAAAATTATTTTGAAAATCTATATATACTATTTGAAAAATGTTTGCAAAATTGTTTTCAAATTTTTGTAAATGATTGTAAAATTGTTTGAAAAAATTATTTTGGACTATAGGTTTCAAAACTATTTGTAAAACTATTTTCAAATAAATTTGAGGAATATATGCATCAAAAAAATTAAAAAAATTAATTAATTAAAAAATCCAACTATATGTATATACTTGTATAAATTACTCAAGTTGTAAATCCTTTCACCTGATTCTTGTAAATAATTGACTCACTCTTGTGTAAATATGTGTATATCATCCCTAACCCTTATTAAATACTTGTATATATTAATAACTATGTGATTAAAAAACTCTTTTTGCATGTGCATCTTTTTTCAAATAACCATAAAAAAGTTCAAAAGAAAATTTGTTTCACAAAAAGATTTTTACATACTTATTGCATTTGCATGTGTATTTTTCAGGATAATATTGACATTTAAACTGAGTCTAGAATAAATTTGAGGAATGGAGCTCAGTTGGGCCTTAATCCACTTAATTACAGAGGAACCTTATAATAACTGGAGTTAAGACTTTTCAAGTCCTAGAGACTTATTACTTTGAGTCCATAAGACTATGTTCACATGTCGTCTTGATAAGTCTAAGTAGAATATTTAACAACACATGCATGATTCTTTGAGACCGTGGCTTACCTTGGTCAAGCATTCTACATGTAGCTCTTTATGGAGGAGGCTGTGAGGGGACATAATCTTTTGGCTTGGGGTAGCATACGAGAGTAGTACATCTAGACGGAACCTCTTGTCCTCCTTTAGGGAGGGTAGTGCATATCAACCTAGTTTGGTGATGTTAAGGTCTAAAGACACGATGTTGTGGGGTTGCAATAATGCTTCAAAAGAGGTATCGTCTACTGGCTTAAGAGGAAAAACTCCTTATGTACATCTTGCACCTTGTATATATTTTTAAAAAAAATGCAGAATCCTCAAAAGTAGACAGGCTTGATTGAAAAGTAGAATGCCTACCAGAGTGTATATACAAGTGGAAAAAAGGAAAAAAAGAAAAAGAGCTTCAAAGTCAAATGTTTGTAAGCTTGTAGTGGACGACATGGCTACACTGGTATTGCATCCAAGGATAGGTAGCTACACTAGTTACCGTCCATTCTCTTCTCCACCCCCTCTTCTTGAACTGGTTGTACTTGAACTTAGAAGGGAATATCCTCGCTCCTTGAGGAAAGAGTTGCTAAATCGGGGGATTAGAGTTACCTTGTTGAGAGAGGTTGTTTCTTTGCTACTTTTAAGATGATGAGCTATACATCACTTACACCGTACAAGTAAAGATTCATAGTCATAAGAATTTGTATATGTAGACTTGTTCTGACCTGACTATTAAGGAGACTTGAATAGGAGTCTTATGGAACTTAGAGGCCGTTAGGTTTTAAATGTTAGCCATGTGAGCCCGAGGCAAACCATTCTTACAATAAATGTTATTGTAATATATATGATTTATCAATAAAATTTATTGATTATTTCACTCCCTTTCTGAGATTAAATGAATGAATGCACTATAAGGTCCCTCTGTACAATAAGGATTATGTACCATGGACATCTTGATAATCATACATCTGTTGATTCACTAATTGAATCATAGAGGCTTATGCTTTGATGAATATCTAAGGAGTTAGATAGAGGACTCATCGAGCATCGTCAAATGATTGTTAAGAGATGATCTCCAGCATGAGTAGGAGATGGAAATCCTTTCTCATTTAGGCTGATATCTGACCGACCTCTTGATGCAAGTCCTCTGCATGGGAATAGTAATTTGGAGGTGTCAGATTAGTTAGGTCAAAGGGTTGACTTAACAAGATCGAGATAACTTAAGTGCTACGTTGAATACTGTTACATCACATGCACACATCCTATAACCAGAGACAGATGTGCTATAATATGTCTAAGTGTGTACATTTGGCAGACTAATAGGTTGATGACCTAACCAAGGTCTATACACTGGCGAGATGGTGTGCATGTAAGGGCATATGAGTAATACAATCTCTCAAAGGTATCATACAGGTTCACTTGTGAACCGGAAGGCATGAGCTCACTCATGAGGTACTGGGACCAATCAAATTCCATGCATGGTCTTCGTGCTTTGGAAGCATGACAAGAATATGAAGGTATGATATATGCTTTGGTAAAGCATATGATCGATACTGATTCCCAATGACCAAGAATGAGAAACAAGGTGATCAAACCCTAAAGATGACAGTGTAAAATTGATCTACATCTTCAGGTTGATCATAGGTCTTCTGGTATGTAGGATGTACAGGTGTTGGGTATACGTGATGGTGATTTGATCATAAACGATTGTATAATCAATGACGCTTCCATTCTGAGGGAGTGATGAAACATGTTTGGATTTTAGTGACTCCTCTCAGTAGAGAAGTGATCTGATCTTGGTCCAAGTGTTGGACATTGATCTGAATGAGATTTAGATGCAATGAGAAGATTAGATTTGTGGTCTTGATTTAATCAAGCATCTATGTGAGGTACGTGAGATCCGGATTTGAGATGTGATCTCAACATTCAAGTCACTATATGTGGAACAATACAATCGCCATGTCCTTATCTCCAAGTATCTGCGGAGAAAGCGCATTATTCTTGAAAGGGTTCAAGAATAATTCCATAGTTGAATTATATCTAAGCATTGAGAAATGGATAATTAAATGTGATGTAATTATCTTGAATAATGTGAATTTGATTCACAATAATTATGTATGTGAATAATGATCCAATATAATTAAATATGATTTAATTATTATGGATAGGAATAATGTGGATAGAAATATCCAATTATTCATAATATATTATAAATGTGATTTATAATGTATTATAGAGAGCTTATTATGATTTATATTTGTTGATTAATTATTGGTGTGAATTGGATTCACATTGTATAATTAATTGAAAATATAGATTACCTTTTGTTTTGGGTTGTGAATGTGATTCACAAGTTTTTAATGGCAAGATTGCAATATTTTCAAAATTAATTGTGAATTATTTTTGTAGAATAATTTACAACAAAAGTTGTTGTAAATATCTTGGAGATTTTCATGGAGTAATACAATCTCATGAGATTGCATGAGATTGCCTCCACCATGGAATATGGTGGACGACTACCATCTCCAATATGGAAATTGGTAGCTGTCCTACAACTCTCCATGGGGAGATTTAATCTCCATGCAATTGTCTCCATATTTGCTTGATTTATTTTGGGATTGAATTGTATTTGATATATCAAATATATTTAATTCAAATTAAATTATTTGTTGAAAGGTTTTGCCAACAACTATGTTGACCATTAAAAGAAACACAAATCAATCTCATCCATTGATTTTGTGTGTCCCATGGATTGAGATCCACAGGACTCCCAAACCCTATATAAAGAGAGGAACTCCATGCTCTCTAGGGTTACAACAAGTTACAACAAGAACAAACAATATAAACTCTCTCTCTCTCTTCTCTCGTTTCACACATCCTCTCTTCCTCTCTCATTGGTGTCCGTCCACCCTAAGAGAAGAAGAAGACATCATCTTCGTCGACTACTCGTTGTGATGCTGCCTCGACGACTCTCGGTTCTCCCGCTTCTTTGGTGTGCTTTGCTCACAAAGAAGGCGTTTGATCTCGTGCGGTGAGACCAAGAGTTCCACGCTTGGATTCAACAACTTGGATTGCGAGGATCACGCGGTTCATCCCCACGCTCGCAAGTGTCGTCTTCGAAGATCGAACTTGAGACAAGAGGTCTCTTTTCGTAGAAACTCTATCAACCACGCTTCAAGAGGTATTCCTATATACTTGATGTGGTTTAGATGAAACGATCCGAGAATCATTCTTGGATCACATAATTTTTTTTTAATTCTGCTACCTAGAACAACTAGTTCGACTAGTCGTTCTTCATCGTATACAATGCTCACGCTTCTGTGATGCGCTTGAGGATTTCTCAGTATCCTTCATTAAATCCATTTCCCATTAAGGTTCCGATACACTAATAATCCAAAGGTTCGACAGAGCTCCATACTACAATTTTATGAAGAGAAGTTTAAAAGTCAACATTGTTCTAACTTCTTTCCTTTTTCTTTTCTTTATTTTTATTTTCACTTACATTCCAAATAGGTCTTTGCTAAGGGACTAGCAATAGGAAATTATAAGGGAATGATAAATCCATGATTCATCATCTTTATTGTTTTATTTTAGTTTCATTTCCTTAGTCAAACACATATAAATACCTATTAATTTCATGAAATTACCTTTTTGCATGCATTTGTTAAATATACATTTTTAACACTTTTTATATTCAAAATAAAAGAATAAAGAAGGAAAAAAGAAGAGAAAATAAAGGATGTATTTATGAAATAAATGCACACTAATTCGAACCCCAAGAGAAGGTCAAGACTTGACCTGATCGACCAGGAATAAAGTAGGAGGAGATAGGGTCTTTAATTCAAAATTCCAAAAAAAATTGTAAATACTTTTCCATGTATATTTCTAAAAAACTTACACTATTTTATATGTACATAAATTGACTTCAAATTAAATATTTTTCTAAACAAAATTTATAAATAAAAATATTTTGTAAATAATAAAAATAATTGTAAGGTAAAATAATGTACACATTACAAATAATCACACTCAGGAAAAGCCGTAAAATGATAATTGAAATACAAATTCTGACTCCATACGAACTCATATTGAATCAAAATCACTTCCATTTTACTCTAAATTAAATTGTATTTGAAATGGTCATGGTTTCATAATTTTTGGAGTTATGGTGAAAAGTCGATTTTCTAGGGTGGTTTGTGCAATTTTACCACTTACTTATTGTATATATTTATTTATATTTATTTTTTATACATAATGTACATAATTGTAAATATTATCTTCATTATTAAAAAAAGAATAAAAAAATAAAAAAACTATTTAAAAATAATTTCCTTATATGTATATATATATTCTATTATATGTACATATATATTCTATTATATGTATATATATAACAACTAATTTACTTACAAAAAATAACCAAAAAATTAAATATCTAACAACATTTAATTAATTTAATTATGAAATTTGGATTTAATTATCTAATTACTTAATTTATTCATTATTTGATTTAAAAACATACCTCTATATAATGATATTATTTTATACCTTCAATAACCACCAATAAGGTGGCTAATTATTTTTTGTAATTTAATTATTTTCTTTATTTTATTATTTCTGAAATTTATTATAATTTATTAATTTATTTATCCAATAAAAAACATTCCTTATTTGTCCATTCTTTCCTTTCTTATTTTCTTCTCTTTTTATGGGCCTCCTCCTCCCTCGTTTTCCTTTGATCAATCTTTGATGGAGAGGAGCCCGATCTCCGAGAGAAATCTTGTCGAAGAAGGGTGTCCAGCCTCTGAGTCGTCCGATGATAGCGAGTCGGCCCTCGTCAAGGCCATCAAGGCGTATCCGACCCGAGGAGAGATCCAATTTTCTTTTCTGTCATATTTCCTAGATAAATATTAGATGTAACTTGTGCTTTGGTTTCATAAAAATTTAGATCTTAAAATCTCAAAAAATTTCCACACCGATTTGACGTTCGATCTGAATCTATTTTTCATCTCACACCTCGATCTCTCCAATTTCTTATTCTACCTATCACGATCTCTCAACTCCGACCATGCATGGTGGCCGGAGACTCGTATCCATTCCTCATTTTTTACGGGATCCCCATTCACGCATTCCATTTTGATTGGGGACCGAGCCATTTTGCTTGCATCCTCATTTGTTTACAAATAAAAAAGTATAAAAAATATGTAGATTGTTTTATTCTCTCTCTAACATTTGTTTTGCAAGATCATCTTAAAATAAAAGAAAAGAAAAAGAAAAAGAAAAAAAGATTTTTGTCGTTCCATTGCAAAAAATATAGAAGATTTTTTTAAAATATTTATTTCTGCTTACGCACTCCTCAGCGACACGTCTGCACGGCGCCTGCGCTAGGCCACGATCGCTATCCAGACCGCTCCAACAACCGTGCCCCCATCGGCATCTCCGTCCCCCATAACGGAGTCCCGCCCGCCACTGTAGCCACACTCCAACGTGGCCGCCACCCGTGCCTCCTCCGCCTGGAGCGGCACGCCTCCACTCGCCCCAGCCATCCTTCCACGTGTCGTCGCTACCTACGCGCGACACCCGCGCCTCCGAGGCACGAGGCCGCGTCGTAGCCACTCCGCCCACGTGCCTCCAACCGCTACAGATTTGAGGGAGGGAGGTAGCCACCACTCCCCTCTATTGAAGAAGAAACTAAGAAAGGAACCCTAGGGGAGGATTTTAAAATAAAAAAATTGAGGTAAATTGCAAAGACCCCTTATAAGTTCCAGAATTTGTGAAAAAGCCCCTACCAGGAACAATAATGTGACGTGCATTCGTTCTTTGGGTAAAAGTACGACATTCTCCCCCTTGCTTATTATTTTTATATTCTCTGTAAACACTTTTTCATAATTACGTTTCAGTTCCTGTAAATTCTAGTTGTTTAATCGCATGTTCTTCTTGATGAAATAAAAATTTTTATTGCTCTAAAAATTTTACAAACAATTGTGTAGATTCCTGTTGTCTCTTAGATCATTATTTAAAAATTTCATTGCATTTGAAATTCATTGATATTTTAAAAAAAAATAAAAAAACAGTGTATTTTCTCTGTCTGAACTTTGAAAAAGCATAAAAATTCGAATATTGCATGAAAAATTCCAAAAACAACAAAGTAGGTGTATTATACTGTCTTTTAGTTTCTTCCAATTTTCAAGTATTAACTACTTATAAAAGCCAAAAAATGTGAAAAACTAAAAATCTTAGAAAAATTGTTGAAAATTTTAGAAAATTAAGAAAATCTAGATTTCAGTCTCTGTTTGTGGATATTTAATTGTAATTTAGCATAAAAATAAGTTCTACGAGTTTTGGGCACTTAAATATTTTTAAGTTACAAATACTCTTGGCTGTGCACTATTTACTTTTGTTTCCATTGTTTGATTTTTATAAAATCACAAAACATCAGAAGATTTTGTAAAAATAAAAAATATTTTAAAACCTGTAAAGCCCAAAAAAAGAGACTGTAATTTTTTGTGCATTTTTGTATATTTTGAAACATACAAAAAGATTTTGCTGTGTATATTTTATTCATTTGTGTATATTTTTCTTCATCTGAAAATTAAAAAAATTGAAATATAATGTGTTAAAGAGGTGGTGCTTGGGTGATTGAGGACTCATCAAGAACCGTCAAATGATTGCTAAGAAAGGATCTCCATCGTGAGTATGAGATGGCAATCCTTTCTCTAATGGGCAGATATATAGCCGACCTGTTGATGTAGGTACTTATGCTCCTAGGTATGATATATGCTTTGGAAAGTATATGATCGATACCGACTCCCAACGATGAAATCAGAAACTTAATATAAAACCATGAAGAAGACAATCTAAAAATATCTAAAACTTGGGGTTTATTCTAGGTTTTCTAGTATGCTGAATGTACATGTATTAGGAATACTTGAGGGTGTTTTGATCATAAATGATTGTATAACTATGACGCTTCCATTCCAAGGGAGTGTTGAAACAGGTCTGGATTTTAGTCACTCTTCTCATAGAGAAGTGATCTGATCTTAGTCCAGACGTTGGATAGTGATTTGAATGTGATCAGATGCAATGAGAAGATTAGATTTACGATTTCGATTTAATCAAACATCAATGGGAGGTCCCCAAGATCTGGAGTTGAGATGTGATCTCGACATCAAAGTCATTAAGTGGAACATACGATCATCGTGTCCTTATTTCCAAGCATTTGCGGAGAAAGCGCATTGTTCTTGAAAATGTTCAAGAATAATTCTACAGGTTAATTAGGTATCTAAGCATTGAGATATTGAAAATTAAACGTGATTTAATCATCATGACTAATATGAATTTTATTCATATTATTTGGCCATATAAGGAGAGTTATCTAAGATAACTAAATGTGAATTAATTATCAAATATGTGAAAAATGTGAATGTGATTCATGTTATTTAGGCACATGAGAACAGAGATTCAAGATGATTAAATATGATATAGTTATCAAAGATACGATAAATATGGATATCAATATCCACAGTAATCATGGATGTTATGTTGTTGTGTATGTGATTCACAATAAACAGTTAATTGTAAATCTAATTTAGATATTACGTTGGATATATGAATATGATTCATATTTATCAATGGCATGATTAAAGTTTTCACAAATTTATTTGGAATTTTTTTGTGAAGATAAATGCGATAATAGTTGTTGCATTTTATCATATATAATAAATAGATATTAAGGTATGCAAAACCAGCAATAAGGTGGACGTCTACCTTTCCCAAGTCAAAAGGTGGGGCACCATCTTTTTAGGGTGGTGGTTGCCTCCCTTATTATCTAATTATTATAACTAAAATTAAAATGAACTAATTTGTATCTTGATAAAGGGATATAATTAAATTTGTCATTGTAGTTTTGAAGCAACAAATTATGGCCTTTTATTAATAACCTCTTAATCTAGGGCACGTGGATTGAGATCCATATACATCGAACTAGTGTAAAAAGATGGGCAACCCTTGCCTTTTAGTACAAACACATTACTCCAAGAGGAACTTGTGTAAAGTATGAAAGAATAGAAAGGCTTGTCTTATTCGAGAGGTCTAAGGGTCCTCATATAGGACAAAACTCTAGAGTGCTTAATGGGTAAAAATACATAAATACCCTTACGAGTTATAAGAATATACTTCTGCCATATAAAATATTCTCTATAGGATATTCTCTATCAAATATTCTCCTAACAAATATACTCTCAATGCTCTCAATAACGCAATCTACCACAATGTTTAACACAATCTATTTTAATCTTCAACACCCCCTCAAGTTGGAGCATATCCATTGATCACACCCAACTTGGAAGCAATACAGGAAAGGCACTTCGTTGACAAGGCCTTTGTAAATATGTCCGCAAGCTGAAGATCTGTCGAGATGTGTGATGTAGCAATCTTGCCTCCTCGCACAACATCACAAATGAAATGCCAGTCAATCTCGATGTGCATGGTTCTCTTGTAAGTAGTATATTTTTTATCACAATATAGAGGAACATGAGGGGCGATATCAATGCTGAGTTCTTGCAGAAAAGTCAGTAGCCGAGTAATTTCACATGTAGACTGAGCCATTGCCCTGTATTCTGCCTTTACACTGGATCAAGAGACTACAATCTACATCTTGCTCCTTTAACTAACAAGGTTTCCTACTATCATCATTGCATAACCTGTAGTGGAGCAAGAATCCTCAAGCGAGCTTGCATAATCTGCATCAACATAGGAAACAACATTAGTGTATCCATTCTCCCTGTAGAATAAGCCACGTCCGGGTGATTCCTTCAGATATCGAAGGATCAGAAGAACGTCCTCCTAATGGTTGTAACAGGGTTTCTCCATGTATTGGCTAGCTCTACTCACATCTAGGATATGTCTGGTCTAGTAACAGTAAGATACAAAAGTTTTCCATCTAGGCTTCTGTGTCATGTAGTGTCTTTAAATAGAGGATCAACAGAGCTAGAGTGTATCCTTGGTTTTGTAGGAATACCAGAGGGTTTGCATAGAAGTAATCCAACCTCCAGGATACGAAGTCGGAACAAATACCCTCCCTCAACTTCGTATCCTGGAGGTTGCATCATGTAAACCTCCTCCTTTAAAGCACCGTATAAAAATGCATTCTTGGCATCCAGTTGATCCAACTCTTTTTACTACCACTGAGATGATGGTCGGTATGGATCCCATTCGTGCAACAGTTGAGAAGGTCTCGAAGTAGTTAACTCCATATGCTTCTGTAAAGCCTTTAGCCACAAGTCTTGCCTTCAATCTATCAATAGAGCCATTTGGAGACTACTTTTTAGTAAATACCTAACGGCAGGCAACATGTTTTGTTCTATGGGGACACTGCACAAGATCCCATGTCCTTCGAGAATTAAGAGCGTCCATTTCTTCATCCATTACTTTTCTCCATCTAGAGTCCTTCAGTGCACTATTGAGATCTATGGGAACCAAAATTGTCATAAGAGCATCTACATATCTTTTGTCAGAGAATGATAATCTATTAGTGGACGTGAAATTAGATATTGGATGAAGTGTACATTGCCTTTTGGTTTTGTATAGAGTGATGGGAAGCTCTTTAAGGATCATCGGGGATAGAGTTGGTGGGAGCACTTGAAGTTGGCATATTCTCCTACAATAGATGAACAAGTAAAGGAACAAAAACAAGATCGAAGACATGTTTTATTTTATACACAATAGGTGGAGCAGGAAGGTCTAATGGTATATCTGACACATCTTGAGTAAAGAAGGAAGTTTGTTCAAAGAATGTGACATCGACATATATGTAATACTGATGGACAGAAGGATCATAGCATTTGTACCCTTTTTAAATCTGAGAGTAGGCTAGGAAACACATTTAATCGCATTAGGAGATAGCTTATCTAGAGTATGAAAATTGTGAATAAATGTTGTGCATCTAAAAATCCGCTGAGGCAGAGGGAAGGGTGAATCATTTGGGTCTAGTAAGCCAAAGGGAGTAGAGTCGTTTATGTCGAGGGGATTCTGTTTACACGGTAGACACCAGTCATTATAGCATCTCCACAATAATTCTTGGGAACCTTCATTTGTGTAAGAAGAGAGCGGGCAATGCCATGAAGGTGTCTTGCTTTTCTCTCTGCTATTTCATTCTGTTGAGATGTATATGGGCAAGTTTTTTGATGGATGGCACCTTGCGAGGGAAAAAAGGACGTCGGATCTTTGTTTTTGAATTCCAAGGTATTATCAGAATGAAATATTTTAATAATAGTGGAGAAGATATTTTTGACATAATGAAAGAAATTCTTGACAATGTTATGAATTTCTGGTCATTCATTCAATAAGAAGACCCCAGAAAATTGATTGTAGTCATCCACAAAGACAACAAATTATCTATGATTACTTAGTGTTCGTATAGGACATGGTCCCCAGATATCACAAGGAATAAGAGAAAAGGAGAACTATAGCAAGGTTCACTCCGTGCAAGAAAGGAGGCTTTATGATGCTTCTTGAATTGACATGCCTCACAATCAAAGGGTTTGAGTGTCGAGAGTTCAGGTAACATCATGGAGAGAGATTTGGCTGAAGGATGACCTAGATGAAGGTGCCACATCAAAATTTGAATCAGAAGATTGTCAAGGTAATAGAGGTTGTTCCTCTCATGTTCCCCACCAAGATCTGCCTCGTCCATATATCCTGAAAATAACAACAGAATTGATCAAAAATAACACGACGGTTAAGTTCACGAAATAGCTTCTGTACAGATAGGAGATTGAGAGGAAAAGCAGGAGCATAATGAACATCTGTCAATCACAGTTTAGGAGAGAAATCAATAGTACCAACAACAGTAATTGGGGAATGATCCCCATTAGCAACATGAATAGTCTTCACTGATGAGGATGGCTGGGAAGATGTGAGCTGGTTTTCCTCTCCCGTCAGAAGGGTAGAGGCTCCAGAGTCAATAATACATGCATATTTATAGGTAGAGACTGAGTTTGCTATTGTACCTGAGGTAGTAGTTAGACTAGAAGAAGAGGCGGATGCGATATTATTGCTAGTAAAGGAAGCAAAGTCTTGGAATAGTTGGCATGTATGAGCATATTCATATGCAGTCAATGGAGTCTGTACCCCTCTAGTTTGGTGAGCAGACGTATCTTCATATACATAAGAGGATGTTTCGTCATAGGCATTATTGGCATTAGGCTTCATACCAAAAGTTTCCCAATGCTTGTCAGAATGATGATTCCAGCATCCATAGTATACACAAGCTGGATATCGAGTAACATAGGAATCACGACCATGACTACGGTCTCGCCCCATTCAGATTCTTGAGCTCGTCCAGATTCATGACCACGTCCACGTCCAAAGTTTTGACCCATGTTGCCTTGATGCCCTCTATATCTTGAGGATGCCTAATGAGCCATTTTCTCTATAGTAGTGTAGATGGTAGATGGTTGAATGGGAACCTCAATCTCCTATAAGCGTCCAAAGATGGTCTCAAGGCTCACTAGAGTGTCTAGCATTAGAAACTGATCTTTCACTGGCTTGTATTTTGCATTCAATCTTGATAGAAATCTATAAACTTGTCATTCAGCACGTTCATCTACTTATTTATCACAACATGCTGGTTGAAAGATAAGGAGCTCCTCAATTAGGATTTTAAGAAGCATGTAGTACTCAATAAGACCCGAATCTCCCTGAGTGGCTGACCAGATCCTCGTGTATATGCTAGAAAGATGAGATTCAGTCGTCTTCTGAGAGTATGTGTGCTCAAGGTTTTCCCACATGTCCTTTGCAGTTTCTTTGTAAAGAAAATTAGCAGCAATTTTGGATCGATTTTATTTTCCATCCAGGTTATTACTTGATAGTTGTCAACAAACCATGTGTTATAGTCTTTGTTGGCTTCTTTGTCATAGCTTTTGTGTTAGCCGTCGATAAATACTTTGAAGGATCGAGACCATAGAACATAATTTTCATACCACTTTAGAGTGATAGAGGTGCCATGTACCATGAAAGAAGAAGTAGGATACATGGACTTGGTCTCGGTGGTCGTCATGATTGTGTCTTAGGTCAAGAAGAAGTGACCTAGAGAATGTATCTTATTCTTAAACGAGCATCAAGTACCTATGTATGTAGTAATAGACAATACATTGCAATCATGAGCCAACGTTGCTATGCAGGGAGGGATGGAGGCAGCTCCAGGGAGCAGGAGGGGGGGCTAGTAGCGATGCCAATGGGAGATCAAGTGCTAGAAGCAGTACTTAGGTGCCTGTGGTGGCACGGGCATGAGGCGGTGGTACTAGTGGTTGCGAGAGGGGCTAGGGCAAGGCCAAGGAGGACCACTGGGAGGCCTTGCAAGCATGCAAGGAGGTCGAGCATACAAGGGCGAGGCATGAGGGGCCTGAGTCAGGTTCTAAGGATGAGGCATGATGGAGGCGGAAGGGTGATGGGGGCTAGAGGCGGCGCTCCCTAGGGCACCGTGGAGGCTCCGCGGGGATTAGTCTAGGGAAGAGTGCTAGACGCATCTGGATTAGCACGGGAGGGCGCCTGGGGCGGCGCTGGGCCTCCTAAAGACTCGGGGCTGGTGGTGGCGGGGGGATTTAGGTCAGAACACCGATCTAGGACCACTGCTCTTATACCATGTGGAAAGTACAAAAGAATAGAAAGGCTTGTCTTATTCGAGAGGTCTAGGGATCCTTATATAGGATAAAACCTAGAGTACTCAAAGAAGAAAAATACATAAATACCCCTACATGTTACAAGAATATACTTTTTCCATATAGAATATTCTCTATAGAATATTCTGCCACATAGAATATTCTCTATTGAATATTCTCTTAACAAATATACTCTCAATTCTCTCAATAATGCAATCTACTGCAATCTTTAACACAAACTATTTAGATATTTAATTGAATTAAACTCTCTCCTTATTTCTCTCTATACATGCCAAGTCACTCTCTCTCCCCACCTCAGAGTGTCTATCCACCCAAAACCCTAGAGAGGGTCACCGTCATCACCATACTGTTGTGTCGCTGCTTCAACCGCTCGTGAATCTGCATATCCTTCGGTGCACCTAAATCATGAAGAAGATGTCGGATCTTGTGAGACGATATCAGGATATTTGCCGCTTAGATCATCAACATGGATTGCGAGGAGCACGCATTTCATCAACGTGCTCACAAGTGTCTCCTCCATTGGATCAGACTTGAGACATGAGGTATCTTTGTTTGACGACTTGATCGCAATCACGCATCAAGAGGTAAACCTAATACTTGTTTGTGGTTTAGATGAATGATCCTATAAGTGTTCTTGGATCATGTGGTTTCATCATTCAAATTTTTTAAATTTCGCTGCCTAAGAAACTAGTATGACTAGTAGCTCCCGATCGCATATGATGCGATCATCACACTTTCGTGATGTGCTTAAGGTTCTTCCCATATCCTTCATATGTGTCACAAGTTTCGGCTAGACAGCCAGTAAAAATAAATATGGATAAGGTGGCGGGTGTGATCCCAGTCATCAAGAGAACTGTCGTTTGCAAATGAAATTGGCCTCATGGAATGTGTAGGGCTTAGGAAACATTGAGGATAGAGGTTCATGGGATCTCTTCTAAATGACTGGGTGGTTGATGTCATTTTGCTGGAAGCGACGAAGCTTAGTGATTTCCTAGACTTGTTGTGGAAGTCTCTTGATTTGAAGTGTGTTAACAATTTTTTGGTGCTTAATGCTATGGGTAATGATGGTGGTATTGTTGTTTCTTGGGATGGAGATCTATTCGAATCTGTGTCGGAGACAAGGGGATTTTTGTGCTAATGGTTGAGCTTCTCATCAAGCATTTGGACATCGGATTAGTGATATCATGTGTTTATGGACTAAATGGCCACTCACTTTGTGAAAGCCTCTAACAGAATTGCAGGATGTCAAAAAGGCATTCCCTAATGTAGTATGGATCGTATTTGGTGATTTCAATGTCATGTTATTTCCAACTGACAGACCAGGGATGAGGGGCAGTCATGATCAAGCATCAAAATATTTTATGGAGTTAGTTGGAGACTTGCAGCTGGAGGTTCTAGATGCAGTTGAAATCAAGTATACGTGTAGAAATTATGGGTCTCGATCAAGGTTAGATCACTTCTTGGTTTCACCTGAGGTGTCGTGGTAGTTCCCCATGTGTGGTGCTTCCTCAAGGCTGAGATCTAGATCAGACCACTTACCTCTTGTTTGGAACGTTGGTGTTGGGGATGCCCCATGCACATTCTTCATACTTGAGACGACATGGCTACTTGAAGATGGCTTTTATGAGTTGGTAACCGATCATTGCTGGTCGGTAGAGGGAGAGGGTTCAACAACTTCCTGTCTGTCATAGAAATTTGTGATCTTGAGGAAGAGACCGAGTGTATTCAAGCATGATTTAAGGGAGACTAGGAAGGTGAGTAGAATGATGGTAGAGGAAGGGATTGCTAGACTGGACAGAGTAGAGGATTGCATAGAGATTTTGTGGAAGAAGAGATGAAAGGGAGAAGGGATTATGTTAGGACTGTTGTTGGGATAATAAGAAGAGGGTGGTGGAGTGGAGGCAAAGATCAAGGTAGAGGTAGATTAGAGAAGGTGATGCGAATACAAAAATTTTTCACGCGATGGCTAGTGAGAGGAGAAGGGGAAATCTGATCCAAGTTGTGGTAATGGGGGATTCGAGAGTGGAAGGGAAGAAGGAGATTTGAAGGGCGCTGGTGCACTACTTTCGTAGTCTCTTGAGAAGGGTGGTGCTGAGATCGTAGAGGTGGACGGGAGTGGGGTGCCTAGGCTCTTTCCAGAGTACAGTGAGCATGTAGTTAGACCTTTCTCGAAGTGGGATGTTTCCGCATTGAATGCTGATAGGGCCACCGAGATCAGATGATTTTCTTTTTTTTTTCTACAATGAATTATGGGAGGTAGTGGGTGATGATGTGTTTGCAATTGTAACATTGGATAATAGCAATTCGAAAAGTCTAAATAAAATATGAAGATTGGATCTTGGTTGTACCTTAATCCAATTAATCACAGGAAACTTTAAGGAATTGGAATTGAGGTGCTTTATGTCTATTAGACGTAATTCTTTGAGATCATAAGACTTGATTCAATGTCGTCTTGACTGCTAAAGTAGAATATTTCGGAACACACGCATGAATCTTGTCAACAATGACCTAGCTTGCACACCCGAACCTTGCACTTTGCTCGACTCAGTTGAAGTGGTAGAGGGCTAGATTTGTCGACATGAGACACAAGCCATTTGAAACATCAGAAGTCACAATAATGTAGCCATTGTATCCTAATTCGATCCAGTAGCGACTAGGTCTACAGACATAAGTTGTGGGTTGCAATAATACTTCAAAATAGGTATAGTATACTGGCTCAAGAGAAAAAAATCCTTATGTAAGTGCTACTGTATATAGTATTTAAAAAATACAAAAGTAAAAAACTCCTAAAATTTGATGGGCAAAAATTCACAATAATGTGGCCATTGTACCCCAACCCGATCCAATATCGACGAGGTCTACGAACATAAGTTGTGGGTTGCAATAATGCTTCAAAAGAGGGATAGTCTACTGAATCAAAAGAAAAAAGTCTTTATGTAAGTGCTACTATATATAGTATTAAAAAATGCAGAAGTAAAAAATTCCAAAAAAAATAG
Source organism: Ottelia alismoides (assembly GCA_037367405.1). Taxonomy (NCBI): domain Eukaryota; kingdom Viridiplantae; phylum Streptophyta; class Magnoliopsida; order Alismatales; family Hydrocharitaceae; genus Ottelia; species Ottelia alismoides. The sequence goes on from JAZKJV010007300.1 coordinate 252,615, forward strand.
ATGGGCAAAAACTCCAAAAACATCAATTCCCGTCGGAGCATGTATATAGCCAATAAGAAACCTTGAGCTTCAAAGTCAAAAGATACATGTGAGTCTGCAACCAGGTGGCTTGGCTACAGTGGTCAAGCATCCTCGGATAAATAGCTACATTGGTTACCATCCATTCTTCTCTCCACCTTCTCTTCTTGCGTCAATTGTACTTGAACCTAGATAAGAATACCCCTCTTCTCGAGGAAAGGGTTATTGAATTGCGAAATTAGGGTCACCATGTTGGAGAAGACTGGCTTTTACCGCTTCAGCCAAGAGGATCTACTTATCACACACATTTTACTAGATAGAAATATAGTCATAAGGGAATGCATATGACATCAACTTGTTCTGACTTAGCTTTCGAGGAGACTATTAGCCATGTGAGCCCAAGGCGAACCATTCTTGCAATAAATGTTATTGTAATATATATATATATATATATATATATATGTTTTATCAATAAAAGTTATTGATTGTTTCACTCCCTTTCTGAAAATTAAATGAATGAATGCACTATAAGGTCCCTCTGTACAATTAGGGTTATGTACCATGGCCGCCTTGATGATCATATAGATGTTGATTCATTAATTGAATCATAGAGGCCGACGTTTGGATGGATATCTAAAGAGTTAGATAGGGGACTCATCAAGCACTGTCAAATGATTATTAAGAGATGATCTCCATCCTGAGTAGGAGATGGAAATCCTTTCTCATAAAGGTTGATATCTGACCGACCTCTTGATGTAGGTTCTCTGCATGGTAATAGTGATTCAGAGGTGTCAAGATTAGTTAGGTCAAAAGGTTGACTTAACGAGATCGAGATAACCTAAGTCCTATGTTGAATGCTGTCACAGCATAGGCACACATCCTCTGACCAGAGACAGATGTGTTACTATATGTCTGAGTGTGTACATTTGGCAGACCAATAGGTTGATGACATAACCAAGGTCTATACACCGGCGAACTGGTGTGCATGTAAGGTCATATGAGTAATATGATCACTCAAAGGGATCATATAGGTTTACTTGTGAACCGGGATACATGAGCTCACTCATGAGGTATTGGGACCGATCAAATTCCATGCATGGTCGTCGTGCTTTGGAAGCATGACAAGAATTTGAAGGTATGATATATGCTTTGGGAAAGCATATGATCGATACCCATTCCCAATGACCAAGATTGAGAAACCTGATGATCAAACCCTGAAGATGACAGTGTAAAATTGATCTATATCTTCAGATCGATCATAGGTCTTCCAGTATGCAAGATGTACAGGTATTGAGAATACCTGAGGGTGATGTGATCATAAACGATTGTATAACCATGATGCATCCATTCTGAGGGAGTGATGAAACATGTCTGGATTTTAGTGATTCCTCTTAGTAGAGAAGTAATATGATCTTGGTCCATGTGTTTGACATTGATCTGAATGAGATTCAGATGCAATGAGAAGATCAGATTTGCGATCTTGATGTAATCAAGCATCTATGAGAGGTCCGTGAGATCTGGATTTGAGATGAGACCTCAACATCCACGTCACTATACATGGAACAATACAATCACCATGTCCTTGTCTCCAAGTATCGGCGGAGAAAGCACACTATTCTTGAAAGAGCTCAAGAATATTTCCTTTGATGAATTATGTGTCCAAGCAACAAGATGTTCATAATTAAATGAGATTAAAATATCAAGAACAATATGAATAAGATTCATATTATGAGAATGATTATCCATGATAATTAAATGGGATTTAATTATCAAGGAACATAGAGTGTGTATATTACTATCCATGCTATCCATGATATCTGTGTATATTATAAATATGATTTATAATATATTAGAGAGAGAGAGCACTTTTGTAAATGGCGTTTAATAATTTTTAATGTGAATTGGATTCACATTAAGCAATTAATTGGAAATGTGATTTACAATTTTGTTTAGGTTGTGAATATGATTCACAATTTTTTAATGGCATGATTGAAATATTCAATAATTAATTTGGAATTAATTTAGTGAATATATTTGCAATAAATGTTGTTGTAAATAATTAAGAGACAATGATATAAAATAAAAAGAAGTTAAAATCCACCAAAAAGAGGTGGCGTCACCCATGAATTGGTCATGGGTGATGCCCCCCTTTAGGAGTGGATTATTATCTCTTTTATTATTATCTTGTGATAATTAATTTTATTTAATTAAATTATATTGATGATAATGCAACACATATTTAATTTAATATAAATTAATAAGTTGTTGTTTTAAACAACAATGATCATGTCCGTTGATTAAAAACACATATCAATCTAACCATTGATTTTGTGTATCCCATGGATTCTAATCCATGGACTCCCAAACTAATATATAAGAAGAGAAACCCTGGCCCTTTGAGAAATGACAATAATACACATCTACTCTCTCTCTCTCTCTATTCTCATTCTCACGTCATCTCTCTCTCTCTAAGGGTGGCCGTCCACCTTGAGACCTTGAGAGAATTGCAATCGTAGATACGTCGTCGTGATGTCGCCTCGATTGCTCGTGGATCTCCGTCTTCTTTGGAGCTTCTTGCACTAGAAGAGACGTCGGATTTCGTTGGATGAAATCAGTAGATTCAAGGCTTGGATCTTCATCGTGGATTGCTGGAAGCACGCGTCTCATCATCGCGCCTGCAAGTACCATCTTCGTGGGTCGGACTTGAGTCAGGAGGATCTCTTACTTTAGAGATCAACTGATCGCAACCACACTTCAAGAGGTATTTCTAATACTTGTTGGTTAGATGAAACGATCCAAGAAATGTTCTTGGGATCATGTGGTTTCATCATATGATTTAGAAATTTTATATTCCGCTACACCAAGCGACTAGTGCGACTAGTCGCCCTGATCGCATAGGATGTGATCATCACGCTTATGTGATGCAGTTAAGGATTCCCAACATATCCTTCAAAGAGTTGGTAAGAGTCTTGTGGGTCTTATAGGTTGTTGTATTTAACGTTCGATTCCCAATAAGGTTCCGACCAAGCTAACAAGCCGAAGGTCCGACTAAGCTCCAAACTTTGATTTTGTAAAGATAAGTTTGAAACTTAAAATCAATCCACTTTGTTTCTATTTATTTTCTTTATTTTTATTATCCACTTACTGTATAAGTGTTTGCTATGGAGTAGAAAAGGCAAGTATAGGTGGGTGATGAATCTCCATTTCATCACCTTTATTCTTTCATTTTGACCTTAAATCCCTAGCCAAATCCATGTATATATAATTAATTTGCACAAAATAACATTCATTATTTCTACTTTAATTTATATATAAAATACCATAATTAACGCCAAAATAAAAGAATAAAGGAAGAAAAGAAAAAGAAATGAAGTACCAAAGGTATTGAATGACCCTAAACCCTGAAACTAAGTCAAGAATTGATTTGATTGACCAGTAAGAAAGTAGGGGGGATAAGCGCCAAAAACAACTATAAAAAACCTAATTTATTTTACCCAATAAATGATTTAAGGGATCTATATTATTCTTTATTATTTTATATAAAATCAACAAACATTGAACTGAACATTGTAGAAAAAAATACAAATAAATACAAAATTAATTTCACAGAAAAATAATGCATAGTGTGCCCGAGACGCAACAAAAAAAAGTCAAAATAAAAACTTCACAGATATATCTCTTCTTCATACGGTATCAAAAATGTACCAAAATCATATTTAATTGTTTATAACTTTAATAAGATGTTTAATTAAGTTGGTTTCATTTAATTTGGAGCTAAGATGCAAACATTAAGTTTTGGGCCCTTATTAGGCAATATACCTATATATTTTAATCATTATATTTAATATATGAATTATTTAAATTCTTTTATTTTTATAAAATTGTATATATTATTTGAAACATATGTACATAATTAAATTAGAATAAAACCATCAAAATAAAATCAAAATAAATAATCAACATAAATACATATATGTAATACACTGATATTACCTATAGTGTATGTATACATAATTAATTAAGTGTACATATTAAATAATAAAAATATAATAAAATATCTAAATAAGTACAAAAATAAATCAAAAATAAATAAAACACCTATACGAATATTAAAATATATAATACAAAATAAAAATAGAATACAAAATTAAAGGTATATTTACTTATAATTATACATGTAAATATTAACTTTTAATAATTAACCTCGAAAAATAAATAAAAATATGTATAAAATACTACATAAAATAAGAAGCATTTTTTATTTTATGACCTAAAATTGATTAAATCATTTTGTAATTATAAATTAATATAAAAATCTTTTTTATTTTCCTTTTTCGTAGATAATTCAAGTGGACTAACCGGGGAGCTCCAATAGTTGACCTCGGGTCAACTATCCATTATCTTCCTTTGAACCTTGTCAGAAGTCACGAGCCACCAGACTTCTCCCCATTTTTATGCATCCACGATGTCCCATCTCCATCGAGCCCTTCCATCCATGTATAGCTGGTCATTCCTGATTCTTGCCGAACCATATCCATCCACCATCCCTTCCTCCATTGCTCGCAATCTCCCATCGAAACTCCCCTATCACCTGTAGATAAAACCACACCTCTTCGTAATTTTTTGGGTTGGTTCCCTTTTTACTCGGACATAGCCCTTCTGACCACCTTCATGGTGTCGTTGCTAATGACAGGAGTTGCTCGCCATGGTCTGCAACGAGGAAGAAAGATGTAGAAGGACATCCCGACCATCGCCATAGCTCCACTCTAGGCGGTTCCATCTCCTTAGCCTCCAGCATAGTTAAGGTCTTTTTATTCACTTCATAGGCAATTTTACCTCTCGGATTTCCTTTTAGAGTTTTGTTTTGTGTTTTCTAGCCATTTTAATGTTGTTTTAACCTCGTCGCTGTTTACAGGAGCATTAGAAGCTCCGACCATCGTGTGCAATGAAGGATATTGTTAATCTTTAAGCGCATCACGGAAGCATGTTGATCGCATCGTATGCGATCGGGGCGACTAGTCACAAGATGCTGCGGAAATTAAAATTTTTAAATCTAGTGATGAAACCACATGATCACGAGAACATTTCTCGGATCGTTTCATCAAACCACAAAGTATAAGGAATACCTCTTGGAGCGTGGTTGTAATCATGAGATCCCAAAACAAGAGATCCTCCTGTCTCAGGTCCGATCCACGAAGAATGCACTTGCAGGCGCGATGATGAGACATGATCCTCCCACAATCCTCGATGAAGATCCATGCAATGAATCCCCTGATTTCGTCCAATGAAATCCGTCATCTTCCTTTAGAGCAAGCAGCCCCAAAGAAAAAGAAGATCCTCGAGTCGTCGAAGGTGAAGGCGAGAGACACTCTTTCTCAATACACGATGGACGACCACCTTGAAGAAGAGGGAGAGAGAGAGAGTAGGTGAGAATGAGAGAGAGAGAGAGAGTAGTAACCTTGTACAACTCTTAATTACCTTTGAAAGGCTAGTGTAGCCCTCCATATCCAATGTCTCTCAATCCATGGGACACATAGATCCAACAACCATGTTGATCTATGTATTAATGAATGGCCGTGATTGTTGTTGGTTAAAAACCAACAATATTAATTTATATTTAAATCAAGTATATGTTGCAACATTATCAATATAATTTAATTTAACATAAATTAATTTATCAAGAGATATAAGATAAACAAAACGAGGAGATTTATAAATCCCCCCAAAATAGGGGGCGTCACCCATGGTTGACGCCACCCCTATTTAGGGGTGATTTTATCTCCCATTTATTTTATCCATTATCGTTTAATTAATTTTGTAATAACCATTATCACAAAATTATCCACCAAATTAATTCCAAATTAATTTGTGCATATTTCAATCATGCCATTGAAAATATGTGAATCATATTCACAACCCAAACTAATTTGTAAATTACATTTCCAATTAATTAATTAATGTGAATCCAATCCACATTAATAATTAACAAATGCTATTTACAAAAATTCTCTCTCTTATATATGTATATTATAAATCATATTTATAGTACACAAATATTATGGATAGTATTATCCACATTCTCTAATCCTTGATATTACCGTTATATCTCAAGCAAGAACCAGGATCTCCTCCTTATCTTTGTCATATCCCAATAATATGAGAACCTATGACTCCAATAAAGAGAAGCGGGAACACATTCTGTCTTGCAAGTCCAACTTGCATTTCCCAATTCGGTCTTTAATACCCGGGCCCACTACCCCTAAGGTGATGTTGACCCGTCATTAATTGAACAAACCGTCAACAGGAATACAACTCGCTATGCGTTATCCAATATCGCCCCAATAATATGAGGATCCGATATTGGAATCACTACGCATACGTCCTTACTCTATCGAGAAGCGATGAGCCCGATCCAAATGGATCGTATGCAGGAGTTGTCACTTCGGACATGCGTCTCCTACATATAATATCTGGCGACGGAACCCTTCGCCTTGACGGGAGACCATGGATGTCACTTATGTGATCCTCCACCTCATATTCAAATTTTAATTAATTATTATGAATCATATTCATATAAAATAATTCTTCCAAGGGAAATAACAACTCTATTCATAATAGAGTGTTTCAATTGGACACAATTAATTTAATCATATTAAATTAATTATCAATCTAATTCAATCAACAAACTTGATTGTTTTACTTGAATATGTATGGTATTATCTGAAAGAGCGTATTAATTCGAATTTTAATAATTAAAAAAATACATTTTGATTTATCTGGAATTATCGAGTCCCTACCCTCTATCATGGCCAGTACCGACGAGAGTGGGATGGACCACGTACGTTGCAACCCGCTACCCCAATGCTCTCCGACTAGACACCATATCCACCTCAGGAAATGATAATGCCAAATAGATCAATTTGTACTTGAAATGATGATCGGTTCTTCAACCGAAATTATACCACATAGTAATAATAAAAAAAATTATTATAAGGAAATTTGCTACACAAATTCCCAATCCTATTCAAGCAAGGAGTTTGATGATTGTGTTTCCAATTATGATCTAGATCAAATCTAATCAAATTATTGGTTGAGGCCAAGTCAATTAAGGAAATAATCATCTTCCAATATTTCTCAAATATTTTCTATAATTATTTCATGAAATTAACAATTACTTTCACTAATTGACAATCACATGGTTCTTGATTAGGAATGTAATTTCAGCAATAACCCCTACTTACTAAAATTAACATATCTCAATCAATTGAAATCCAAATAAGACAAAATAAATTTTCGAAGTTTGCTAATTTGATCTAGGACAGAAACTAAGTGATATTTCATGCATTTCTAGGAGGATCAAAATAGTAATTAACTCATTAATCATGTTAAGATTCACAGTTCCCGCAACAGTGAATACATGTTCATTAAAACAACCATATCTAGAGCAATTGGAATCCAAATTACGTAAACTCAAATTCTATGGTTTCCTTATTTAATGGAAACAAAATCCAAGTGATTAATTCGTGTTTAAACGTTTTAATCAGGGCCTAATTTATTCACTAAACAGATGTGCAAAAATCAAATGCGACAAAAACTTTCGCGACCTTAACGAACCCAAGTCGTCCTAGGTTTGCGGATCGTATCCAAAACCTTCGACCTAACGCTCTGATACCACTTGAAGGATATGGTATTATCCTCAAGCGCATCACAGAAGTGTAAGCATCGCATCGAATACGATGTAGAACGACTACTCGTACTAGTTGCTCTATGCAGCGGGATTAAAAAACATTTTCATGCGATGAAACCACATGATCCAAGCACGATTCTCGGATTTTTTCATCTAGAAACACATCAAGTATAAAGGAATATCTCTTGAAGCATGGTTGATCGAGTCACTACGAAAAGAGACCTCCTGTCTCAAGTCCGATCGTCAGAGAAGATGCTTGCGAGCGCAGGGATGAACCGCGTGATCCTCGCAATCCAACAAGATGATCCAAGCATGGTGAACTCCTGATTTTATCGTACGAGATCGAATGTCCTCTTCACGAGCGTAGCACTCCAAGAAGATGGAGAACCGAAGAACGTCGAAGCGGCGGTGCGATGGCGAAGGCGTCGATGGCTTTCCCCTCTAGGGTTTGGTGGACGGCCACCAAGAAAGAGAGGGAGAGAGTTGGCGTGCGGAATAAAAGAGAGAGATGTGCTTCCAAAGCATAGCATTAGAGAGAATGGTATGCCTCTCTATTTATAGGATTTTGGGATCCATGGATCTCAATCCATGGGACATATAAAATCAATGGATGAGATTGATTTATGTTCAGTCCAATAGTCAAGATTGTTGTTGGTAAAAACCAACAACAAATAACTTAATTTAGATCAAATATATTCAATAAATCAAATACCATTCAATCCTAAATTAAATCATACAATTATGGAGAGATTAGCATGGAGATTGCTTCCCATAAGGAATGGGCATGACGGCTACCAATTTCCTTGTCGGAATTGGTTGTCGTCCGCCATGTCCTCATGGTGAAGGCAATCTCATGCAATCTCATGAGATTGAATATCTCCGTGTGATTCTCCCATAATTTCCAACAACTTTTGTTCTGATTTATTCTTCAAAAATAATTCATAATTAATTTTGAAATATTGAAATCTTGCCATTGGAAATTTGTGAATCACATTCACAACCCAAAACAAAATATAATTTACATTTTCAATTAAGTACACAATGTGTATCCAATACACATTAATAATTAATCAACAAATATAAATTATAATTAGCTCTCTCTAATACATTATAAATCACATTTATAATATATTATGAATAATTGGATATTGCTATCCATATTATTCTTATCCATAATAATTTAATCACATTTAATTATATTGGATAATTTCCACACACATCAAGATAATTAAATCACATTTAATCATCAATTCTTTAATGCTTAGATCTATGGAATTATTCTTGAACCCTTTTAAGAATAATGCGATTTCTCTGCAGATACTTGGAGATAAGGACAGGGCGATTATATTTTTCCACGTATAGTGGCTTGGATGTTGAGATCACATCTCAAATCCAGATCTCATGGACCTCCCACAGATGCTTGATCAAATCAAGATCGTAGACCAAATCTTCTCATTGCATCTGAATCTCATTCAGATCAATGTCCAATACATGGACTAAGATCAGGTCACTTCTCTATTGAGAGGAGTCACTAAAATCCAAACCTGTTTCATCACTCCCTCGGAATGGAAGCGTCATGGTTATACTATCGTTTATGATCACATCATCCTCAGGTATTCCCAATACCTGTACATCCATCATATTGGAAGACCTATGATCATCCTGAAGATATAGCTCACTTTTACACTGTCATCTTCAGGGTTTGATCATTAAGTTTCTCAATCTTGGTCATTGGGAATTGGTATAAATCATATGCTTTCCCAAAGCATATATCTTACCTTCAAATTCATGTCATGCTTCCAAAGTATGACGACCATGCATGGAATTTGATCAGTCCCGATACCTCATGAGTGAGCTCATGTCTTCCAGTTCATAAGTGAACATGTATGATCCCTTTGAGAGATCGTATTACTCATATGTCCTTACATGCACACCAGCTCGTCGGTGTATAGACTTGGTTAGGTCACCAACCTATTGGTATGCCAAATGTACACACTCAGACATATAGCAACACATCTGTCTCTGGTCAGAGGATGCATGCCTATGATGTGACAGCATTCAACATAGGTCTTTGGTTATGTCGATCTCGTTAAGTCAACCCATTGACTCAACTAATCTGACACCTCTGAATCACTATTCCCATGTAGAGGACCTACATCACGAGGCTGGTCAGATATCAGCCATATGAGAAAGGATTACCATCTCCTACTCAGACTGGAGATCATCACTTATCAATCATTTGATGATGCTTGATGAGTCCTCTATCTAACTCCTTAGATATCCATCCAAGCATCTGCCTCTATGATTCAATCAATGATCAACAGCTGTATGATTATCAAGTTGGCCATGGTACATAACCCTTGTTGTACAGAGGGACCTTATAGTGCATTCATTCATTCAATCTCAGAAAGGGAGTGAAAATAATCAATAACTTTTATTGATAAATCATTTATTATAATAACATTTATTGTAGGAACGGTTCGCCCCAAGCTCACATTGCTAACAGAAGCGTCATGATTATGAAATCGTTTATGATCACACCACCCTCAGGTATTCCTAATACCTATACATCATGCATATTGGAAGACCCAGAATAATCCCAAAGTATAAGATCTATTTTACATTGTCTACTTCAGGGTTTCATCAGTAAGTTTTCTCATTCGATCATTGGGAGTTGGTATTGATCATATACTTCCCAAAAGCATATATCGTACCCAGGTGTTGACTATATACTTTCCAAAAGTATATATCAAACCTACAAAGCGAGATGATCGTGCACAGAATTTGATTCTTCTCAATATTTCATGAGTGAGCTCATGTCTTTCGGTTCAGTAACGAACCTGTATGATCCCTTTGAGAGATCGGATTACTCATATGCCATTTCATGCGCATCAGCGCGCAGGTGTATAGACCTCGGTTAGGTCATCAACCTATTGGTATGCCAAATGTACATAGTCAGACATATAGTAACACATCTGTCTCCAGTCAGAGGATGTGTGCCTATATCGTGACAGCATACGACATACGACTTTGGTTATCTCGATCTCGTTAAGTCAACTCTTTGACCTAACTAATCTGACACCTCCGAATCTCTATTCCTATGAAGAGGACCTGCATCAAGAGGTCGGTCAGACATCAGCCTATGTGAGAAAAGATTGTCATCTCCTACTCAGGATGGAGATCATCTCTTAACAATCATTTGACGGTGCTTGATGAGTCCTTAATCTAACTATTTAGATATTCATCCAAGCACCAACCTCTATGATTATATAATTGAATCAACAGCTATATGATCATTAAGATGGGCCTGGTACATAACCATAATTGTACTAAGGTACCTATTATGCAAATTAGTTATTCTTCACTTCAGATTAAGGACTGAATTGCAATAATATTTATTGCATAATGGCTCGTCGTGGGCTCGCATGTCCAACAATGCTCCCCACGTTTTCTTTTATATTTATAGGACTCTCTCTCCTCTAAGCTTGATCATCCTCCATTATTTCCATTTCCACTTTTAATCTGTTGAGATCCGAGTTCCTACGAGGGTCAGCCAGAATTACGGCAGAGAGAGAGGCACGATCATCTCGTCGGTGTCATAGCTTAGTTCTGTCGTGTGTACGAGCCTCCCAGTCGCCGCTTGTCGAGGCAACAACCTGGAGGTTCGCACCTCGGTTACCAAGCGATTCCCCTCCACCACGTCCATTCCAAGTAGTACTCCTTATTCTCTTCTCATCTTCCTTCTATATTATCCTTTCCATCCCTTCATTCTCATAAATTTCTCTCCGATTAGTATCAGTTCTTCTCAATCCGATCTTCGATCATCACACAATCGCATTCACCTTCACATCTCAACATTTCTGCTTTATCTCACGAAATATTCCTATGCTGATCACGATTAGTGATCAGAGCTTTATTATGTTCCTTCGCCACCGTAAGGAGCATTGCATTCATGTTCTATTCTTTGATTGTTGACCGAGATGTTGAGCTCGAGTCTGAGAGTCCTATTTGTAGGTGTTCTTCCAATCTGACGTATTACTTATGACTGGCATATATGCTAGAGACCTAGCCACCATCTAGAGATAGTGGTCAATACTCGCAGCACCAGGAACACAAGTGAACATCACTGCTCCACTTGCAAGAGGTTTCTTACAGAGATATAATCTGTTCATTCATGTTGGGCATTGAACTATTGAGTATCTCATCAACCAGTCCCACGCAGCAGTTCATCACTGGAGATCCGAATCGAACAATAACTCGAATCATATGTAGATGACTTTCTCACTCAATTCAATAGATTCCATATAAATCAATTCGTCTTTTGCAGGATAATTGATTAGGATTCATGGCCAATATGGGACATGAATTCAAACATCTAGAGAGTTCACTGCAGATCGCTGCTTCGCCACACAACACCCGAAGATCGAGCACCCCTGCTTGTCTCACCTGAAGATTTTCATTTTGGAGAAGAACTTACCCTATGACAAACCAATTGAAGATGAAGTACTCAGCACAGAGCCGCAACCTGTAGTCGAGAATAGAACTGAGGCTAAAAGATGTGATCGATGGATATCTTAGATTCCTCTATTGTGAATATCCGTGCTCGAGAGTCTATCGCTTGCAACAAATATTAGGGATGAACTCCCACTACAGTAGTTGTACGATCAGATTCAATCGAACACATATAACAAGCCATGCATCATCTTCCAAACCACACCTTGGCCTTGCCTCTCCACCACTCAAGATGCCTCATGTGCGCAACATGTTGTTGAATCTCACATGAGCAATCACGTGTGTTCTGGTGTTTTTAAGCGCATGCTCCCTAGTTTCTTCATATTCACACACCCCTATTTTTTATTTAATTATACTCTCACCCCTACACAATATACTTATATAATAAATAATATATACGTATTAAATAAAACACAAAACATAAAAATGTAATAAAAATACCATATACTAATACTATAAATTTTATAACTTTAGTTTTGAAAAAAATAAAAATATTTTATAGTATTAAATATTTCAAAATCTTAATAACAATATATACACTTTCTAAAATACATAAAAAAATAAAAAAACACATTTAAAATCCTATAAAAATTTACCTACAGTGTATTTTACTATATTTTACATATTAATTCAAAAACTAAATAAAAATTAAATATTAAAACCTAAAAAATAAAAATGTAAAAATACATATAATACCTTGTTAGAAAGGCATTTTGATCTACTTTTTGATAAAATAAAATAAAATATTTTCTTACTATTTTCTATTTTAAAAACTTTGATTATAAAAGAAAATATAAAATATAAAAGCTTATGCATATATTTTGACATAGGTATATTAAACTCATAAAAATAATATAAATTTCATAAAATCAACTAAAAATCCAAAAAAAATCTATAAAAATAAATAAAAATTAGAAAACCAATTTACCTTAGTTCCTCTACTATTTTACTTTAGTTTTCCGTAATTTTCCTCCTAGAGTTCAATACTCCCCTATTTATCTCAATACCTTTGAGTTTATGAATATAAATAACATAAAAACAAATTTCCTTGTAAAATTTACCTAGTAATTATAGTGACTAATGTTTATTCTTTCTTTTTAGAACACTAGACCATGTGATTGATTTTTCAATGGAGCGCATAAAAGTCTCTTTTTTATGAAATTTGAATGACATTATGGAGGGTGATGAATCCACGATTCATCATCTTAATATCTTGATCTTAGCAAAATCCTCAAGTAAAATCTAAAATAAATGTGTATAAAATCCATAAATTAAAAAAATGACTCTTGTAAATAAAATACATTAATTATTGTATATTATATTGTATAAAATAAATTAACACTAAAAAGCCGCAAATTAAAGGAGTTTTTCACCTGTAATTAGTCCAAAACTTCGTGGATTTTTAGTAATTTCATTTCAACTCCTTTTTGCCTAATTCTTTCTCTAACTTGTTTATAAAAATGTAAATAAAAATACAAAAATACAAAACAAATTTCACTTCAAATAAATGCTCCTAGATCCCAAAGAGAAAAAGCCGTAAAGTCCAACTTCCAAGCCAAATTCCCGCTCCGTCTGAACTCCAAATTCACCAAACTCACTTTTAAAGTTCAAGTTAGAAAATTATCTATCCAACGGAAGTGGTTTCATTAAAATCGGGGCTTATTTGCAAAAGTTGGGTTTTGGGACCTAGATGTACATTGTATATTATGTATATATTCATTATTTCTTCATTTTTTTATTTTATGTTTCTTAACTAATAAAAATACAAAAAATCATACTTGTGTTGTATTTTAATTGTACTATTTTATTGTATTTTTTTCGTTGTAAATATCTCTTATTAAAAAGACAAAAAAATTACATATTAGAAAAAGTAGAAAATGTGTACATGTTGTTTGTCTTCCCTTGTAAATTCTCCACCCTTTTTCTTATCTTTTATTTTATTGTATTATAAGTAGCCTACATTATTTCATTTTATTTTCCTTTTATTTTTTCCCCGTTCTCTACAATAACTTCTATTCTACCACAACCTCCCATTCCACCCCACATTCTACATCTAACCTCCATTCAACTCCACCAATAATCTAACCTCCATTCATCTCCACCATCTTTCTAACCTCACTTTCTCTTCTTCTTTATAATCATCTCTACATTCTCATTTTTTGCTCATCCGCCATTCTAATAGAAAAGGGAGAGAGCTTGGAATGTTTTGTTGGTGACAGCGGCGAGACATCTTCCTCAAGCGACGACCTCCTTCAGGCGAGATCCGCGGAGCTCCGCTCCGCATCACGAGTTCCCCATCAACCTCGCGTAGCTTCTCCAATTTTATTTCGCCAATCGGATCGAGGCGACTACAGGAGTCCAGCGTAGCTGCTCCGCCAATCCGGCGAACATCAAGTAAGTTATCCCTCTCATATCTCTTTTTATTTTATTTTATCTAACATTTTTTTGTTGTTTCACCACCACATATCACCTCCACCATACTATTTTTTTACATCATCCCATCACCATCACAACAATCTCCATCTTTTTCATCATTTCCCTCATCTATTTTTTTTTCTTTTCTCCCCCCTTTTGTACACCTTTGTTTACTGTTTGAAAATATAAAAAAAATTGAAAAAATTAAAACAAAAAAAGCCTTTTTTTATTACAGCAGCAAAAGAAAAATAAAAAAAAAAAGAAAAAAATAATAAACAGGAGCAGCAGCGGCTGGCGCCGCCGCCGCCCCCCTTCCTCCTCTGCTCCCAGCAGCGGAGCCACCAAGGGCGTCTCCAGCCCACAGCGGCCCTCGCCGCTCCTCGTCGAGTGCGGCGCCACCTGCACCGCCATAGCACGCCGCCCTCGCTACCAGACCTCCGCCGCGCCTCCGCGCGCCACCGCCGCGTGCCGCGCTGCCGTCCTGGGCCGTCGTCACGCGCCACCGTCGTCCAACCCTTTTGGGTTCATCACCAGCAATGCCTGTACGAAGAAGAAGGTGAAAAAAATTATTTGTGAAAATTGTAGTTTTAATATTTCATGTTTCTGTAATTTCAAAAAGATCCCTGTGTATAAGTTTAAGTTGTAACTTGTCTTTCTGTTTTGCAAGGACAACCCTGTGTTCATGCATTAATTTGGACCTCATTATGGCATCCCTTTATTCAATGAAAAATGTCCTTATGTTGTGCAACTAATTGTCTACCATCAGACTATTTTCTTGTATTTTATGATATTTGGGTAATTAATTAAAATTGTTCAACTGAAATATTGCATATTTTACCCAATCAGTGGACTTAAATTTATATCTCACACACGGTTGCTTTGAAAATTCCACAAAAATTATATATGATGCCTTGATATGTGATAAACTTACTATCCAAATTTCATCTAAATTGGAGTTGTCATGTGCCTGAAATAATTTGTAGAGTGAAATTAGTATTTCATTTTTAATTAAATCCATGTATATAATTTTTGCAAATTTCAAGTCTCCTGGATTGCATATCTAAATATCTTTCTGAGATAATTTGCACTCTGATTAACTTGATATTTTGGATTTATTAGAAATTATTTACTCACTGTCACTCTATTTACACTAAAAAATCCATAAAAAAATTCATAACTTGTCAAAAAATTCCAAAAATATTACTGTAGTCTCCTTGCATCATGTTTTAGTTCTAGTAATTTTTTCATAATTTTTTTTTCTGTTTATGTGATAAATTGCGAAAAAACCCATAAAAGTGTGCATTTTTCATTGTTGCGTTTTAAATCTAAAAAATACAAAAAATATGTTTTGTGTTCCCCACTAGATTAGGACTTTAGGAAAAATATAATTTGGCTAAATTAGATTATTTTGACATGAAAATTAATTTGGCCTTGTTGTATGCTTTCTTAGTGTCGTAATTCAACCACATCTTGCATTGGCATTTGTATTTGCATTAAAAAAAATCTAAAAAAATACCGCATTGGAAATCTAAATCTAAGTTTTAGAATTAAAACCCATGTTGTTCCTTTGCCTCCCTGAGTTCGACCCCGGACTTGCCCGGGATATAAATTAAGCCGAGACACTCTTCACGGAGATCCTTCTCTCGGTTCTGACCGAATCGCTAAGTACACGTATTACAACGTGACCAAATTATTTATCGTATTCAGCGACTCGTTAGATGGCGTCGTTGTCGGGGAGGCAAACAGCTTAGGGACTAATTTAAAAATTTAGATTTAGTTTTTCATTTACTCGGGTAGTCTGACCCCCAGCCACAACTTGTATTTAGTCCATTTTCTTTCAATTATTTCTCTCCATATTCTTGTATATATTTTGTTTTTTATCTCTCTAATATAAATCTCATTTTCCTTGCGAGGGCCCGGTGGACTTGGAGTGCTTCGGAGGTCGACGGACGCGACGCGCGCCGACTGCTGAAGAGCTTGGGATCAATTTATCTTCGAGAGAACTTTTGTGATTATTGTAATAATTTAGGTAATTCATACTTTCCAGCGGCTCTTGTTTGAGAGCTCGCGCGTGTATCCGGACTGGACATTGGACCCTCTTGTGGTCGTGTAGTTGCTTGACGTAGAATAGGACTTGCACTCACGGCTCTTAGAGCATATTTTTATTAGAATATTTTACTGCTTGTGCTCGTAAATTTCAGGACCACACATCACATTTAACGAGACGCACTTAGACCGCATGGCTATTAGTCAAATTTAACTTATTCATCACTCGCTAATAGAACTGCCTGTCTAGGAACGGTTTTCTCGTTTGCATCCATATAGTATAAATTTCAATTCTGCCTTGCATCCCGCATGTAGAGCGCGAGGATCACTGTAAGTCTTCTGAACTGGGCATGCATCATTGATTTCACTATTTACATCGGTTTTCTCGACTCCCTCCTCTTGGTTTTTTGAAACTTACGTTAAAAGGAAATCGGGACTGATCGTTAGGCGTGCTTTATTTGGTGGACTAAGCAAGTGATAACCAAACTTAAAATCGGGATTGCTCAGAGTTGATCAAAAATTGACTAAAACTAACACTTGTTTTGGGAGAGTAAAACCCTCATTGTATGCTTGGCTAATTGTGATTGTTGAGAGGTGAGGACGCATCCCTAGGATAGTGCCCAAAACCTACTTTTGAGCCTTGCGTAATTGGATTTATATCTTGATTTATCACCTAATTAAAACTGAAAAGATAAACGGTCGGACTTTTGCGACCATCACTGTGTTGAGTAGGTGAACTCAGGGTTTGCTCTTGTGTTTGTTTGTTTGTGTGTTATTCTGTGCACTTGCACGCTTTCTTCCTCGATCCGCTTCATTCTCCCATCTCCCTTCCAAGATGTCAGAATTTTGGTCATCATATCCAAGTCACCCTTCTTCGACCATATTCCGATCATCTCCACCCACTTATTCCTCCTCATACCCATACACCGACCGCAAAGTCAGAACTCCGACTGACTTCTCCACTTCTTCGTCCTTCTCACCTACCCCACATTCTTGCACCCCTGACCCACAACCACCCTGGATGACTCACTATATTCTCGTCCGCTTGCTGGAATCAAGGAACAAATCGAATAGCAAGCGACTGCTGAGATGAATGATTGGCATAATCAGTTGACCCCACCTACCTCACTTTCACCTCGAGTTGGGACAGAACAACAAATTCCATATACACATCCCGACTTAACCTTAGGGTACAACATGGTCGACCAGACAAATCGAATGGAGAGGCCTGCACCGTATGATCTTCCTGACTTGATTGACCTGAGTGATAGAGACCACATTGACCAACCTTCATATCACCCATTCGGAGAGCCGACATATACAGGGGATTGGATTCATGCGACCGATCTACAGACTCCCTGTCTACTGACTCCGCCTTATGAGGCTCCGACTAACATCTGCCATACAGAAGGGCCATACTCAACCCAGTATTACACGCTTGAGTCAAGGTGTGTTGAGTATAAGAGCCCGAATTCTCAGCAGTATCCTCCAATTGCACAGACTTCTCTCATGAGATGTAATGAGAACTTATTGGAGGATGACATTTGTAGACCGATTAAGAGTCCAGGTAGGAATGTGGATCATGGATTTTGCGGATTAAATCTTGAAAACCTGGAAGACACTGGATTGACCACACGTCATGTACAGCTGGAGTCCCTTCTACCTCCCCCTTCTACTAACCACTTTCCCTCCAAACCGGAGTCTGTATATTCTCCTAGTCCTCCTTCACCTACCAAAAAGACCAAAAAAATTGAAAACTCAGAAAATACCATAAAAATTGAAAAAGGAAACGATCTAAAAAAATTGGATCCTGTGGTTAGGGAAGCACTGGATAGAAAGTTGATTTTTGAGCTTCTCTTAATAATGGCCATTGAGCACTTTCCCGACCTTAAAAGATTTGTGAGAAGTTCGGGCAATAAGAGAACAAGGACTGAGATACATATAGTGTCTATGGCCACATCTTTGATGATAGGGAGAAAAACCAATAGCCGCAGAGTAAAGCGGTTGCCTAGGTTTGATTGTGAAATCAAAGATACCACATTCACCCATGTAAGAATCGATGATGACTTACCAATTAATATCCTCCCGACCTCCGTGTTTGCCAAGCTCAAACTCGGATCTGCCAAGAAGTCAAGAGAGATCATTCAGTTGGCGGATCGGTCTGTTAAACGGTCGAGAGGAACCTTTCAGTCATCGTTACTTTCCAAGGTGCTCTATTACAGGTGGATTTCACGATCATTGATATTGAGCACCGAGGAGAGTTCACCCAGTCTCCGATCATTCTTGGGAAGCTGTTCTTAGCCTTGGCTAAGGCAACTATAGATTGTGAGACTCGGGAGATCGATTTCTCTGCATTGGGAGCACTCCGACCTCACCCGATCTTTGAGGACACACGATATTCCAAGGTAACCTGTAAAGTTGCAGACAGTCATGACATTCGAGAGATAGTTGAGTCCCATCTCTCTACTACACCTGAGATACCGACTGTCCAGACGACCATTGGTTTAGAGACTTCCTACAACCACACACCGCCTACTGCTTGCACCACCACCACGACAGCTTCTAGAGAGGACTCGCGACCTGAAGCTATCATTGAGTCGGACATGACCTTTGTGGATTGCCTTGATCATTTCGATGATCCGACAGAAGAACCCAACAATGTCAAGCCAATTGAGAACATTGTGCCTTATCAAAGACGTGTGCTGACCCTGCAGGAGTATTACCATGCATATGGTGACTCATCTGATGATGAACCTCTGGTCAGAACCTCACGCACACCACATCCAGGACATACACCAAAGGAGACAACTGGGACCAAATTGACCAATCTTGATAAATCGGTTGCTCCATCCTCTAGTCGGTCATATGGTAAAAAGAAGACGGGAGTTGATTCCTTGAGGTGTTCCCCCGAACTCCTTAAGATGTATCAATCTCCTCTTCCTTTTGATGCTTCAGGTTCTAGAAAACCGACTAAGAAGGTTACCTTCGAGACTCCAGAGAAGGAACTTTTTGAGGAATCCTCATCAGGTCCGGATGAGGTGATCTACATGAGTGAGCTTAGTTCGGCTTATCTGAAGCCATATTTGAGCAAGCAGCCATGTGTCGACCCTCGTTGGACGTTCCCCACACCTCACTATTATTCCTCTGCGGACGACTCTGATAGCGACACACATGTATACTATCCTCCCCATCGCTCCCGCAAGAAGGTCCGTCACAAACCTTCTTGATCCTTGTATATTCTTCCTCCTCCTTGTCAATATTTTCCTTCCTTTATTCACCTCCTTCCCTCATGATTCGCATCACTCGCCCCAGTTCCGTATCATTTTCATTTTGTGGCTATACTTAGGATGACTAGATCCTAAGTATAGGGGGGTGAGTGACCCGATTTGCTCCTTCTCTTCTTTTTATTTTCTTTTTGTATATTCTTTCCCATTCTCATCGGTCCCCCATTCTTGTGTTCTTTCCAATACTTAGGCTGACCAGAGCCTAAGTATAGGGGGGCCGATGCCCGTTGTGTATTATCCACATTTTTTTCCTCACTTCTATTCTTTTCACCCACTTGTACTTAGTACGAGCTATGGCTTTTTGTCACCTAGTTCTATGAGGACATAGCACAAGCTAAGTATAGGGGGCATGTATATATTACATATATACTTTACCCATACCTCGTACTTTCAAGTATTTTTATATATATTATACAATAATTATGGGGTGGGTAAAAAAACGAAAAAAATCAAAAACAAGCTTTTCTAACAAAAAAATTCTTTGCCTTTGTTTGTCAAAAAAAACTTTTTGAAAAAAAACTTTTTCTAAAACTTTAAAAAAATCATTCATAAAAAAAACTAAATAAAACTAACTAATAAGTTGGTTTAATCCCTGACACAATTCACTTTCACACAAGACTAGTGATGTTCAAGAACACTAGGTTTATGAGCTCTTGAGATTTTGAGTTAACCAGCCTTATTTGAGTTTGGACTTGATTTAATGATGCTCGAGGATGGGATAAAATCAATGAAGGCTTCAAGAAACCTGAGTGTCAGCATCTTTAGCCAGTATGAGAACATGGTTCTTGTACTATCTCTTGACATCTACCTATGTGCCAGGGTGTGATAAAATAAAAAAAATTGTTGATCAGTGTGCGTCAACTCTTGGTAAAAGCAGTGGAGCTAGCCAAAAATACTACAAAGCAATGAAATGTCAAAGAAAAGCTCTCATTCCACAAAGTCAATTATCAAAAGAGCTTCCACCAAAGGCGAGCGCTCCCAACCATTTCAAAGTGTCCATTTGGACCACCGCTATTAGGACAAAGAGTCGGGCTTGCACCAAAAAAGGGCTCTGCATCGTAAATGCTACAAGTCTAGGTGTAGAAGGTACGATAGGTACTCAAAAAAGGCACACCCCGGTGTACTCCAAGGAAAACAAGTGCGGACGGCTCCAACTTCTCTTGACGGACGCACTGATCAACACCAAAAAAATATGCATTGAGTAATAAGGCACTCGAAAGGATCCTTGTTCCAATGAGAGGGAGAGAAGAAATGACACAATCCTATTCCCTCCATCAACTGGCCTTCCATCTACACTTTTAAGTCTGACAACTAAAGAGACGGTGGATTGGATGCAAGAAATGGTTTATTCCCTAGTGTTGAGGATCAGGTCCTTAGGACAGTCTCTTGGACTGGAACCTTGGGTGACGTTACGACTCTACTCTTGTAACTGCGGTCAACACTTAAAGTCATTTCCCTACTTTATATGTATACAAAGAGAGTCTGATGATTAGGGAAATTGGGTACCTTTTAACTAGAGCTTGGTTCAGCTTAGAATTTTAGGATCTCTAAAACCGAGAGTTCTTGAACAGATCAAGTCTTGTATTCACATCCACAGTCAGGGGTTAACCCAACTTATTCATTCTTTATTTGCTCGAGGACTAGCAAAGTTTAAGTATAGGGGGGTGATGAATCCACGATTCATCATCTTAATATCTTGACCTTAGCAAAATCCTCAAGTAAAATCTCAAATAAATGTGTATAAAATCCATAAATTAACAAAATGACTCTTGTAAATAAAATACATTAATTATTGTATATTATATTGTATAAAATAAATTAACACTAAAAAGCCGCAAATTAAAGGAGTTTTTCACCTGTAAATAGTCCAAGACTTCATGGATTTTTAATAATTTCATTTCAACTCCTTTTTGCCTAATTCTTTCTCTAACTTGTTTATAAAAATGTAAATAAAAATACAAAAATACAAAAAAAAATTCACCTTAAATAAATGCTCCTAGATCCCAAAGAGAAAAAGCTGTAAAGTCCAACTTCCAAGCCAAATTCCCGCTCCGTCTGAACTCTAAATTCACAAAACTCACTTTTAAAGTTCAAGTTAGAAAATTATCTATCCAACGGAAGTGGTTTCATTAAAATCGGAGCTTATTTGCAAAAGTTAGGTTTTGGGACCTAGATGTACATTGTATATTATGTATATATTCATTATTTCTTCATTTTTTATTTTATCTTTCTTAATTATTAAAAATACAAAAAAAATCATACTTGTGTTGTATTTTAATTGTACTATTTTATTGTATTTTTTTCGTTGTAAATATCTCTTATTAAAAAGACAAAAAAATTACATATTAGAAAAAATAAAAAATGTGTACATGTTGTTTGTCTTCCCTTGTAAATTCTCCACCCTTTTTCTTACCTTTTATTTTATTGTATTATAAGTAGCCTACTTTATTTCATTTTATTTTCCTATTATTTTTTCCCCATTCTCTACAATAACTTCTATTCTACCACCAACTCCCATTCCACCCCACATTCTACATCTAACCTCCATTCAACTCCACCAATAATCTAACCTCCATTCATCTCCACCATCTTTCTAACCTCCCTCTCTCTTCTTCTTTATAATCATCTCTACATTCTCATTTTTTTGCCCATCCGCCATTCTAATAGAAAAGGGAGAGAGCTTGGAATGTTTTGTTGGTGACAGCGGCGAGACATCTTCCTCAAGCGACGACCTCCTTCAGGCGAGATCCGCGGAGCTCCACTCCGCGTCACGAGTTCCCCATCGAGCTCGTGTAGCTTCTCCGATTTTATTTCGCCAATCGGATCGAGGCGACTACAGGAGTCCAGCGTAGCTGCTCCGCCAATCTGGCGAACATCAAGTAAGTTATCCCTCTCATATCTCTTTTTATTTTATTTTATCTAACATTTTTTTGTTGTTTCGCCACCACATATCACCTCCACCATACCATTTTTTACATCATCCCATCACCATCACAACAATCTCCATCTTTTTCATCATTTCCCTCATCTATTTTTTTTTCTTTTCTCCCCCTTTTTGTACACATTTGTTTCCTGTTTGAAAATATAAAAAAATTAAAAAAAATAAAACATAAAAAAACCTTTTTTATTACAGCAGCAAAAGAAAAATCAAAAAAAAAATAATAATAAACAGGAGCAGCAGCGGCTGGCGCCGCCGCCGCCCCCCTTCCTCCTCCGCTCCTAGCGGCGGAGCCGCCAAGGGCGTCTCCAGCCCACAGCGACCCTCGCCGCTCCTCGTCGAGTGCGGCGCCACCTGCACCGCCATAGCACACCGCCCTCGCCACCAGACCTCCGGCGCGCCTCCGCGCGCCACCGTCGCGTGCCGCGCTGCCGTCCTGGGCCGCCGTCACGCGCCACCGCCGTCCAACCCTTTTGGGTTCATCTCCAGCAACGCCTGTACGAAGAAGAAGGTGAAAAAAAATTTAATTGTGAAAATTGTAGTTTTAATATTTCATGTTTCTGTAATTTCAAAAAGATCCCTGTGCATAAGTTTAAGTTGTAACTTGTGTTTCTGTTTTGCAAGGACAACCTTGTGTTCATGCATTAATTTGGACCTCATTATGGCATCCCTTTATTCAATGAAAAATGTCCTTATGTTGTGCAACTAATTGTCTACCATCAGACTATTTTCTTGTATTTTATGATATTTGGGTAATTAATTAAAATTGTTCAACTGAAATATTGCATATTTTACCCAATCAGTGGACTTAAATTTATATCTCATACACGGTTGCTTTGAAAATTCCACAAAAATTATATATGATGCCTTGATATGTGATAAACTTACTATCCAAATTTCATCTAAATTGGAGTTGTCCTGTGCCTGAAATAATTTGTAGAGTGAAATTAGTATTTCATTTTTAATTAAATCCACGTATATCATTTTTGCGAAATTTCAAGTCTCCTGGATTGCTTATCTAAATATCTTTCTGAGATAATTTGCACTATGATTAACTTGATATTTTGGATTTATTCGAAATTATTTACTCACTGTCACTCTATTTACACTAAAAATCCATAAAAAACTCATAACTTGTCAAAAAATTCCAAAAATATTACTGTAGTCTCCTTGCATCATGTTTTAGTTCCAGTAATGTTTTCATAATTTTTGCTTTCTGTTTGTGTGATAAATTGCGAAAAAACCCATAAAAAGTGTGCATTTTTCATTGTCGCATTTTAAATCTAAAAAATACAAAAAAAATATGTTTTGTGTTCCTCACTGGATTAGGACTTTAGGAAAAATATAATTTGGCTAAATTGGATTATTTTGACATTAAAATTAATTTTGCCTTGTTGTATGCTTTCTTAGTGTCGTAATTCAACCACATCTTGCATTGGCATTTGTATTTGCATTAAAAAATCTAAAAAATACCGCATTGGATATCTAAATCTAAGTTTTTGAATTAAAACCCAAGTTATTCCTTTGCCTCCCTGAGTTCGACCCCGGACTTGCCCGGGATATAAATTAAGCCGAGACACTCTTCACGGAGATCCTTCTTTCGGTTCTGACCGAATCGCTAAGTACACGTATTACAACGTGACCAAATTATTTATCGTATTCAGCGACTCGTCAGAGGGATATATAGATGAATTTACATGGTGATATTTTTCAAAAAAATTAAAAAAATTGTGGAAAATGGGCCGGGAGAAGCCATGTGGGGAACCTCATATAACCCTACCTATAGTATACATATTACATATATGGGGTTGATGGGGCTGCCCTCTAGGGGAAGCCAACATGGCTACCCCCACCCCATTTTTTGTAATTTTTTTTATTTTTTTGAAAAAATATCACCATGTTTAATCATCCTACATGGTCGATTTAAAAAATCACGCGACCGTTAAAAAAATGACGTCTAGATAGAGGCCGTAGGAGTCTCTGTTTCTGACGAAATTCGAATGACATATAGGAGGGATATAGGGATGAATATACATGGTGATATTTTTTTCAAAAAAATAAAAAATTGCGAAAAATGGGGTGGGGGCAGCCATGTTGGTTACCCCTAGGGGGCAGCCCCATTTTTCCCTACATATATATTGTAATATATCTATCCTTAAAAAGGAGAAATAAACAAATAAAAAATAAAAAATTATAAAAATAAAATAAAAATTATACAATTAAAATAAATAAGTAAAAAATAAAAACCTACAAAATTTAAGTGATTAAGTGAATATTTTACAAATATGCCTATATTAATTATTCATTTATGTATTTATAATTAATATACCTTCTACACCGACTTGTCTCCATATGTTCATACCCTACTCTGATTGTCCTATACACACATTTATAGTAGGGTTATATTAAATTTGATTCACACATTGACTTGATTGCTTGATATTATTTTGTGGGTTGATTGTTGAATTTATTGGAGAGGTTCTTGGGCTATCATCGTAGCAGCTCAGTGGTCCCACCTTGTGTGGAGCACATGATAATAATACCTAAGGATTATTTCTAGTATTTCATAGCCCCATCACCCTATCTAATGTTATCTATCTAATTGTTTCCAAGGTTCTTGCGAAGAGATTTAGTATGGTTCATGATGATATGGTTTCTCTGGTACAGTCTGCTTTCATCTCAGGAAGGCAGATTGATGACAACTTGGTGATGGCCTTCGAGATTATAGCATATTGGCCTTGTCGACAGGTTCGAGGGTGTTGTAGAAGGTGAACTTCTCCAATGCTTGTGATAGTGTGGATTGTCATTTTCTTTGGTCTGTCCTGATGATGAATCTATGATTCATCGCCTTTATTCTTTCATTTTGGGTATAAATACTTTGTAAAATGCATGTAAATATTCATTAAATCTAATTAATTAACATTCTAACTACAAATACTAATATTATATATTTAACACTTCTTTTACCTAAAATAAAAGGATAAAGAGAAAAAGGAAAACAAAAAGGAAAGAAGGATGGACATAATTATGTACCAACTTATCCTAACCCAGAGACCGGATCAATATTGATCAGGTCGATAAAATAAATAAATAGGGAGAGATAAGGATCCTAATTTATAGCAAATGTTAGAAAATCAATACCAAAAATATAAATAAACATATTTTTTACATTGTAAATATTTCACCGTTTTTATTTATCACTAAGAAAATTCCAACTAAAAACACTTCTTTTTACAAAAAGTTATTAATAAAAATATAAATTATTTTATAAAAATATCAGAAAAACAATTCAACACAAAAATAAAATATTAAAATGAAACGAAAAAAGCCGTAAAATTCAACTTTTGAGCTTCATAACATTTTTATAGAAAACCTCAAACGGACAAACTCACTTTTAAACTTTATTTTAATTTAATAGTATTTATTAGAAAATATCAAAAAATATTAGACTAAAATGGGTGAGTTTTGGCATTTGGGCCTCGTTGTATATATTTACTATGTGTAGAAACTTTCAGTATTTTTAATTAATTAACCGTAAATCTAATTCACTTAATTTCTTTTCTAAAAATCTTCTAAAAATATATAGAAAAATATAAAAATATAACTAAGTCAAAACACCAATAAAACTCGAAACCACGAAGCCACTAACTAAATTTTATGGACCTCATAACTCGGCCATATAGACTCTAAATTGGGTAAAATCAGTTTTAAAATTCGTATTATTTAATTATATACATATGACATTGATTTCTATAAAATCGGAGTTAATATGAAAAATGTGTGTTTGAGGACCGTATGGGTATATGTTGTATAATAAATCATAATTTATTATTATTTTTTTATATTAATATACTTTATTAATCCTTTAATATTAAATTAAATTAAACTAAAAATCATTTAATTATTTATTCATTCATTTAATTAATTTATTTAGCATTTTTTTAATTATTAAGTAGTCATTAAGTTGTTTAATTATATATGTAATTAATTATTTAAGTACTAATTAATTATTTAATTACTAATTAATTATTTAATTACGTAATTAATTTTTTAATTATTTGTTAACTCAATATAATTATTAGAATATTTTATTTATTTAAAATAACATAATTTAATTTGAATTTTTTCTTTTATTTCTCTCTCTTCTCTCTTCTCCTATCTTTTTCCCCTTGTGCTTCTTCCAACCTTGCGTCTGCTGCCCATCGCCTCCTTTCTTCTCCGACAATCCAGTCATTAGCTGGTAGCCTAACCACCTCTAGTCACCGAATCTCACCGCCGGTGACCGCGACCACTTTCTTGGTCCCCAAGCAACCCTTTTCTATATAAAGGGCACCATATTCCCCGAATCAAACATCTGCCATTTTTGCAACCACCTCCAGAGCTCCAATCCCTATTTCTAAGAGAGAGAGAGAGAGGAGCGGTGATAGAGCTCTGCCACCATCACCATCGAGAAATGAGGAGATGCCAGTGTCATTCATGTCGTCATGAGCTTTTGCTCCGCCACGTGATAGCCTTCATGACATCGCACGTAGAGGAAAAAACCCAGGGGGTGTGAACCTCCGTTCCTAAGCAGTTTCATTCGCGTCTTCCACCTCTATCCAGGTTAGTAGTCTCTACTCCTTATCTTCCATTTTCCTCCCTCTGTTCTCTTCTATTTTCAATCTCTCTAACCTTCTCCATAATCTCTCTGATTTCATCAACATTCTCTCACCATATTTTCGTTCTGGTCATCATGTCCACTTCCGAATCCATTTCCTCCATCCATTTTTTCTTCACGTAACCATTAGCCGAGGCTTTGCCTTTAAGCAATTCTAAATCCCACAGTGATGACGTCGTCTCGAAGCCTTATCATCTGGAGTGTGACGACTACTGCATATCGAAACTCCGCAACAGTGAACAACCTTACATGATCGAGACCCCAACCTTCTAATCAGAGAATTGATCGGAGATGAATGACAGTCATCAACGTGAGGATCACCATCCGAGATCCAAAGCTAGATATCTAGTCTGAACTGCATTGGAGCCACAAACTCGACAATAGGTGAATCCATCGAGGAATTTTGAAACAAACTGTAGCCGAACACACAGATCGATATCGAGACCTCTGCCTCGAAGTATGCCATCACCTAAGGATTTAATGGATTTTTGAATCACTTGCAACTTGATACATCATGTCAGCATGGGCCTGACCGCAAAAGAATCCGAGGAGAGAGAGATAAGGTCAATCATAC
The DNA here is from genome assembly GCA_037367405.1 of Ottelia alismoides. NCBI lineage: Eukaryota > Viridiplantae > Streptophyta > Magnoliopsida > Alismatales > Hydrocharitaceae > Ottelia > Ottelia alismoides. Next base: position 280,746 of record JAZKJV010007300.1, read on the forward strand.
TTGTACATAACCCCGTGTATTTAAATAAATTTATTTTCCTCAAAATAAATATTAAAAAGTGTTTATCATGTCTTGTACATATTTTTAAAAATAAAACTAAAATAAAAATGAAAACAAATAAAAGAAAAATAAAAATAAATAAAATCCTCTCATTAGTGCACATAGACCATGTATATAAAATAAAATGCCTATTTATTTTCTCCTTGTAAATAATTAATAAATCCAATAAAAATATTTTTCCTTGAAATTCCATTTCGCCGCCAGCATTCTTAAGAAAGGGGGCAGAATGAGGTTAACATCTAGATCGATTCTCAAGCATTGGATCACCTTTGATCCAACACATGTCAGTGCACCACTTGTCGTATCTAGAGCATCCACGCAGCCCCTCCGCTCAACTCCGCACGTGCCTTGCGTGCGCATAGGCTTGACTTTTGGGCAATTTGCGCTAGATACCCCTACGTATTTTGTGATTTCCTAACAGGTTCAGATTATGGCTTAAGCACGTGAGAGCACACGAGCATCCTGAAAATTTTGCGCTAATACCCTCCATATTTTCTGAATTTTACATGCAAGCCCTTTTATTTCTAGAAAATCGTGAAAAATTCCTAAACTATATATAGACATTATACATACCATATACATAATAAATAAAAATATAAAGTATAGAAATATAATAAAAATACGTATAAGTAATCTATCCTATACTATCTACAGTATTAAATAATATCTTGAAAAATTAAAATATTTCTATTTTTAATAATCCTTTTAAAATTCCATAAAAATATAACCAACTCTAAAAATCATAAAAAATATAAAAACACTATTATAAATCATATAAAAATTAGTTACAGTAGTTTTTACCATATTTTATATTTTAAACCCAAAATGAAATAAAAGTTGAATAATAAAACCAATTAAAAATACAAAATACCAAAAAATTCAAAAATACATAACTAAATACATGAAAATCATACAAAAATGTATAACATATCATTTTAAAGATATTTCATCTACTTTTCCTTAAAAATAAAATAAAAATATTTTCGCAGTTTTTCCATCTTAAAAATTCGAAATTAAAATATGTTTTCAATAAAAAAATCAATTTTCAATATTAAAAATAAACCAAACCCTATAAAAATCTAAAAACCTTCTAAAACTTCATAGAAAAATAAAAAAACATAAAAATAATGAAAGAAATATAAATAAATAATATAAATCTTTTTCTAAAATAATAAAAAAATATAAAAATCATTAAAAATAAAAAACAATATAAAATTCTTTAAAATTAAAAAAATATAGAAAAATAACTATAAAAAATAAAAATCAGGAACCCTTCACCCTAGAATTTCTATAGTTTTAACCATAGTTTCTAACAGTTTACTTCCTTGAGTTCGACACTCCTGTACATTCAGTATGCATCAAAGTTTAGGAGTATAGATAACAAATAAATTTCCTGCTAAAATTCCCATGGTCGATACAACGACCGTAGATATATTTAAGCCGGGTGAGGTCTTTCACCTGGCTAAGAGGGGGTTTCTAGACCTGTTGATCTCTTGGATGAAGAGTTGGGTAACCACTGCATGTAACTTAGTTCTAGTGAATAGTCATCCAGAAGGTGGATCCTTCCAGCTGCCAGGGCGGGGGGGGTCATGAGGGCTACCCTTTGGCGTTGCTCCTCTTCGTGTTGGCGGTGGATGTTTTGCCTCATATGGTAAAATAGGTAATGGCGCATGGCTCCACGACGGGCTATTCTCGGGGAGACATCTCCCTTCTAGTTCTCAAATATGCAAATGATACTATCTTTTTTATCGAGGACAGGGCAACCGAGATGAGGGAAATGTCATTGGTTTTGGATATCTTTGGTGAGCTCTCTGGTCTTAGGCTTAATAGAGAAAAATCAAGCATGATCCCCTTTGCCTACTGGACAAGGAGGTTGAAGTGTGTATCTTGGAGTTGGGATGCTCTTACAGTCTGAGACCGATTAGATACCCGGGGCTACCATTGGGTTATGTTCGCCTTCTTCTTTCGGATTGGCTCCAGTAGTGGAGAAGATGCAGAGGAAGCTTGCCAGTTGGAAGGGCTCTTTGCTTTTACGTGGTGGCTGCTTGGTTCTAGTGAAGGTAGTCCTAGCGATAATCCCTATTTTCTTTATGTCAGCGAGAGTTCTTCAATGAGGGTTAGCAACAAGCTTTAGTATATTATAAAGAGGTTTTTTTGGGGCAAGGCTGATGGGGATGGCCATGATATGCATCTTGTCGATTGGGAGATGATTACACTGCCCAAGGAAGATGGGGGACTTTGTGTGACTAGATTGGAGTTCATGAGCCGTGCAGTTATGCTGAAATGGGCTGCGAGAATTTCGGACGACAAGGAGGACATATGATGTAGACTCATACATAGTATCTATGGGGTCGATGCACACTCTATCGGTGCTTTACATCCTGTGCAATTTGAGTCGACATTGTGGAAAGGTATTCATGTAATTCTCCCAAATCCTACACATATGTTCTCCCCCGTTTAAGTGATCGCTATAGTTTTTTCTTCTGGACTGATGAATGGATGAGAGACAGACCTCTGGCCTCTCGTTTCCTGCTTTTATTTGCTTTTACAGAGGACAAAAACGCTCATGTTGTTGATTCTTGGAATAAGGTGTATGGGCACCCACCTTCACCGGCAGCTTCTCTGAACAAAGTATGCAAGATTTTCTATATTTGATGGAATCTTTGTCTAGGACTGAGGGCTTCACTGTTGTTAGTGACCAGTGGGTATGGAAAGAGAGTGATTTCAATGTCAAGAAGACCTACAATATGTTGATCAGAGGAATATAATCACTTCACGAGGACCTGGCTAAGGATTGCTAGATGATTTGAGAGTTAAACATTCAGGCTAGCATTAGAGTATTCATGTGGCTCCTGAGGCATGGCTACTCATGAGGAAGAGGCGGGCTCATATCGTTCAATCAAAGGATAACTCTTGTAGTGCATTATGACTTTTCAAGAATGGTGTAATTTCTGCACAGAAAGGTTTTATTTTGAGAAAGTAGTCCATCATGCACAAACTCTCCACGAGTCCTAATTGTGATAATCTTTTTCTATTAATTTAATGGCACGAGCACCTATGTGTTTCCCTCCTTTTCTGGTTTAAAAAAAAGAAAACATGATATATTATTTTATTATAGTAAAAGATTATAATTAACTATTAAACCATACATATTGCATATAGCAAAGTTTATAATTTTTGTAGCGCTTCATTTCATACTTTAATCAATCAAACTATAAAGTATGATTATTAAAATAGTCATTAGACCTAATACGTATCAAGTAACTATACTCTACAATATATCAAAATTAGGATCAAAACATTCAAATATAAATAACGACAGAGGCTTTGCCATATATAGACTAATAACAATAAATGTTATTTATTGAAAAGTTATATTTTATTTGTTTTCAAGTTACAAAAAATATAATATCCATTTTTAAAGGCTAATAATCACGACGAGTATCTTTTTTTTGTTAAAATTTGTACATTTCACCAATTACTAAACAACGATGAGAGAAGAATAAACGAATAAATTTTGTTATATAATTCATTGCCAGTACTACGACAACAAATATGATATTCATTGTGAATTTAGAGATGAGATTTTTACACTTGTTCCCTTCTGGGTTTTTGTAGTTACTTATGCTCCTACTTTCTTTTTGCAACAACACGTGTCCCATTACCTTCTTGGACCGTCAACATATGTGCCATTCCGTCAGTTTAGTTAACTATGAGGTAGATTGGTCCGTGGGTTGTTCATATGAAGGTCTAGTTGAGAAAGAATCACCCAACTCTATCTTGGGATAGTCCAATCTATCAAGAATCAACTATCAATATGGGGGTTAGTGTTGGAGGTGGTGGTCATAGGGTGTTGATGGGTCAAGGCTAGAGGCGGAGGATTGGTCGAGACGGAGGCGGAACACATAGAGGGTTAGGGAGCAATGATGATTTTTGGCTAGGGTCATAGCGATGGTGGGTGGAGGGTGTCAGATATAGGATGTGGAGAGAGGTGGAGGAGAGTGTGGAGTGTGTTAGACAAAGGAGGTTGGCAAAATGTGCTTGGTGGAGGGCGGTCGGAACTGAGGAGGTTGGGATAGATATGAAATGTGTTCGGTAGTTAGCTTTGATGGTGGGGGATAAATGATCCAACGGTTGGGATGACAGAAATGGTTGGCAAAGTAGATTGGGATTGGGCGAAGAAGAAGTGCTTTGTCTAGAGGGGATCATTGGTGTAGAAGATCAACGAGGGGTGAGGACGTGGAGGAAGAAGATAAGAGAACATAATTCCAATTAAGCCCTACCAGTTACGCATGTGCCCTTAATCTAACATCTATTGGGAGGGGAGGGGTAATTTTTTAACTAGAGGCATACATCTACTAATGTTCAAGAAGGTAGGAAAACACATGTTGTTGAAAAAATGAAGAAGTAAAAGTGTAATTATGCAAACCAGAAAGGGCACAAGCATGGAAAATCCTTTAGAAAATAAAAGATAAATTCACAACGAATAAAATCTCCATCGTCATAGATTTTAATGATGAGATTGCGTTCGACTAATTTTATTTCAGTGATATATATTAATGTATATACAAATGTTATCAGGTATGAAATTGGGCTATCATATTCTTAAAAATAAATGTGGATATAAATAAATGCGAATTGATGATGGATAATCACAAAAAAGTTTTATAGATTAACTCAAATATATATGAATTGAATATCTTACCATGCAACAAATATACTAAATGTATATATACATGTTAACAGTTATATCAAATGGAGAGAAAATCGGCGTAAAATTACAAATTCATACAAATAAATATAGAGATGCGCGCACACACACACTCGATATACAACACAGAAACTTAGATATTTTACAAATATCAAAGTGGCATTCGCACATTTATCCCTTTCAATGTCCAAAGATATAGTCAATAAAACGTATACAACATGGGGTCAAGTTTTCACTCATGGAATTTTGATAATCGCTCACTGACGGACACAACAATGATTCGAATTTCACTAGTGGTCAGGGAAAATGTCACCAATGGAATGCTAAATAAGGTATTGCTACACAACATGATCTTTTTATTTAGGAATATTATATTTTATGCTATTCATTAATAATCCTGATAGAAGTATATTTTAGTAAAATGAAAAATATTGCAAGGATATTTTTGTTAATACATTGATCGTAGGATAGCTATATAAAATGATAAATTACTATGGTAATTTGTGATAATCTTTTGTAAATATCAGTGCAAAAATTTTGGAGTCGTTTCCTCTAAAATTTGCCATTTATGAAAATCCAACGACTAACAGTAACTAAAATGAAAAACAACGGTAAAATAAAGTAGGCAATAACGATACTTAGTTTGCCCTCAAAGTTGAAATTTCTAACTCAACATTTTACATCCCGGGGTGAAAAAACTTGAGTTCATCGGTGCAAAGCACGCACGCAGAGGGATGCATAACATTGGGACTTGGGAGATGATGAGCGAGCAAAGAGACGATGGAGTAATCAGGCGTATTACATTACATATATAACATGACAAAGAATGCACGGATTCTTCCCCTACTGGAGGAGACAGTTGTGGAAAGGGCGACAAGGCCCCCCCATCCACATTTACACGTACACACCGTCGTCCTCATCCTCTTCTCCATTGAAACAATGTGACCGCAAGAGAGAGAGAGATCTGCTTCTTCCCCCAACCAGACGTGTCTTTCACATCACTAACCATGTGAGGATGCGAGTGAGAGGATTAGACTAACAATATGTTGTGGTGGAAGAAGGGTGCAGTGGGAGAAGGGTCCATTCACGTGCAGGAGGAAGAAGAAGAGCAAAGGTCCTCTTTAGCTGTTCCTCACAAAGTTCTTCTTGCCGTCCATCTGTTTCTTTGCATCTACTGCAACTGTTTCATCCGTCGATTATTATTATTACCATTGGTAGCGGTTCTTACTTAATACTGCACATCACCAGAGTGCCCCATGGCAGAGCTCAATAATGGCGAGGGACCCCATTCTTGTGCATGGATGTGTTGGTATGAACAAGGATATACGCAACACGACGATGCATCAGATTATTATTTTTCCTCCGTTGATCTGCCTCTTGCGTCGAGGCAAAGATTGAAGGTGAAAGCCTCGTATTTAGATAAAACCATTTCAAAATTGCGAATACGGTAATGTAGTCTGATAGTTTCCCATCAAAACCATTTCAAAATTGTGAATACGGTACTCTAGTCTATAGTTTTTCATCATTCTCTACACTGAACTTCTAATAGTCGATAATGAATAACTAATATCAATCAATGTTTTTAAATCGAATCGGATACCGAACCGGAAATCTTACTAAAATGGTTCGATTGGATTGAACCATGTAATCAAACTTTTTCAACCGGATTGTGACGCCGTCATTATTTAAAACATGATTAAATCGGATCGATGAAAAAAAGTAGTTGAACAACATAATCAAACCGAAATGAAATAATATATATAATATACACTTAAATATACTTCAAATATAAATAAAATAAATAGACAATGTATATATTTCAGACTACGCAAAATACTTTTTCGTATGCACCATAAATATCATACATATCATATACATATATATTATTTGGACTAGTTGCTTTGGAACATAATAGTAGTTTAATTATGTTTAAATCCCATTACAAGCAAAAGTTTGTGTTATAGTGGTTTGTTAGGAGTTTGAAATTGGTAACCAAAGGTCATGGGTTCAACTCTCACTATTAGCATTGTTTTTAATTAAATTAAAAATTAACCATAACTTTTATTGAACCTTGTTAAACCGAGTTAAATATAATAGGTTGAACCAGACTGGTTCTTTAGAACTTGAAATTCGAACCAAAACTGACAAAAACCGGTTAACTGGACCGATCTAGGCTCGGTTCATTGCTCGAATGGTCGGTCTGATCCGGTTTCAAAGACATTGATATGAATGTTTTCATTGGTTTTTGCAATCATTGAATATATAAGATTAAAAAATATCACAATATATATGGGAAATTGTATATAAATATATTTAGGAAAAATAAAAAATAGGAAAACGAGGTGGGGGAGCTAAGTTATCTCCCTCTAGAGGACAACCACATCTCTCTATGTGTGTGTGTCATATATATAGGGAGCTGGGAGCCTAAGCCCAGGGTGTAGGTAACTACTGCTGAGCTGCCCAAACGACTAAGGTAAAGGAATCACTAAGGTCGTTGTGACCTCAGTCACTCGGGACTCAGAGCTAAACAAGAAAAATAAATCGGACCACTAAACAAGGTAGGAACACGAGAAAACCAAATAGCAGTCCTAGCTATGGGATTGACCTGGTATAGCACCCAGGGTCGAACTCGAGGAGCACGGATTGGCCTTGCGGCCTACGAAGTAGTCTAAAAATGGATAAAAATATAAACAAATAATTTTTGGTGGGTTTCTATTAATTATATTTTTTTTAGAATTTTTAATAATAAAGAAAATAAGGAAGTAATATAAACAAGCAACTTCACACAATTATTTAATTACTCTAAAATACTCTAAAAATTCAAATAAAAATATTTTTAGAATTTTTATATTTTTACTGTTTTTTGGTGAATTTTTGAGGATTTTATGATTTTTATAGATATTTCTAAGAATAAAATAAGACAAAAATAACTGAAAATTGTCCAATCAGGCTTCTAAGACCATTTAAAAATACTAAATGGTCTGATCAAGGCCTGAAGGTATTTTTCCTGTGAAGTATGATCAACAAGGAACAATCAAGAAAATGATTTATTAATTTTTTGTTTTTCTATGATTTATTAGAATTTTCATACGATTTTCAAGGTTTTTCAATTTTTATATTTTCTATATCCAAAAATGACCAAAATTGGTTAGAAAATCAAGCACAGCGAAACAAACAAAATCTGAATTCTTTTAGAATTTTTGAAGGGGTTTTTATTTTTTTTGTGAATTTTAAATATGAACATGCAGAAAAAGAGATTTTTTGAATTTTTTAAAAATAATTAAAATGCTCAAAAATGTACCAAATTTTTAGTGAAAATTTTACACAGTGGCGGGAGCCACGTATCCAATTTTCACAAAATTTGGACTTGATTTGATATTTTATTAAAATCAAACAACAAGGCACAGTGCATAGGGACCCAAATGCAAGGAAAATATGTTCTAGGGAATGAAATGTAACAAATACAAGAAACTTGGGGTCCCTCATGCAAAATTTCCAAAATCCCATGCGCAAAGCACGTGTCCTGGGCACGGAGGGACCTATGTGCAATAAAAAATACTTCCTAGGACTTAATAGCAACAGGTGCTAAAAGTCCAGGGAAGATATTGCAATTTCTCCAATTAATTCAGCGCATGTTCAATAAAACCATGCACAGGGGTATGGATGCAAATAATGAAAACAATATTTCATTCCATAACACCTTACAACTTTAGCCCAAATATTGCAAATACACCACAAAATTCACGTGACGATGCACGTGTTCCACGTAGACAGGGGTACAAATTCAAATAAAATAAGCACGAGGTTCTAAGTGCAAAATATCCAGAATAAAATGACTATATAAAATATTTATAGGACTCAACAATAAAGACAAAACAGGAGGGGGCCTAAGTGATATTTACCCCTTATTATGATCTGAGGGCGGAGGACGCGCCACGTGGCTGATCTGACAGCTGGGGGTAGCGGGCGCCTCCTTGTGTAAACCTCGCTCGGATCTGACGGTGGAGGGCTCGCCACGTGTAGGATCGGACGTCTACCGTGTGCTGTGGCTAACCCTTCACTGATCTGACGGTCTAGTTCCAGCCTCCAATGATCGAACGGTGGCTGCTACTCCTCAGATGGACGGCGTGGATCAGAACTGGAGCGGCGAGGCTGGATGGACAGCTGGGGAAGGTCCTCCAAGAACAGGTGGCCGGCGAACTTCGTCGGCCCATAACTCGTGCGATGGACCTCCCCGGCTGCTGCTAAGATGCGGAGGAGCTCCGCCGTGACGTCCCGCAGCTGCTACTGGTCTCCGATGAGGCCGGGAATGTCGGAAATGCTCCGGCGACGATGGTGGCCTTGAGCTCCTGTGCTCGAATGGGAAGACCTCTAGATGAGGCCCTTCTGACCTGAAAAGTGGCACACAAAGCTCCTGGGTTGAGGGAAAAGTGCCTCGACCCGGTTAGAGGCGAGGTGGGTGGTATGTGCGTCGAGATGGTCGATCTCCGGTGAAGCGACAACGAGGGAGATCGAATCCCAGTTCCGTGGCGAACTGGGTTGGATGAAGGGGCGAAGAACGTGCAGGGGAGAAGGGCGATGATGATGGTCGGGTTGATCGATGAAATGGGTGGACGGAGCGGAGCGAATCGATGGTCGTCGGCGAAAGATGAAATTGGGTGAAATCAGAAATTAGAGAAACATAGGAAGAAGCAGGCTTACCGGGTGATCGGAGTCGACTGTGGAAGAGCTTCTGAAGCTCTGGGTCTTTGCCTCGAGGGTCGTCAATGCCCGAGGCTCGAGCACTGCTCTTGGGCTGCGCACGGCGGCACTAAGCTGCCGGATCAGTGGCCGGGGCACTCTCTCCTCACTACGACACCACCGGTCGCTAGCTGTCACTCAGGCGGATGTGGTGGAGGTCCTGGGTAGGGAAATGCGGAGCCAAAAAATGCATGAAATGTGCAGCGGAGCTGGGGATTTATATGGCTAGGGGTCCGTCTAGAAGAGGTTCAGGTGAGCTTATCGGAGCACAGACCCCGAGAACCCACCCCGGGCGTGGATCGTGGATGAATCAGGAAGGATTAGGACCCGGGGTTAAGGGGTTTGGCTATCGGATCGAGTGGCGAAAATTGGAAGAAGTCGGATCGGGGCAACTGGATCCGCCTCTGGTGGTCCTGGGGGGAGAGTTGACCGGGGGTCAACATTCCCCCGTGGACCAACCAGATGCAGCCACGTATTAATTATTTAGAAAATAAATATTAATTAGAAAATGGCCGAATTTCACAAACGTCAAAACATGAAAAATGTTTCTTTTATTTTAAATTATTTTTTTTGTGATTTTTATTTATTTTTTTGAAATAAAAATTAAGTATTTACAATATAGTATTATTATATATATAGGTATATACAATATTGATTTTTGATTTTTTAATTCTTTATTTTTATATATTTTATTCCAATTTTATATTTTATTTATTTATAGAATAAAATTTGGAATAATATGGTATTTTTATTTTATTTTTATTAATTATTTACAAGTGTTAAGAAAATCCTTTTATATATATACATATATGGTATACGTACAATGTAGGCTTTGATTTTTTTATTTCTTTTTATTTTATTTTTGTTTTTGTGATTTTTATTTTATTTATTTACATTATGGAATATAGAATATGTACCAGTTTTGTGGAATTTTATTTATTTATTTGTAAGAGAAAATAAATAGGTATGTGGGTTTTATGTATGTGGTGTATATACAAAGGGTGAAGGGATTTTTTATTTCTTTTTAATTTTCTCATTTTTATTTTAATTCAATATTTAAAAATATCTACATATAAATACAAATCCATTTTCATTTTTATTTGGAGGAAAATATTTTTATTTATATACAGGCATATATGTACATAAATGAGCTTCCTTATCTCTCTCTACTTTGGTTTTTATGCGGCCAGGCCCATGCTGAGCTCTCCCTTGGGATTAGGTCGCTCAATATTTATTCTAAATATCTCCCTCTTTTTCTTTTGTTTATTATTCTTTTATTTATGCACAAAAACTTGCTAATTATTCTTATTTACACAATGCATGCTTTTTGACAATTATTGATATTTACAGGAATGTGTTTTGCATGGGTTTTGTAGCTAAAATAAAAAAGTAAAGAGTGATGAATAGGTATTCATCAACTACCTACACCCGGCCTTTTTTGCATGATTTTTGAGTTTTTTTGTATGAAACCTTAGGGGAATTTTCTTAATATATTAAGAGGAATATGTGTTTCAGGTTTCATGCAAAACAAACATTCCTAACACATTCATCTAGAAGGTGTCAATTTCAGTAATTCTGAGACCGTTAAAATTTGATAGTCTTGATGAAGATGATAGGAGTCTCGAATTAAGTTGAATTTTGAATGACACTATGGTGGTACATAGTGATCTAATTCCCCCAAGATTTCATTTCAAAAAAATAAAAAATCTATGAAAAAATGAGTCGGGTGTAGGTAGTTACTTACACCCCTGAGTGTAGGCTCCCTTTTCTTATATATATATATATATATATATATAGGGTCATATGTGGCTGCCCCCTAGGGGCAGCCAACATGGCTGCCCCCGCCTTATTTGGGCAAATTTTTTTATTTTTTTTGAAAAATAACACCATTTACATTCATCCTTATATCCCTCCTATATACCATTCGAATTTCGTCAGAAACAGAGACTCCTACGGCCTCCATCCGGACAGTAATTTTTTAACGGTAACAGGATTTTTTTAAATCGATACCATCGAGATGGAGGCCGTAGGAGTCTCTGTTTCTGACGAAATTCGAATGGCATGTAGGAGAGATATATGGATGAATATACATGGTTTTATTTTTCAAAAAAAATAAAAAAAACGCCGAAAAATGGGGCAGGGGCAGCCATGTTGGCTGCCCCCAGGGGGCAGCCCCATTTTTTCCATATATATATATATATATATATATATATATATATATATATGGATTAAATGGGGTTGCCCCCTGGGAGGAGCTAACTTGGCTCCCCCCGCCCCATTTCGTCCGGTTTTTTTTATTTTTTTGAAAATTTCTTCCGTGGAGTTTCATCACTATATACCTATATTATGTCATTAAAATTTCGTGCGAAACAGAGACTCCTAAAGCCTCCATCCCGACAGTCATTTTTTAACGGTAATAGAATTGCTAAAAACGACTCATCTAGATGGAGGTCGTAGGAGTCGTTGTTTCACAAGAAATTTTAATGACATAATATAGGGATATATTGATGAAAATCTACGGAAGAAATTTTCAAAAAAAATAAAAAAAATACGGGCAAAATAGGGCGGGGGGAGCGAACATGGGGGCAGCCCCATTTTACCCTATATATATGGGAAAAAGGAGCCTCCAACAGCGGGTACAGGTAAACTACCTACACCCAGCCTATTTTTTCATCATTTTTTGATTTTTTTGAAATGAGTCCTTGGGGGAATTAGATAACTATATATCTCCATGGTGTCAATCAAAATTCAACTTAATTTGAGACTCCTATCATCTCCATCAACGCTACCACATTTTAACGGTTTCAGAATTGCTGAGAAATGAGCTCTTCTAGATGAACATGTTAGGAATGTTTGTTTTGTATGAAACTTGAAACACATTTGAATTTCGTCAGAAACAGAGACTCCTACGACCTCCATCTAAACAGAGTCGATTTAAAAAATCCTGCGACCGTTAAAAAAATTTCATATGGATGGAGGTCGTAGGAGTCTCTATTTCTGACTAAATTCGAATGACATATAAGAGGGATATAGGTATGAATGTCCATGGTTTTATTTTTCCAAAAAAAATTTGCCAAAAAATGGGGTGGGGGCAGCCCCATTTTTCCCATATATATATATATATATATATATATATATATATATATATATATGGAAAAAATGGGGCTGCCCCCTGGGGGCAGCCAACATGGTTGCCCCCGCCCCATTTTTCGGCGTTTTTTTTATTTTTTTGAAAAATAAAACCATGTATATTCACCCATATATCCCTCCTATATGCCATTCGAATTTCGTCAGAAACAGAGACTCCTATGGCCTCCATCTCGATGGTATCGATTTAAAAAAATCCTGTTACCGTTAAAAAATTATTGTCCGGATGGAGGCCGTAGGAGTCTCTGTTTCTGACGAAATTCGAATGGTATATAGGAGGGATATAGGGATGAATGTACATGGTGCTATTTTTCAAAAAAAATAAAAAAATTTGCCCAAATAAGGCGGGGGCAGCCATGTTGGCTGCCCCTAGGGGGCAGCCACATATGACCCTATATATATATATATATATATATATATATATATATACATATATATATCCAATGAGGTGCACCTTTCCTGCGTGCATGGAAAGCCCACCATCCTAACCATCCATAGTCAATCTGATGGTTATCATTAATGGCTCGTTATCTATATTTTTTAAATGTCGAAAAACCCATTATGGTCATTTTGGTATATTCTATATTTAGAATGCAACAAAATATCTCCTAAATTATCTCACATCTCTCTCTCCTGTCTCTCTCTCTCGACGACGGCTCTCTCTCGACGACGACTCTTTCTCTCCTGTCTCTCTCTCTCTCTCTCTCTCTCTCTCTCTCTCTCTCTCTCTCTCTCGACGACGGCATGTGGGAGGAGGCTGCTCTGACGTCCTCCATCGCCTCCCCAACAGATCACATTCACCTACGTCACGAAGATCATCGATGACAGCATGTGGGAGGAGACTGGTCGATTCCACAGGTTCAAATGTCGGAGATCGTGCTGGTGGATGTGAAGGTAAGCGGGGAGGGGAGGAGAAGGTTGAAGGAGTGCGTGAATTGAGGTGTGTGGGCGGAGGAGGGCGTGCATGGAGGAGGTGGGTCGTGGAGGAGAAGGGCGGAGGAGGTGTGGGTAGAGAGGATGCTGGAGATGGAGGACGTGTCCAGGGTTTTACAATATAATGACCTATTTTGCAATCTCGAGTTTTTTTTACAATCCCAGATCGTATTTTACAATAGCATATCATCTTTTTTACAAAATTCACTGTTTTTTTACATTTATACGTGTGGAGGAGGTGGATCATGGAGGAGACGGTTGAAGGAGTGCGTGAATGGAGGTGTGTGGGCGGAGGAGGACGTGCATGGAGGAGGTGGGTCGTGGAGGAGAAGGGCGGAGGAGGTGTTGGTAGAGAGGATGCTGGAGATGGAAGGTGTACCCAGGTTTTTACAATATAATGACCTATTTTGCAATCTCGAGTGTTTTTTTACAATCCCAGATCGTATTTTACAATATAAATGACCTATTTTGCAATCTCAGAATGTTTTGCAATCTCGAGTTTTTTTTACAATCTCAGATCGTATTCTACAATTGCATATCATTTTTTTACTAATTGTGATCTTATTATACAATGCAGGATGCAAAATTACAACAGGGTTTCGAATTTTACAAAGATGCTTGGTATTTGTGAAAAACGCACATAATAGGATCTGATGGATTTACAATCTTCATACTGATTTTACAAAACGTCCATGATCTTTTACAATAGTGTTATCAAATTTACAATTATTATAATATAAATATTACTAATTCTGATTTTATTTTACAATGCAGAATGCAGTTTTACAATATCAAAGGGAATTTTACAAAAAAAAATATGCTATTCTACATTGCGCGAAAATGCTACCATGTTGGCGAATTCAGTAACTAAAAGGCAACAAAAAATACCAAATCAGACACGCTAAAAATGGGAAAAATATAAATACGAAATAAATTTCAAATTCGAAATTAAATTCAAATTTAAAACGAGAATGTATGGACTAAAATACCCTTTTGGATGAAGAACCACTAGATCGAGATCTAACGAAACTCGTGATGGGCTTTCCACACACCCAGGAAAGGTGCACCTCATTGGAAGGACCCTATATATATATATATATATGAGGTAAATGGGGCTGCCCCCAGGGAGTAGCCAACTTGGCTACTCCCATCCCTATTTTTCACTCATTTTTTTATTTTTTTGGAAAATAAAAATTTATATATTCATCATTATATCCCCCTCACATTCTATTAAAATTTTGTCAGAAACAGAGACTCCTACGGCCTCCATCCAAACATGGTCGATTTAAAAAATCCTGCGACCGTTAAAAAAATGACGTCTGGATGGACCCGGCGGTGAGCTGAGTGGGCTAGTGCGTCAAAGTCGGTAGAAAGAGTTCACAAAGCGTGCGGAGCGGGTGGGAGTCTATACATCATCATGAAACCGGCGACACTGCTCGCTCCAAAGTAGGTTCTTGATTGGAGGAAAGAATGCGGCCTTGACTTGACTCGTCTTGCTTGCTCGACGCACGTCTAAGGCCAACTCGACAGAGAGAGGGACTTTCTATCTGTCCCGCTTGCTTTCACAGACTATCGGCTAGGTGCGGCGGTCAGGATGATCTTCTATGATATATAGTCCACATGCTCCTTGCATACTAATGATTTATTTGCCAGGTCCTCGACTTTCACTTTTGAGTCAACCCTATATTTAATCAAGCTTTCTCTCTACTTCGCTCTGTCTCCTCTCGAATGGTCCGACCGAGGACTCAATCTTCTGCTAATCGCGATCAGGTCAGCTTTAACTAGACTATAGTCGACGCCTTATATATATATATATAGGGTAAAATGGGGCTGCCCCCGGGGGAGTAGCCAACTTGGCTACTCCCACCCCTATTTTTCCATCATTTTTTTATTTTTTTGGAAAATAAAAATTTGTGTATTCATCATTATATCCCTCTCGCATTCTATTTAAAATTTCGTCAGAAACAGAGACTCCTAAGCCCTCCATCCAGACTCATTTTTTTAACGGTCGCTGGATTTTTAAATCGACCATGTTTGGATGGAGACCGTAGGAGTCTCTGTTTCTTACGAAATTTTAATAGAATGTGAGAGGGGTATAATGATGAATATACAAATTTTATTTTCCAAAAAAAATAAAAAAATGAGGGAAAAATAGTGGTGGGAGTAGCCAAGTTGGCTTCTCCCTATGGGCAGCCCCATTTACCTCATATATATATATATATGGGAATGGGGAGCTTGCACCATGGTGTATACTTCTTGTATGCACCAGCTTTAACAGCCGTTGGATCTGTGGACATCCAAGGTCTCCTGCTCATCCTACTTTTCAAAAAAATCTCCCAATTCCCAAGAACAAGCATCAGAGAACAAACACCGCCTTTCTTTCCATTTCCCTCCCTCGTCGTTGCCATAACACCCCCCAAACCTAACCCTCACACCTCCCATCTTCCTCCTTGCGGCGTATTTCCATCTGTACTCACCATCACCGCCCTCTCAGCTGCCCAAATGTGTTGCAACGAGGAGCCCTCGAGACCGTCGTCGACCTACCTTGTGTAAATAGCCGACACAGCAGGGGTCACTGTTCGCACCGGCAACTCGCTTCGCCCACCTACGGTGAGGAGCCCACCTCCGCCCCTCTCCCTCTCCGTGGTCGCCGACCACCTACGGTGGGGATTTTATCGACGTCTCTCCAGTTCATGCGTCAAAGTGTCAATTGCTTCACCATGGTACCGACATCCTGCCCTCTCTCGGGATGCAATCCCCCGTGGCGCCACATCTGCGGTCCCTCCATATGACCGCTCATACGCACTGGTTTTCCCTTGTGATGTCACCCTCTCTTTCAACGATTTCCCACCATGAAATCATTTGAAGACACATCCACCATCGATATAGTTCCTTGTACAATAGTAGATGTTGATATAGTGACCTGTGATAGATTTCTTTGTAATGATATGATTTAGTTCTTTATACGACAAAGATGTTATTAATGGTATGTGAGTTTTCTTGATGGCTTCATACTGCAAATTAGGGTCCAAACATCTTATATTAACGTGATTAGTCATCACTATAAGATGTTGTATCGATTCTCAATGTATAATGTCAATGTTGTTATAATGTATAGTTTTTTCATGTATTGTTATTGTATTTGTACAGTAATGGTATGTTTGTCAGTTGATACTCATCCTTAGTCGCGAAGTCCTTTGCAATGTAATTTCTGAAATGGTTAGCTTTGGATACATAAAAATAGATGAATTGGTTGCCTCTAGAGATTTGTGATTGACAAAGATAAGTACACGACAGATGGCTAAATGTTATGGCAAGTGATTCGCTATTCAACATATTTAGTGTCGTAGCCTGTCAAATGGTTTAAGTGAAAAAAAAAAGAATCTGATGAGCTGCATGCACAACAGTTTCAGTTCAATACACAACATATGAAATTTAAAGATTCGTATCGAGAAACTTCATCGCTTGATGTAAAAGAAATTAGGTGAACGCATGCCACGAACATTGCGATAAAAACCATTTCACCAACTCTTTATCAAGTCCATTCATTGATGATCATTTATCCCATATAATGTGAGACACATATCCTGATTCTGCATCTATGCAGATGTATATTTTCACAGCCAAGTCCTACTCATATATAAACTCGTGAATTATATGGTTTATTTCGACTTCATTTTACTGAAAGATATTTGTACGTATATAGTCACCAAACTCATCGATCTACCTCGATAGGACTTTGCTATGAAGAGAATTATTTTCACTGACAATAGTAGTTTTAGAAGATCGAACCAATTATCCATGAGTACATTAAGGTTAAAATCTTATCATAATTTTCTACTGTATGTATATTTGAGCAATATTGTTTTCACTCACTGTCTTCTTCCTTTACGTGTTTGTGCAATCTGGATCTCTGGATTTTTTGTTTCAATAGTAAATCTGTTAACTTTGCCATCGGAGTTGCATGTGAATTCTTCACGTTCGAAATCATAAAATTGATAATTCTGGATCAATTAGCATTTTATATAGCTTAAGCAATAACGTAGGAGAAAGTATGAGCAACATGAAGATTCGCTATATGCTTTTGTAGGCAAATCCCCTCTTTTTTGTACTTGCTTATTTCCCAAATCATAAAGATAAAAAACATCAAAAGTGGTTGAATCTAGAACCATAAGGCCATCGTGTGATTTTCAATCAAGTATCAACTTTGGATGGTTCATATGGTGTTATAAATGGACTACTCCGTGTAAGCATATATCAACATAAGTACCTCAATAAGTTCCGCTAATCTAATTGAAGTTTGCAGTTCACAAACATAACAACGATGACCAATCTTTCTATACTTTTGCATTTTATCACCCCTCCAACAATTTCAGCACCAGCAGCCTGTCTATATTACAAAGCGAGAGAAAATAGGGAAGGAAAGGGGAAGGGAAGCTCGCAGCAACTTGAGGACGGCTACAATTGACACTTTGGACGCATGAACTGGAGAGGCGTCGATAAAATCCCCGCCGTAGGTGGTCGGCGACCACGAGAGGGAGAGGGGCGGAGGTGGGCTCCTCACCGTAGGTGGGCGAAGCGAGTCGACGGTGCGAACAGTGACCCCTGCTGTGTCGGCTATTTACACAAGGTAGGTCGACGACGGTCTCGAGGGCTCCTCGTTGCAACACATTTGGGCAGCTGAGAGGGCGGTGACGGCGAGTACAGATGGAAATACGCCGCAAGGAGGAAGATGGGAGGCGTGAGGGTTAGGTTTGGGGGGGTTATGGCAACGACGAGGGAGGGGAATGGAAAGAAAGGGTGGTGTTTGTTCTCTGATGCTTGTTCTTGGGGAATTGGAGATTTTTTTGAAAAGTAGGATGAGCAGGAGCCCTTGGATGTCCGCAGATCCAACGGTTGTTAAAGCTGGTGCATACAAGAAGTATACATCATGGTGCAAGCTCCCCATTCCCTATATATATATAATATATATATATATATGGGTTAAATGAGGCTACACCCTGGGTATAGCCAATTGACTACTCCCACCCTCATTTTCCCCCATTTTTAATTTTTTTGGAAAATAAAAAATATGTATATTCATCACTATATCCTCTAACATGTCATTCAAATTTCGTCAGAAACAGAGAATCCTATGCCCTCCATCTGAGGGGGGATCATTTTCAGCAATTCTGAGACCGTTAAAATTTCACAGTCTTGATGGAGGGGATAAAAGTACCGAATTAAGTCGAAATTTGAATGACATCATGGTGACATATTGTGATCTAAATTCCAATAGGTTTCATTTCAGAAAAATAAAAAAAATATAGGGGAAAAGAGGTGGGAGCATGTAAGTTAGCTACCCCCAGGGAGCATACTCATTTTTCCCTATACACACACACACACATGGCTGCCCCCACCCCATTTTTTGCAATTTTTTATTTTTTTGGAAAAATATCACCATGTATATTCATCCCTATATCCATCCTATATGTCATTCGAATTTCGTCAGAAACAGAGCAGAGACTCCTACGACCTCCATCCATACGTCATTTTTTTAACGATCGCAGGATTTTTTAAATCGACCATGTCTGGATGGAGGCCGTAGGAGTCTCTGTTTCTGACGAAATTCGAATGGCATATAGGAGGGATATAGGGATGAATATACATGACAATATTTTTCAAAAAAAAAGCCCAAAAATGGGGCGGGGCAGCCATTTATATATTATATATAGGGTCAAATGGGGCTGCCCCTTGGGGGAGCTAACTTAGCTCCCCCGCCCAATTTCGCCCGGTATTTTTATTTTTTTTGAAAATTTCTTCAGTGGAATTTCATCACTATATTCCTATATTATGTCACTAAAATTTCGTGCGAAATAGAGACTCCTACGGCCTCCATCCAGACAGTCATTTTTTAACGGTAACAGAATTGCTAAAAATGACCCGCCTAGATGGAGGCCGTAGGAGTCTCTGTTTCACACGAAATTTTGAGACATAATATAGGGATATATTGATGAAAATCCACAGAAATAATTTTGAAAAAAATAAAAAAATCGGGCGAAAAGGGGTGGGGGGAGCTAAGTTAGCTCCCCCCATGGGGGCAGCCCCATTTTACCCATATATATATATATATATATATATATATGGACCCTTTCAAATGAGATGGGGTCTCATCAATACTGTGATGAGCCATCGAGTATATTCATCAGATCTCAATCTGACGGTTGCATCAAAAAACTCGTCCAAAAGGGCATTTTCGTCATATCGATTTCATTAAATTCGAGTTTCATTTATTGGTTTCAAAATTCCATTCTAAGCTTTTCTCGATTTGGTATTTTCACGAATGCATTTATTGACTAATTTTCTATTTTGTTCCAAACGATCTGAATTCAACGATAGCTTTGTAAAGTACAACGAGTTTTTGTAAAATATATTTTACTCGTTGTATTTTCATTAATGAGTTTATTTTATTACTGTATTTTTATTTTGTAAATGATTATATCCTTTTGTAAATGGGTACATTCATTTTGTAACTCCAGCGAGTTTTTGTAAGAGTATTTTTCCTCTTTGTAAACTTCAACTTTTTTTGTAATTGTGTATGTTTGTTTTGTAAAAAAGCCATGAATCTTTGTAACTGAATCTCCCTCCTTTGTAAAATTCACGCATGTTTTCCATTGCGTTAAAGTCCGATTGCATACATGTTTTCGAGTTCTGTAAAATAGAGAAACAACAATGATATTTGTAAAAAAGGTAAATAATATGTAAATCTGAATGTCAAATAAGTAAAATTATTATACCATAATGTAAATCTGCATCAACGACAGAAAATTAAGATTCATAAAAAAATCTAAGGAGCCTCTGCTCTACCAAAACCTCTCCTCCGATGTGCCACACCCTAGGCGTTGCGTCGAGGAAACTAGCATCGCCAAACCCCTCCTCCGCAGTCGATAGGTGTTGCATGGAGTAGGATGCACGGAGCCACCGAGCCCCTCCTCATCTTTCTCCTCCGAGCCTACAAATTAAAACAAGTTTGAGAAGAAACAAGATCGAGATCCATGGCATCCTCACATACATGCTCCATCATTGTACGCCACACGACGGAGTGGGGGGGAGCCACCATCGTTCTCGTTGTGCACAACCATCGGAGAGGGGAGGTCGGCCTCCACATGCAGCCATCCACGCACCATCGAGAAAGAGAAGATGAGTTGCGAGAGAGAGAGAGAGGAGATAATTAGGGTTATGAATTTGTGGGTTGTCACATACTATTTTTAGAATGTGACAAGTGACCAAAATAGGTTTTTTATCATTAAAATAGTGTAATTAATGTGTCATTTATCACAACCGTCTGATTTGAATTAAATGGTTGAGATGGAGGGTTCACCACAAAAGTAGTGAGACACCGTGTCACAACCCTTCCTGCTAGCCGAGACGAGCGTGGCAAATTTTCCACATGATATTCCTTATCTTAATTAAACTTATAAAAAAATTCGACAGCAATTCCTCTATAAGTTAGAGTTCTCCCAAAACGCTAACCAGTGCTGAAATGATATACTATATAAATTCAATAATATCACCACCAAAAATCCGACCATAACCACATCAATCATTTCGAAACCTCAATATGTCAACTCAAAAATATTTAGCGCTTCACAAAGTCACTTGTTTCCATGTAAAAAGAAAATAATTACATGTATCAAAAGATTCATCTTTCACCATTACCAAAAATTTCCCATTTCTATCTTATCATCCACAACATTTACATGATTGATTCCAAAATGCAACTTCAAAAGTCAAAATGCTAGGTTGGCTGCAACCAGGTATCTTAAGCTTCTTGTTCAGTTGAGTCTGTAAATATATAAGCAATAGAGTGGTGAGTCTAAACCAGAATAAAGAATTTAGACTCAGTGAATGGTCCAAACTTTAAAATGAAAATAGCTTATTTGAACATACATAAAAGAACAATTATTACCTTAACCAGAAATGTCATGAGGTTGAATGTGAAAATAACATAACTGTAAATTTTATAAAATTGCATACTTAGCAGATAATAACATGCTTGCTCAACAGAAAGAATAAATAAGAGATTTAAAAAAACAACCTGATTTCATTTCATATGAACATGAATGTGCACCACTATTTCCATCTAATCTTACTTGGTCTATGAATCATACTGCCAGGGAGGTTTTATCCAACCCTTAGCCTTACATATGCCTAGGAGAGCGAACTCCACCTAGGACCTTATCTTACTGTCATACACGCAGACGACCCCAAAGGTCAAGGACACCCCGCATACGGCCCAAAGCCTATTTGTACACGGAATGCGGGCCCAAAGCCCTCTTACTTATTCATGATTGTTCTTTTAGATAGATCTAGGGTGCATGCTTCCTAACATACATAATATATTTTTCATATTTACTACTTGAAAATCATAAGTCTCATACACCGTCTCATTTGAAGTTTCTCATATATATATATATATATATATATATATATATATATATATATATATATATGGGGCTGGGGAAGCTGCACCCGGGGGTGGAGCTAACTAGCTGCACCCGGCCATTTTTTTCATTGATTTTTTTTGTCTTTGAAATGAAACATAGGGGGATTTAAATCACTATATATCACCATGATATCATACCAATTTCAACTAAATTCGACATTTATATCATCTCCATCAAGGCTATGACATTTTAACGGTTTCAGAATTATTGAAATTGACCATATCTAGATGGGAATGCTAGGAGTGTTTGTTTTGCATGAAATTTGAAACACATATTCCATACAATAAACTAAGTAAATCCCCAATAAGTTTCCTTCAAAAAAATCAAAAATCAATGAGAAAAATATCCGGGTGTAGCTAGTTAGCTGCACCACCCGGTGTAGCTTCCCTTTTCCCTATATATATATATATATATATATATGGAAAAATGGGGCTGCCCCCACCGTATTTTTCGCAATTTTTTTTATTTTTTTGAAAAAATATCACCATGTATATTCATCCCTATATCCCTCCTATATGTCATTCGAATTTCGTCAGAAACAGAGACTCCTACGGCCTCTATCTAGATGCTATTTTTTAACGGTCGCAGGATTTCTTAAATCGACCCTGTCTGGATGGAGGCCGTAGGAGTCTCTGTTTCTGACGAAATTCGAATGACATATAGAAGGGATATAGGGATGAATATACATGGTGATATTTTTTCAAAAAAATAAAAGAAATTACGAAAATTGGGGGTGGGGGCAGCCATGTTGGCTACCCCTAGGGGCAGCCCCATCAACCCCATATATATATATATATATATATATACATACATACATACATACATACATAGAGAGAGAGAGAGAGATCGAGGATGTGAAGCTTGCACCAAGGTGCATGTAACTGTATATGCACCGATGCCAAAAACTCTTATTGTATATTATTTTTTTTAAATGAATTCTTGCAGGATTTAGACACAATGTATCACTATTATGTCATTCAAATTTCAACTTAATTTGAGGCTTCTAACCCTCCATCAAGACTGCCCTTAATGATCTTTGAATTGTTGAAATTGAGCTGTCTAGATTTACATGTTAAGAATGTCTGTTTCACACGAAATTTCAAACACATATTCCACTAATAATACTAAGTGAATTTCACATGAATTATTTCAAAAAAATAATATATAATTAATGTTTTTGTACCGATGCATATACATTTACATGTATCTTATTGCAAGCTTTCCATCCTCCCTATCTTCTGCGTGAACATTTTAAAATGCAAAGTTGGAGCACGATAGTATCCGTCCACATTTCCCTCAAAAGTTAGGCACACACGCAGGGGCGGAGGCAGGGGGCGGGTAGGGGTAGGGATGGGCATGGGCCGGGCTGGGCCGGGCCCTGAAGGGCCCAGGCCCAAGCCCATCTTAGTAGTTCGGGCCTTGGGCCGGGCCTAGGCCCGAAGTTTTTGTTATCTTTCGGCCCAAGCCCAGGCCCGGCCCAATTTCTTCGGGCTGGGCTTGGGCCGGGCCGGCCCACCTCCAAAATTAGGATGCGGTATGTGGTTAATACACCTAAAAATGGTGTGACCCTTTCCCCGTACATAGTGGAAGCTTCTTACACCAAGATGTCCCCAAGTCCTAAAATAGCACCCAAGGGTACCTCAAGAAGGTATATATATTTTCTCCAATTTTATCAGAGTAGTAAAGCATCAAGTAATTTATAAAATATAGCTTATGCAATATCAACAAAATTCCATATGGAATTCTTACTAGTTGAGCCGTAGAGTTGAAGGCCTTCTCCTGGTATCCTCCTCTTGCTGCAATCTCCATGCTATGCTGGCATCACTCTATTTATTTCAGTCATATTAGAACAAGAGCCAAATGCAAGGTATATACAGTGAAGTATGAATCTTGATGTGATCATTATACAACCATCAGTTTAAGCAAGAAATGTTAACTAAATATTATGGCAATACAATAAAAACATAACCTCCTCAAGATTGCCAGAACTTTGACCCGTTGAAAAACTACTCTTGAAGTTGACGAGCCAATTGCTCGCCTTGCCACCCTTGAAATGAGAGCGTGCCCTCGCTGGGTTGCGGCCGATGGAGGAGTGGCGATGGCGCAGTCGCTGCTCGCCCCCCTTGAGATGTGGAGGAGCGGCGATGGCGCAGTGGGGGAGACCGAGGGCTCGATGGAGGCGAGGACGAGGCGGAGTGGCGCTGGGGCTGAGGAGGAGCGGTGCGTCGATGGCTCGAACCCCTCGAGATGAGGAGTGGCGGGGACGGCTCTATTAGGGCTGCAGCGCACGAACGAACGGGAAAGGGAGGGAGGGATCAGGGTATGGGAATGGGAAGGGACCGAGGGGTTTCTGTTCGGATAGAATAAGTGGGGAGGGACGCGGGTCGGCCCTATATTCAGGCTGGGTCGTTAGGCCTATATTCGGGCCGGGCCGTCGGGCCTAGATTCGGGCCGTCGTCGGGCTTATTTTCGGGCCGGGCCTACGGGCCAAGTCGGGCTGGGCCGAGGAAAGCCCGAGCCCGGCCCAAAAATAAATCGGGCCTGTATGTTCAGCCCAAGCCCGGCCCATTGTTCATTTGGGCTTGGGCCGGGCCGGGTTTTTTGGGCCGGGCTTCGGGCTGGGCCGGGCTGGCCCAGCCCAATGCCCATCCCTAGGTAGGGGCCATGGCCCCCCTCCCAATTAGAAAATTTCATAATCATCCTTATACTTTACATCATTATTTAACCTTTCTACTTTACATTAATTTTTAAATGGTAAATTCTGTCATCTTCTTTCTGCAATTTCACCACACAATCAATATGGTAGAATACCAATCGCCAATTTCCCGGAATGGCAAATTGGCAATCGGCAATCTCTCCCCTTATCCCCCATTTTCACGCACCGACGCCCCCACATCCCACGACAGTTCCTAACCCCCCCTCCCCCCCCCCCCTCCACCCGCCTCGATGCCGCCGGAGTCTCGGACTCTCCTCCTCCTCCCCTCGCGCGATCACGCATGACGCGACCATCCACAACATCTTCTCACTGAAGTGACTGAACCAATCCATCTCATCGAACACAAGGTACCAATCTCCCGAGTCTCGATTTTGATTTTTTGTTTCCGTATCTTGTCGGATTCCAGTGAGTACCGATCTTTAAGATTTTAGCGGATTTCAGTGTTGGGTTGTATTCGACTTGGAATTAGCAAAGCCATTCATCAACGTTTAATCCTTTATTTTATTCTAATCGCTGCAAGAGAAACAACAACCGTGAGATATATATGTGTTGTGCAAGGGTTGACAATGTTTGCAGAATTCCACGGTAGCAACTGTTTGATTGACCTTCAGTGTGAAATAGTAATAATAATATATCATTCTTGCTAGAGGTGGTCTGGAGATGGGATTATATAATAATTAGGCCAATATATATATATATATATATATATATATATATATTTCGGGCTTGGTACTTGATGAAATCACATGTTGTCAGGAAAAAGATTTGAATCGAGGTTCAACCAACTTCTGGTCAAGTGATATAAGAACATGGCAAGTAAATTGATGTAATTTCCATTTGATGGGAATCTGGTTAGGATTGCACAAGTCTTTGATTCCGGGCAGTCGTAAAAATATAGATGAACAAGCTTGTAAAGATTTGATGATTCAAACAAGACATATTGATAATGTCATACATTGACAAACATCATAAGAGATTAAGTGCAACAGATTGCGATTGAAAACATCAATTCATTGCGCAAAATGGCTTGCTTTTCAAGCATGCGCTTTTAGAGGACATGACGAATATGCAGATTCCAAGAATCAGGGAAGTTATATTGAAATGATCAAGTTATTGGCATCATACAATGAAGAAGTTGCAAAAGTTGGTTTAGATAATTCCCCTTAAAATGCAAAATATACATCTCCTATAATTCAAAAGGAGATATTGGATATTATTTCCACTCGAGTACAAAAGGCTATTCGTGATGAGATTGGAAATGCAAAATATTGCATCATTGTTGATGAAGCTCGTGATGAATCTAAGAGAGAACAAATGATTATTGTCATCTATTTTGTTGATATTAACGGCTTTATCAGAGAAAGATTCTTAGACATTGTACATGTCAAAGATACCAATGCAACTACATTAAAGAAAGCGATTTCAGATGTCCTTTCTCATCATAATCTCAGTATGCAAGACATGCATGGACAAGGTTACGATGGTGCAAGCAACATGCGTGGAGAATGGAAGGGACTCCAAGCACTCTTTACTGTGGATTGCAAGTATGCATATTATGTACATTGTTTTGCTCATAGACTCCAATTATCATTAATTGTAGCATCAAGAGAAGTGGTTTCCGTTCATCAATTTTTTTCTAAATTAACATTTGTCATTAACATTGTTGGTTCTTTTACCAAGAGGAATGATGAGCTACAAGATGTTCAAGCATCTATATTGGCTAAGTTGTCGCGTGAGTTCCAGCGGCGGCTTACCCCGAACCTTTGAGAGGTTGTCATGAAGGAGATCTTGAAATGGTGGAGCACCGATTTTATCTACCCCATCTCCGACTCCAAGTGGGTCAGTCTGTTACATGTGGTGCTCAAGAAGACGGGCATCACTACAGTTGTGAGTGAGTTTGGAGAGGAGATCGCTACCCGGGTACCCACTTCTTGGAGGGTCTGTGTGGACTACAGACGATTGAATCAAGCCACCAAGAAGGATCATTTCCCGCTGCCTTTTATTGATCAGATTATAGAGAGGCTAGCCGGGAAGAGTCGTTACTGCTTCCTTGATAAGTATTCCGGATATAATCAGGTGGTCATTATGTCAGAAGATCAGGACAAGACCACATTCACTTGTCCCTTCGGGACGTATGCTTTCAAACGTATGCCCTTTGGTCTATGTAACGTCCCGGCATATTCCAGAGGTGCATGTTGTCCATCTTTTCAGACATGGTGGGTGATTGCTTAGAGGTCTTCATGGACGACTTTTCGATCTATGG
This sequence comes from Ottelia alismoides, assembly GCA_037367405.1. NCBI lineage: Eukaryota > Viridiplantae > Streptophyta > Magnoliopsida > Alismatales > Hydrocharitaceae > Ottelia > Ottelia alismoides. Next base: position 307,802 of record JAZKJV010007300.1, read on the forward strand.
TGATGGGTTTGATGCTTGTCTTGAGTGCCTAGACTGCGTCCTTCAGCGATGCATCGAGGTCCATCTTATGATATCTTGGGAGAAGAGTCACTTCATGGTGACTCAAGGGACGGTGCTTGGTCATATCATATCCAAAAGGGGCACGGAGGTTGATCCGACCAAGGTGGATATCATTAGAAAACTCAATCCACCGTCTAATCTGTGACAGTTACGGTCTTTTCTGGGGCACGTCGGTTTCTACCAATGATTCAGTCATGATTTCAGCAGGATTGTCCGACCGTTGATTGATTTGCTGACCAAAGACACCGAGTTCATAGTCGATGATAAGTGTCTTACATCATTCGAGACTCTCAAGAGTCTAGTTGTTGAAGCTCCTGTACTCCAGCCGCCTGATTGGTCTCTTCCATTCGAGATCATGATAGATGCCTCTGATTTTTCCGTAGGGATTGTGTTGGGACAGAGGAGGGATGGAGTGCTATTTGCCATTCAGTACGCTAGCCGTACATTGGATGTCGTGCAGCAGAACTATACCGTCACTGAGAAGGAGATGCTAGCCGTAGTTTTTGCACTGGATAAGTTCAGATCATATATCATTGGATTTAGAGTGACTATCTTTACTGATCATACCGCCATCAGGTACATCATGGTAAAGAAGGATGCCAAAGCGAGACTGACTAGATGGATCCTTCTACTCCATGAGTTTAATATTGACATTAAGGACAAGCCTGAAGTCAAGAATGTGGTGGCAGATCATCTCTCCCGATTAGAGCATCTTGAGGATTCTGAGTAGATTGATTCTATTACAGAGACCTTCCCAGATGAGGCGATCCTTGATATCGCCTCGTTCCCATGGTACACCGACATTGTGAACTATCTTGTTGTCAAGAAAGTTCCAGAAGGTTGGCCCAGGCAGAGACATGAGACCTTCCTAGCGAAGGCCAAGTCTTACCATTGGGAGGATCCCATTCTTTTCCATGAAGGAGGGGATAGTGTCTGGCGACGGTGCATTCCTCAGGATGAGCACCATAGCGTTCTCACCTACTTCCACAAGCTGGAGGCAGGAGGACATCACTCTGGGAGGAGAACGACACAGAAAGTGATCCAATCCGGCCTATGGTGGCCTACTCTCTTCAAGGATTCTGATGAATTCGTGAAGAGGTGTACTGACTGTCAGAGGATGGGCACTTGTGGACATCATGATATGATGCCGATGCAGTCCATTAATTTCTGTGAGATTTTTGATGCATGGGGCATCGATTTCATGGGTCCATTCCCTAAGAGTCGCGGATTCGAGTACATTCTGTTGGCCATTGATTATGGGAGTCGTTGGGTTGAGGCCATCTCCGCCCGAGCCGCAGATGTTAGGATTGTACGTAGGTTTTTAAGGAAGAACATCATTTCACGATTCGGGGTACCTCGAGTTTTGATATCTTACGGGGGTCTCATTTCATCAACGACAAGGTAAAGGCCCTTGCTAGCGAGTTCAGCATTGACCATCGCGTAGCCACTCCATACCACCCTCAGACCAATGGTATTGTTGAAGTGTCAAATAGGGAGATCAATACTATATTGCAGAAGATCGTCCGCCCTGACCAAAAGGATTGGTCACAGCTTTTGAACTCGATCTTATGGGCATATTGGATGCCCTTCAAGACTCCTTTGGGTACATCTCCCTTTCGTCTCGTTTATGGAAAGCCCTGCCATTTACCTATTGAGATTAGGCACAAGTCACTTTGGACTGTCACAGATATATTTTTAGATCCAGTGAGTATATGAGATCAGAGGAGGGCAGAATTGGCATCCCTGGAGGAGCTTAGAGATGAAGCCTTTTCGAGCAGCCTACATTACAAGGAGCGAGTGAAGGAGTGGCATGATTCTCATATCAGCTCAAGCAGTTTGAATCAGATCAGAGAGTATGGTTGTTTGATGTTAGGCTTAGATTATTTCGAGGGAAGTTGCAGAGCAAGTAAAAGGGGCCATACCTGGTCCGAAAGGTACATGACAATGGGAGTATTGACTTATCTGAGATGTCATCTGAGTCTTCCTTTCGTGTTAACGGGAAGCGGCTCAAACTATATCTAGATCATGAGCCACTGGTCATTGACGTTGCCCCTATTCATTTTGCATGAGATGTGGTCTTTAACTCACGTCTAGTGCATCTCATGCCTGATTATCACTGTCTTCCGCCTTGTATAGATCCAGATGTCCATATCATTCCATTCTTTAGTCCCACACCCCAACTTCATCTTATGATTATGCTATACTTAGGGTGTACTTTACCCTAAGTATAGGGGTGATGTTGGACTCTTGAGTATTCTTTTGATTCTTTTTACCTCTGTTTTGCTGCCTATACGTAGGGATCTTTCGCCTTAAGTATACGGGAGGTAGACCCTATACATTCTTCCACTCGTATTTCCCTTCATGTACAGCTTGCTATACTTAGGATTACTTGATCCTAAGTATAGGGGGAGACACCAAGCTCTCTCTTCATTCTATTCTTTGATTCGTCATTGTAGTATACCATTCCTTTTCACTTCCCTATACTAAGCACGAGTTATGTCTTCTTCATCGCTCTCGATCCACTCTGAGGACATCGTTCGAGCTAAGTATAGGGGGGTGTCATATATATTTCATATATACTTTAGCCATATTGTGTGAGTGTGTTAATAAATAAAATGGCTAAAAATTCTTTGATCTAAAAAACCATAAAATTTTAAAAAAATTAAAAAATTTTCCTTGTACATAAAAATTCTTTATTGCACATGCATAACTATTTATAAAAATTATTTTTGTACAAATGTTTGTAAAAATATTTTGTGTAAAGAGTTTGTAAATATTTTTGGTATAAAAATTATGTATATAGTACAAATTTTTTGTAAAATATTTGAAAAACAAATATTTTGCAAAAAACCCTTGTGTAAATATTTGTAAATATTTTGTAAAATTTCATGCATTCATTCATTCTAACATTTTTCGAAAATTTTGCACATTTTGAAAAACATGCATAAAAACATTTGTTTATATATTTGTACAGTTTTTCCGAATTATAGTTGACATTTAATCTGGCCTAGAATTAAATTGAAAAATAGAGCTTGATTAAGACCTTAATCCACCTAATTCTAAGAGGAACCTTATAGGGCTTAGGGTTAAGACTTTTCAGGTCCATTTGGGGACTTAATTCTTTGAGTCCACTAGGCTATGATCATATGTCATCTTGATGAGCCTAAGTAGAACACTTAACAACACACACATGACTCTCAGAGATAATGGCTTTACTTGCATTAGCACCTTACACATAGCTCTCCATGGATGAGGTGGTGAGGAGACAGTTTTCTTTTTCTTTTCACTTATTTTTCAAATGAGTGTTTGCTAAGGGACTAGCAAAAGTAAAGTATAGGGGGTAATGAATTCCCATTCATCACTATTTATTCTTTTATTTTAGCTAAATATCTTGGCAAAACATCATGTATATAGTTGTAAATACAGTAAGTTACCAATAAGCATGTATTTGTTAATAATTAATAATTAGCAAGTATTTGTGAAAAAATAAAAGAATAAAGAATAAAATAAAAAGAGGGAAATATTTAGAATAAATATTGAGTGACCTGAACCCAAGAGAGGGTCCAAACTGGACCTGATCGCCAAATAAAATAAGTAGAGAGAGATAGGACCACTCTACCCTGTACACATTCCCTTCTTTATGTATATATATATATATTATTTTCACAAAAATAAAAATATGTTTTTACTCCCTTGTATATATTTCTAAAAATTAAAAAATTAAAAAAATAAAAATCAAATAAATTCTCTTTCACCTTGTACATAATACATATACATATGTATCATAAACCTATTTATTATACACTTGTAAATAACTCATAAAAATAAAATAAAAATTATTTTATACTCTAAATTTTATGTTGTAAATAAATAAAATATAAAATTGTGGTATTTATACAAAAATAATAAAATAAAAATAAAAATAAAAATATATAGGTATTTTATACATATATAATATATACCATAATTTAGTTTCATAAAAAAATAATTAAAATCACCGAAAAATAGTTTGAAAATAATAAACATTTTTCGTGGTGAACATTTTTTAAAATAAAATCATCTTCTATTTTTACTTTATTTTTCAAACATTTTTGACCAATCTATTTTCTGATTGGTCCAAGAGGGATGTTGACTCCGATCAACAACCCCTCCCGGACCCTCCAGCGTTTGGATCCGAGTTTCGCTTCGTTTTCTCCCAATTATCTCACTCGGATCTGGCTCGTTCTTGCCCCGATTTCACCGACCGCTTCTCCCCCATGGATCAGCGATCCTCGCGGATCCCTAGGGAGCCGCAGATCATCTTTGGATTGCGCGCTCCATCCGATTCTCTCCAACCACCTGGGAAGGCCTATAAATTCTTCATTCCATTCCTCGGAGCGGTAGCTCATGCCGCATACTCTCTTGAGACCCTAGACCTCTTCCCCTTGGTGACAGCAACCGGAGGAGCATCTTGGTGATCGGAGAGAGCCGCTGCCGCCGACGCTCAAGCTTCGTGGCCGGAGTTCCGCCGCGACGAGCCTCCCACACCTTCCGCTGCGAGGTCAAGGTGAAGACCCCCTTCGACTTCATCCCCTGGAGCTCAGGATCTCGTTAGGACCCTCGAGTAAACCCTTCATCATTTCTAGCTCCCTTATCTTCCTAATCTTTTATTCACCGCTCCGCCAGCTCCGACCCTCCAGTCGGAGCCTCGCCGTCACCCTCCACCAACCGTCACCCTTCTTGCGCATCCTGATCACCCGAACCTTAGCTTCACGAGCCGATATTAGGCTTTAGGTTTCCTCCCTCGTTCGCCCGAAACCCCCGATTCCACCCACCGTCGCTTCCCTTTATTTCAAGTAAAATAACCTTGACCAGAGTACTCCTACGCGTCAGAGATTTACCCCACAGGTCTTCTCGCGCGTGGATTCATCCCACTTCGCCTTCATCCAGCTTCATCGGAGCTAGCCCAGGTCACGTCCACCTTCCAGGAGATCCGACCAGCGGCGAGCTAATCAGACCCGTCCAGCCGACGTGGAGGAGCCTTGCGAGTCAACCACCGTAGTCCGATCGTTCATCAGAGCGCGGGATCACCGTCGGTTCTCCGGTGAACTTCGCCCGGGCGGAGTTCGTCCAGCATCCTTCTCAGCCATTGGATCACACCCGTCGCCCAGATTCGTCGTCCAGTGCCTGTCTTTGTCAGGCCGTTAGATCTGACATCTAATGGCCTCCGTACGCCCATGTTCGCACCCTCAAGGTCACCGTTGGATTCTCTAGCTGTCAGCGCCAGAGCCGCATGTCGCCATCCAGTCAGAGTGCGATACAAGTCCCCCCCATGCACAACGCACGAGCGGTTGGGTAATTTGCTTCGTTTCCCCTGCATTTATTTCCTTATATAGTTTAATCTGTAAAATAAAAGTTACGCTGTGGACCATTTTGCATATTAGTCCCTGCATTTTCCTTTATTTACATTTCAGTCCTATTTGTGTATCCTCGCGTGCATCGTCACGTGTAGTAGTTGGATAATTGCAGTTAGTGCCGTAGATTTCTTCTTTGTTTCATTTTGAAATTATAGTTTCATTAATTGCAGTTATACCCTTGTGCGTGCTTTTTATGACATGTGCTGAATATTGTGTGAAAATTGCAGTAGGAGCCTTATAGTTTATACACATGTTATAGTTTAGCCCCTGAAACAAGTTTTTATTGTGATTTGGTCCCTATGTGTTGTGCCTCTTGTGTTTGATTTAATAAATAGCAATTTTTGTCCAAAAATCATAAAATTTCATCATATTTAGTATTTTTATAAATTCAATAACCTCAAAAATGGCTACTGTCTTTTTTAAAATCAACTAAAAATATTAAAAATTCTCTAAAAAATCTAAAAAGAATAGTGGTTGTTTATTTTGAGTTGCTTTTTCTTCGGTCCAAATTTTGTTATATTTGCATTTATAAAAGCCATAAAAATTGAAAAACATTGAAAACCTTAGAAAAATCATTAAAAATTCATTAAAAATAAAAAAAATGTGTTTTCTTTTTCTGTAGTTAGATTTTAGTTTACAGTTTATCATAAACTTGTTGCTCGAATTTTATAGGCACTTTAAATATTTTTAACTTGCCTTTAGATTCAGGTTGTACACTGTATAACATTCTTGGCCTTGTTTTATTTTTAGAAAATTAACTAAAAATGATAAAAATTCAAGAAAATTAACAAAAACATCTGAATATTTTAAAAAAACAAAAAATATTTTTATCTAAATTTTTTGTGTTTTTTATTCTTTAAATAATTGTTTTTTTGTGTCCTTTTGAGTCCTTTTAGCGTTTTTCCTAATACTAAAAATTCTAAAAAAATTTAAAAAATTATAAAATCCACCAAATTATTTGTTTTCTGGATTCCTGACTACTTCGTAGCCCATGCATACCGTGCTCCTTGTGTTCGACCCTGGTAGCTATACCAAGTAAAATAAAATAACGAGACCGCTATTTGTTTGCTTGATTGATTTATCTTTATTGTGGTAATGTTCTTTCTTTTTGATTGATTCCGATTCGAGTGGTTGAGGTCGCAATGACCAGTGACATATTTTACCCTTAGGGTCTGTTTGGTAGGAGAATAGGTCCTAGAATAACGGGCCAATTCTCCTCCTGATACGGTTCCCAGTGGTACGACTATTCCCTATTATTTCATTTTATTTCACTCTTATTTCTATCTTTATTCAATCTTACCTACCTTTATTTCACCTTATTCTCCTTATTCCTATCCTCCAGTCTAATAGAGAATAGGCCCTTATTCCCCTTATTCTCCATCCTTATTCCTGCTTATTCTCCTACCAAACGGGCCCTTAGTCACTCGGGATTTTTGGGGTCATCATCGGGTAGGGGAGGGGAGGCAGAGGAAGGAGAGGGGCAAGAGAGGAGGAGTATCAATGGGAGGATCAGAGCAAGGAGACTTGGGATGGCAGCATTATCAAGGTGGTGATGAGGGGTGGGTTCCAGGGAGATGGGGAGGAGGAGGGAGGGAGCGAGTGGGGGAGAGGTAGCATACGGAGGAGAGGTATGATGGAAGAGGAGGATCAATGGGAGTATTGACTGAGGAGGAGGAGGGTGGAGACGATCGGCATCGAAGGGCGGGTGGTTATGGGTGGTGGGGGGTCATGGAGAGGTGGAGGAGGGAGGGATCAGGTAGGAGAGGGCATGCAGTGGAAGGAGAGGGGAAGTGGAGAATGATGATTGGGGAGGAGGTCATTGGGTGGTGGTCGGGCAAGGGTAGGGGGAGGTATGGGGGCATTGCTAGGAGGTGTAGTGCGGTGGTGCTGGGAAGGGAGGGTGGAGCTCGGGGCATTGTTGGAAAATGTCGAAGCGGCATTGTGGACGACTGAGTGAGGGTGGAGGAGGGGGAGGGGAGGTGAGAATGATGGTGAGGGTGATCGGGGAGGAGGCTATACTTTTGTAAATATGATAAGCAATAGGGGTAATGTACACACTTTTTGACGTAATCTAATTTATTTTAATGGTCAAATGAATGGAGGTTAACCGGGTCCGTAATGTAATATGGACTACATTTACGAGGTTGGAGTGATAATTACCATGTTTACGGTGTCTAAGAGATAATGAACAAAATTTCCAGGATTGCTGGTATAGAAAACTCTTTCTTATTTCTTGATTTTGTACCTTGATTAGCTAGTTAATATAGATAGAAGCATCTTCTCACCTTTCTTTGAAAGGAAATAATAAAAGAGATATCTCCTCGTGTTCACAATAGTTTTTTTATTGGGTGTGAAACCATCACGACTGTGGCTGGCCTCCTAATGGGAGCTATATATCCTAATGAGTTGGTGGACCTTTCGATAGATAAGCTTTCTGACGGGTCTAGTGAACTTGTTAAGATATCTTAGCCTCGCGTAATAGATTAGGCATGCCTGCAAGGAAAGATCATTGACAACACCCCTATACGTCAAGCATCTTCCTTAGGACGGTTCCTGTAACGTCCCGGGCTTAAGTCCCCGGTCCGTTAACGGAGCATTACTGGCCCTAACAACCTCTTGGGATCGGGCCCATACGGACCCGATTAACCACCCCCAAAATGCTTAAGTCGGGTTGACAAGTAGTAAGCTCTTCACTATTTATCCCACCCAGGAATTTTGTATTCCACGGTGTGGGACTATTCATTATTTTGGGAGGTGTTACAATCTCCCCCACTTATATTCGCAACGTCCTCGTTGCGACATGGCACATCACTTCTTCCCAGTGACAGTGGCGGCTTCACGCTCCGGGTACCCATTTCCTCCAACCTCTTTGTAGGGGCGGCTCCACCTCTCGGGTAGCCCTTTCCACTATCAGAGGGCGTTCGGCTCCGATACCATTTGTAACGTCCCGGGCTTAAGTCCCTGGTCCGTTAACGGAGCATTACTGGCCCTAACAACCTCTTAGGATCGGGCCCATATGGACCCGATTAACCACCCCCAAAATGCTTAAGCCGGGTTGACAAGTAGTAAGCTCTTCACTATTTATCCCACCCGAGAATTTTGTATTCCACGATGTGGGACTATTCATTATTTTGGGAGGTGTTACAGTTCCCATCTGGTGTTAGGAAATGCATTTTTTTCCTTACAGGGATTACCATGATGATTGATGAGACCGCATTCATGATGGTGTTCTACTAAGTCAGAAACACCCATCAGCATTTTAACTGGGCTAGTCCTTATGCGGATATCCAGATTCAGAAATTCTTTACAACTGATATCTATTTTCCACCAATATTCAAGTAGAGATATCCATATTTAATATTTTTTAATATAGCAAACAGATATTCGAGTATATGCATATCCATTTTCATACCTGGTTGCAAATCCATGGTATGGGACATACACAAATTTAGCTCCTAGAAATAAATTGAAATTCTGAACTTCAAGGATTGTTGTTATTTTTGTATAATTTCCAAGAAGTGACGACTTATAATTAATATATTTTATTATAAAAGATTGGGTCTTCGTCTTGGGAAGAAATTCAGCCACGTCTTACTGAGTAGCGTTTCCTTCTCAAGGAACTCATCTTCGTATGCATTAAAAATACTTATTTCATCAGATTGGCAACGTTGCAGGCACGATCATCAAAAAACACGTAAACTCAGAATCTATATTAAGCTACAAATGCTTAGTTTCGATCATCAATTCCCAGCTAAAGATCATCCAACAACATGAGCCCATGGATATCCTTCCTTGCAATTATCTCTGCTCTGCTGCTTTCTGCTGCATGCAAATCACAGCAACATTCCGGCAACCTCAAGACCTACATAGTCCACGTGCAGGAGCCCCCATCGGTGCACCAAGGCACCCACCGGGACTGGCACGAGTCCTTCTTCCCTCAAGCAGAGGGCACTACTTCGCGATTGCTCTACTCCTACAGCCACATCCTCAATGCCTTCGCTGCGAGGCTGACGGATGCAGAGCTCGAAGCCATGAAGACCATGAACGGCTTCAAGCATGCGGAACCCACCTCTCGCCTCTCCCTCCACACTACCCACACCCCGGCCTTCCTCGGATTGCAACCCGTCCCCAACGGGTTCTGGAGTGGCGCGGGCTACGGGAAGGGGGCCATCGTAGGCCTTCTCGACACCGGCATCGCGCCTCTCCACCCATCCTTCAACGACCAAGGCATGCCCCCACCGCCACTGAGATGGAAGGGGACGTGCGAGTTCACCAGCCCGTTAAGGTGCAATAATAAGCTCATTGGAGCGAGGGCATTCATCCATGACAACTCATCCTCGACGCCATTTGACTACAATGGACATGGGACGCATACCGCGAGTACAGCAGCCGGTCGTTTTGTCCCAAATGCCAGCCTGTTGGGCAGCGCCAGTGGCATTGCCGCCGGTATGGCTCCAGATGCCTATGTGGCGATGTACAAGGTATGCGCACTCGACGGTTGCGACGACGCGGACATTCTGGCGGGAATGGAGCAGGCCGTGAAAGATGGGGTCGACGTGATCTCGATGTCCATTGGCGGCCCCCCCGAGAAGTTCTATAGAAACTCGATTGCCATAGCCACATTTGGTGCTGTCAAGAAGGGTGTCTTCGTCAGCGCCTCCGCGGGCAACGAGGGGCCATCGCGGGGATCTGTCGCTAACGCAGCTCCCTGGATTCTTACTGTAGGCTCGAGCTCCACTGATCGGAAGATACGCGCCGTTGTGAAGCTTGGAGACGGCCAGGAGTTCGAAGGCCAGTCCGCTTACCAGCCCGGCAATTTCTCATCTGCGGAGCTTTATCCTTTGGTGTACCCAAAGCTTGAGGACGATGCCAATTCAACCTACTGCACGAACAAGACATCTCTGGAGCGAATCGACGTGAAGGGTAAGATAGTGTTGTGCTGGGGCGGCCGCAACACAGCCGTTGAGAAGGGTAAAATAGTCAGAGATGCCGGCGGCGTCGCTGCGGTTCTGGCGGGCATCTTCACTTATGGATTTGAAACCAACGCGCGAGCGCACATGATTCCTGCCTCACAGGTGGCCTATTCAGATGGGTATAGCATGTATTTGTACACAGACTCCGCGGATTCTCCCATGGCCACAATCGTTTTCAAAGGGACCATGATTGGAGATGAATCAGCTCCGGCTGTATCCGCATTCTCTTCAAGAGGGCCGAGCAAAATAAGCCCCGGGATTCTCAAGCCAGATATAGTCGGGCCTGGTTCCAATGTGCTAGCCGCTTGGCCCTCCGCGGTCGGGCCATTCCCGGTGGAGCCGCCATTTAATATGATCTCCGGAACATCCATGGCATGCCCGCATCTGGGTGGCATTGCAGCGCTGCTCAAGAGCTCCCACCCGGATTGGTCACCGGCAATGATCAAGTCCGCTATCATCACTACGTCTGATACACTGAATCTCAACGGCGAGCCCATACTGGATCTCTGGAACAAGGAACGTGCTAACTTCTACGTTATGGGCGCAGGCCATGTGAATCCGGTGAGGGCGGCCAATCCGGGCCTGGTGTACGACATCCAGATTCTGGACTACGTCGCTTACTTGTGCGGGCTCGGATACACGGAGAACCAGGTGAAGTTGATCACGCGAGACGAGGCTAACTGTACGACGTTTCTCGAGGAGGCGAATCTGAATTACCCCTCCTTCGTCGTGTCATTGAGCAATTCTATAGACTCCAGTCTCGTGGTGTATAGGAGTGTGGTAAATGTTGGTAGTCGGATGTCGAGTTACGCCGTCAGTATCGTCAGGCCAAATGGCATCACCGTGAGCGTAGCACCGGAGAGGCTCCTCTTCAACGACGTTGGGGAGATGCAGTCGTACACGGTTACGTTTGGTATAAACATGACGGAGTCTGCGGTGCTGGATTCTCCGTGGATGTCCGAGGGCTACCTCATCTGGGTCTCCGTGCGCGACGGTATCCAAGTAAAGAGCCCCATCTCGGTCACCGTCGGCTCTATTTCTCCCATGGGGGTGGATCTTCCTTACAACGTGACGCTGCATTAAATGGATTGTCCTTGATTTATTTATTTTTCCGGATTTGATTACGTTGGAATTGATGCAAAAACCGGATGTGTGTGTCAAAGAACGACAGATTTGTATGAAATACATATATCTTTTCTGTATCGTTGGGTATCTTATCGGGTATCCTGTATATTTTGTCGAATTGTATAATATGAAACCCTACATCCATGCCCGAAATACTAGCAGTTGATCAACTTTGGCAATTCAATGAAAAGCATTTACAGTTAATTTTGGGCAACTTTCTGAGAAATGGGATGGTTGGTTTGTACAGATGTGGTAAAGACCAAAATAACAAAAGATTACCCACTGGCCTTTTTGAGTGCTTCGCATATTCCAGCCCATTGGAAGGACATGCGTGCAAAAGGTCTTAGGGTAAATTAAAAAAAAGGTACTCAACTTTACATCAATTCCCAAACTAGGGACTGATTTTAATATTGTAACAAATTGGGGACTCAACTTTATATTAATGGCAAAGGTGCTAACGGTGTCAATGGGGGGGGGGTTAATTTATGTTATTGTATGACGAAATTACCCTTGCCTTTCTGGGTCCTTCTTTCACCTTCCCTCTTCGTGCATACCTCACTCGCATGGACAGAACGGAAGCCATTCCCCTTCCTCTCACACCTGTGAATCCATGGCGTGCAGTGCAGGCTCATCGCAAACCTGTCATCAAGATGCCCGCCTATCTTCGACTCCCGACGACGTTGCTGCTTAGACCAGGTCGACATCTCAGCCGACAGTTCAACAACCAAAAAATTTTTTATTCCTTCAAGTTCCCAATGGCTCATTAGTCTGTAGTCCATAAGATCGATGTACGAACAATAAATATCCAAATCATAGAAAAGAAATGGCTGCTTCGTGAGAAGGTTTGGGATGAGATTGGAAGATAGGGGTTATTCAAAAAATTGGCTACTGGTTTTGTTTTTGGTTGTTACGAACTCATGTGATGTTCATGATAAAGTTAATTTTGAGTCTTGGGATTTACTATTTATACGACTATATTATATTTTCAGTGGATATTTTTTATTACTATGAACCCAAGGTTGCTCGGCGCCAACTCCATCCTGAAGAGCTGCCGAAGCACCGATGTGGGTCTGTCGTAGACCTCCGTACAGGACGCGTGCTGCCCCGATGACACTTAGGTGCCGGGACGGCGCTGTCATTGGAGTCCGAAGCCTCACGAGTTGCAGTGACGGAGACGCTGATGCCGGACTCCTCGTCATCTGGGAAACTCTTGCAATTTTTGCAGACATTATCATACGTAAACTGCAAGTCGCATTGTATGCATCATATCTATACTCTTGATTATAGATCTTAGGAAAGAGTACACACTGATTAGTGTAAATTCGCTAAGATTAAGGAGATGAACAATCCAAAATTATATTTGACTATCTGTTACAGTTCATTCTAATTTGTTGGTTCTGATTGTTTAAGAGAAAGAGATCCACATGAACTTATGATCTGAGATGCAAATGGTCTTTTAACAATATACAACATTAATAAGAGCTTGTCTGGTCTTTCAAACTGGAGTTCTTACATGTTATATTAAACTTAACTTGTTCAACCACGTTATCGTTACATACCAACAAAAAAGTTAAATCTATAAATCAAGAGTTGCAACAATCATTTCTTCATGATCTGTAAAAAACAAATACCATGATAAATCTAATGCATGACCACACTCACGACATGGCATGTGAGCGGTGTAAATCAAGCATGTATTCGATGTAAAATTGCACTGCCTCAACACCGCCACCCTTACCGCTCCTCCTTGATCGCGATAGTTGCAAAGAGAGAGATGGAAATGGACAAAGGGTTGGATTTCAATCTCTGAATGGTTTCTCCAGTGCATGTGACTAGATGGAGGAGAAATAGACGGAGATTTAAAGGAGGGTTAAGATGGAGGAATCAGGAAGGGATGAGGAAGGAAAGCGGTACAATGGGCTCTGTCCAAATGCAAAACTTTAGCGTGGGATTGATGAGGAATCCATTCCCCTGACCATGAGAGTGAAGTCAAGGATCTATTTGCCATGGTGGATGGAGTCCAGAAAGGAGAGATGGAGGTGTTTTAGGAGAGAATGGAGTCAATAATATGGATTGTAGTTTGAACTGAAGGTGTGATTTGCTAATTATAGGCATTTGGAGTCGAAGATGGGAAGACATCTTGCTGGGAGGTTCACGGTGAGACTATGCTAACCACCATGGATTCGCAGGTGCGGGAGGAAGGTGAAAGGGCTCCCATTCTATCCGTGCAAGGTACGAATAGGGAAGGTGAATGAAGGACCCAAACAAGTAAGGGTATTCTCGTCATCCTACGGCACAAATTAAGCCCCACACTAACACCGTTAGGACCTTTCTCGTTAATATAAAGTTGAGTCCCCAATTTGTTACAATATAAAAATCAGTTCCTAATTTGGGAATTGATGTAAAGTTGAGTACCTTTTTTGTAATTTACCAAAGGTCTTATTACGCACTGGGGTGATTTTTCCCCTCGGGGGTTTTCATTGGTGGCTCAAACCCACCTCTATTCCACCCCGGTGTTATGTAAGGATCTCCCTCGATCCTGAACAATGTGCGGGTTGGGACGGGTTGCGGGCGCGATGGAGTGATCCCCCACCATCTCCTTCCCTGAGCCCTTTCTTACCCCACCAAAACCCTCCCTCCGGACGTGAGAACATGGACGGCCACTCCGTCGCAGGGTACTCCCTTATCTCCCAGATCATGTCCGTCTCTCACTCCGCCTCTGCCCACCTCATTTTCCCTCTGTAACATTTCGGGCTTAGGTATCCAGTTCATTGTCGAGGAATACTGGCTCTGACAACTTGTTTGGTACAAGTTTATATTGGCTCGTTGACAACCACCCAAAATGCTTAAGTTGAAGTTGTCAAGTAGTAAACACCACCACTTATAAAGCACACCCACACTTTGTGAGTTTTAGATGTGGCACTATGTTGGGAGTGAGGGTTTTACAACCTCCCCCATTTATATTCACGACGTCCTCATTGTGACATGACACATCACTTATTCCCAGTGACAGTGGCGACTGCACGTTCCGGGTAGCCATTTCCTCCTATCTCTTTGTACTTACGGCTCTACCTCTCGGGTAGCCCTTTCTACTATCAGAGGGAAATTGGCTCTGGTACCATTATAACGTCCCGGGCTTAGGTCCCCGATCCGTTATCGAGGAAAAATGTCTCTAATAACTTGTTGGGTACGGGCCCTGATGGACCCATTGGCAACTACACAAAATGCTTAAGCCCAAGTTTTCAGGGTTAGAATTCCTCGATAGGGGACCTAAGCCCGGGATATTACAAATGGTATCAGAGTTGATTCCCTCTGATAGTGGAAAGGGCTGCCCAAAGGGACCTAAACCGAGAGCATGCAGTCGCCATTATCACTGGGAATATGTGATGGGTCATGTCGCAACGAGTACGTTGCGAATATAAGTGGGGAGGTTGTAACATCCACACCCTCAAATATAGTCCCACATCTAAAACTCACAAAGTGTGAGAGTGGGTTATATGTGGTGGGGATTATTGCTTGACAACTTGAGCTTAAGCATTTCGGGTGGTTGCCAACGGTCCATCAAGACTCGTACTCAATAAGTTGTGAGTGTCAGTTTTCCTCGATAACGGACCGAGAACCTAAATCCGAGACGTTACACCCCCATCCCACTATAATTATCAATTTTATTCAATTCACTCATATGACATGTATATTGCAGAGGGAATGCTTCTTCGATAATTTGTGCGCATGAAATTTGGACTTCTGCTCTGAATTTATCATGGAGTTTCCTATCTATATACATAAAAATTCTATTATATGTGAAGTATATTCTCCCAAAGAACAAAAGACTCAAAAGAAATAACGACTTAAATCCTGTATCCTTACCTTGCCAACCGAATGGAGAATGTCACATAAATACCGTCTATCCATACTTATTCCATAGATTTCTATCCCAACAAATGAACAAAAATGGGGGATATAACAATTTGATCCATCCTTCTCATGTATCCGGTGTCCCGCTACCGAACGGCTTCTTGGGTTTTGCATACAGAGTCTTGCGCAGTGGACACCCATTTTTTTGCTACAATTGCTAGTTATTTTGTGCTGAGAGTTAGGGTTGCAACATTGTGTACCTCCCCTCCTTCCATCTCCATATCATGCCGCAGATAGCATCAAGAGATCACGCCATGGAGGCACCAAGAAGTAGTAGCTGGAGAACACGTTAGGGCAGCCATATGTTGGTGGCATTTCTCCATCTTCTCATCTTTTACTTATTTTGGTGGTGCCTTTTGGTTGATATACCAATTAAGAAAGATGTGTAATTTGGGTTAAGTCGACCTCATGATTTTTCCTCATTTTATCCTTGGATGCTTTCCACGTTAAAATTACTTGAGCATTGATTGTGGTTCCATATTGTTGTTTTTACTTTTTGTTGCTTGTTGTGCATGTGCCATTTGTTTGTTATCCGTTAAGGTTCTCGATTGATTCATGCTTCCGCAACATTTCAGGGGATTATTTCCCAACACAATTTCCAGCATTGTTGCATCAGGAAGCCTTGCAACCAATTCTTTCTCTACGTGTGTCATCGACGACCAATCTCGGGGAATCTGCTTTAGAGACAAAAGCGGTATGCATCAACGTACAATTCCAATCAATTCGAGCTTGTGCATTCTATCAATCCAATTGTTAATTTGCAAGTAGTTGAAAGTATAATTCGATACATACCTTCTAAATTCAATATCAATTTCGATTACTTTGATACTCTTCCGTACATGACCTTATACATGCTGACCAGTGACCGATGTGCGAATCACTGATGACTCCCTGACTGGTTATTCACTAACTACTAATTTTAATGTTGTTTTCACGCTACAACAAAATTAGCCTAAGGTATAGATAATTCAATATTTATCATATTATATCTTCCATAGTTAAATGTATAAAAATGAATATTATTCACTGGTTGTATCTTCGAATTCGTAAGAAATATTTGTATTCTTTGCTATGTTCCTCATAACAAATCGTCTTCCAATGGTTATTTATTGACTTTTTCTTGTAATCCTTGTTCGATGATAACTACAAATTTTAGTGAACAATTCGATAGAAAAATTGTTATTATATAAATCTTTGATAACGAATATGACATTCGTTGCTAAATACTAGAATAAAAGATAATTTGACAACGAATAATATTAGTTGTATATATCTTTAATATCATATTACTTGGCAATGGATATTCAAATTATGTGTTGCCTTAGGTCAATTTTGTTGTAGTCTTAACACAGGTTCTATCTTGACACTCTTGAAGGATCCATTCTAGAGTTTCATCATCAAGAAGGTGAGTAATGTATGCTAGCCATTAATCACAACATATAATTATCTTTGAGAACATTGTGTTCAAAAATAGTAGTTGCAACTAACAAAAGCAAATTTCCAGTTGAGTATCGCTAGAAATTGATTGGTCATAGTCCTTTTTGTAGTTCGATAGCATGGCAAAGAAAACTAAATACTAGTAGCACCAACATTCCCATTAAGTCCTGTTCTAAAATTGGGTTAGGTTCTCTTCTTCTTCTCTGTATATAAATCACCCATAATAACATTCATTTTGGCAGGCTTAACTAGACTCAAATTTCAACATGTGTGTAATCTAAATAAGAAAAGCGAGCGAGGAGTTGGAGTTGCACAACCTAGTGATTTTTGTAGGTAAGTAAGTTGTTTATGTCAGTGTACGATACCCTACCTTCATCTTCCATTCTTTAGAAATGCTCAAGGAAATACATAAGAACATATTGGAATTTCCCTTGTCGCGATCTTATCTTATGTGATAAGTCTATGATTCAAAAATCTTATGGATTTATCGCTTATTACAAATTTAACTGATTCAAATGTGTATATGTCTTATTCATGATGCTTATCAAAGTGCATAGATCATGGTCGATTATAGAATTACATTTAAGAGACTAGAAATTTTATCGGATAGAATGAAACTTTATAGAAAAAGAAGTTGTACATGAGAAGATTTAGGTAATCGATGGTCTTCAAAAAGATTTGTAGATTATGGAATATGTAGGATGGTGACTAGTTGTTAATGTCACCTAATACCTTAATTCATGAATGTGATATTCATTTTGGTTTTAGTTGGCATCTTAGGATTTCATCTTATATACAAATATGCAATTTATTGATAACACAATGTAATCATGAAGGTGGTGCATACATAATCACACAAGACATGGATTTATAGTGGTCCAGCATTGTGCCTAGATTGTAGACTATTGATCTAGTCTCTTGTGGAGATTGTACCTTGGGAAAGCATATTAAAGTCAGTTTCACAAAACTAGTAGAATATGAAGGTCTAAAGTTGGTTCACACTGACTTATGGTGACCATTCTAGATATTTATCATTTGATGGATCTCAATATTTCCTTACTTTCATTGATGACAAATTCGAAAGTTGTGGTGCCTAGCCCTATCGCGTGCCACACGCGTGAGGGGACTTGTCAAATTGCACATCTGCCTTGGCCTCTTCACAGATTTACAATCATATCCTCAAGCATGTGCCTCACATGTGTTCCTGGGCATTTTGCAAAACACCATTGCCAGTTCAGAATAATTGCATATATGCCCTTGCGTGTAAGTAAAATTATCAGGGAAGCCTCTCCGACTTTTGAAAATTGCAAATAGGCCCCTCAAGGGTCTGTTTGTAATTATTTGTCCATTTCTTTTCATAGTTTTATTTGCTTTTGTGTCTCCGGACTCCATTGACTATATCTTGAGCATACGAACTCTGGTTTCGTTGACTTCAGTTTCATTTTGTTGCTCTTTTTATTCTCTATCTAATTGCACCATTTATTTTCTATTTTGGCTTTTAATTACACATGTTAAATTTTTAGATACACTGTGTCTTTTGATCTTTATTCTTTAACACCATTGATTCATTTTGATGCATTATTTGTTCTTGAAATTAATATATAACTCAAGTGTCTGATTAATTTAGGGGTATTTTTATATGTAATTATCGAATTGTACATCATATCATATTGTTCCATATCATTCATGTTTAAGTGCATAAAACCAAATAAAAAATGCATGCATCTTGGTGCCATCTCATTTGCATTGTGTATTTGGTACATTCTGTGTTGTGCATTGCATCTGCATTTGAAGACCTGAATTTATGAATTTAATCAGTTGATTTAAATCAATGATTTTCGATAGATAGATGAGGAGGCTCGTGTCCCTGTGCTCGACCTTGGTATCATGTCAAGTAAACAAATTTCCACATATTCAAAAGTGTGGTTTTTGCATGGATCATTCTCACCACCAGAACTACGATAATAAATGACTATTAACGTTATGAGAACACGGTTTATCACTCTCCCTTCCAATGTTTTAGGAAGACTTTGATTTTCAATGTTTTTATCCTCTATTTCTTTTTGAACTATTTCTTTAACTCATTTTTCTAGCAATAGGTGAACTACATCACTCTAATTCTTCTTCAGTTTATAAGGCTACTCTCTTATGAGTGATCAACAAACACTTATATCATGTATCCTATGTAATCCTTCTATTCTTCATATTTAATTTAAACATTTCTAAATGTTTGTATTTATTTAATCCAAGTATTAAGTTCCTGACAACATCCCCTTTGATATAATAATCGAAACATTAATTTAAACAATCGCATAAATAAAAAATGAAATTATTTCAAAAATAAAAAAATATTAGGCATAATAAAAAAGTTGAGCATCTTGTGTATATCATTTCTACTACATTAATCTTATATATTTAACTAGCATTAATTTAAATACACCACTCTTCTTAATTGATTGTAATGTTCCGAGCCTTAGACCCCAGTCCGTTATGGAAGGTTACTGACCTAAGCAACTTATTGTGCTTGGACCCAACTGGAGCCCTTAACCACTTCCCAAAATACTTAAGCCTAAATTGGCTAGTAGTAGCACCCACCACATAAAATCTACTATCACACTTTGTGATTACTTGATGTGGTAGTATTTTTGAGATGCTACAATTACCCTTACTTATATATATGATGTTCTTGTTTGTGCAATGGTCCATGGCATATTCCCCATTGTAGTGACGGATTCACCTCTTGGATAGCCCTTTCCTCCAAACTCTATGGTAGGACGGATCCACCTCTTAGGTAGACCTTTCTATTATTAGAAAGAATCTGCTCTGATATTATCTTTTACATCATGGTCTCTAAACCTGATCCATTATCATAGATTACTAACTAAAACAACCTGTTAGACTTGGGCCAATTGGAATCCTTTGATCGCAACCCAAAATGCATAAGACCGGGTTTTCTAGTATTATCTCCCACTACTTACAAACTATAGCCACACTTTGTGATTATTAAATGTGGTATTTATATTTCGGATGCTACAATCACCCCCACTTATATTTGCAACATCCTCACTGCGCAACAGCCCATGACCAATTTCCAGTAACATTGGCAGATTCACCTCTTAGGTAACTCTTTCCTTCTAACTCTACGGTAGGAGCGGCTCCACCTCTTGGATATCCCTTTTCACTGTTAGAGGAAATCTGTTCTCATATAATCTATAACATTCGAAACCCTAGATTCGATCATGTTATTAGGGATTAGCCCAGACAACTTGTTATGCTTGGGCCCAATTCTAAACCACATCCCAAAATGCTTAACCCAAGTTGACTCGTAGTAGTCCTCCCTACTTATAAAGTATTACCATGTGATGTGGTTATTAGAAGAGTTTTGCATTGATTGGTTTAAACAGAACTATAAATGTTTCTGTGAACAAAAAATGTAATAAAAATAATACATTTTCTCTAGACATAACATCTAGCACCGCATCAATTTCAAACATTAAATTTATTATTAACTAAAAAATAATTTACAAAACTTGTCTATAGTACATTCATGTTAAAATATTGTGTGTATTCATCTTAGTGAAAAAAAACATATTAAAAAATGGAGAAAATTACATTGATCTAAATCAAAAGTAGGCAACGTCACTGGCAATACAAGAGGAAGGGGGAAGTAATACAAGAGGAAGGGGGAAGAGTGGGCTATGTATCACTAGAAAGAGGAGACGTGCCACTTTATATCTTAGGTTAATCTTTCTTGGCGGGTATGCTAAAGCCATTAAAGAAAGGTTTCCATTTATAATAAGCGCATTATATCCATTAGGAATTCATTAATACTAAGATTTTTGCTGATAGCTTAAGCGCGTCCATTAGAGAATGGTAATGTAATCCCTGAAGTCTCCAACATGCATATTAGTAATACAAGTCCAACACTTCTCCTTTAATGGCGCAATTAGACATGTTCTAACTAGCTGAGTTCCTAGCTATACATTTTTGTAATATCAGCTATGCCCATATTTTATCTTAATGGAAAGGTAGAACTGTGGATTTTATAAGAAGGTAAGGGAACAACTAATATCGCAAAAAAAAGAGGGGCATAGTTGATATTGCAAATGTTAAGAAAGGCACAAGTGATAAAAATCCTACCAATAACACAAGTGAATCGTGTACGTAGGGACTAAGTTCCTTGTACATGTACAAGCTATGAATTACTAATGTAGTTATGTACATAGTAACCACACACGTATATATGTAGATGTATTTGTGTGACTGATACAAATATGTATTCATGCATGCACGCAGTTTTTTTTATAAGTTTGTATTTTTGTTAGTTTGGCCTAGATTTTAGGTATTTTGAAGGTTTCGCCATTTTTAAGTATTTTGTATAGGGGATTTTGTAGTTTGAGTCCAATACTTCCTCCTTATTATAATATAGTGTATTTAGCTATAAAAATTACATGATCAATGGTTCTTGCTTTCTTCCTCCAACCAAGAGGATCGAATAGTTCTTTGAGGTTATAAAAAAGTATATTTGCAGTTTTTACTGAAAGAACTTAAATTCGATACATGTAAATGGAGCAAATCTTGGAAGAATAATGGTATAACTTCGGAAGTTTGCATAACTAATATGTGGTCAATAAAAAACCCATAGCGGTTGTTCATTTGAGGAATAAAGAGGGATATCCTTCCTTATTCATCTCTAGCAATAAATGGTCATTGTTTTTGTTCTAGAGTTAAAAAATGAGAAATAAAATCTCCCTCAGTATTCCCCCGTCATTAGGATTGACTATTGAGTCATGACTCGATGAGTCAAGTTCAGGCTCAACTCGATAAGGGCTCGTGGGTCTGACTCATTAGGTTATTGAGCCGAGCCCGAGCCAGAATTTTGGGCTCGGTAGCTTAACGAGCCGAGCACAAGCCGAGCATTGTTCAACTCGATAACTCAATAAGAGGCTCGACAAGGAATATATATACATATATTATTTATATATTTATATATAATACAAATAAAATAAAAATTACCCTTTGCAATTTTCCCTCCACTGACTTTGACCCTCCTACGAGTAAGGAGTCATGACCCAATTCTCAAACCCTATTCCCGTCCACACATTTGCCTCCCGCCCACGCATTAGAAAATGTGTAATTTTTTTATAAGTAAATATAATGTTACAATATATATTATAATTAAGATTTAGTATACAACTTGGATAGTGGCCTACTGGTAAGGTACATAATTTTAGATAGAGGAGGCTTAAAGTTCGAACCCGTACAAAATATTTTTTCCACCCAAATGTACCCATTTGCCTTAACAAGCTCGACTTGGGCTCGAGCTGATACCAGGCTCGATAAGAGGCTTGGCTAGAGCCTTATCGAGCCCGAGCCAGCTCGGTAAAGGGCTCGAGCTCATTGAGCCTGAGCCCGAGCCTGGTTGGGCTTATCGAGCTCGAGCCCGAACCAGGGGCAAGCTCGGCTCATTGGGCTCGATAGCCAACCCTATCCGTCATAGGCTCTCATTTGCAAAAAAAAATTAACAAATAACCAACACTTTTCTAACAATCTTATTTAACATAATATCCATATCCGTCTGTGTCCTCTTCCTCCTACAGAACATAGAATAGCAACCACTTATCCCTCTTTATTCATCCTTATCTCTTTCCCTTATTCATCTGCAGAAGGGCCTCGTAAGATTTATATAATAGATCTAATTGATAGATCTAAAAACTTAATCCATAAAAAAATCTTATATATATATATATACTTAAAAGTTACCGGAAGACATCGCAGCGAAACGAAATGAAGAAAATGAGGTTTCCTTCTCCTTCTCAACTCTTGCATAATATGCTTGAGTAATGGATCCTCTTGCATTCATTAGTTGAGGGAGAGGGGACCCCAATCCATATATGCATGATGGTTACCTATCCATTAAGGTAACCACCAAAAGCAACCTCCCAAATTGATGCACCCTTTCATAATTACATGAGCCACAAAATAAGAAATAAAAAATAAAGTTGACAACTACCATATATGGTAGTTGTATGCATATAATTTCTTACATACTCCCACTTGGCTCATGTAGTAAATTTGTTGCTTTACATTTGTCAAGTTAAGCTCTATTAATATGAATCTTGGCGGCAGATACCTTTTAAGCAGATATATCCTTCCAAGCATTACAATACCAATAGTTTGCTTAACATGACAAATCTTTATGTGTTAATATCCAGATATTAACACGGGTCCTTTCTTATGTCTGTTTATTAATTGCATGCTACTGAAATATAACAGACAATAAATAAAAGATCATCATACCAAACTTAAGGTGTACAAACATGGATGTATTGATATTATTACAAGGTACTAGATGGGCCCATCTCAGTTACATGATTGATGAATACACTAGGCGGCAAACCCTTTGTCATAGGATCCGCAATCATGTACTTAGTACCTATATGTTCAATCAATGCTAAATGATCTCTAACTTTCTCTTTAACAACAAGATATTTAATGTCGATTCTCATTCCGGCATGCGTATACTTGTTGTTGTTAGCAAAAAATACGGCTGCAGAATTATCACAATGAATCTTTAATGGTCTTGAGATTGAATCCACTATCTTGAGACCCGCAATCTTTAGCCAAAGTGTTTGTGTAGTAGCCTCATGACATGCTATGAATTCGGCTTCCATGGTACTTGATGTGACAAGTGATTGTTTCACATTTGTCCATGAAATTGCACCTCCAGCAAGGAGAAAAACGTATCCAGAGGTAGATTTTTTATCCTCCTTACTTCCTGCATAATTCGAATCCGAATAGCCAATGACTTCTAAGGAATCTGAATGCCGGTAGATTAGAATAAAATCCTTAGTTCCTTGCAAATATAGCAAGACCTTCTTTGCCGCTATCCAATGATCCATGCCTGGATTGCTTTGATGTCTACCCAACATTCCAACTGCAAAATATATATCTAGTCTAGTGCATGTTTGGGCATACATTAGACTCCCAATGATAGATGTATATGGAATGTCCTTCATCTGTTCCTTTTCTAAATTATTTTGGGGACATTTGAATGAAAAAATTTTATCTCCTTTTACCATAAGTGCTGGGGTAGGAGAACAATATTTCTTTCCAAATCTCTCTAATAATTTTTCAGTATAGACCTTTTGAGACAATCCAAGTACTCTATGAGATCTGTCTCTATGAATTTCAATGCCAATGACATATTTAACATCGCACATATCTTTCATTTCAAAATTATTAGAAAGGAACATCTTTGTATCTCGCAACATCCCAAGATCATTACAAGCAAGTAAAATATCGTTTACATAAAGGATTAGAAAAGCATATTTACTCCCACTCGTCTTAAGATATATACAATTATCAACAATTTTCTCAACAAAACCAAATGAAGTTATTGCATTGTTGAACTTAATGTACCATTGACGAGATGCTTGTTTTAGTCCATATATAGACTTCCTTAACTTACAAACCAAATGCTTGTTATTATCTAAAATAAAACCCTCAGGTTGTCGCATGTAAACATGTTCATCCAAGTCTCCATTAAGAAATGTCGTTTTCACATCCATTTGGTGTAACTCTAAATCATAATGAGCTACCAATACCATGATTTTTTGCAATGAGTCCTTTCGTGATACCGGAGCGAAAGTCTTATGGTATTCTATGCCCTCCTTTTGAGTGAAACTTTTAGCCACAAGTCTGACCTTATATCTCTCAATGTTTCCTAATGAGTCTTTCTTAGTTTTAAAGATACATTTACAACCAATAGATTTCGCTCCTTTGGGTAGCTCTATCAAGTCCCATACTTGGTTTGCACTCATAGAATCCATTTCCTCCCTCATGGTATTGTACCATTGAGTAGAGTTAATACAATTCATGCCTTGTAAAAACGATGTTGGATCCTCTAATATACCCATGTCGTAGTCACATTCTTGTAGATATGTTATAAAATCTGATGAGATTAAAGATTTGACAACTCGACCAGATCTAGTTGTAACAACACCTTGTTGAACACTTGATGCTATTTCAACTTGATGCTCAGGTAGTGGAGGATTCACCATTGGCTCAACTAAAGGAATATCTTGGACTAGAGGAACAACGATGTCTTGATGTTGTGACTCATCCAAGATATCACGTTGAATATTTTGCTCCTCCCTTTCTAGTGGTATAACAAGATCCGGTAATTCATCAAGTATGATTTCTTTAACTACCATCCTGCTCCCACTTTTCTCGCTATTTTCCAAAAATATAGCATTCCTTGATTCTACAATACTCGATTCCGTTGGACAATAGAATCTATAACCTTTAGAGCCTTCTGGATAACCAACGAAGTATCCACTTGTAGTCTTCATATCCAACTTTTTCTCGTGTGGGTTATAAATTCTAATCTCAGTTTGACAACCCCAAATGTGTATGTGTTCCAATCTTGGTTTCCATCCCTTCCAAAGCTCAAATGGAGTGGATGGAACTGCTTTTGATGGAACTCTATTTAATATATACATGGCTGTCTTTAGAGCTTCACTCCAAAAGGATAAAGGCAATGAGGAGTTACTCATCATACTTCTAACCATATCCATTAACGTGTGATTCCGTCTTTCAGCAACACCATTTTGATCTGGCTCATCAGGCATTGAAAATTGATGTTCAATGCATTCATCCTTAAGAAATCGCGCAAATGATCCAAGTTTTTGTTCTTCTCCAACATACCTACCATAATACTCACCACCTCTATTTGATCTCACAATTTTAATTTTCTTTTCTAATTATCTCTCTACTTTTATTTGATAATCCTTAAAAGCATTTATAGCTTCTGATTTTTCAAATAAAATATAAAGATACATGTAACGTGAGAAATCATCTATGAATGTGGTGAAATATTTTTGAACACTAAAACATTCCACAGGAAACGGATAACATATGTCAATATGTATAATTTCTAAAAGATTAGTACTTCTCCTTGACCCTTTAGCATTTTTGTTGGTATGTTTTCCCTTAATACATTCTACACAGACACTAGAATCAGTAAAATCTAGAGTATCAATTACTCCATCATTTACTAATTTCTTGATCCTTTGAATGGAGATGTGACCTAATCTTTTATACCAAAGTATTGATGATCGACTACTATTATATTTTCTCTTTTTACCAACTACATTGCAAACAAGGAGATTGTTTTCAAAATGTGGATCTAAGTGTAATTTATATAAATAGTCCACTAGCCACCTATACCAATCAATTTGTCATTCTTAAACATTTGGAAAGGTGTACTTTCAAACGAAAATTTGTATCCAAGATTACAAAGTCTAGATATTGAAATTAAATTTCTAGAGTACTTGGGTACAAAAAATACATTTTCCAAATCAAGTATATGACTAGTTTCCAAAATGAGCCGTTGCGTCCCAAACGCTTCAACATGTGAAGTCACGCGATTTCCCATATAAATGCTTTACTCATTTTTTAGTGTCATCCTCGTTTTCAGAAAGCCTTGGATGGAGTTGGAAATATGGATTAAAGTACCAGAATCAATCCAACAAGTGTTAATAGGAACATCAATGAAATTAGATTCATGACATAGATGACATTCAACAATCGAAACAGAATTTAAGACATTGAATTAAGTAGACATGAAAGTTGAACTATCTGCAATAAATCACGAGACAACCATAATACGCAAATTACTCAAGCATAAAACTTAATTCAAAATACTAACTTATTTAATATTTTGAGAAATCAATGTACTATCATTACAAGACTTGCTGTGGCTAAAGAATTGTAATATACAATTGATTTTTCTTAATAAATGAGACAAATAAATTTTCGAATATTCATTAGAAATTCCGTACCTGTGGGCATTAGAATAACTAACAAAAAATTTATTTTTCTCATTTAAAAATATGTCCAATTAACTCTGTCACTTAATGTAAGTATTGCCATTGTTATCCTAGATGTTGTGGCTACTCTTGGCTAACCAATAATTACTCATTACAAGAAATAATATGTACAATACGAACCGATCAGATGTTGTGTCTACTCCTCCCGATTCAATTATACACACTTATCCGAATACCTTTGAATGGAGTTAATCAAGCAATCTCCACTATGTAGATGCAATTTGATGCCATTAGTTCAAATAATTGAACTTTACCACTTAATGTAATTATTGATATTGTTATCCAAGATGCTGTGGCTACTCTAAGATAACTAGCCAATAATTACGCTTTATCAAAGTCCAACAATGTACAGGTATTGGTAGGATGATGTGGCTATTCCTCCCAATCCAGTTATACAAAACAAATCAAAATGACATCAAACAAACTTAATAAAGTAATAAAGAATGCTAGTAAAGTGTATGGTTAGTACACAAGTGTACTAAAGTGGTACTAACCATACAATATTATCAACAAGTCCGTACAAATAACTGATAGTGCAACGATATAAACATCATACACTTTATACACTTTATGTGTACTAATCAGGTGTATACAATAACCAAATTGTATACACTTCCAAATAAGTTTCTAACAAATAACGTCACATTATATACAAATCCAAGTGTCAAGATCCCAAAGAAAACTTGATATATAAAACATCTCAACAGTAATACTAAACAAGGATGCTTGTTCTTTCACCATCAATGTCCATTTTAATGGGAAAAAAATAAAAGAATATGGTATAAGGCCTTTGAAATACAGATTTGTTGATGTCTCTGAAAAATTCTAGAGTTGATAATAATACCCATATGCGTATGAAATTAAATGTTGGAGTGCTCTGGTGCAGTTGGTTGTCAGGTTAGTTATATACAATGGAGGTCTCTAGTTCAAAACTTGGCAACACCAAATTTTTTTAATAAAAAACGCACCATCCAAATCAACAAATAAATGCAAAAAGACAGTCCGTAAGTTTCTCAAAAATGGATTGGAAGTATTTGACCGAAAATCTATTTAGATAGGCTTTTCCAATACATCCAGGTGCATTTGAACCAATAAAAACTCTTAAATCTCCAGAGGCCATAAAGAGAAAGACATATTTTTCTTATTCTTTACCCTTGTTGGGTGATTTTAAAGAATGATTAGCACATAAATAAATAACTAATGTCTTCGATATAAAACCAACACAAAAGACTATCGATTTCAAAACACAAATCTTGTCGTTAAAAGAAATCCATAGCTCTGATACCAATTGATAGATCTAATTGATAGATCTAAAAACTTAATCCGTAAAAAAAATCTTATATATATATACTTAAAAGTTACCGGAAGACATCGCAGCGAAATGAAATGAAGAAGATGAAGTTTCCTTCTCCTTCTCAACTCTTGCATAATATGCTTGAGTAATGGATCCTCTTTCATTCATTAATTGAGGGAGAGGGGACCCCAATCCATATATATAAAACATGATGGTTACCTATCCATTAATGTAACCACCAAAAACAACCTCCCAAATTGATGCACCCTTTCATAATTACATGAGCCACAAAATAAGAAATAAAAAATAAAGTTGACAACTACCATATATGTTAGTTGTTTGCATATAATTTCTTAGGTTATATTCTTTGTCCATAAGTCAATAAAGCTAACTTCAGGATGGGAAGCGGGCAAGGATATACATGTGGATGAGGCAACTTCGTGGATATATATTTTGCAGGGCCAAATCCTTTACTATCCGGAGCTCTAACCGAGGTAAATTGTGGACATATAATAAAATAAGAAGAAGAAGAAGAATATAGAACCGTTGAGGAGATAGTGCGCACAAACTTGTCAAAATGCGAGCCAGTTTGTGAGAGGAAAATTTTAAATAAGCCGTAATTTAATTTTCGAAAGGCGCTTGTGAATTAATAAAAGCCAATGTCTTCCAAGGAACAGAAGACAAGAGAGACATCAGGAGCAAGAGACTTTTGGAGGTCTAATGGCGACCCGGCGGATCTTCTTCTTCTGCTGCTGCTTCCTCTTAATCTTGAGCTACGTCAGAGCATCTTTTTTTGGTATTCATCAGCATCCTTTTTTCATCCCTACTTTGATTGCCATCTCTTAGCGTCAGATCTCATTTTGTTCTTTACATTGAAAGATTTCGATGTTTTTTCACTATGGTGTTTTCGAGAAAAAATCGGTTTTTTTCTAGATTTATTAAGCTTTTTCTTCGAACTCAGTTGCTGCGTATGTTTTTCTTCCATGTTATAATGGTAAAACGACAATGCACTCGAGTTCACCTGAGCTTTCTAAAATCTCCGTCAAAGCAGGACGGTAGCTGCAATTTATTTTCTTTCAGAGATATTTAGGCATCAAGTGGTGGTAGTAATTTATCCCTTTTAATTTATACGATATCGTTAATTATTCTGGTGAGAAGAACAGCTCAGAAGCCCCTTTTTTTTGTTTAAAGAAAGAGGTAAACTTAGCTTCAAAATAAAAGATACTGTCCATTTATTTTGAAGATGAACTACTGTATGGCCTAAAATTTGGAGAGTTTTACTTTCACCTGCTAGATTCATAAGAAATCTGCGTAATTGGTACTGGTCAAACGTTTAATTTTGGCACGGTACCAATGCAGCAGCTGGATTCTGATCCTTCTTTCTGGATCGAATCATTCAGAATGAAAGGCTGTAATAAAATCCGATGACTAAAACCCTTCGCGGGATCAATATGCCAGAGTTTAAAATGTTCTATGAAATTTTTCGTCAACAATAATTCTATTAACCTCAAGAACACCATTAGGACTACTGCACCCATATGTCAGTAAATTGGTAATTGTCTGGCACTTTACCACGGCATTTCTCAGACGTGGTTTTTCCAGATTTAGTTTATGCTGCTTTTCTTGGATCAGGTTTCTCGTGTGACAATCTCAGTGCGTACTGCGGGAAGGGGACATGCAAATCTTCTAACTTGCCATTTGGATTCTCGTGTGAATGTGATCCTGGATGGACCAATACTGGCGGTCAAGAATTTCTCCCCTGCGTGATGCCCAACTGTGAGTGTTTACCACCTAAGTGTGCCGATTTCTATCACAACAAGATCCCTATAGAGTTAACATGCACATGGAGATCGAATATGAACCTTTAGAGATTTGCTTTTGCTGAATGTTCACAGATGTTCTCTTTATCTGTTTCCAGGTACTACAAACTACACTTGTTCGTCCGAGGCAGAGGCTCCTCCATCTCACTCACCCGTGTCTTCTCCAAGCATATCATTTCTAGATAGTAATCCTTAATCCTTAAGACATGCGATTGTAGTTTGAAATAACATTCTCGTACTGTAGTAGTTAGTTCTTTCTTTCTACTATTTGTTTTTCAGTATGCAGCTGGGCTCCCTGCAGAGATGGCACCTGCGTGAACAGCTCGCTTATATCTTATAGCTGTGATTGCAAACCAGGATTCAGCAACCTTCTAAACAACAGCCACTTTCCTTGTTTTGCGAGCTGTGAGGATCAAATTTTATGAATCTCTGTCATTTTATATGAGTACCACTACATGAAGTTTTGACATTCTCGCTTCTTTTACTGCATGCGTTGCGAAAAGGTGCCTTTGGTGCTGACTGTAGCAATCTAGGAATCGGAGCATTCGGCTCGCCATCTAAATCACCTAATAGTACTGCAGCTTCTCCAAGTCAGAATGAAGGTAGGATTTGTTTTTACCAAATGATATGTCTCTTTAATATTGAATGAGGAATCATTTAGATTAAGAGTTTTGTAGTTGTTGTCAATGAACTGCCATTAGCTGAATCAAAATACCATTGAGCCTCCTCACGTTCAGCATCAGCATACTTCTCATTGTTTTCGTTTTGGGTTCATGTTGTTATGTAGTACTAATAATTGATAACAATGTGATTTTGTCTCTCGGAGTAAATCCTGGACCTCTACAATAAGTCAATTGAGATGGCTCTCTCACTATACTTGTCATTTCCTTGAAAACTTTCAGGTGGTACTATTTTTCCTCAGTGGCTGTTTCTGCTGCTGTTGTTGGTGTCAGTTCAACTTATACATGGTGAATTTTGACAAGTTGATGGATAAAGGTGTGTTGTAAGATCTTAGTGTGTGACTTTTTTCTTGATACCATCATATATACATATATGGGATGGATCTCTACAATGATTATCGTATTGTATGTTGTCTCCTATGTATTGGATACTCATTCAAACAACTGTGTAATATATGTACCTAATGATTTTGATCTCCATTTTATGCTCATTTGGTTTATGATAACCAATTCCACCTGTGTCACATGATATTACATATGCCTAGTGTTGAGAAGACGTTTTGTCAAGGAGAATAAAGTTTCTGGAATCGAATCATGGAGCAACTTTTAATTCCATAATCATCAAGATTTGAGTAGCGGTGTTGACATTGTTTTACCTATTAGGGACAGATCCCACCAAGAACCACACGAATAGAACCACGATTAAAGAAGAAAGCATGCATAATTGCACAAGATGATTTGTAGTGATTCGGTAATGTGTTTACTCTACTTGCTCACACCAGACTCTTTATTATTACTTGTATGGGTTTGGGATACAATATGTAGTGCATCAGGGTCCCTTTTTAATGCATCAATAGAATAACAATTGTATTCAACAATCTCCGCTATAAGCTCTCAGCCAATTAGGATGCAGCAGACGGATCATGCATCTCTGTAGTCCAGTCCAACATCTTTTAGCCAATTAAGATGCTAGAGGCGGATCGGGCATCTCAGCTATCCAACTTATCACCTCTTAATCAATCAAGATATAGGAGAGAGATCACACATCTCAGCAATTCAACCCATCATCTCTCAATCGATCAGAAGGCATGAGTGAGATCAACCACATCAACAACCATATCTACTAGTACTCATCCAATCTGCCTTCACAAGATAAATCTCAATCATCTCTCACTAAAGATTGATTTATGGTAGTACTTGGACTACCATCAATAATCCCATTGTGAGCTTTCCCTTATCTTCTATATTTAAGACCAATAGAAGCTGAACATGTCTTTATCTTCTCCACCATTACTCGGACTTGGTGAACATATCAACGGGATTTTCTAATGTGTGGATCTTCTTCAACTCAAATTGTCCATCTTCTATATGGGTCCGAATAAAGTGGTATTTCACATCAATGTACTTGGTTCTCAAGTGAAAGATAGAATTGTTTACAAGATTAATTGCACTTTGACAATCATTGAATAATTAACAATCTTCACATTCTTTATTTAGTTCTTTGATTAAACCCTTTAGCCATATCATTTCCTTGCAAGCTTCAATTGTTGCCACATAATACACTTCTATGGTCGAGATGGTCACTATCTTTTGGATTCTAGAGATCCAACTAACGACTCCACTCCCAAGTTAAAGACATACTCAATTGTGATTTTCCTACCAAACTCCCACAAAATCTTAGTCCACAAATCCTCAAATAGAAATATCAGTGTTTCCGTAACACAATTCCATGTTGGAGTACCTCTCAAATTTGTGGAATCCACTTCACAGCTTCCCAATGTTCCTTGACAGGATTCGCCATGAACCAGAACTCCACTGTATGGGAGATGTTTGATCTTGTGCAAATCATGCATACATCAAACTACTAACAACATACAAGTATTTGACACTTTGTACATGTACTCATGTTCTTCCTTTGTAACGGGTTCTTTCTCCTTTGAAAGTTTGAAGTGGCTCCCTTAGGTGTTAGAAGAGGTTTTGCCTTTTTGATACTAACCTCTTCGATACCTTCCTGATGTACTCTTACTAAGACAATCTCAGCTTCTTCTTCATGTTTCTGCTAATCTGCATTCCATGGATTTTCTTTATAAAATCTAGATCCTTCATCTCAAACTTCGTACACAATATTACCATGAGATTTGTTATTTCTTCCTTGTTGGAGCCTACAACAAGCATGTCATATATGTACAACAATAGAGTGATATAAGGCATAACAAGCTTCTTAAAGTAGCAAAAATGATTAGCATGGCACTTACGGAATCCTTTGTTGTTATGAAGTCATCAAACTTTTAGTATCATTTTCTTGACATCCTGCTTCAAGTCACAAAAGCTTTTTATAAGCTTGCATACCATGTCTTCTTTTCCAATAGCTCCATAGCCATGTGGTTGTTGGATGTAGACGCCCTCCTCAAGATCTCCATGGAGAAATGTTGTCTTAACTATTAAATGCTCCAGGTGTAGGCTTTCATATGTAACAATACTCAGCACTGCTCTTATGGTTGTGATAAATTGCTAATCCGCTATAGTAAAGTGGCCACGTTGTAATATGAGCGATTAGCAAATTATTCAAAACCACACTTAAGATCTCAGTGGAGAGAACGTGGATGTAATTTATACCTAAGAAAGTCCAGGGTTGAAAATATGGACAGGACGATCTAAGCTACTTAATCAAGAGTTTAAATATCTATGTTATTTACTTTAGTGTGATCTAAGTCAAGATGAATGTGAATGCTTAATATTTTTGCTTTTTTGGTGATGAATAAAATGATATTGGATGATTTCTATGCAGCACAAATCTCACAAATCAAACACAAAAAAGAGCTTCCGAATTATTTATACAACTAAGATGGATTGATCTCAAAAATTCAATTCTATAATGAATGCTCAAAATAGATGCTAGTTTATTGATTTTTCACATTGAAATTGGAGCACCTAAGTCTCTTATCACATGAACTCATATTCCTATTTAGTGAGAGTTAAAAGTGTCTCAAAGTAGTTTAAAATTCAATTAAATGGGAAATGTATTCAATATGTATTCCTTTGCCTATTTTTTTATCAAGACTTGAACTAAAATTAACGAATGTCAAATTAAATATGAGTAGACAAGTGTGCACTTTGTTATGTAAACTAATAAATAATCATCCATGAACTCAGAGAAGCAAGGTCATGTCGAACAACTAGACTACCGAGAGGTGATCGTGAGGTCTTACAAGGCGAGACTGCAGTCGTTGAGGTGACCGCTTACGAGATCTAGTGAATTCAAACAAAAATTAACCCATAATATGAATAATCAATCAATACAAAGTGAACCAAGTATGTGTAGAGTGTCGAACACAGGGAACACATGGGTGTAGCTTATTATTTATTGCTAAATAGTGTATGTATGTAGATATCTCTCTACTATGTATTTAGCATTTCTGTGGGTTTTTTAAATTATTGAATTTTATGTATTTTTTCTAATATTTTTTGCTTTAAATTTTATAATTTTTATTTCCTTTTTATATTTTTCTGTTTTTAAATTTCTTTTTTCTCCTTAATATATACTAAGTATATATATCACTATACGTAATATTATGTAAAATATATATAATAAATGTATATAATATATATGTAATAAATATTAAATTAAATAAATACAAATAAAAATAGTCCTATTCTATTTTTATATATTTCTAGTTATTTTTTTCTAATTTTTTATATTTTTAAAGTTCAAAATAGTCCAAATCAAGAAATAATTAAATAAGCTAAATTGTTGAGGTTTAAAAATATGAAATGAGTTCAAAATTTCTCGAAATTGTTTATATGTATTAATAGGTATATATAAAAAGACAGGAAAGGAAACTTCTCTGGATTTTTTTGGGATTTTTTTTCTAATTTTTTAGGGTTAAAAAGGGTTTTCAATTTTTAAAATTTTCTTTTTAAATATCTTTTGTTATTTTTTTTATTTGGAGCAATAAAATATAGTAAGAAAGACTGCCTATTTTTGGAATTTTTAAAGGAGGTTTTATATATTTTTAATATTTTTAAATTAGAATATGGAATAAAAAGGATCCTTTTAATTTTTAATAAATAGAAAATGCAAGAAATTTGCTAAATAAAATGTATAGCATGAATGAGCATCATATCAAGCATCTTCATCTTTTTTGCATAATTTTTTGGAGTATGAGAACTATTCATATAAAAATAAAATGCAAATAAAAATACAAAAGCTAACATGGGTATTTATGTAATATTAATAAAAATCAGTGTGTTACTTGTAAAATACCCAAAAGTTTTGAACTTTAATTAAATAGATAAAATTAGAAGGGTATAGTGGGAATTTACCCAACTCACGTGGGGAACCATGTGAGTTGAGCTGGCAATAGACCTATGTGTAATATTAAACACAAGCAGGGGTTCCTTTGTCATTTTTCCACAAACTTTTATACTTAGCTAAATATTTATAGGGTTCTTTAACTATTATAAAAAGGTGGAAGGGTTCTTAGCAATTTACACCAGCACATGCACTCGATCGAGTGGAGCAGAACGTACTACGTCGCTCACTTGAGGCTCATCCGAC
Source organism: Ottelia alismoides (assembly GCA_037367405.1). Lineage (NCBI taxonomy): Eukaryota > Viridiplantae > Streptophyta > Magnoliopsida > Alismatales > Hydrocharitaceae > Ottelia > Ottelia alismoides. The sequence continues at coordinate 342,953 of JAZKJV010007300.1, forward strand.
AGTCCACTACGCTTTGTAACGCTTCGCATCTAGCGGCTGAGAATAGATATCAGCAGAGATCTAATGGGAAATCGTGGGTTAGATCAAATGATGTTTATAGCTCCTGGCGATTTGTTCTTGATCGGATGGTTGGTAGGTGGTCAGGAAGAATTGATGAAGAACTCACCTCTAGCGAGTTTTGATCCTACATTTCTTGGCTCTCCAACCACCTGGGGCTTTGCTGAGACTCTCCTCACCTTCCTAATGTCATTCCTCTACCTCCTGGGGTTCGGGACCCTCAGCTTGGGTCATGGAGCTCTAATGCTTGAATAAGGAATTGGTTTTTCTTCCTGGATCTGATTGACCTCCAGACGAGGTTCTTATGCATTGCTCTCTACACAGGAAGCAAGGGGGTGCAAAAGCTAATGCCTTCGATCCTTGAAATGGCACAAAAGTGGAAGAAATTGGATGGGTCGTAGAGCTCCTAGAGATGGCGATGGAAGGATGTCAAGTCCTTGATTCATGTAGAATCAAAGGAGGGCAGATATGGGAGACGACAGAGAACATGTAGGGAGATGAAATGGGCGGTTAGTGAGTGAGAACAAGTTTGAAACATGATGAATTTGTCCTGGAGCTTGAGCAACAAGTCAAAAGGGGGTTTTTAATTAAACTTAAATTAAACGCTAAGAACTCAAATTAAAGCAGGGAAATAAAACATACGGCTAAAGATTACCTAGAACATCATGAAAAATGCCTCGACCGAGTCTATGACCATGGGAAGGAGAACTGTCGAAGAAAAACTCTTGCGATGAGTGGTTCTGGCTCCTCTGTGCATCCTCCTCACTGTAGATCCGCTGAAGGTGCTTCCTGCCACCTAGCATGTTCAACGTGCTAGATCTGAGGGTCTAATAGGTTTGGAAGAGAGATCTTCATGCAAAAATGGTGGAAGGAGTTGTTTTATAGATAGAGTGGTAGGTGGAGTTGGTCAGGAGATGGTTGGCGATGGAATGGAGGTGTGGATGGTCAGAGGAGTGGGCGAGGTGCACGAAGGTGAGGGGTTCATTTCTTGTGAAGAAACCAAGGCTTCTCAAGACATGGAGTTTCTCCAAAAAAAATCGGAGAATAGAGGGGGTACCAGGGTCTAACAAATCAGTTGAGGGAGGGAGTACACTTGACTCAAGTCAACTATTCTCGGTATGGTTGGTCCACATAGACCAACCAGAAAATTCTAATGCTAGAAATTCTTATAAAATCAATAGAAAATATAAAACAAATTAGTTAATTTTTGGTTGAAATATAAAAAATATTTATAATTTATGCAGTATTTTATGCCAATTTTTATTTATTTTTATAAGGCCATTTATAACATGTTTATATTTACATGTATATATTAGGTAAATATGCTTGTATTTTTATATATTTTATTTATAATAATATTATGTAATTTATCATTATATACATGTATTTTATACATTTATAACTTATTTAAATACATATTTCGGTATTTTTATTTTATTTTTCTGTGTTTTTTACATAAGTAATTATGTACATGTATTGTATAGGTATATTATAGGTATACTTTACACACACACACACACATATATATATCCTATAGCTTTATTTATTTTATTTAATTTTTGATGGTTTATTTTATTTTATTTATGTACATGTATTTTAAGTAATTTTTACAAATTTAGAAAAATACAAGGAACCTGAAAATATAAAGAATAAATTAGTTGAATATTTTATACATGTATCTTACACAATGAGGACCCAAAGCCTAACTTGTGTCTTAACTCCATATTGAATGAAACCATCTACATTAAATATCTAATTTTATTTTGAGTAATAAAGGTGATTTAGGTCAATTTTGACTATGTATGGAGAAGATACATGTCTGCAAAGTTTTCTTTATGGCTTTTTATTTTGTTTGACCCAAGCACACTATGTATTTTTTAAAGTGAATTAATTTTGTATTTTTTATATTTTTATATACAATATTCATATTAAGGGTTTATCTATTTGACATATAAAAATAATAAAATAAAATACATCCCAAAGTGCAATTATTTGGCAAAAATAATTAGGGTTTTGTGTGGTTTTCTATACAGTTTCTCTTATCAATCTCCTCCTACTTTATTCCTTGTTGACTCAGTCATCATGATTAGTGGATCTCGGGGTCTAGGGTCACTTAATGTCTAATGCTTCATTCTTTTTCTTTTCTTTCCTTTAATATTTTATCTCAGGATTAAATATCGTACTTTATACAGGGTTTTATGCAATATTTTGTCTCATTTTACGGAGTGTTATTTTGTACAAATTAGTGATATATAGATGCATTTAGCTACGTATTTAATGCCAAAATGAAATAATAAGGGTGATGAAACGGATATTCAATGGGTCATAACTATAAAGAGCATTAAAATATGATTCCAAAGAGACTAATCTTATTAAAATAGAAGGCCATATGAAGATGATACTAAACTATTAATCCAAGGGCATATTTATAATAAAAGCATAGAAAAACTAATTAGAAACTTCATAAAATAGTCCAAAATGAACTGATTTGCAAATATACGAACCACATGGCTTATCTTTAAATATTCAAGCACGTGGGGGCTTTGTTGCAAATACAAGGAGTCGACAGGGCTGGTCTACAAATTTCCCAAGTGGACACGTACATGAGGACTGAGGACTTATTTGCAAGTATGGAAAGCAAGGGCATGGGCACTGCAATAGTCCTGGCATGTGTCAACAACATGTGGAGTGTAGATTTGGAGATAGGCTTGGGGTTCGGGCAGGTTCATGACATATGGTTTCTGCATGCGCCTCAACCTATGTGAGGGACCACTGAGGCTGCATGCTCGGAGGCGGCCGGGTGTCAATCAAAGTTATAGGATCAAACCCAATGGGTTTGATCTTACGTCACATGTATTTTATGCGGGGGGTTGCTCCTCCGCTTCTGTGGACGCACGGGCAGAGATCTGATGAGGTTCCTCCTCCTCCATTGTCCTCAAGATGCTCTTAAGTTCCTAAAAGGTTGTTAATGCCCGGGCAAAGGAGAGAAAATGTTGGAGATGAAGCTACAGGTACTAGAGATCTAGTTTGATGAAGTTTTATCGGAGGCAGCATTACTGAATAGCGAGGATTCGAAACCTTAGATCATTGAAGTCTTTATGGTCCTACGGGTGTTAATTATACAGAGGAAGTGAAGGGAGATGAAGTGAGGGGGAATTGAGATGCGATGGAGGGTCGATTGAGGTGGTCAAAGATAGAGACCAAATGGGTCTTCTTCCTTGAAAGAGGAAGACATGGATCAAGGTGGATGAGGTCCTGGAAAAGGATAAGAGGTGGATGGAGTGTTGCGTGAAGGTGAGGTATGTCCGGTGAAGGTACGGAGCTACTCATATTGAGGTGAAGGTTTGTGCATGTAGTGAATTAAATAGGATAAATCAAGAAAAGGGATGATACTAGGGTTTACCTAGAAGATGAAGATGAAGAACATATGTGGATGAAAACTTAGAATGGAGCTCCTGGAGCTCTCGGTCGTCGCTTGACACGTGCATGGTATGAAGATCGAGTAGTTGTAGCCGTGGTTACGACACGGCTAAGATGGTCGTGAATCTCACCACAACAGTACCTCGATCGTCGCTCTATGTATCAAACTCTCTTTTTATAGGAAGTAAGGGGAGGGCTCGTAGGACACTCGTACAAGGATGGATACCCTGCAACTGATGACATCCTCCCGGTTTTGTTTGAAGCTGCAATTAACGAGGGTGTGGTTTGCAACTAATGGAAGTTGCAAGTCTGATATGGAAGACAATGGAGGAGTACGTGGCAAAGAAGAGGGATGATCGAGCATGGAATGGTGTCAAAAGAAGGAGGAGAGGACACAAGTGGAAGGAGTTGGAAATGGGAGGGAACTGTTGGAAAGGGAGGTTGTCAATCGAGGAGGCAACTAATAGGGGGGATGACGATGACTGGGAGCCATATGATCTTGTGATCATACGGTGGTGATTGAGGTGCGAAGGCTTATGGGGGTTCGTCTAATCAGTTGATCAGATGCTCCAAATGGAGGCGTTTATGGACTGCATATGATCGTCTAAACACTTGATGAGACGATCATCATGAAAAGCAAGGAGATATAAAGAGCGGGTGACATGGCATGCCTAGAAGCAGCTTCATGGCTCAATGAAAAAAATAAAAAAACCAAAAAATAAAACAATATATCAAAATGAAATAAAAGACGAAGTCAAAAAAGAAAAGTATTTTAGATGAAAGTTCTATATGTTTTTGAGATCTACAACTTTCATGTATAACTCAAAATTAAATATATCATATATATAGTATTATTTTTGTAGGTATTTTTTACAATAAATAAAATTTATTTTATTTGTTTTTGATATTTTTTTGGTATTCTTAATAGGATTATATTTGCACTATATTCTACAAATTGGCAGTCTATTTTTTAGATTTTTTTTGTAGATAAAGTAAACACATAAAATAAATAGAACACATAAGCAAATATGTAGTATATATACTTGAAGATTTAAGTATGTATTTATTTGCAATATTAGCATTAATTATATACAATGTGTACATTATTAATCGAATCTAGTTGATTCTTTTATTTATGTAATTATTTTAGATGGAGAGTTAAAATATGAGTGATATATTGATGAATCTAGAATTCATCAGGTTGAGATCACTACAACAAGTGCAAAGATCTATGTAAAATTGGCTCATGCTTTCTGTTGAAAGCCCTTTGCATTAGTCGAGCCTTGTATTTAATGGTACCAACAACTTCCTCCTTTACCCTGTACAACCATTTGTTGTGTAGAGATTTCTTTCTCTTTAGTAGTGAGACTAAATCACACATCTTGTTGCTTGTGAAAGAGTCCATTCCATAGCTACCTCCCACTGCTTCCTTGTCTCACTTGTAGTACTTCATAAAAACATTCAAGCATACCATTAGCAAACAATAATATGCTATTCAAGGAAGGTGAATACCCTACGTGGATCTGCTAGTTCTAGAAGATTTTTGTAACACAGGAGTTTGTGGATTATTTTGTGGGAGGTGATGCACATTCTCATCATTTAGTTATAATGTGCTTCGTTCATGAGTTTCATCAAAGTCCACAAGGTTTGATTCTTTGATTTTCTTTTCTTTTATTAGTACATCCTTGTGTAAGGAAAACTCATTGAGTGTAACATCAATACTTCTGCTTGTCTTCTTGTTCTACAATTCCCTTAGTTTATATTTGCAGTTATTTGTACCATAACCTATAAAGATGCACCATCTTACTTTGGGGTCAAGCTTCCCTCTATCTTTTTTCTTAGTGTGAACATAAGTTATGCATTCAAAGACACGTAATGAGAAAGTGTTACCTCCATTCCTGTCCATGCTTCTTCTAAAGGTTTCTCATTTAATGCAATAGATAGATCTCAATTGATTAAATATGATGTTGTCTTCACTGCATCAACCCAATATCACTTGGGTAGACATGCATGTATCGTCATGCTTCTCGTACGCTTTAGAAGAGCCATGTTCATGTGTTCAGCAATACCATTCTATCTAGGATTTCTTGGGATCATTTTCAATATGCTGCATATGTTACCAGTGTATTAGGATTCAAAATCCTCAATACAATATTTTCCCCCATTGTCTAGCTTCTGACATTTCAACTTTAAACATGTCTCATTCTCTATTAAAGCCTTCCACATCTTGAAGGTCTCAAACTCTCATCGTATTTATATTTGATAAACTAAACGCGTAATTTTCTAGTTGCATCAGCAATGAAAGTAATGAAATGGTGAAATCTGCCATGGGATGGTATGTGATGCCCCCCATACGCTTCTATGAACCAACTCCAGTCTTTCAAGATTTTGTATTATTGCCATATTTATGAAATTGGCTTTCTTATTATTTCCCCACATGTAAATTTCACAGAAGTCTAGATCAACAATCCCATCAACTTTCCCTTCTTCTACATGATCTTCATTCCCTTTTCGCTCATGTGACCAAGTTGTCTTTGCCAGTTCTAGCATCACACCTAGAGGATGCAACAATTATTCTCTCATATGAGCCTAATGCAGAATAGAGGATTCTTTCTTTCTTACCTCGATACAGTATCAATGATATGTTGGACATTTTTCACGAATCTGAATCAAATGATGTCACTACACCACTTTCTGTTATCTATTCAATGATATGAGATCTCTTATTATACTGGGTACATCTAACATTCTTCAATCTCAAGATGCCATCATTAGGTTTGGAGATGTCAATATCTCCCTTTCTTGTTATTCTCCAACATTCATCACCTCCAAGGTATCTTTCCAAAATCCCATTTTACATATTTTGGAGGATGTCTTTTTGTGAGGTGGTATGAAATGAAACACCCAAGCCCATAATCTAGGGCTCACTTCGAGCATCTGTAACACCATATTAAGGCATCTCTATAATTATCATCGGTGTGATTCACAGTATTCTTACCTTTATCATTTTCTCCTTTCCAGTTTCTTGGAGCCTTGCATTTTTTATTTTAATGCCTCCTTTTGATTGCAATTCCAGCAGATCAAGGACTTCAAATCTCTGAATTTGGATCTTCCTCTTGGTGACTTTCCTTAGAATGTTTTTTATTCTTGTATCTCTTCTTGCCTTTTTCTTCTGTATTCAAGACAGAACCTGACGAGTGTTCTTTCCATCGTGCCTATTCTCCAAGGAGAAGACCAACAACATCCTCCAAACTCAACTTCACAGAGCCATAGGAGTTGCTAACTATTGCAATTAATGCATTCCAACTAGAAAGAAGTAAAAGGGCTTTTATCTCATCATTAAACATGATTTTCACGGACTCCAACTAGTTGATATTATTGTTTAGACTATGTATGTGTGAATCCACTACAGAGGTCTCGATCATCTTTAGATTGAAAAGCTTCTTCTCAAATACACCATATTTGTTGTGGATGGCTTCTTGTACTTATCTTCAACGTCTTTGAAAAGATTTGACGTCCTCATCTCCTTTGAGATATTCAAAGTCATTGATGGGGAAAGGATAAGTAGTGTCATTTCTAGAGCCTTTCGATCTAGAACCTTCCATTCCTCATCCTTTTTGACTTTTGGATCCTCCCTTCAATTGGAAGGTAGAGATCCTTATAGAACATAACATCTTCAATTTGCATCTTCCATACTACGAAATTCGATGCACTGAACTTCTTAATCATGATTTTCAATTTTTCCGTCATTTATGAACCTTGCTCTAATACCAGTTGTTGGGGATAGATCCTATCAAGTATCACATGAATAGAACCATGATTAGACAAGAAAGCATGCATAATCACACATAATAATGCTTTATAATGGTATAACAATGTGCCTACTCCACTTGCTTACACTAGACTCTCTCTATTATTGCTTGAATAATTTTGGGATACAATATGTGGTGCCTTAGGGTCTGTTTTTGTACTGCAATAAAAGAATGCCAATTTTATTCAACAATCTCCACCATCAACTCTCAACCAATTAGGATGTAGGAGGCAGATCAGGCATCTCAGCAATCCAGTCCAATAGCTCTCAGCCAATCAAGATGCAGGAGGTGGATCAAGCATCTCATACAATTCAACCTAACAACTCTCAGCCAATCAAGATGAATGAAGAAGATCAGACATCTCAGCAACCCATCCCATCATCTCTCAACCAAATATAAGGCAGGAGGGAGATCAACCGTGTCAAAATTCCTCTCCAGTAGTACTCAGTCAATAAGCCTTCTCAGGATAATCTCAACATTACCAAGGCCAAAAAAGTATGCCAAAGAAATCTTAGAAACATGTTAGAAGTTAGAAAAAAATCAACTTATTTCTGAAGTATAAAGTGTCTACTAGTTCTTAGATGTATCAAAAATGTAATTTTGCTAGCATCTTACATTTAGTGTTGTAAGCAAAATTGAGATGTAAAATTGTATACTTTTAGCACATTGAAAGTCATTATATTTGAGCATTTTATACAATTACATATTTTAAAAAATACATGTTGCTTAAAATTCTACATTATTCAACCAGTAATAAATTGGAATATAATTAAAATGACACATGAAAGTAAGCGTCAAACACAATATCAATTTCAAAGTTAACATTAAACATAGAAATAGAGGAAGTCATGATTTACAACTTACCACATCTTATATTCTTACAAATCACTATTTAACAAATTACAATTTACTAAAAGTGTTTAATATAACTTATATTTTTTTATATCTTGATTATGTAAAGAAATAAAGGATTTAAATCTACAAAATAATGAATATGTAACAAATTAATAAAAAATCTAAACATTTGACCAAACATGAAACGAAATAATAAATAACTGACGTTACATATAAATGTAAATGCAAGATAGTGAAAAGTTAAAAAGGAGCAAGCAAGCAGTAAGAAAGTGAGGACAAAAATGAAGAAGAAGCAAAGAAGAAACAATATGCATAGGGGAGAAAACCCTTTCTGCAAGTAATTAAAACTTAAACATGCTACGAAATAGGATCGATCCAAAGCCCAGACATATCCATAAAAGAAAGATTGGTGGTATTTGAATCTGTAGAATACATATATAGTTTGTTTTATTTTTACTATGAGTCTATGAGAATATTGTGAACCGATTGGATTCCAGAGATGGATTTAACAAGGAGCTGACAGTTCACTAGCAGCATCACTTGTGATAGAAGATAAGTTTTTAAGTGATGTCATTGGCATTTTTAACCAAAAAAATGACGGCCCCACATGTTGTATAGGAGATGAAGACTTGAAATAGTTTTGGAAACTGCAAATGGCAACACATGCATGGGCACGTGCATGTGCATAAGCACACACGCACACATCACATACACGCATGCTTGGACATACGCATCCGTGCACACAAAAATGCACACACAGACGCACACACAAATACATACACATACATGTATATACATGAGCATGTATGCAAGCACGCTCAGGCAAACACATATCCACATTCACGCATGCATGCCCTCATATGTGTTGGGAACAAAAAGCACTATTGATACTTCTTAATAGAATATGAACTAGTAGATGCAAAAATGGATGCATAATCAACCCTCACCATAAAAGTATGTGAAGAAGAATACATTAAAATATAATAGTGATAGGTCGCCTCTCGCGGTCATCAAAGAAGAAAGATCACTAAAAGAATAATGAGAATAACTCTCTCTCTCTCTCTCTCTCTTTCGATCTCTTGACACATTGTTTGCTTTCCTGCTTGGTTGTTATGGTATGTCACTGCCACCCTCTCTTCTATAGGTCCGAATACAATCGTAGATTGATTATCACATTCGATGTCAACCAATTATAAGATCTCAATCAACTTTAATCGATTAAGATCCATTCAATCTCCATCAAGATCCTAATGAGATTCGATCTTTCAAAACCCATTCAAAGATTACATGCAATTTAATTCAATCAAAGTAGGACCACTTTATCAGATTCTAATAATGCATGCGCATATGCACACAAGCACACATACTCATGCATGCAAGCCCCTGCACATGGGCACACATGCACAGATGCACATGCACGGGCACATATATAGATAAAGACACACCCACCGACACATATATATAAACATAGACACATAACATGCATCCATAAATGTAAATGTATACACATGTAAGAAGTTTTGTGGTAAATTTTTTGAACTAAAATTGCATATTTATAATGTAAAATGACAATGGTATCTAAGCTTATTCAACTTTAATCTATACATGGTAGGGATATCAAATTTTCTTATCAATTTAAATCATTTGCTATTTTTTATAAATGCATATTAAACTTAATTATCAAACTCCAATTTGTAAATGATTCTGAGCTTATCATTTTAACAAGTTTCTTGAGTCAAATCATTATCAAACTATTATCAAAGTGAATTCAAACCTTTAAATTCTGATGAAAGTTGAAATTGAACTTATGTTACAAAACTTATATGGAACCAAACTTGAATATGTTTATTCGTTTCAGTTCAATTTGATTAATAGTTCAAGTATGAAGGAGAATTTTAGCCAAGAAAGACTAGTTTTGCAAGTAAAAAACCCACACTGATCTAATGTTCTAAAAAAAAGAATAAACAAATGTCATTGTATCGATTAGGTGGATTTTTTTACTAGAAAATTTAATTTAACCCCTAAACTCAAAGGTATAATGATAAGTATGGGAGCGTCAAAATCAGGGAGGCAAACTATGGAAAACTATGGTAAAATAATAGATGGACTAAGGTAAATGGATATCCTGATTTTATTTATTTTTAGAGATTTTTTTGGATTTTTATTTGATTTTATGAAATTTATATTATTTTTGTAATTATATATATATATAGGTAGAAAAATATAGGTATTTGATTTTATATTTTCTATATGGTTTTTTATTTGTAATTTATATGTTTTTAATTTTAGTTCATATTTTTGTGAAATTTTTAGAGGTTTTAATATTTTTATGGGATATGCGTCATTTTTAAAGTGGAAATGATGTTTTTATTGAAAAAAATGATTTATTTTTTATTTTAAAAATAGTACAACAACAATAAAGCCTTTTTCCACAATTATGTTAAAATAGTAAATAGAAATAAAATGTTTTTATTTTATTTTTACTATAAAGTAGAAGAAAATACCTCTCTAACTAGGTATTGTACGTATTTATCTGATTTTTCTAGAATAGGTTATGTCTTTTGAGGTTTTTATATATTTTAGTATTTTGTATTGGTTTTAATATTTAGTTTTTATTTTGTTTTTGGTTTAATATGTAAAATATTGTAAAATATATTATAGGTATTTTGTAGGAATTTTATTATTTTTTTACTATTTTTATGTATTTTTATATTTTTGTGTACTTTTAAAATTTACAAAAAAACAAAAATATTTTATTTTTTAAAGTTGTTTTAATACTGTCTATAGTATAATAATATGTATTTATGCATATTTTTATTATATTTTAATATTTTGTATTTTATTTATTATGAATATAATATGTATTATGTACAATTGTATACAAGGGCTAATTTGTAATAACTGGAAATATAGATTTTTCTAACAAATATTGCAAAGTCTAGGGGGACTCGCACAAAACCACTAGAATACACATGCTTAGGCACGCGAAGTAGCTCATCGAGGACTTGTTTGCAAAATGGCAAAGTATTAAGGGATTATGTGTAAATGTGCCAAAAAACTACCATGTATGTGAGGCACACGTGATCAAGGCAAGCGGTGTGACGGTCAGGTTAATTTGTTGTTGACACGTTTGTCGAGACAATGATCTTTCGATCAACAGATGATCGAGCGGTTATGGATGGATTTGGTGTATCCAATTGTGAATTTTGATTGCTGCAATTCTGATAGTTTTGTGCACGATCTTCAGGTTGCTAATAGACGAACACCTCCAGACGAAACTTCAGATGTAGACACTCAAATCGACATCTTGGCGATGTGGTTCGTTCTCAAACTCGTGTGCATCTCCTGCTGCAATGATCGGTGCTCGTTTTCCCCAATTGCTCATCGTAGGTGGAGGTAGACGAGAATCTAGATCGGAGGTTGATGCTCCAAGTACTATGATTCGATGGTGCTGCAAGTGAATGCATCTTTAGTTGTAGGTGTTGCTCAATGATGTTTAGTTCCAAGCTACGGGCGGCTTTAGGCGAAGATGTATCAATCATCAACTGGTTGTGGTTCTGACTTGCAATCAAAGCTTCATATTGTTCCCAAACGATAGATCACAGTCAGATGATGATGGTTCATGGACGTGGATCGTTCTCCGGTAATGCTCAAATCCTTTAGCTAGTGACGGCTTCACAATGATGCTCCAAATGTATCGTGATTCTCCAAATGTGATTCATTCCAGGCGGCGATGCTCTCTATGGTGTTCGATAATGAACCTCTAATTGATTCTACTCTAGACATGCACTTGATTCAAAAATAATAAGATTCGAAAGTGAAATCAATATTGAAATTAGATTTAAACCGATTCCTGTCGTCGCTCGGTTTGAAGGCTCGATGATTGTCGAGGTGATTTTGTCTTCTCCAATTCATGTGCTCAATTCGTTGCCTTGTATTTGATGAAGGACATGCATGTTGCGACTTGATTCAATCTCCATGGCTAGATACATAAAAATATGGAAATGGTGAATGAACGATATAGACGGAGGCAGTGGAGTTGTGTCAGAGCTTCGGCCATCGTCTATGTCCAGAGGTGTACAAGTGTGTAGAAGAGAAGGTGAAATGTTGATGTTCGATGAATAAATGCGTTGGCAATTGATTTTGGAATGCAGATTGAAAAGACGATTAGATTAGAGAAGGAAATGGAAGAGAAATAAGAAGGAGATCAGAGAAGAGAAGGAGACGAGATATATGGGAAAAGGAGGAGAAAACGAACCTGGAAGGGCTAAGGAGGAATGATGTATGATTTTGTTTTCATGTGGTCTGAAGCTCGAGCGGAGCTCCAGGGATTATCACCTCCACGGACGGCAGGTCCGGAGGCTTGTGCATAGCGGAGAAGCTCCTCGACACCGGTCGTGATCATGTCAGACCTCTCCTCTCCTCCTCACTGCGACGGATAGTGGAGCATCTCCTATCATGACACTCTCTCAACGGATCTCACTCGAAGGAATGGAAAGAAAATGACGGATTTGTGATTCTCAGAGGGAATGCAGGTGGTTTTATAAGGGAGAAGATGTGAGGAGCAAGGAAGACCATGGCGTAACCGACAAAGGAGTATACTAGGGAAGGTTTGTTGGGCGAACGACCAACGACCGCCCGTTGGGTCTGTTGGCATAGGAAGTAGATGGATGGAAGAGGGAGGTGGGAAGAAGGTGAACAACAGAGGAAGAAGCAAGGGAGAAGAAGGAAAAGTTGGAGAGAGAGAGAGAGGGAAAATAAGAAATTAAAAATAAATTAAACGAATAAGTAAATAACTACTTAAATAAAATAAATTAAATTAATAATTAAAAAAATAAATACTTAAAAATAAATAAATACATAAATAAAATAAAATAAATTAATAATTAAAATAAATTAATAAATACTTAAAAATAAATAAATAAAATAATTAATTAACTAAACAAATAATTAATAATAAATAATTAATTAACTAATTAATTAAATTACTTAAAAATATTGAAATAATAAATAATTAAATAATTAGTTAGAGAAATAAATTTTTATTTATTTAAATTAATAATAAAGCATAATAAAGTATAAAAATACAAGAAATGACATCAATCAAACAAAATAAGATTGAGATACATTGTATAATTTATACCGATAGGGTCTCAAAATCTACTTTTTGCATATTAACCTTGATTTTAGTGAAATTAATTTCATTTGATAGATAATTTTATAAAACGGACTTTAAAAGTGAGTACGTCCAATTCGGAGTTCATATGGCCAAGTTATGAGGAATGGAAGTTTAGGTTCACATCTTTTTAGGTTTGAGATTTATTAGCATTTACTAACATAAATTTTGAATTATATTTATATATTTTTACTGATTTTTATAAATGCATTAGTAAATTAATTAGGTTAAATGAGATTATGAATAATTAAATAGAAAATAAAGAAGGTCTATATACATATAGTACATATATACAAAGGGGTCAAACACCAAAACTCATATGTTTTATGCTAATATTTTTTTAGTATTTTTAATAAATAGTATTAGTATAAATCAAATTTTAAAAGTGATTTGGTCATTTTGGCGGTTTCTATAAATAATTATGAATATTGGAAGTTGACTTTTTAGGCTTTTTAGGTTCATTATAATTTTTTTATACATTAAATTTTTTTCTGATATTTTTATAAATTAATATATATTATTGTAAACAACTTTTGTGAAGAAAATATTTTGATTTGAAATTTTTTTGAATGATAAATAAAATAGATGAATATATATACAAGATAAAAATGTATAAACGTACATTTATGATATTGGTTTTCTAACATTTTTAAATTAGGATCCTTATCCCCCTACTTATTTATTTTATCGACAATATCAAAATTGACTTGATCTCAAGGTTAGGATCAGTTTGTACATATTCCATATATGCATTCTTATTTTTTTTTCTCTTTATTATTTTATTTTGGATAAAATAAGTATTAAATATATAATATTAACAAATGTGATTAGAATATTAATTAATGAGAATTAGTGAATATTTACATGTATTTTACCAAGGATTTTAGACAAAATGAAAGAATAAATGTGATGAATCATGGATTCATCATTCCCCTATACTCTACCTTTGCTAGTCCCTTAGCAAACACTTACTCTCAAAAATGTGAAAGATAAAAATAAAAAATAGGAAAAATAAATGAACTTAGAACATGATCGTTTTTTCAAATCGGATTTCACTTCACCCAAATTTAAGAACTTGGAATAGGCTTTTGGATTAATCGTTTGTCGGGACCGTATTATAATTAGGATTTAAGTCTCAACAGCCCTCAAGTTCCATAAATCCCCATCCAGGTTCACCCCAACACCCAGCTCAAATCCACACACCATCATGTGTGTTTGAAAGGTGTTATGTCTTCTTGCTTGAATAAGAGAAGAAACCAGTCATCCTAGTAATACACTCCCATTTGGTCCTCATATAGCTACTCGATCCTCGAGGAGGGGGTATTTCTTCTAAAGGTCTGATCGTGCTATGTCCACAATCAAATAGAGAGAGAAGTAGAGGAATGAGAAGATAATTGAAGTATGACTAGTGTAGTCACATCTCCTTGTGAAGCTTGACCAATTTAGCCAAGTCTCCACTAAGGTATGCAAGCTATCTGAAGCTTGGACCATTGTGGTCATGTATGTATTTGGTATTTAGCTTCTTTTTGATAGAAAGTTATTATTGCACTGCGTCAATCTTTTGTGCCCGACGGATATAACATCTTTTTCTGTCCATATGACAGTAGATCCTTACCTCATCCAAAGCTTTATTTTAACTCCACTCTCTCGTCTTTAGATGTCTACACCACTAGAAAATGATGAAAATGCACCACCAAAATGGAATGCCCTTCGCAACGTCATGCAAGTTGAGCTAAGTGTAGATTTCTTGAGTATAAAATTGATTCAGATGAAGAAGAGTTAAACGGATGACACACGGTGTCCTACTTAGGCAAGTTTAAGTTGAATTCCAAACACAGTCTTATATAACTCAAAGAATTAAGTCAAAAGATCAGAAGAGTCATAATTCTAGTTCCTAATAAAGTCTCTTAGAATTAATGGATTAAGGCCTAAATCAAGTTTTATCATTCAGACTTAGATCCATTTAATTCAAGGATCAAACCTGTTATGAAAAATGCTAATGTATGCAACAATTTTTTTATGAAGTGATTTTTTCGAATGAAGAATTTATTTATTTTTTAGAGAATTTCGCAAATTTTTATTGAATTTTAAAACTTTTATTGGAATTTTGAAAGAGTTCGTGAATTGAATCAATTACACAAATTTACAATAATTATGTACATTTTTTAAGAATTTTACACATATTTTATATATACAAGATTATACATATTTTATACAATATATACGAAAGAATTTTATTTACAAATTTTATATAATTAAGAACTTTATATAAAAAAATATTTTACATCACATTTTATATACAACTTTAAGGATTTTTAACTCATATTTGCAAGTTTCTGTCATATTTTAAAACCCCAAAATATATACTCATAATTTTAGAGCCATATCATTAAAAATACAATAAAGTACGAGCTATGCCTTCTAAAGTATATATACATAATATATATACGACACCCCCCTATACGAAGCATGAACTATGTCCTCATAGTGATTAAAAAAGCGACAAAGGAAGATATAACTCAGGCTAAGTATAGATTGGTGAAAAGAATAGTATTTATTAGGACTCGAAAGAAATAGCGACTAAAGAATAGAAGTTGACCATCCCCTCTATACCCAGGTCAACTAATCCAAAATATAGGAGACTCAAAAGCGAAGATGATCGAGGTTAAAAGAATGTACATAATCAACGAGTCGGATCCCTAAGCATAAAGAAGGTTATCAAAAGTTGCGGGACAAGCGAGAGAACAAACGATACACAAAATGAAAACAATCAAAGATGTTAACGAGCGATATTACCCCCCTATACTTAGCGTAAAGCATACCCCAAGAATAAGCAACAACAAGGGTAATAGAACAAAATGATACAAACAACGCAAAGTCTATAATCCCCTCCTCCCCACCCACCTAGGATAAAGTACATCCTATTGATGAGTCCACGATTCATCATCTCAATATCTTAATCTTAGCAAAATCCCCGAGTAAAATTCCAGAAAAATGTCCATAAAATCAATAAATTAACAAAATGACTTTTGTAAATAAAACACACTAATTATTGTATATTAGATTGTACAAAATAAATTAACAATAAAAAGCAACAAAATTAAAGGAGTTTTATACATGTAAATAGCCCAAAACTTCATGTATTTTTAATAATTTCATTTCATCTCCTTTTTGGCTAATTCTTTCTCCAACTTGTTCATAACAATGTATATAAAAATACAAAACAAATTTTAACTCAAATAAATGTTCCTAGATCTCAAATGGAAAAAAGCTGTAAAGACCAACTTCCAAGCGAAATTCCCGCTCCGTATGAACTCCAAATTCACCAAACTCACTTTTAAAGTTCAAGTTAGAAAATTATCTATCCAATGGAAGTAATTTCATTAAAATCGGAGCTCATTTGCAAAAGTTGGGTTTTGGGACCTAGGTGTACATTGTATATTATGTATATATTCATTCTTTCTTCATTTTTTATTTTATCTTTCCTAATTACTAAAAATAAAAAAATTATAGTTGTGTTGTATTTTGATTATAGTATTTTATTATATTTTTCTGTTGTAAATATCTCTTATTAAAAAGATAAAAAATATATATTAGAAAAGCAAACAAAAAAATGTATATGTTGTATGTATTCCCTTGTAAATTCTCCACTATTTTTTATTCTTTATATTTTTTGTTGTATTTAAAGTAGCCTAATTTATCTCATTATTTATTTTATTGTTTATTTTCCATTTTCTACAATAACTTCTCTTCTACCATAAACTTCCATTCAACTCCACCATTTTTAATAACTCCCATTCTACTCCATACTCTTCCACCAACCTCCCATTCAACTCCACCAATAATATAACTTCCCATTCAAGACCACCACCATTCTAACCTCACTTTCTCTTCTCTTTATATTCATTTGTACATCCTCATTTTATCCCCATCCGCCATTCTAAAAGAAAAAGGAGAGAGCTTGGAGTGTTTTGTTGGTGACAGCTGTGAGGCATTTTCCTCAAGCGACGACCTCCTTCAGGCGAGATCCGCGGAGCTTCGCTCCGCGTCACGAGTTCCCCATCGAGCTCGCATAGCTTCTCCGATTTTTATTTCGTCAATCGGATTGAAGCGACGACTGGAGTCCAGCGTAGCTGCTCTGCCAATCCGGCGAAGATTCAGGTAAGTATTTCTTCTCATATCCCTTATTATTTTGTTTATCTCATATTTTGTTCCATTGTATTTCACCACCATCTTCACCATTCCCTCACCATAAGATCCCCTTCATTGTCATTTTTATTTTGCATTCTCAGTTTAAAAAAATATAAAAAAATTTAAAACACAAAAAAATTATACAGCAATAAATTATAAAAAAATAAAAAAAATACGGAGGAGGGTGGAGTCGCGCCGCCGCCCCACCCCCCTCTCCTGCATCGCCGCCCAGCCAGGCCCGCGTCGCCCACTCGACACTGCGCGTCTCCTCCACGCGCGGAGGGCCGCCGCCCTTCGGCTAACCACCGCCAGCGACGTCGCGCATGTCGCCCATCTCGCGCGACCCCCTCAAGCCACCGCTCCATCCCAGCTCCTCCGACGCCACGCACTCCGCCAACGTCACCGCCAGCTTCGCGCGGCCGCCGGCCACCCGCGCGGACCTCCGCCGACACCAGCCCGCGACGCCGCCGACGCCATCTCCCTCTTTTGGGTTCATCTCCCATCACCAAGGAAGAAGAAGGTAGAAAAATATTGTGAAAATTGCATTTTTAATATTTCATATTTCTCTAATTGCACAATAGTCCATATACATAAGTTGCATTATAATTTTAATTTCTATAATTGCAAGGATAACCCTGTGTTTGTATGTTAATTTGGACCTATATTTTGCATCATTTTATTTAATGAAAAAACCATTGTGTTGAGCAACTAATTGGCTACGTTCTGAATATTTATTTATATTTTTGTTAGTTGTGAATAATTAATTAAAAATGTTTAACTGAAATTCTGCCTATTTTACCCAATCAGTGATCTTAAATTGATATCTAACTCAGGGTTGCTCTAAAAATTCCACAAAAATTAGATAAGATGCCTTGAAGCGTGCTTAACTTACTATCCAAATTTCATCCAAAGGGGAGTTTTCTTGTAACTAAAATGAATTATAGAGTGATTTTAGTATTTGGTTTTTAATTAAATCCACGTATATCATTTTTGCAAAATTTCAAGTATCTTGGATTATATATGAAAATACCTTTTTGGGATAATTTGCATTCTGATTAATTTGACATTGTCGATTTATTAGGAATTAATTACTCATTGTCATTCTGTTTTCACTAAAAATACATAAAAAATTCATACTTTGTCAAAGAAATTCCAAAAATATTATTATAGCTTCCTTGCATCATGTTCTCATTCCAGTAAAATTTTCATAATTTTTGCTTACTGTTTGCATGAAAAATTACGAAAAACCCATAAAAAGTGTGCATTTTTAATTTTTCCATTTTAACTTATAAAATTCCAAAAAAGGTGTTTTGCATTCATCACTGGATTAGGATTCTAGGAAAAATAAAACTTGGCCAAATTGAACTTATTTTCTATTTAAATTAATTTGGCTAAGTTGTGTGATTTCTTAGTGTCGTAATTCAACTGCATCTTGTATTTGGCATTCATTTTGCATAAAAAAATATCTAAATAAAATATCGCTTGGTAATCTCTCAATAATCTGATCAATAAACGGTAGAGAGAAGTGATCCTTCTTGGTCTCCTCTCCATCCTCATTAATCACCTTAGTGATACCTGTCTTCTTCGGTACCACATGCAATAGACTGACCCATTTGGATTTAGAGATGGGATAGATAAAATCGACGCTCCACCACTTGGATATTTCCTTCATAACCACCTCTCGAATAAGTAGGGCTCTCCAACAAGGAATCGGTATTTGATGAATACCCATTCATCACTCTTTATTCTTATATTTTAGCTACAAAAACCTTTGCAAATGCATGTAGATATATGTAAATACAAATAATTACCAAAAGCATGCATTGTGTAAAAACTTATAATTAGCATGTTTTTGTGCAAAAATAAAAGAATAAAGATTAAAAAGAAAAAGAGGGAAATATTTAGAATAAATATTGAGCATCCTAACCCAAGGGAGGGCTCAGCATGGGCCTGACCGCATAAAAGCCCAAGTAGAGGGAGATAGGAGCTCATGTGTAAATATTTGTGAAAATACATAAAACTATATTTTCCTCACCAAAAATACAGTTGTAAATATTTGTATATATTTATAAAAGATAAAAACAAAATAAAAAGTTAAAAATCAAAAAGATCAAAAATACCCCTTTCATCTTGTACATGAACCACACCTATATATATATATATATTTAGCTTTGTAAATATACAAAAGTAATTTTCATACTTTTTGTAAATATTCTATGCTATGTATTGTAATTAAATAAAATAAAAAGAATCAAAATCAAAAACAAAATAAAAATAACAAAATTAAAAACCCAAAAATACCTTATACATATACTATGTAGATACATGTATATATATATTTATTTCACCCTTGTATATAAATAATAATAATAAAATAAAAATACCCTTTTATTTCTAATTTTATACTATAAATAAATAAAATATAAAATGGGAATAAAAATGCACAAAAATAACAAATTAAAAATCAAAAAAAAATTAAAAAGACATATTGTACAAATACCTATGTATAGCTATACTATGTAAATACCCTATTTTTATTTTGAAAAATTAATTAAAAATCACCAAAAAATAGAAAAAATTAAAACAAAAATATTTCATGTTTTAAGTTTTTAATAATTCAGCCATTTGTTATTTTTAATTGAATTTTTAAATGTTTTCCATGTGGCTGTTTCCCATTGGTCCACGGGGAATGTTGACCCCCGGTCAACTCCCCCCGCGGACCCTCTTCTCTCGCGGATCAGGCTGTCGACCCGATTTCTCTGATTTTTCCATGCCTGATCCGCCCGCCATTTGCGCAAACTCCGGGTCCTAATTCTTCTTCTTGCATCCGAGACCCCCGCCCGGGGGATTGCATCGGGGTCCGCGCTTCATGCTGCCCTACCCGACCAGCCCTAGTCGGGTCGGCACCCATATATATCTCGAGCTCCGCCACCTTCAATCGGTATCTTTGGCCATTTGCTTCGATTTCCAGTGAGCTCCAGAGAGAGAGAGAGAGAGGTGACAGCTCGCTCCTCGACCTGTTGCAGCGAGGAGAGGAGGCGAAGGCCATCGATCCGGCGAGTCTTCACCGCCGTGCTCCGCCCCGAGTTGGAGCTCGAGCCTCGGACGTCGGCGACCCTTGAGGCAAAGACCCAGAGCTGCGCAAGCTCAACCACAGCCCACTCGACCACCCAGGTAGTCCCTTAGCTCTACCATTTAGTCTAATTTCCGATTACCACCAAATCGCGCCGCCGTCGATTTTCACCGATTCCGACCGCCTCGCCTTTCCGTTCGACCATCTGAATCCACCCTCACCTCCGCCTTCCTTCCACACACCTTCTCCGCCCCTCCGTTCAACCCAGCTCGCACAGGAGCTGGGGTTCGAATCCCTTCGCCGTCGCACCGCCGGGGTTCGCCCACACCGACGCACCTTTCACCTTCACGCCGCTTAACCGGGTCGAGGCACTTTGCCCTCGACCCGCGAAGCTTCTGAGCTGTTTTGCAGGACCAGCAGAGGCTATCTGAGGCCTCTCGACATTCGGGCCAGGAGCTTCACCTCCGCCGACCTCGCCGGAGCCCTCCAAGGCTCGGTTGGGTCATCGGAACCTACCATCAGCTGCGGAGCGTCATCGCGGATCTTCTCCGATCTTCAGGCGCAGCAGAGGAGGCCGGAGCTGCCGTCACGAGGCCGGCGAAGTTCGCCGGCCATTAGTTCTTCCAGCATCCTCCGGAGCCGTTGGATCAGCCTCTCGCTCCAGGTGCCATCTAGACCGTTGGCGGTTGGAGCGTTCGTGGACGTCAGATCTGAGGCGCTAGATCCAGGCCGTTAGATCCACACGTGTCCTGGCCTGGACCGTTGGATCGAGCAGAGATCAGCAGCGACCAAAGCCGCCCCCACCTCGACCGTCCGATCGCCACGTGGCGGCCATCCGTCAGCTCCAATTAATAAAGGGTAATTTACCCTTAGGCCCTTATCTTTGCGTTATTTCATTTGAGTCCTGTAAATATTTAGAAACGTTGTTTAGTTTTAGGTTAAATTGCACAATGGACCCTGCGCTTTAGTTTATTTGCATTTATACCCCTGTATGTGTGAGCCACGTGCTTCGTCACGTGTATTTTTGGGTTATTTGCATCATATGCCCTTGTAGTTTTGGATGGTTCTGAATGAATGAGACTTTTTGAGTAATTGCATTTATACCCCTGTGAACGTTTTTATTACGCATGTGCGTTTATTTTAGGGTAAATTGCAACTAAGGCCCTCGGACTTTTGGTACGTGTTAACAATTAGTCCCCGGACCTTATTTTTATTACATAGAGGTCCCTGAGTGCCCCAGGCACGCGCCTCGCGCGTGTTTTGCTGGGTATTTTGCACCGAGACCCCAGAACTTTGGGTATTTGCACTTTGGTCCCTGTGCACAGTGCCCTCTTGTCAATTTTGAATAAAATATCAAAACACCTCCAAATCCAACGAAAATTTGACACATGGCTCCTGCCATGGTGTAGGATTTTTGTAGATTTTTTAGGACATTTCTGATCTTGTTTTCTATTTTTAAAAATTCAAAAACATCTATTTTTGGCACTGTTTAGTTTGAAAAACCCCAAAAAAATATAAATACCCCCTAAAAAATCTATAAAAATTAGGTATTGTTTATTTTGTGTTCCTTGATTTTCTAGCCAATTTTGGCTATTTTTCACTGTTTAAAAACCATAAAAACTTAAACACCTAAAAACCCCTAAAAATTCTAATAAATACATTAAAAACCCAAAAACAATAATTTTGGTACTCAAATTTTCCTTGTTTTACCTAGTTTACAGGAAAAATACCTCCAGGCCCTTTTGAGGTCCTTAGATATTTTATCTAGGGATTTCGGGCCCGGCTGGACAGTACCCTACATTTTTGCTACTGTTTGATTTTTAGAAAATAAAATACACATCCTAAAAATTCCAAAAACTCACCAAAAACATTAAAAAACACAAAAAAACATAAAAATATTTTTGTCTGAATTTTTGCTTGATTTTTGATGCATTAAATAATTTGTCAAAGTTTGCTTGTTTTTGCTTTTCTTATTTTCTTCACATATTAAAAATTCCAAAAAAATATAAAAATCATTAAAACCACTAAAAAATATTTTATCTTTTATTTTATTCATTTTTGACTACTTCGTAGGCCTTCGGCCAATCCGTGCTCCTTGAGTTCGACCCTGGGTGCTATACCAGGTTAATATCATAGTAGGACCGCTTGCTTCGTGCTTGATTTGACATATTTTCGAGTGGTCATTTTTCTTCTTGATTGACACTTCTGAGTGACTGAGGTCGCAACGACCTATTTTCTGTACCTTATACCTTAGTCGCTCGGGTTTTCGTGTCATCAGAATGGCGCCGTTGCCGGGGAGCACGGCTTAGTAGTCACTTTTTGAGTTTTCGCGGCTTTTTGATTTTCGCGGCTTTTTGTATAGATTTTTGTATCTATATATTTTTCATATTTTCTGACAATAACATTGGACTGACCACTTCTCTCTGTTTCTTGCAAGGGCCCGAGGATCGAGGCGGCCGATTTCGAGAAGCCGACGCAACCGCGAGACTCGGAGGCAGCTCCCTTCTGCACGGAGCCGCAGGAGAGAGCGAGAGAGAGAGTTGAGTGGGTGAGGTTAGACTAGGATTTATTCGACTATTATTGTTGTAATAATACAGGGACTCAGAGACTTGAACTTGGTTGACTTAGCGGGTCTGTTTCGCCGAGCACCGGTGTGCTCGGGGGACCCTTAGGAGTTTTCGCGGTTTTTCGCGGTTTTCTTCTACCTTTTTCTGCCTTTTCCGGTGTTTACGTGGTTTTTGCTCGAGCCCCTAGACTTAGGAATTTCTGGTGCTTGTGACGTAATTAGTAGGATCCACACACCTAACTGATTATCTGTTCCCATAGAACGTTAATTGGACCTACTAATAAATAAATAATAAAAATAACTTAGTCACTTTCCTGAGAGCCTACGCGCCGCGAGCCTGCCCCGTCAAGCGCTACTCCTGAACTCGACCTGTCGAGAAGAGGAGGGGTGGGTCTAGACCGGACTCTTTGGATCGAGGGCGAGTGACTGAGTTAGACGGTTCTTCGCTAGAAATTGCTCGTCTAGGACTCGGTTTTTCCCGTTGCATCATTTAGGTAGTTTTCTTTCTGTCTTTAAATTCTGCGCGGATCACTTGCATGTAGAGTGCTGGAGACAAGGTACGCATTTCTATCTCAGCATGCATCATTGATTTCTCGCGCATCAGCTTTTTCGTCTTCTCCCCCCTGTTTTCGGACTAAATAATCAGGAGAACCGAAAAATTCGTTAGGCCTTTTGTTTGAGCTGAAAAATATTAAAAAGAAAAACCATAAAATTGGGACTGGCTAAGACTATTGATCTTAAAAACCGCTCACCCTAAAAATTTTGTCTTGGGGAGAGCAACCCCCTCATTGCATGGTTTGGATGCGCGAGAGAGTGACCCACACCCTAGGTAGAGCCTCCCGGTGCTAGTCCCGACTGATTACCGACTCTTCCGTGCGGGCCAGTCGGTTGGGTTAGCATCGGATATCCTAACAGGACACGTAAGCGCTCTGATATTTTGTGTGTTCACCAAAATAAAAATAGACAATATAATTTGACCGAACTTTCACGGTCTTCAGCTCGCGTTGCGTTGGTGAACCGGGGGTTTGTTTGTGATCATAGTTGACTCCAGATCTCATCCGCCTTACTCGCCAGATCAAGATGATGGGTAGACGGTCTCTTAGGCAGCCTCTGGCTGCACCACTTTCGGGCACGTCTACCCGATCATCTAGGTTGGCCCGTGAGAGTCGAGACCAGCTCTCCGAGCCCGAGTACGACTCCGCCCTGTTCCCCCTCGACCCCCTTTCTTCTGGTATTGAGAGACATGAGCCCGAGGAGAGATTAGCAGATTTGACAGCACCTGAGTTGGGCTCATTTGATTTTGCAGACGTCGCCATGGCCGCCAGTTCAGGCGATCACCCCGGAGGTCCACGAGGAGACCAGCATTTTGTACTGGACCAGGGGGCGATCAACTCCACCCTGATCGCATCACTCGAGACAGTTCAGCAGCAGTTACGTGATCAGGGGGCATTCATGATCGAGATGAGGCGAGAGTTGGAGAGGCTCAGAGCAGAGCGAGGTTCAGAGCAGAGCGAGCCTGAGGAGATACCCGATGCAGAGGCTGCAGCCACAGCAGCCGCAGCAGCAGCCGCAGCCGCCGCAGCGGCAGCCGCCGCGGCAGGAGGACCACCACGACCGATGCGGGAGTTGCACAACCCCGGATCGACTCTGATGCATCACTGGGTAGTAGTGCCAGCGATCGTGGGGGACTTCAAGTTCCCCCCGAACACCTTGCAGTTGCTGCCCCGATTCCACGGACTTGCCACTGAGGAGCCCCACCTCCACCTCCAGGAGTTCCTGATGATCTGCAGCACTGTCCATGATCGCCACGTGGATCAGGACACGATTCGGATGATAGCCTTCCCTTTTTCACTGGCAGATAGAGCAGCCACCTGGCTGAAGCATCTAGGGAAGTTTGTCTACACCTGGGAGCAGCTCCGCACCGAGTACTTGAACAAGTACTATCCACTCGGGCGGACGAATGCAGCGAGGGCCCTGATCAGCAACTTCTCCATGTTCCCCAATGAGCAGTTTCACGAGGCATGGGAGAGGTTTCGAGAGCTCTTAGACAGATGCCCACACCACGACATCTCCAAGCCGAACTTGGTTCAGAGCTTTTTCAGCGGGATGACGCCAGAGCTTCAGGGTCTGGTGAACGCTTCTTGCGGCGGGTCCTACTTTGCCAAGGACCACGACCAGGTCTGGTCCATCTACGAGGAGATGGCCGAAAACTACATGGTGATGTCCCAGACCAGGTTGTATACTCAGAGACCCCAGCCACAGCAGCCAGGACCCGTGCAGTACCAGCGGATAGCATATGTCATCTTGATGAGCCTAAGTAGAGCACTTAACAACACACGCATGACTCTTAGAGACAATGGCTTGACTTGCACCTGCACTTTACACATGGCTCTCCACGGATGAGGTGGTGAGGAGGCAGTTTCCTTTGGCTTGGGGTAGCATATGAGGGTAGTACTTCTAGGCGGAACCTCTCTTCTTCTTCTAGTGAAGGAAGTGCGTCTCAACTTGGTCTAGTGGTGATGAAGGCTAAAGACAGAAGCTGTGGGTTGCAATAAAGCTTCAAAAGAGGGATAGTCTACTGGCTCAAGAGGAAAATTTCTTGTAAATATGCTGCACCATGTAGATATGCTGTATAGAAGTCCTTGAAAAAAAATGCAAAAAGAACTCCAAAAAAGTGGTGGGTCGGATTGAAAATTTAATAACCCCACCGGAGTGTACTTAGTCAAATAAAGCAAAGCTTATGGTATCCATGTTACATCTCATGAAGCTTGCAGCGGGAGACTTAGCTACACTGGCTAAGCTTCCAAAAGTCTATACTTCTTCCCCCTCTTCTTGAGCCGGTTGCACTTGAACTTAGAAGGGAATACCCCGCTTCTCGAGGAAAGAGTTGCTAGACCGAGGCATTAGAGTTACCAGGTTGCTCATCAAGTAACTGACAGAGCTTCTCAAACACAATCTCTGAGTTGGTTGTAGGTTATGTGGTGTAAGTCAGAAGTGAGATAAATTCATCAAAACACTACAATCGACATCCTCTAAATCTGATTGAACTAGATATTTATAATCAAGTAATTGACAAAATTGTTCTATCTTTGCTTCCCTCCATGCGGGATAAAGGATCGGTGAAAGTCAGGAACTCGTCAAAACACAACCAATCGACATTCACTTCAAACTCAGAGGGATCAATAATCTCATCATAACAAAAGTGAAACTCGGAGTCATCATAAGAACCGTCTACTTCAACCTCAAGATGTGTATGCTCCAAGACTGTGCTATCTAATCTCACATCATCAAGTATATGAAACCCAGACTCTCTTAAAAGCATGATGAAAGATCGTGTACTCGACTCAACCCAAACTATCTAATCATCTGTATGCACAAAATTACAGTCCTGGTGACAATCTCGCTTGTCATCACATGCTCGCTCTGATTCAACCAATCTAGCTCTAAAGTCCTAGACCATCTCTATATGTATACTCTCGACCTGGACATGAAAGTACACCTTCCTAGTAGCATAATCATAAATAGTCTTTGCTGTTACCGGAAAAAGTCATCCTAATATGATTGGTATCGGCCACACATTTAGGGACTGCCATGTCCAACACAACGAAGTCCACAGGGAATCGCAAACCCTGAATGGTGACGATAACATCCTTTATCAATCCCTTCGACCTCTTAACCAATCTATCAGCAAACTACAAGATTGTATAGCTTGGTCGAAGAGGTCCTAACTCGAACTTGTCGAGTAAGGAAGAAGGAAGGAGATTTATCGATGATCCGGTATCTAGTAGATTACGATCATGTCTGCTCTAAAATCTCTCTCATCTGACATACGGTGCTCTCGTGTCTGAACGGTTGGCTAGGAGATGGTTTTAAATGGCATAACAGGTTTCCTTGTTCAACACATGAATCTCAAAACAATGGTTGTGTTGCCTCTTCTTTGTATAAACTGTAGTTCTCTTCTTGAGTCATTTCTGTAGAAGAGGAAAGTGAGCCAAGGCCTCTGAAAGATTAAGATAGATGGTGAATCTATCAAGCATCTCTTTTGTCAAATCCAACATCTAATTTTTTTTAGGATGTTCTTTTTTCTTGCCTTTCCCTAAGCAAAGTGCTTGAGGAAAGGGATTTGTACATCATCCCCACCGATATTTCACTTGGAGGATCAGAAAAAATAGGAGAGGATCTTTTTGTAGAATCAAGACTATCATCATGTGTATCCTTAAGAAAAAAAGATGTGGCAGAAGAAGTCTTGTCCTTATTTATTTTTCTAGATTTTCTCTTCTTTCTATTTTGTATTTTTATCTCCTCATCACTATGTACAAATGATGGTAGCACAACTATCTCTGCATCATGCTCATCAGACTCGGTAGCATCAACACCACCATTCAGATCCTCATGGATACTAGCGGCATCAGCACCGCTTTCAATGTCATGCTCAACTAGCTCAAAGGTACCATCAACTGGAGCATCTATAACATGACTAGCCGAGTCACTGCCAACCGGGACTCTACCACTCCTAAGAGATATGAAATCAACATCCTCCATGTAATATGGTGGCATATGTGTCTGAGAAGTAGAATATGTCTACTGGGTATGCGTGGTGGCATGATCTCGCACAAGATCCAACATCTGCTGCTTGAACTCATTCGTATCTTGCCTATATATATATATATATATATATCATATTGACCGGTAATCCTACATGCAAGATCGTCTAATGCTGAGTTCGCATAGAAATGTCCTAGAGAATTGGATGAGTAATCCAAAAACTACTAAGGTTATTGTTGCAAGAGAGAATCTGATGAGGATCGGTCTCATTAACAAGAGTGTATGGCACATACTCATGTTGAATGTGATGTAACTACTGTACTGGAGAATGTGTATTCGATGAAAATAAAACTCTCTCGCTGCTCATGGAATTAGTTAGTGACCCTGAAGATGGTATAGGTGTCATCTGTACAATCTAATTCTTCATGTCAATAATTCTCCTCACAAGCCCGTCGATCTTATCGAGATTTTGTAACTAGTGTCATATCATCTCAATAAACTCCAAGTGGTCATGTCTCTGACTAAGACCCCTCATCACATCTGACCATGACTCCAAATAAATAGGAATCGAGGGACCCTCCTCAACTTGTGCCACAGTAGACTGGTGAAGAATTGTGGGTGACTCTATCTGAATATGAGAATCTGTCTGGGAAAGAGTGGCATGATGAGATGCCATCTCCTCAAAAATATCCCAAACAACATCCTCATACTTCGAAAAGTATGAACCACCACAAGTAGCACTCACCAACACCTGTAGATCAGGTGTCAACCAACTGAAGAAACTCTGAACCAAGCTCAGTTTCGAAATACCATGGTGGGGGCACCTATCAATCAGGTCTTAAAACAGTCCTGTTCCTTGTGTAATAGCTCTCTCCCTATCTTGGTAAATATGGTAATGAGAGATCCCATAGCATTCGTACGTCCAATTGGGTAGAATCTGCTTAGGAACTCGGTACGAAGCTGCTCTAATGTAGTAACAACTCTCCTTAGATGTTGCAACTGGTACATGGCCTTATCGTCTAGGGAGAACAGGAAACTTATCATCCATATGGTATCCTCGTCAACTCAAGAGTCATGTATTGTACTACATATCAAATCAAGAATCACAGTCCTGGTGACAATCTCGCTTATCATCACATGCTCGCTCTGATTCAACAAATCTAGCTCTAAAGTCCTAGACCATCTCTATATGTATACTCTCGACCTGGACATGAAAGTACACCTTCCTAGTAGCATAATCATAAATAGTCTTTGCTGTTACCAGAAAAAGTCATCCTAATATGATTGGTATCGGCCACACATTTAGGGAATGCTATGTCCAACACAACGAAGTCCACAGGGAATCGCAAACCCTGAATGGTGACGATAACATCCTTTATCAATCCCTTCGGCCTCTTAACCAATCTATCAGCAAACTACAAGATTGTATAGCTTGGTCGAAGAGGTCCTAACTCGAACTTGTCAAGTAAGGAAGAAGGAAGGAGATTTATCGATGATCCGGTATCTAGTAGATTACGATCATGTCTGCTCTAAAATCTCTCTCATCTGACATACGGTGCTCTCGTGTCTGAACGGTTGGCTAGGAGATGGTTTTAAATGGCATAACAGGTTTCCTTATTCAACACATGAATCTCAAAACAATGGTTGTGTTGCCTCTTCTTTGTATAAACTGTAGTTCTCTTCTTGAGTCATTTCTGTAGAAGAGGAAAGTGTGCCAAGGCCTCTGAAAGATTAAGATAGATGGTGAATCTATCAAGCATCTCTTTTGTCAAATTCAACATCTAATTTTTTTAGGATTTTCTTTTTTCTTGCCTTTCCCTAAGCAAAGTGCTTGAGGAAAGGGATTTGTACATCATCCCCACCGATATGTTCACTTGGAGGATCAGAAAAAATAGGAGAGGGTCTTTTTGTAGAATCAAGACTATTATCATGTGTATCCTTAAGAAAAAAAGATCTGGCAGAAGAAGTCTTATTTATTTTTCTAGATTTTCTCTTCTTTCTATTTTGTATTTTTATCTCCTCATCACTATGTACAAATGATGGTAGCACAACTATCTCTGCATCATGCTCATCAGACTCGATAGCATCAACACCACCATTCAGATCCTCATGGATGCTAGCGGCATCAGCACCGCTTTCAATGTCATGCTCAACTAGCTCAAAGGTACCATCAACTGGAGCATCTATAACATGACTAGCCGAGTCACTGCCAACCGGGACTCTACCACTCCTAAGAGATATGAAATCAACATCCTCCATGTAATATGGTGGCATATGTGTTTGAGAAGTAGAATATGTCTACTGGGTATGCGTGGTGGCATGATCTCGCACAAGATCCAACATCTGCTGCTTGAACTCATTCGTATCTTGCCTATATATATATATATCATATTGACCGGTAATCCTACATGCAAAATCGTCTAATGCTGAGTTCACATAGAAATGTCCTAGAGAATTGGATGAGTAATCCAAAAACTACTAAGGTTATTGTTGCAAGAGAGAATCTGATGAGGATCGGTCTCATTAACAAGAGTGTATGGCACATACTCATGTTGAATGTGATGTAACTACTGTACTGGAGAATGTGTATTCGATGAAAATAAAACTCTCTCGCTGCTCATGGAATTAGTTAGTGACCCTGAAGATGGTATAGGTGTCATCTGTACAATCTAATTCTTCATGCCAATAATTCTCCTCACAAGCCCGTCGATCTTATCGAGATTTTGTAACTAGTGTCATATCATCTCAATAAACTCCAAGTGGTCATGTCTCTGACTAAGACCCCTCATCACATCTGACCATGACTCCAAATAAATAGGAATCGAGGGACCCTCCTCAACTTGTGCCACAGTAGACTGGTGAAGAATTGTGGGTGACTCTATCTGAATATGAGAATCTGTCTGGGAAAGAGTGGCATGATGAGATGCCATCTCCTCAAAAATATCCCAAACAACATCCTCATACTTCGAAAAGTATGAACCACCACAAGTAGCACTCACCAACACCTGTAGATCAGGTGTCAACCAACTGAAGAAACTCTGAACCAAGCTCAGTTTCGAAATACCATGGTGGGGGCACCTATCAATCAGGTCTTAAAACAGTCCTGTTCCTTGTGGAATAGCTCTCTCCCTATCTTGGTAAATATGGTAATGAGAGATCCCATAGCATTCGTACGTCCAATTGGGTAGAATCTGCTTAGGAACTCAGTACGAAGCTGCTCTGATGTAGTAACAACTCTCCTTAGATGTTGCAACTGGTACATGGCCTTATCGTCTAGGGAGAACAGGAAACTTATCATCCATATGGTATACTCGTCAACTCAAGAGTCATGTATTGTACTACATATCAAATCAAGCTCATAAAGATGCAAATGTGACTCCTTAGTGATCTGTCCATGAAAGATAGGAAACATCTGAATAGTCTAAGGTGTAAAGATAAATGACTCATGAATGGAAAGAAGTTGAATCCACCTACTAATGGAAAAAGCTCCATGTGTGTAGATTTCTCGCATGGTGCGAGAAGGTCTACATGGGTCTCTCTGTAACTCAACCTTTGGCTCATCTAAAATATCTCACCTCTCTCTCAACTGAGTCAACTTGCTCTCATATCAATCATCAACTTCCCTTGCTCATGAATCTATCTATGTACTACCTCTAAGGAAGCAAGCAAGGTGGTATTGACCGCAGCCTGATTTGGATCTACTGAACTAGTCTAAAATGTGAAAGCTCCATGTGTACCTACGGAACTGATAGAGGAGGTGGAGAAAAAGAAGACTACTAAGGAGAAGAGAACTTTCCAGAGTCAGAGTCATTCTTGGAGGGTGGGACAGAATGAGATTGTGGTTCGGGAAGAGGATCATTCCGGATCGACCTAGATGAATAGGTAGGTGCGCATGGAGGTAGTGCTGCAACAATCGACCTAAGAGATAGCCTACCCATCCTCGTGACTCAAAAAATAAAATGAAAATAAAGGTAAGAGAAATAAGACGGCTCCTTGTACGTGCTTCACGATGCTCCTCTACAATTGGCTCGCAAAGAACACTAGTCTTCAAGTACCTCAGTTGCTCGGCTCCCTAAGAAACTTACCTCGATATCTGGGTGCTGCAACACAAAGCAAACACGAAAGCCATAAAAATATACAAAAAAGTAGCAAAAATAAGATGACGAAAAAGAGAGGGAAAAAACCTTCAAACCTAAAGCTCTAATCTCTACCCTAACGTTGCCTCCCAGCAATGGCACCATCTGAAAAATCAACCCAACCTACTACTCTAAAATAATAAAAAATAATTGGTTGAATTTTACGAAAAAATTATTTATTTTATTATTTACACTCTTAAACTCAAAGGTATAACAATAAGTATGGGAGTATCGAACTCAGAGAGGCAAACTATGCAAAACTAAGGTAAAATAGTAGAGGAACTAAGGTAAATGGGTTTCCTTATTTTTATTTATTTTAAGGGAATTTTTTTGGATTTTTATTTGATTTACGAATTTTATAATTTTTTGTAATTTTATATACCTATAGGTAGAAAAATATAGGTATTTGATTTTATTTTTTTATTTGGTTTTAATTTTTAAATTTTTTTGTTTTTAATTTTATTTCCTACTTTTGTGAAATTTTTAGAGGTTTTTAATATTATTATGGGTTTCGGATTATTTTTATAGAAGAAAACAATGATTTTTTGTAATAGGGATTTATTTTTTAAAAAAAGTGAACACAAATAAAATATTTTTTACTTTTACTGGAAAGTAGATGAAAATACCTTTATAATGAGGTATTGTACGTATTTTTCCGATTTTTCTAGAATTAGTTATGTACTTTTGAAGTTTTTATGTATTTCTTTATTTTTATTGGTTTTAATATTCATTTTTTATTTTGTTTTTGTTTAATATGTATAGTAAAAAATATTGTAATATTTGTAGGATTATATAAGTGTTTTTTCTATTTTTATTTATTTTATATTTTTGTGTATTTTATGTATTTTTTAAAAATTTTATTTAGAAATAAAAAATATTTTTATTTTTTAAATCTATTAATATAATATAATACTAGGTATTTATACGTATTTTTATTATATTTTTATATTTTTCATTTTATTTGTTATGAATATAATATATATTGTATAGTACTATTTAAAGGGGGCTTATTTGTAATAACTAGAACTATATAGTTCTCTAACAAATATCGAAAAGTGTAGGGGAACTCGTACGAAACTACCAGAACACACGTACTTGGGCACGTGCAGTTGCTCAACGAGGACCTATTTGCAAAATGGTAAAGTTTTGAGGGCTTATGTGTAAATGTGCCAAAAAATTGTCATGCACGTGAGGCGCATGTGATCAAGGCAAGCGGTGGGGTAGTCGAGTTAATTTGTTATTGATGCATTGCGAGACAACAGACGTTCATAAACATATGATTGAACGGTTATATATGGATCTGGTGTACCCGATTGTGAATATCTATTGTTGTAGTTATAATCGTTCCACGCATGATCTTTAATTTGCGAAGAGATGAACGCCTCCATATGAAGATTCGGATGTAGACACTTGAACTTGTGGTTAGCTCTCAAATCAAATGTGATGTACTCGTATGTATCTCTTGGTGCTATGATCGATGATTGTTTTTCCCCAATTGCTCGTCCCACGTGGAGGTAGACGAGGATATAGATCAAAGGTTGACGCTCTAGGTATAACGATTCGATGGTGCTCTGACTGAATGCCTCTTCAGTTGTAGGTGTTGCCCGTAGACGTTCAGTTCCAAGCTACAGGCGGCTTCAGGCAAAGATGTAAGGATCAGTGGCTGGCAGTGGTTCTAACATGTGATTGAGGTATTATATTGTTCCCATGTGATGGATCATAGTCAGATGATGGTGATTCATGGACACAGATCAATCTCCGGTACTGCTCAAATTCTTTAGCCAGTGACAGCTTCACAATAAAGCTCCAATGTATCGTGATTCTCCAAATGTGATTCGTTCCAGGCTACTGATGAACGAGAAAAAAATAATCGGTCGTGCATTCCACATAAGGCGGGAATGCATTCGCTGTGGTGATCAACGAAAAATCTTGAGTTCAATCAACAATTAACCCACAATAAATATCAAGAAATGAATAGCAAAAATGTAAAGTTAAAATTTATTATAACTCTACATGCAAATGTGTATAGGTGTAAGCACAAGTAGAGGTCAAACACTACGAGCAAACGGGAGGAGGCAACATAGATGCTTAAAAATTATGTCATGTAGCTCTTATCCATTTTTTGTTTTTTTAGATTTTTAATTTAATTTTATTTTATTTTTGGTTTTGTAATTTTGTATTTTCTTTTTATTTTCTTCAATTTTATATTTTTGTTTTCATTTAAATAATATATGTATAGAAATACATGTATACGTATATGTGTACATATATAAATATAATATAAGATATATAGGTACTATATAGCTATAGATACGGGAAAATAGGTAAAATATAGTAAAAATGGTGTTTTTCTGATTTTTTTATATTTTCCAAATTTTTTGGTACATTCTGGAATTTTCCTAATTTTTATGTATTTTTAAAGTCAAAAATATCCCAAATACGGGATTAATAAATAATCCGAAATTAATTTGGGCTTTAAAAATAATAAATAGGTCATAAATTATCCAAAATTAATTTTAATATATAAATAATAATATGTATTTAATTATAAAATAGAAAAACATGTTGTTCGTATTTTTATAGAATTTTTTAGATTTTGTGTTGGATTTTGGAGCTTTATGATTTTTAATTTTCTTTTTATTGTTTAGGTGTTTATGTTTTCTGGACTCAATAAATAGTAAAATATACTATATATAATTTTTTTGGAATTTTTCAAAATGTTTATATATTTTTCTGGATTTTTATATGAAAACATGGATTACTTAGGCTCCTTTTCATTTTATTAAATGGATAAAATGCAAAAAAATGCCAATTAGAAATCGGGGCATGATTGTACATGGCATAAAGTATTTATCCCTATTTTGTGGATTTTTAGGAGTATTGTAGTTATTTTTAATAATTAGAAGAACACATTAAAATATATGTCCTAAAAAGGGCATATTTGCAAATAAAATAAAGTCTAGGGTTTCTATGCAAATATCCAAAAAGTTTACAATGCTTATTTAATTTTTAAAGACTAATAAATAATTACAAAATCGTTAGGCATACACACGCAATTAACCCATCACGTGAGACAACACGTGATACATGTTGGGAAGGATCAAAATGAAATTATGGGAAAGTCCAGGGCCTTTCAACAATTTTTACAAAAATATATAATGTGAAATATAAATTTATTGGACTAAACAAAAATTTACAAAACTTGGAGGGGCATCCTTCCAATTTTTGCCACCTCACGTGGGACAGCACGTGAGGTGATGTGGAATGGACCTAATGTAATTTCCAAAAGTTTAGGGTCCTTTATACAAAATTTCCACTTTATTTAATACACTACATTTTATTTACAGGACTAAACAATAAATGCAAAAAGACAGGGTCCGGTTTTGCAATTTACCCCAAGACTGCGCGCGAACGGACGACGGAGATGGCTTCGCTTGTCACGTGGCGCGTCCACGTTGCGTGATGACACTTCAGGATGCACGGCAGAGATTAGATCGGTAGGGCTCGATCTGACGGTGGACGCGTGACTGCATCCGATGGCTGGGATTCGATCTGAAGCAGAGCCTGATCCCATGGCTCAGAACGTGCTCGGAAGAACACGGAAGAACCATGTTCCTCTAGAGCTTCGATCCGGTGTTGCACGAGCGTCCGACCACCTGAGAGGCCCGCAAGAGTTGCAAAACGTTGCTGGGACTCCTCCGCATCCTATGGCGTCGTTGGGAGGTTCCCCGGAGCTCGGACGATGGTTGGCGAGCTCTAGAAAGATGCGAGCTCCAAGAACCTCATTTCCTGCACAAATAGACTCTATTTGGAGTCTTTTGACGTACCAGTCCTGCAAAGACAATACGTGTGCGAGAAGGATTGGTCTGGGGCCTTATTTGGTGGTGCAAAATGAAAGGTGGAGTCGGGCGGAGGTCTCCGGTGAAGGTGGCAGAGGTGGAGATCCGTTCTCCATATCGAAGTCGATATGGGTGAAATGAAGGTGTGCGAGGAATTTAGAAGGAATAGGGGAAGGTTATGAGGTGGTCAGCGGGTGGTCAAACGTCAGAGCACGGTGGAGGAACCACGAATCGCTTAAACTACGATATTTAACTAATTAAAATACAAAATAAAATGCATGAATTAAAACCTAAGGACAATATTAAGTTAAGGAAAGTAAATCGCGCAACTCATACCTGGTTGGACGCCAGGAAGTAGAGGTCGTCGGCGCTCGATGGCCTGGGTGCACCTCCCTTTGCGAACTGCTGTGGATGCTCAGGGGACTCCCCCTGTCACAGGGATACGCTCTGGACCAAGGTCCAGGGGTTCAGGGATGAAGAAAATGACCGAATTCGAGGAGGAAGAAGGAGAACTTGTTTATCAACATGTATGTGCACCCTTATTGATCAGCCAATATTAAAGAATCTATGATATATACAAGGGTCCTAATGATCGGGCGTGAATGATGATGGGTCTAGGAGTAATTCCCGTGAAGAGATTGAAGATAGATGATAGATGGTTCATGCAGGAAAAAGGCAAGAAATTGCAGGTTTTGACACTCTGGGTTAAATCAGGCAGCACGGGTCAAGTTTACCGCGATCAACATTTGATGCACCCTGATTGGGCCACCTAGACGCACTACAGGACAAAACAGTGTATTTATTCGAAAATAATTACTTATAAATAGTAAATGATTTTATTAATTTTTATGTATAAAATAAAAAAATGTTTATTATTTTATGTAACATTTTATTATGTTTTTTATTTATTTTTTTGGCTTTTTTATTAGTAGTTAATTTTTATTGGTGTATTTATACGTATATTCGTCTACGTTTCGTGCATTTTATTGTTTATATTTTATTATTATTTTTCTCTTTTATTTTATATATTTATAACTTATTTTTTTGAGTATAAATATATTTTTATTTTATTTTCATGATGTAATTTGTATACTTAAATATATATATATATTCATAGGTATAGTTGTTGGTGGTTCACCTATGTTTTGTATACATGATTTTATTTAGTGTAATTTAATGAGTTTTATTTTGATTTTGTGTTTTTAGTATAATATATATAATATGTACACAATTAGAAAAATATTAAGAATAAAACAATGGAAGAATACGTTCCCCTTTTATTTATATACAAGTAGAGACATAGGTATTTCATCTATGTTTTGCATAAATTTATTTTATTTTACATTTTCTTTTGAGTTTTATTTTTGTTTAATATGTACATATGTTATAAATAATATTCACAAAATTAAAAAAAATATGAATTTGTAAAGATAATGAATGATGAATAAGTTGGACATTTTAATCAGTAGAATGGACAATATGGACCCGAAACCTAACTTTCACATAATAACTCTGAAAAATAAAAACCGCCGCCAATAAATAGCTTGTGAAATTTATATACAACTAGAGTTGATTTTGATTTGTTTGAATTTCTATTTAAAATATATGGGTTTGTGAAGTTGGTTTTTTATTTTTATTTGTGTATAAAAATGCATACTGTGTATTATTTTTGTACAAACTCAATTTGGTATTTTTATTCACATTATTATCGACAACTTTCATGTACAAAGTTACTTTATTTGATGCATCAATAATATAGAATAAAGTAGGTGTCAAAAATGCATAATTAAAGAATAAATAAATGGTATTTTTGGCACTTATCTCCCCCTACTTTATTCCTTGTCGTCCAACTCAATTCTTGACTTGGTCTCGGGATTTAACCGTCATAAATATTTTATTCTTTTCTTTTCTCTCTTTATTCTATAATTTTGGCGTTAAAAAAACCTATTTTATGTACAAATAATACAATAAATAATGAATTCTATTATACACAAATTAATGCTATTAAATGCATTAGACAGGGTTTTTAAGGTCAAGATGATAAAAAAAGGTGATAAAATGGAGATTCGTCACCCCCCTATACTTGCCTTTGCTAGTCCCAAGCAAATATTTCTGCAATAAGTATAAAAAGAATAAAGAAAAAGAAGAAAATAAAAGAAAGAATAATTAATAAAGAATAAATGGAATTGACTTTGATAAATAAACTTGTATGTACAAAATCAAAGTTTAGAGCTCAAGTTAGACCTTGATGTGAGAATGTGTGTGAAACCTGGTCGAGAATCAAACTTAAAGCACAACAGCCTTCGAGAGTCACAGAACTCGGTTCAAATCACCTCAATAGCCAAGTAAGAACTAGCCCACATCATACGCAAACCCTTATGACTATGAAGCTGACTTGTACAGTGTAAGTGATAATGTCTCTACCCAACTGGAATGACAAAGGAACTGACTTCTCCAGAATGACAACCCAATGATTCCCTAATCTAGCACTTTGTCCTCGAGGAGTGGAGTATTCCCTTTTAAGTTCAAGTGGCATTCAACTCAAGAGGAGGAGGTGAAGAAAATAATGGACGGTACCAAGTGTAGCTACCTATCCTGGGATGCAAGACCAGTGTAGTCAAGTCATCCAGCTGCAGGCTCACATGGTATAACTTTGATGCTCAAGCTTGCTTATTTTCTGTACAATGTATATACATACTCTGGTAGGCATTTTATTTTTATTTTCAAGATTGTCCACTTTTTTGGAGTTTTTTTAAATAGTATTCACAACAACATTTACATAAGGACTTTTTCCTCTTGAGCCAGAAGACTATCCCTCTTTTGAACCTTTATCGCAACCCACACTCTCTCGTCATTCGACTTCATTGAAACTGGTCCAGGTTAGGGTGCACTTCCCTCCCTAGATGAGGACGAATGTTTCCACCCGTGTGCGTCTCAGACCAACAAATACAACCCCCTCACCACTCCAACTGAGATGAGCCAAGTGAAAGGTGCAAGTGTCCAAGTTAGGTCATGGCTGACAAGAGTCATGCATGTGTTTCGAAAAGTTATATTTAGTCTGTTGAGATGACTTGAACCCATCCCTGAGTCTCAAAGAATTAAGTCTGACTAGACGTGAAGTACCTTAAACCTAGTTCCCATAATGTTTCAGTGCAGTTAGTTGCAGTAAGGTCCAACCAAGCTCCAATCTTTGACTTTATTGGACTAGTTCAATCACCAAGCTCAATTGAAAAGAATATGAATGTTATGCAAACTCTATATACAACGATGCAAGTTTTCAAAAGAATTTTAAATCAAAGAAAAATTTTACATAAAGAATTTTTGCAAATAAAAACAATTTTGGCACACAAAGTATAAAAATATATACATCTATTTACATAGATATGCTTATTTTTATTGACAAGATTTAAGATTTACATAATTTTAAAAGTTATTTCATAGGGATATATACAATTAGTAAATAATTTTATGTAAATTTGATTATTTCTATTTTTAATCATGTTTTTATTTCTCAAATTTATTTGAAAACCATTTTGAAAACTACAATAAAAAATAATTTTTGCAAATATTTACAAACATTTGGAAGCCATTATGCAAAGATTTTTCAGACAATATATATACATTTTTTTCAAAATATTTTTACAAAACATTTTTAAAATAATTTGCAAATATGTTTTGAAATCCTTTGTTTCATACAAAGAAAAGAATTTTTGCATCAACATATTTTTGCAAAGGCTGAAAACATTTCACAAAAAGCTTTCCAAACGGTTCACACCATTTTTTAAATCATTTTGCAAACATATTTTGAACCTGATTTATTAATTAGTATGTACAAAAATACTTTTGAGGAATAAAAACCTTATTAATTGGTTTTTAATGAATATATATGGTATAAATATATTTTTAGCCATATTTATTAATAGTAATTCGAGAGTACGAGTTATGGTTAAAGTGTAAACAGAGTATATACAACCTCCCTATACTTAGCATGAGTTATGTCCTCATAGATCGAAAAGAAAAAGAGAAGACATAACTCGTACTGAGTATAGAAAGTCTATACTACAACGATTGAAAGAATAAGGAATAAAAGAATGAAGAGATAAATGAATGAGAAGTTGATCGTCCCCCCTATACCTAGGATCAAATTATCCTAAGTATAGCAGATTGTACACAACGCAGGGTGCGTCAAGGCTGGGAGTAAATATATTAAAGAATGAATGAATCAGTGTTGCATCCCCCTTATACTTAGGATAAAGTACGTCCTATGTATAGAAAACTGTCAAAAAGAGGCGATACCTTTTCTGTAGATAAGGAAAAATGAAAAGGAAAAGAAGAAAAGAAGAAAAGACAGATATATACAGATAGATGAATAGATCATAGAGAATGTATGCATCACTCCCCCTATACTTAGGATGGGATATCCCTAAGTATAGGCAATGATAGGAGTGATAAGATGAACGAAGAAAGAATAACACGGTGTGTACCCCTATACTTAGGACAAAGTATGTCCTAAATTTAGTCACACAGATATGGCACAAATCTGGGGCACACAAGACATACGGAAGAAAAAAGGAATAGAATACACAACACATATATACATCAAGCGAAGAGAGTGAAGTACAGGACGGTATCTGGTATGCGAATATTGTGCTCTTGTCATCGCCTCCCTGTGAGAATGAGGACACAGTCAGACAGTGAAAAATACACCCAGATATGCAGTCAAGTGGGTGTCAACTACCGGAGAGAAGAGATCAGAAACTAAACCAGGGACCGGTAGCGAAAGCAGAGTATTGGCTCCTAAGAAAGGAATGTGAGATCATAGACGATACCATAAGACATGGAGGAAGAAAGAACAGTAGAGACTCCTCTAAGTCAATCATAGTCTCAGAAAGGTCTACAAAGTGAAGAGTAGGAGATTGCTGTGTGATGTGTGGTTTCCGGTTGTCAGAAGATCTGAAAGCCGTAAGAATATACCGAACACCACAAGATAAGGCTCAACCTTGCGAGGTTCCTCAAGGTGAGTAGGATCAAAGAATAAATATCATATAATAATCAGAAGACTCAGCTCCATACTCCAACTGAAAATAGACACAACCAGGGAGGAGACCGAGTACCAGATCAGCAAACTCGACTCCGTGCTCCAATAGAAAGGAGACACCATAAGGAAGCTGAGCATAAAGAAGATTATGTACCCTCCCACAAATAACCCTCAGGGAGTAATACATGCTAGTCAATGAATAATCAGAATAGAAACTCACCCTTGCGAGGGTCATCACGGCTAGCAGACTCAAAGGAGTTAGATCCATCTGAAGGGTCAACAGAAGCGGTCTCGGTAGCCCGCAGAAGAGACCGACAAATCAAGAAAATGTGTCAGTGTCCCACAGACAACCCTCGGGGAGCATACTGCCAATTAAGAATCAAATAATCAGACAAAGATGTCTCATCCTTGCTAGGACCGTCAAGGATAGCATACTCAAAGGATTCTAGTCAGATAGGTCCCCAAGATCCAACAGATCAGGTACAAGAGGGTAGCAAGGACCAAAGAATAAATCAGACGACTCGGTTCTGTGCTCCAATAGAAAGGAGACACCAGTCAGCTAGGAGAACTTAGCGCAAAGAGATGTTGCATTTTCCCGCAGATTGTCCTCGAGGAACAATGCAAGCTAATCATGGAATACTCAGATCAGATCCCGCCCTTGTGAGGGTTGTCAAGGAGAGAGGACTCAAAGGAGTCAATCAGAAAGGTCTCTTTAAACGATATATCATCTACCAGCAGAAAAGACCGTAGATCTAGTAAGGTGTCATACTCTTTCACAGATAACCCTCGGAGAGAACTACGATCTAGGCGGTGAATAATCAGAAAAAAGTGAAGCTCGTCCATGCGAGGACCGTCAAGGAGAGAAGACTCAAAGGAGTCGGAGAAGTTGGCCCCGTGCACCTACAGTTCGGGCACACAATCAGCTTGGAGGACAAACAATCAAATTAGACGATTCTGTTTCGGACTCCAACAAGGTGAGACAAAATCAGCGTATGAAACCAATCGTAGAGAAAGTGTCGCTTCCTCCCGCAGATAGTCCTCAAGAAATAATGCGAACTAAGTCAATCTAGTCCTGGAATTGCTAGCATCAAACCTCAAGTCCTCAAAAGCAATCACTCAATCAAACTTCAGGAGGGCATAAGACCATAGAGGGATGAATAATAATCTCAATCACAATATATAGCTCTAGTCAATCAATCAGTTGAGATGGCACAAAATATGATCAGAAATCCTCTAGGTGCCAAGGGTGGACGACAGAATCAGGAGATCAAGGATGGGTCTATCAAAAAGATGAGAGATCATGTGAGTTCCACACATCATTGCTATGACGCACAAATCAAAATAATCAGTCAATCCTCAAGATCGAAATGGTAGGAATCTCAAAATAGATAGATCAATCAAATCTCGTGAACTCCTTATCGAATCAGTACAATATATCACATCCTCAATCCAGTGTGTGAGACCAAAATCATCAAATAATAATCACACCTAATGATCGTGCATCATCGAAATCCTCAATAAGCACCTATGCACGTATCGAAAGTCAGATCCACCAAGAGTAAGGTATCAATCTCAGCATCCTCTAAACATGTCTGATTTACTCAAGTAATCAATGTAAGTCACAGTCCTCGATGCGGGCTATATTCATAAGCACAACAATCTCGAGTAATAGAAGGATGGTACAGGGGACACGAGGAGAGTGGGCGAGAAGAGAAACCGAAATATACGGCAGAGATGATAGAGCTCAAGAGACAATATCAAGACTCAATGCAAATGCGGAGAATGTATATATAAGAGGGGTAGAGAGGCTCAAAGATGCACACGGATGAGACTGCAAACTCAAAGAGATGAAAATGTAGATGGAGTCCAAGTCACAATCAATACACAAAGCAAACCCCCAATTCACCTACTCAACACAATGGAGACCGAGATGTGGTCTTGTTATCTTGTCGATTTTAGAGCTAGGTGATCATCACAAAGTTGCACACATCGAAGATAGGCTTTGGATTTGGGCACTAATTCTTAGCGTGTGCATAGGGATAAAATGTCCATACAAGGAGGGGGTGGCTCTCCCCAAATCAAGGAATCCATTACATTTTATTTTAGAGAGCAAGTATAGTTTCACTCCCAATTTTATTCTGGTTGTCACTTTTTTTGGTTGTTTTGCAATGCAT
Source organism: Ottelia alismoides (assembly GCA_037367405.1). Classification (NCBI taxonomy): domain Eukaryota; kingdom Viridiplantae; phylum Streptophyta; class Magnoliopsida; order Alismatales; family Hydrocharitaceae; genus Ottelia; species Ottelia alismoides. Next base: position 385,835 of record JAZKJV010007300.1, read on the forward strand.
GTGCCTAACGGGATTTCCAGTTCCATTTAGCATCCTAGGTGAGCAAAATCAGAGGGAGAAGATCGGAAAAGCCATGCAAGTCGGAAATCGATGAGGCAAGCAAAGTAAGAAGATTACAGTGCTTCCCAGCTCTCCATACGGGATGCAATACAAAATTGAAACCTATGTTATATACAAATGCAAGTCGATGAAATCGCCATAGGATAGTAACTGCTATTATCGTGAAGCACAAGATGTTGATTATTCAGAACCAAACATGAAAATCCGATCTTGGAGACATCTCGTTGCCAGTCACAACAGGTCCTGCCAGTGTTGTATGACGTCTCTCACGGCGCGTGGGTTCGAAGTTAATAATCGACAATTACTATTTGACTAAGTCCAAAAGCGCATCTATATGTACATGCAAATATATTAGGATCTTTGGATCTTAATCTATCGGCAAACAATTCCTAATCTACAGCTCCTTCACATAAAATAAAGAAAATAAAATAAAAGCGAAAAAGATGTCAAAACCGTTGAGGCCCCTAATGGAACAATCCCTCGGGCACTGGACCTCAGGAAGTTGAAGTGTTTCTGAGGGTCCTGAATTATTACAATTATAGAGTTACTCTCTCAAATAAATATACAATTTTTTCCCTTCTCTTTTTTTTGTTAAAATAAAGCTTAGCATCTGTCTCTAAAATTTATCCAGGTCTGAATTGGCTAATCTCTCACCGGCTCAATCAGGAAGCTGACTCCGCATTACTTGGGTGCATAGGACCTCCTAGGATCTCATCCATTGTGCCGCATTCCCTCGCAACAATTCAACAGGAAGAAATGCCAGACAGTTCACAATAACATCAAGTAATAGAGATAAATAAATAAATTATGCAAGAGATAAATAAATGAATGAATCAAGAGATAATAGACAGAAATCAAATAATCTCCTACTACGTGATGTTGCTCCTCGGCAACAATGCTATTTTATGAACGAGAAAAATAATCGGTCGTGCATTCCACACAAGGCAGGAACGCAGTCGTTGCGATGACCAACGAAAAATCCCGGGTTCAATCAACAATTAACCCACAATAAATATCAAGTAATGAATAGAAAAAATATGAAGTTAAAATTTATTATAACTATACATGTAAATGTGTAAGCACAAGTAGAGGTCGAACACTGGGAGCAAATAGGAGGAGGAGGCAACATAAATGCACAAACATTATGTCATGTAGCACTTGTCCATTTTATTATTTTTGTGGGTTTTAAATTTTATATTCTTTTCATTTTATTTTTGGTTTTATAATTTTTTATTTTATTTTTATATTCTTCAATATTATATTTTCTTTTTCATTTAAATATTATTTATATAAATACAATATAGGTATATATGTACATATATAAATATAATATAAGATATATATGTACTATATATCTATAAATATGTAAAAATAGGTAAAATATAGTAAAAAGAGTGTTTTATGATTTTTATATTTTTTCCTAATTTTTTAGTTTTTTTGGAATTTTTTCTAATTTTTATGTATTTTAAAGTCAAAAATATCCCAAATATGGGATTCATAAATAATTTGAAATTAATTTGGGTTTTAAAAATAATAATGGTTCTAAAATTATCCAAATTAATTTTAATATATAAATAATAATATGTATATAATTATAAAATAGAAAACATATTTTTAGTCTTTTTATAGAATTTTTTAGATTTTTTGTTGGATTTCGGAACTTTATGATTTTTATAATTTTCTTTTTCTTTTTTTATAGGTTTTTGTTTTCTGGACACAATAAATACCAAAATATACTGTATATTATTTTGTTTGGAATTTTTCAAAATGTTTTTATATTTTTTGGAATTTTTATATATAAATTGGGATTATTTGGGTTCCTTTTAATTTTTAATAAATGGATAAAATGCAAAAAAAAACCAATTAAAAATATGGGCGTGAAAGTACAAGGCATAAAGTAGTTATCCTATTTTTGCGGATTTTTAGGAGCGTTGTAGTAATTTTTAATAATTAGAAGAAATACATAAAAATATATGTCCAAGCAGGGGCATATTTTCAAATAAAATAAAGTCTTGGGGTTCTATGCAAATACCCCAAAATTTTACAATGCTTATGTAATTTTTGAAGACTAATAAATAATTACAAAAATGCTAAGCGTATACACGTACTTAACCATCACGTGGGACAACACGTGATGCACACTTGGAAGGACCAAAATACAATTATGAGAAAGTCCAAGGTCTCTCAGCAATTTCTACAAAAATATATAACATGAAATTAAATTTATCAGACTAAACAACAATTTACAAAACTCGTAGGGTCATCCCTACAATTTTTCCACCTCACGTGGGACAGCATGTGAGGTGTCGTGGAATGGACCTAAGTGTAATTTCCAAAAGTTCAGGGTCCTTTATACAAAATTTTCACTTTATTTAATACACTACATTTTATTTACAGGACTAAATAATAAATGCAAAAAGGTAGGGTTGGGTTTTGAAATTTACCCTGAGATTGCGCGCGAATGGACGGCGGAGATGGCTTCCCTTAACACGTGGCGCGCCCACGTTGCACGATGATGCTTCGCCGATGCACAGCGGAGATTAGATCGGCAGGGCTTGATCTGACGGTGGAGGTGTGACTGCATCTGACGACTAGGATTCGATCTGGAGCGGATGCCTGATCTGACAGATCTGAAGGTGCTCGAAAGAACATGGAAGAACCCCATTCCTCCCGAGCTTTGATCAAGTGTAGCACGAGCGTTCGACCATCTGAGAGGCCGCAAAGGGATGCAAAACGTTGCTGGGACTCCTCCGCATCTAATGGCATCGCTGGGAGGTTTCTCGGAGCTCGAACGATGGTTGTCGAGCTCTAAGAAGATGCGATCTCCAGGAACCTCATTTCCTACACAAAACAACTCCGTTTGGAGTCTTTTGGCATACCAGACCTACAAAGACATTACGCGCACGAGAAGGAATGGTCTAGGGCCTTATTTGGTGGGGCAAAATGGAAGGTGGATTTGGGTGGAGGTCTCTAGTGAAGGTGGCGGAGGTGGAGACCCATTCTTTAGATCGGAGTCGATCTGGGTGAAATCAAGGTATGCGAGGAATTCAGAAAGCGTAGGGGAAGGTTATGAGGCGGTCAACCGGTTGGTCTAACGTCAGGGCACGGTGGAATCGTTCACTGGAGCGGAACTCCGAGAAACTACGAATCGCATGAACTACGCTAATTAACTCATTAAAATACGAAATAAAATGGACGAATTAAAACCTAAGGCTAATCTTAAGCTAAGGAAAGTAAATCGCGCAGCTCATACATGGTTAGATGCCAGGGAGTAGAGGTCGCCCGCGCTCGGCGTCCTGAGTGCACTTCCTCCTCCGCGAACTGCCGTGGATGCTCAGGGGACTCCCCTTGTCACGGGGATATGCTTTAGACCGAGGTCCAGGGGTTCAGAGACGAAGAAAATGATAGAATTCGAGGGGGAAGAAGGAGGAACTTATTTACCAACGTATTTATGCACCCTTATTGACCAACCAATATTAAAGAATTTATGATATATATATAAGGGTCCTAATGGTCGGGCGTGAATGATGATGGATCTGGGAGTAATTCTTGTGAAGTGATCGAAGACAGATGATGGATGGTTCATGCGGGAAAAAGGTAAGAAATCGTGGGTTTTGACACGCTGTGTTAAATGAGGCAGCAGGGGGTCAAGTTGACTGCGATCAACATTTGACACGCCCTGATTGTGCCACCTAGACGCACTACAGGATAGAACAGGGTATTTATTCGAAAATAATTATTTATAAATAGTAAATTATTTTATTAATTTTTATGCATAAAATAAAAAATGTTTATTATTTTATGTCTTATTTTATTCTGATTTTTTTATTTTTTGGCTTTATTTATTAGTAGTTAATTTTATTGGTGTATTTATAGGTATATTCATCTATGTTTCATCCATTTTTATTTTTATTTTTTATATTTTATTTTATTATTTTATTATTTTATTTTATATATTTATAAATTCTTTTGTGAGTATAAATATATTTTTATTTTATTTTTATGATGTAATTTATACACTTAAATAAATAGATGTGTATATTCTATAGGTATAGTTGTAGGTGTTTCACCTATGTTTTGTATACTTGATTTTATTTTTAATGTATTTTAATGAGTTTTATTTTGTATTTTTAATAGAATAAATTTAATATTTACACAATTAGAAAAATATTAAGAATAAAAGAATGGAAGACTGTGTTCCCCTTTTCAACATGGATTTAAGCAAACATATTGATTTCGTTGGGGCGTTCCCTACTTGCGACGCGTTGCATCGCCAGAATGCAATGAAAATTTGGCAAGGGACGCTACATCGCACCCTGGATGTAGTTCAAGATTTGCAAGGATTCTCGCATGAGGAACGCATGCGAGTAATTAAGCTAGTTCCGCTGCATCACCGTCCGGATGCAGTCCAAAATTCACAAAGGTTCTCACATAATGGACGCATGCGAGTAAAGAAGTTAGTCCAAAAGAGATTACAACGGAAGTTGCGGATTGGTAGTTGGAATATTGGCACTTTAACTGGAAAGTTGATGGAGATAGTGGATACGATGGAAAGAAGGAAGATTCATATACTATGCCTTCAAGAGACTAAATGGGTTGGAGAGAAAGCAAGGTAGATTGAGAAGACCGGCTTTAAACTTTGGTATTCAGGTAAAGATAAGGGTAGAAACAGTGTTGGAGTGGTTGTTCATAAGGATTTGAAGGATTGTGTGGTTGAGGTGAAAAGATTCGGGGATCGAATTATTTTGTTAAAATTGGTGCTTGAAGAAGAAATTCTGAATATCATCTCAGTTTATGCATGACGAGATGACCTGAAGGCTAGGGTATAGGTGCTAAATTGGTCGTTGCGACCCAAGCGATCGAGTGTGCTCAATCAAGAAAAATCAGACCACTACTAATAGACAAAATCGATCAAAAACGTGAAAGCGGTCTCGCTATTGGATTAACCTGGTATAGCGACCAGGGTCGAACTCAAGGAGCACGGTTGGCCTCTCGTCCTACGAAGTAGTCAAAAAAAGAGATAAAATAAAAGGAGAAAATCTTTTTGGTGGTTTTTAATTATTTAAGATTCTTTTGGATTTTTTAATGTGTTAAGGAAATAAGAAAAGCAAATAAGCACACACTTCAACAATTTATTACAAGCAATAAAAATCAACCAAAAATTCAAACAAAAATATTTTTATGTGTTTTATAATTTTTAGTGTTTTTGGTGAATTGTTGAGAATTTTCTGATGTCTATTTAATTTTTCTAAAAATCAAAAGGTGACTGAAATGAAAGGTACTGTCTAGCCGAGCTAAAAGGGCCTAGATAAAATATCTAAAGGCCCCAAAATTAGCTGGGAGGTAATTTTCTTGTGAAGAGAAGAAAATAAGGAAATTTTAGGCACCTATTTTATTGTTTTTGGATTTTTAATTGATATACTGGAATTTTTATAAGATGTTGAATGTTTTTCAATTTTTAGTAGTTTTCAGTAATGAAAAATAGCCAAAACTGGCTAGAAAATCAAACACAACAAAATGGACAGTAGACAATTTTTTTGGAATTTTTAAATGGGTTTTAATATTTTTTGGGTTTTTAAAGTTAGACAGTGAATAAAACAGAGGTTTTGAATTTTCAAAAAATAATAAATGAAAACAAAAATGTCCTCAAAAATCCTCGAAAATTTTACATCATGGCAGGAGCCATGTGTCCAATTTTCGTTGGATTTGGAGGTATTTTGCTATTTTATTCAAAGATAAAGAGAGGGCATAGTGCACAAGGACCAAAGTGCAAATACCCAAGAGTCTGGGGGGTCTGGTGCAATTAACCCAGCAAAACACGTGCGATGCACGTGTCTGGACACTCAGGGACCCAAATGTAAGAAAAATAAGTCCGAGGGCTTATTGGTAACAGGTACCAAAAGCCTAGGGGCTTATCTGCAAAATACCCAAAAATAAACGCACATGCTCAAAAGTTTCACGCACAGGGGTATAAATGCAAATAAACAAAAACTTTCATTCAACTGATAACATCCAGAACTACAAGGGCATGGAATGCAAATAAGCCGAAAAGCACGTGTCGATGCACGTGTCAGACCATACACAGGGGCATGAATGCAAACTAAGTAGAGTACGGGGTCCTCTATGCAATAATCCCAAAAACTAAACAACTGGATTAACTAATTACAGGGCTAACTACGAAATGCAATAAACAGAAGGGCCTAAGCGTAATTTACCCTTTATTAAGAGAGCGGCTGGATGGCGGGCACGTGGATCATCTGACGGCTGGGAATAGCGGGCGCGCCACTGCTGGGCTCCTCTTGCGAATCCGACGGTGAAGGTCAAGCCACGTGGTGCATCGGATGGGTATGGCTCTCTGCGGCTAACCCTCAAGCATCGGACGGTTCAGATCTCTCCTGCTCAGATCGAACGGGTACTGCTGCTCCTGAACGGACGGCCCAGATGGACCTGGAGCGAGCGGGATGATCGGACGACGTCTGAAGGTCGAGGAAGAATAGGTGGCCGGCGAACTTCGCCGGCCCAGTGCATGCGCTCCTGACCTCCTCGCGGGGCGCTGGTGATCGGGGAAGGTCTGGCGTGGGCCTCCGCGTCGGATGGGGGTCTCCGATGACCCAGCCGAGCTCGGAGGAGCTCTGACGAGGTCGGCGGAGCTGTGCCTCCTGGCTTGAAGTCGAAGGACCTCAGATGGCCTTCATTCAACCTGCAAAACAATCCAGAAGGCTCGCGGGTAGAGGGCAAACTGCCTCGACCCGGTTAGGCGAGGTGACGGTGATCTGTGGGTCGAAATGGCGAGCTCCGACGAAGGGGGTAGACGGAGGAGCTCGGCTCCCAGCTCCTGTGCGAGCTGGGTTGGATGGAGGGGTGAAGAAGGTGCGCAGGAAGTCGGCGAAGGCTATGGCGATGCCCGATGATCGGATGGTGGTCGGAAGCGGGAGGAATCGACGATGGATGGCGGCGGCACGAATTGGGCGTAATCGAAAATCAGAGGAAAAGGCGGAGAGAAATGGATACCTGGATGGACGAAAAGACTAGGAGGAGCTGGGGGAAGCTCCTGGTCATTTCCTCGTGGAGCGTCTCCCTCCGAGGCTCAGTACTCCTGCTCACGGCGGAGCAGCGGCGGCGTAGCTCGTCGGATCGATGGTCTCTCCTCCTCTCCTCACTTCAACAGCACCGGACGTGAGCTGTCACTCTCGCGCACTCTCTGGAGCTCACAGGTGAAGGATTCGAATGGCCAAAGATGGGGAATTAGGGTGGCGGAGCTCGAGCTAAATATGGGCGAGGGTCCGGGAAGACGAGGTCGGGTAGGGCGTGGAAGCGCGCGGATCCCGAGGATGAAGCTCCGGCGAGGGTGTCGGATGTGGCATTAAGGAGTCGGACCCGGGGTTTAGGTGGTAGGCGATCGGGTTTAGCGGGAAAAAATCCGAGAAGTTGGGGACCCGCTAAGGACCCGAGTGGAGTGGTCCTGGGGGGGGTAGTTGACCGGGCGGTCAACATCCCCAGGAGCAAACAAGAATCGGCCACGTGGCAGGATCTTAGGAGTGAAAATTAGGGTAGCTAAGGACCGATTTAGCAAAAACTTAAAACATGAAATATTTTTATTTTATTTTATTCTATTTTTTAGTGATTTTTAATAATTTTTTCGAAATAAAAATAAGGTATATACATGATATGTAATACATAGGTATATGTACACTATATAGGGTTTTTAATTTTGATTTTTAATTTGTTATTTTTATACAATTTTATTCCTATTTTATATTTTTATTTATTTTCATTATAAAATAAGGAATAAAAAGGTATTTTTATTTTATTTTTATTATTTATATACATAGGTAAAATAAATACATATATACATTTATATACATGGTATATTTACAATATGTTTTTGTATTTTTAATTTTATTATTTTTATTTTGTTTTTGTTTTAATTGTTTTTATTTAATTTATTTACATTATATAACATAGAATATTTACAAAAATTTTGGAAATTAATTTTATTTATTTATAAGGTTAAATAAATATATAAGAGTGGTTTATGTACATGATGAAAGTGGTGTTTTTGTTCTTTTTTGATTTTTACCCTTTTTCTTTTGTTTTTATACCTATAAATATGTACAAGTATTTACAAGCATATTTTGGGCTATTTTTGTGAGGAAAAATATTTTTATTTATTTACATAAATATTTACGCACATGAGCCCCTATCTCCCTCTACTTTGGTTTTTATGCGGTCAGGCCCATGTTGAGCCCTCCCTTGGGCTAGGTTGCTCAATATTTATTCTAAATATTTCCCTCTTTTTCTTTTTAATCTTTATTCTTTTATTTTTGCACAAAAACATGCTAATTATTAAACTTTATACAATGCATGCTTTTGATAATTATTTGTATTTACATGAATATACATGCATTTGCAAAGGTTTTTGTAGATTGGTTTAGATGAAAGGACTAAACAAGCTTTTTGGGAGGATTTGGATACGAGTATACAAGGAATCCCATAAAGAGAGATGATTTGCATCGGTGGAGATCTTAACGGACATGTGGGAAAAGATGCTTTAGGGTATGCTAGTGTTCATGGAGGAAATGGTTTTGGGGATAGAAATGAAGAGGGAAAAGCATCCTGGATTTGCAACGGCATATGATCTTTTCATAGCAAACACTTCTCTTCAAGAAGAGGGAGGAACATTTAATTACTTATAAGAGTGGGCCAACTAGAACACAGATAGATTACTTTGCGTTGAGGAGAAGAGATAGGTTGTGTTGTAAAGACTACAAAGTAATCCCAGGAGAGAGTTTGACAACTCAACATGTTTGTTAGTTTTGGATGTACAAATGAAAAGGTTGGTAAAGAAAAGGAGGGTTTTCTAAGATAACTAGAACAAGATGGTGGAATCTTACATTGAAGCAAGCGAGCTTCAGGGAGAAGGTTTTAGAAGACTTATCTTGGGATTGTAGCGGTAATGCAAACGAGATGTGGGAGACAGTAGCATCTTGTATCCGAAAGGTAGCTAAAGATATGCTAGGCGAGTCAAAGGGAGGAGCCCCATGTCAAAAGGAGGCTTGGTGGTGGAGTGAAGGGGTGCAAGAGAATCTAAAAATAGAAAGAGCTTGCTTTAAAGCTATGTCTAAGGATAGAATAGAGGAAACTGTCACAAACTACAAAATAGCGAAGAAGGAAGCAAAGAAGGCCGTAAGCGAAGCTAAGTCAAAAGCTTATGAAGTTTTATATAAAAATCTCGACTCTAAGGAGGGACAAAAGGATATATTCAAGTTGGCCAAAGCAAGAGAAAGACAAACCAAAGAACATTCTCAGGTGAGATGCATTAAGGACAAAGAAGGTCATGTTCTTGTTACTCATAAGGATATAAAGACTAGATGGGAGCAGTACTTCCATAAACTTTTCATTGGGGAAGGAAATAGAGATATCACTTTGGGTGATCTAGCTTGTAGTGAAAGTTACTTGTATCGTGCATGTTATAGACGGATACAAAGAAAGGAAGTAGAGGAGGCTTTGAAGGTTATGAGACCTGGAAAAGGTGTAGGACCAGATGACATCCCTGTAGAAGTATGGAGAGTTTTAGGTGAGCGTGGTTTGATTTGGCTTATGAATCTATTCAATATTATTTGGTGAAGCAAGAAAATGCCTGAAGATTGGAGGAGGAGTATCGTGGTTCCTCTTTATAAGAATAAAGGAGACATTCAAAATTGTTCAAATTATAGAGGTATCAAGTTGATGTGTCACACTATGAAAATTTGGGAACGTATGATCGAAAGAAGGTTGAGGTAAATTTCCAATGTAAAAGAAAACCAATTCGGATTCATACCAGGTCGCTCAATGACTGAAGCCATCCATTTGCTGAGGAGAACAATGGAGATTTATAGAGCTAAAAGGAAGAACCTCCACATGATCTTTATTGATTTGGAGAATGCTTATGATTCAGTCCCACGAGAGATATTGTGGAGAGTATTGGAGAAGAGACAAATACATGTCCTATACATTAACCTCATAAAGGACATGTATGATAGGGCTTTATCTTGTGTAAGGACCTCGTCTGGGAAGACTGGATATTTTGACATCAACATTGGATTGCATCAAGGTTCTGCTTAGTGTCCATTTCTTTTTACTTTGATTATGGACGAGTTGACCATTCACATTTAGGATGAGTTACCTTGGTGTATGTTATTTGCTGATGATATTGTATTAATTGACGAGACTAGAGACGGAGTAAATGAGAAGCTTGAGGTCTGCAGACATGAGTTGGAGACTAAAGGATTTCGTATATGTAGTGCTAAGACGGAATATATGGAATGCACCTTTGATGGAAGCAATGGTGAAGGAATCGAGGTGAAGATTGGTGACGATAACATTCAGAAGAGATATTCCTTTAGATATCTGGGATCTATTCTGCATCATGATGGGGAAATTGATGGAGTTGTTACTAATAGAGTAAATGCAGGCTGGTTAAAGTGGAGAGGAGCCTCTGCCATTCTCTGTGATAAGAAAATTCCTTTAAAGATTAAAGGAAAGTTTTACAAAACAGCCATGAGACCTTCTATGCTTTATGGATCAAAATGTTGGCTTGTGAACCGTAGACATGTGCAGAGAATGAATGTAGCAGAAATGAAAATGCTAAGGTGGATGTGTGGACGCACACATAAAGATCCGATTTGGAATGATGAAATCAGAAAGAAAGTTGGCGTAGCTTCGATCGAGGATAAGATGCGAGAAAACCGCGTAAGATGGTTTGGACATTTGCAAACAAGATCAGTTGATGAACCAGTTAGGATATTGATGAATCTGCGATTCGACATCTTTATTCATTTATTTTAGCTTAAAATCCCTTACAAAACACCTGCATATAACACTAACTCCATATTCTTACTAACTTGCATCTGTGTGTAAATATTATAAAAAAATTTAAAAAAAATAAAACAAAAAAAACTAATTTACTCATTTGCCCTTGTATATAATGTCATATATGTATATATTATATGTATATAGTTGGTATTTTTAACTAACCAACATAAAAAAATAAAAAAACATTTTTTTAATTCCAATAAATAAAGTGACGAAAATTCAAAAAAAACTAGTTAATTTTGTAAATAATTTTATCTCTCTTCTATTTTATCTCATCTCTCATTTTATCCTTCCATCCAAAAAAACTCAAAATTCATTTCAATTTTTATCTCCTTATCTCTTTATTCAAAAATTCAAAATTCAAATTTCATCTCTTTTCTATTTATATGACCCCTTCTCCCTTATTCAAACTTGAACGATCTTTAGAGAGAGAGGAGCCCGATCTCTGAGAGAACAATTTCGTCGAGAAAAGGTGTCTAGACTCCGAGTCGTCCGGTGACAGCGAGTCGGACTTCGTCGAGGCGATCACGATCCATTTTTCCACTCCTAAGGTGAGATCCACATTTTTCTTTTGTATTTTTATCTAAGTTTAATCGTAGTTTATTTTATCGCATTTTTAAAATTCCATCGTCATTTTTATTTCTCTATATTCTAAAAAAAATTCATTACGATTTCGATCCGCTTCGACTCGGTTTTTCATCTCACTTTCTCGATCTCCACGCATTCTATTCCATCGCCCACGATCTCTCACTCCGATCATGTACGGTGGTCGAAGAGTCGGATTCGATCCTTCCACTTTCGTCGAATCCCCGTTCATATTCCTATGTGTAAATAAATAAAAACAATTATTTCATTTTTGTTCTCTAACGTTTGTTTTGCAAGATCATATAAAAAATAAAAAAAATATTTCTCTATTCTTTTATTTCCTGCTTTTCGATTTACAAAAAAATAAAAAAAAATTTCCTTCTTTTATTATCCATTGTTTACATTGCTTATTACAAAAATAAATAAATAAATAAAAACATAAGATAGCAGCAGGGGCGGTGTCACCCGCACCCCCGTCGCTCGCGCAAGGTGCGCAGCTCTTATAGCTGCCCGTTCAGCACCGCCCTCCGCTGATTCCGGCTGCGCCCCCTCCGACGCTGAGCTCAGCCCCGCACGCCCCTTGCACTCCTACCGACGCCCTCGACCTCCTACCCTCGGCCTTGCGCCGAGCTGCCCAGCAGTACAAGCCTGCACTCCCACCGCCTTTCGTCGCGCCTCCCAACGCGGCTTCGTACCTAGATCCATCGACGCGCGCCTCCGCCTTTGGAAAGAAGAAGCGGCGGCGGTTGCCCGTTTGAAGCCCCGCTGCTCAGCCGACTCCTCCACCGCCATATAGCCACGCAGCAGCGCCCACCAAGCCACCACTCCCGCGGCAGTCTCCAGACCGCCCTCTCCTCCGCAATCCAAGCCGCACGCGGCGCGCGCCCGTCCACTGCTTTTCAACAGCCGCCGCGCGCCCATCGCGTGGAGAAGAAGAAAGAGTGGACGGAGGCAGTCCCTTGCCTCTCCCCTGTATTGTGGAAAAATCAATTAAGGAAAGCCCTAGGGCTTTTGATTTATTTATGGGAGAAATTACGTCTTGCACCCTCGGAAGTTTCAGTAATCACAAAGAAGCCTCTGTTGGAATCAAGTCACATGTTTTGCATGCTCCTTACTAGGTAAAACTGCGAAATTCCTCTTGATTTTATTTATTGTTGTAATTTCTGAAAAATCTTTGAACAAATTACAATTCAGTCCAAAACTTTCGCTTATTTACATTTTAGTCCCTGAATTGCAGAACTATAGATTTCCGTGCTCTTTGAATGAAATAAAGGTTATTTTTATCCAAAAATTTCGAGAAAATTGTGTTATGCTCCTCATGTGCATATCCATCTAGCATAAAATTTTCATCGCATTTTGATTTTATTTATTATTATTAAAAAATAAAAATATGTCATTTTTGCTTGTTTGAAATTCAAAAATTCGTAAAAATTCAAATATTGTTCCAAAAAATCCAAAAAAATTAGAGTAGTTGAATTTCATTGTCTTTTAATTTCTGATTAATTTTCACGCATTAATTATTTATAAAAACCAAAAAAATAGAAAAACATCAAAAGTTTTATAAAATTAATAAAACATTCTACAAAAATTAGAAAATTGTGATTTAAGTTCCTTTTGTAGATATTTTCCTGTAGTTTGCATAAAAATAATTGTCAGGAGTTTTGGGTACTTAAAATATTTTTAAGTTGCAAATTACTCCAGGCTGTGCATATTTTCTTATTTTCTCACTGTTTGATTTTTAGAAAAATACAAAAACATCTGAAAACTCCACAAAAATTCTCAAAAATATTTCAAAACTTTTAAAACCCAAAAATATTTTTTCTGGATTTTTCTGAGCATTTCTGATTATTTGAAAAATTACAAAAAAAAAGTTGGTGTGTGTTTTTGACCTTGTGCATATTGTTCGTTTTTGAAAATTAAAAAAAATTGCAAAATCAAAATCGCTAAAAGTTTAAAAATCTTTGAAAAGTTAAAAAAATAAAGGAAAAAAATCACAAAAGCCAAGGATAGTTGTCCTTTGAGATTCCTGTTTCTTTTAATTGATTTTCGATTAATTGAATAACTCTCGGGAATTGTAGCCTCCCTGAGTTCGACAATGTCCCCTATACAGGTTAATAGTAAGTAGCAAAAAATAAAAAATAATAATTTTTTGTTGAGCACGAAATTCGAGGACAGAAATTATTAATGATAAATAAGTTGATCGGTCGTTGTTTTTATCTCCAAAATCCCACGTCAACAAAAATTATTTTTTTATTTTTTGCTACTTATTATTAACATGTATAGCGAACAGGGTCGAACTCAGGCAGACTACAATTCCCGAGAGTTATTCAATTAATTGAAAATCAATTTAAAGAAAATAGGAATCTCAAAGGACACCTATCCTTGGTTTTTGTGATTTTTTTCCTTTATTTTTTTAACTTTTCAAAGATTTTTAAACTTTTAGTGATTTTGCATTTTTTTAACTTTCAAAAACGAACAATATGCACAAGGTCAAAAACACACACCAACTCTTTTGTAATTTTTCAATTAATCATAAATGCTCAGAAAAATCCAGAAAAAATATTTTGGGGTTTTAAAAGTTTTGAAATATTTTTGAGAATTTTTGTAGAGTTTTCAGATGTTTTGTATTTTTCTAAAAATCAAACAGTGAGAAAATAAGAAAATGTGCACATCCTGGAGTAATTTGCAACTTAAAATATTTTAAGTACCCAAAACTCCTGACAATTATTTTTATGACAAACTACAGGAAAATATCTACAAACGGGAACTTAAATCACAATTTTTGAATTTTTATAGAATGTTTTATGATTTTTATAAGATTTTTTATGTTTTCAATTTTTTTGGCTTTTATAAATAATTAATGCGTGAAAATTCGTCATAAATTAAAAGACATTGAAATACAACTACTCTAATTTTTTTGGAAATTTTGGAACAATATTTGAATTTTTACGAAATTTTTGAATTTCAAACAAGGAAAAATGACATATTTTTTTATTTTTTAATAATAATAAATGAAATCAAAATGCGATGAAAATTTTATGCTAGATAGATATTATGAGGAGCAAAGCACAATTTTCTCGAAATTTTTGGATCAAAAATAACCTTTATTTCATTCAAAAGAGCACACAAATTTATAGTTCCGCAATTCATGAACTAAAATGTAAATAAGCAAAAGTTTTGAACTGAATTGCAATCTGTTCAAAGATTTTTCAGAAATTAGAACAATAAATAAAATCAAGAGGAATTTCGCAATTTTACCCAGTAAGGAACATGCAAAACATGTGACTTGATTCCAACAGGGGCTTCTTTGTGATTACTGAAACTTCCGAGGGTGCAAGATGCAATTTTGCCAATAAATAAATCAAAAGCCCTAAGGCTTTCCTTCGTTGCTTTTTCCACAATACAGGGGAGATGCAAGGGGACTATCGCCATCCACTCTTCTTCTCCTCCCACGCAGTGGGCGCGGCGGCTGTTGGCGAGCGGTGGACGGGCGTGCGCCGTGCACGGCTTGGATTGTGGAGGAGAGGGTTGTCTGGAGACGTGCGGGCGGTGGCGGCCCGGCAGGTGCTGCTGCGTGCGTATGGCGGTGGAGGAGTCGGCTGAGCAGCGAGGCTTCAACGGGCAACCGCCGTTGCATCTTCCTTCCAAAGGCGGAGGCGCGTGTCGAAGGATCGAGGTGCGGAGCCGCGTTGGAAGGCGCGATGAGAGGCGGTGGGAGCGCGGGCTTGTACTGTTGGGCAGCTCGACGCAAGGGCCGAGGGCAGGAGGTCGAGGGCGTCGGCAGGAGTGCGAGGGGCGCACTTGGCCGAGCTCGACGTTAGAGGCGGCGCGGTCGGAATCGGCGGAGGGCAGTGCTGAACGGGCGGCTACAGGTGCAGTGCGCCTTGCGCGAGCGGCGGGGGTGCGGGCGAAGCCGCCCCTGTTGCTATCTTTTTTTATTTATTTATTTATTTGTAATAAGCAATGTAAACAGTGGATAATAAAAGAAGGAAAAACTTTTTTTATTTTTTTTGTAAATCCGAAAAGCAGGAAATAAAATAATAAAGAAATAATTTGTTTATTTTTGTATATGATCCTGCAAAACATACGTTAGAGAACAAAAAAGAAACAAATGTTTTATTTATTTACACATAGGAATATGAACGGAGATTCGGCGAAAGTGGAAGGATCAAATCCGACTCTCCGACCACCGTACGTGACCGAAGTTGAGATAGTAGGCGATAGAATAGAATGCGTGGAGATCAAGAAAGTGAGATGAAAAACCGAGTCGAAGCGAATCAAAA
Organism: Ottelia alismoides; assembly: GCA_037367405.1. Taxonomy (NCBI): domain Eukaryota; kingdom Viridiplantae; phylum Streptophyta; class Magnoliopsida; order Alismatales; family Hydrocharitaceae; genus Ottelia; species Ottelia alismoides. Next base: position 401,617 of record JAZKJV010007300.1, read on the forward strand.
TCGTGATGAAAATTTTTTTAGGATCTAGAGAAATAAAAATGACGATGGAATTTAAAAAAATACGACAAAATAAACTACGAGTAAACTAAGATAAAAATACGAAGAAAAATGTGGATCTCACCTTAGGAACGGAAAAATGGATCGCGATCGCCTCGACGAAGGCCGACTTGCTGTCATCGGACGGCTCGGAGGCTAGACACCTTTTCTCAACGAAATTGTTCTCTCGGAGATCGGGCTCCTCTCTCTCTAAAAATTGATCAAGTTGGAATGAGGGAGAAGGAGCCAAACAAATAGAAAAGAGCTGAAATTTGAATTTTGATTTTTTGAACAAAGAGATAAGGGAGATGAAATATTGAAATGAATTTTTGAATTTTTTTTGGATGGAAGGGATAAAATGAGAGATGAGATAAAAAAGAAGAGAGATAAAATTGTTTACAAAATTAACTAATTTTTTTGATTTTTTGTCACTTTATTTATTGGAATTAAAAAAATGTTATTTTTTTATGATGGTTAGTTAAAAATAGCAACTATATACATATAATATATACATATATGACATTATATACAAGGGCAAATGAGTAAATTAGCTTTTTTGTGTTTTATTTTTTTAAAATTTTTTTTATTTAAAATAATAAGTAAAAATATTTACAAATATATACAAATACAATATGCACAAAATACATGGGAAAATTGCACAAACCACCCCAGAAAACTGACTTTTCAACCGTAACTCCAAAACTTATGAAATCACATCCATTTTGAAGATAATTTAATTTAAAATTCAATGGAAGTGATATTAGTTTAATTTGATATCATATGGAGCCGGAATTTGTTCTTTCAATTAGTGCTTAGTGGCTTTTTCCAAGTGTGGCTACTTTTAGTATGTACATGATTTAATTGTGCAATCAATTTTATTAATTAGGACACATTTTTATTTACAACTTTTATTTTGAAAGTTATTTGGTTTGAGATCAATTAGTGCTCAAATAAATTAGTGTTAGTTTTATACAGATATACACAAAATAAGTGAGGAATATTTACAACAACACACAGACATTTTTTTATTTTCTGCTTAAGGACCCATATCTCCCCCTACTTTATTCCTGGTCGATCAGGTCAAGTCTTGACCTTCTCTCGGGGTTCGGGTCAGCCTGTATACAGTCTTCCTTTTTTATTTTTCCTTTCTTTATTTATTTATTTTAGGTTAAAATTAGTAAGAAGTGTACAATATTTACACACAGATGTAAGTTAGTAAGAATATGGAGTTAGTGTTATATGTAGGTGTTTTGTAAGGTATTTTAAGCTAAAATAAATGAATAAAGATGACGAATCGCAGATTCATCATCCCCTTATGCTTTATCTTTGCTAGTCCCTTAGCAAACACTTATTTGAAAGAATAAGTGAAGAAGAAAGGAAAAATAAAGAAAGTAGGGCAATATTGAGTACTAAACTTATCTTCATAAAATTGTAGTTTGGAGCTCTGTCCGACCTTTGGATTATTGGTGTGTCGGAACTTCTATGAGACTTAGAATTTTAAAACCAACAGCCTTCAAGTTCTACACATCATTGTCACAGTTTCGGCTCATAAGTCATCTTAGATCAATCCTCTTCCCAAAGTATACCCTATGAATATTGCACAATCAACTCATTTGTGTGAAAGGTTTTAGCTCTTCCCATCTAGAATGCCGGACTACCATGCAAATCTCCTCTCCAATAACTCATCCTTAGGGAGTCAGTTATTTCCTTCTAAGGTTTGTCGCGCTGTGTTCACAATCGAAATGGGGGAGAAATTAGAAGAAGGAGAAAAGAACTGGAGGGTGACCAGTGTAGTCACCTCTCCTTGTGAAGTTGGCCAGTGTAGCCGAGTCTCCACAAAGATCTGTAGGTTTTCTTGAAGCTTGGACCTTTTTGGTCAGATATTTATTTGGTAGTGGCTTCTTTGTATTTTGATTTTTGGTGGTTCTGCTTTGATCTTGTTGTGCCCCTACGGATATAGAATCTTTTTTTCTGTACATGTTTTGGGGTCTTAGAAAAAATTGTGCAAAGCCGTCCACTCCTTTTCCGAAGCTTTATTTCAACTCGTACTCCGGTCTTTAGATTTCTACGCTACCAGAAAAGAAACTCACACAATCTTCCAACATCCCGTCTGAGCTGAGCTAAGTGCATAGTATGGGAGTACAAATTAATTCCTTATTCTAGAGTTGTACCCTAATGAAGAGAACAGGTTAGACACTAAGAGTCAAAAGTTCCACATTGTCATGTGGAACTCAAAGAATTAACTTAAAGACCTGAAGCTTCTAAAATCATATTTCTCGAAGAAGTTCCTCTGAGAATTAGGTGGATTGAGGTCCAACTAAGCTCCATTCTTCAATTTATTCCAGACATAGTTTAAATATCAATACTATCCTGAAATATGGACATGCAAATGCAACATATGAACATGCAGAGAGTTTTTTTAAGAGGAATGATGCAGATGTGAAAAGAATAATTTTTTTAAAGCAATTTTCTAATTTTGAACTTTTTATGGATTTTTGGAGAAAAAATGCTGATGTGAAAGAAAGGTTTTTTTGCAAATTTTTATAAACTTTTGATTTTGTAGTTTGTTTTAAAAGGAAAAATGGTTAGTAAAATATATACAAGTATATACAAGACTCTTTTTTGTTTTTGTTGTTGTTGTTGTTTTTATTTTTGTTTTGTTTTGTTTTTTTGTTTTTTTGTTGGGTGTGTTTTTGTTTGTTTTTTTTGTTTGTTTTTTTTTATTTTTTGTTTTTTTGTTTTTTTACACATGTGGATTTTACAAAATTAAACGCATAACCCCTCAAATAAATGTATTTAAAAGTACGAGTTATGTCTAAAGTATATATACAATATATACGACACCCCCCTATACTTAGCTTGAACTATGTCCTCATAGTGATCAGAGAGCGACAAAGGAAGACATAACTCGTGCTAAGTATAGAAAGGTGAAAAGACTCTTATGCTACAACGACGCAAAGAAAAGATAAAAAGAAGAGAAGTTGGTGATCCCCCCTATACTTAGGATCAAGTAATCCTATGTATAGTAGAATGCACAAAGGGGAAAATCGATGAAGAGAATGTACAGACTCACAAAGACACGATATGAACAACATCACCCCCCCCCTATACTTAGGGTAGAGTATCTCTAAGTATAGGCAACAACAACAAGGGTGATAAACAAGACGAATATGAACACCACAAATCCTTCAGCCCCCCCCCCATACTTAGGATAAAGCACATCCTAAGTATAGCATATATACACACACACGGAAAAGGGATGAATGATAAAGCGGGAGAAGACAGAGTGAAACGAAAGGATATACAAGAGGAGTGGATGTACAAAGGTTAAGAAGGTCGAAAACGAACCTTCTTGCGGGACTGCTGAGGTATGGATTTCACAAGGTGTAGGTCGATATTGGGATCATCATTAGACATAAACTGAGTAGGATCGACCAAGAATGTATCCTCAGCGGTTTCGGATTGTGCAGGCCTAAACCGGTTATTGGAAGTAGTGTGGTCATGTCCTGCCTGAGAAGTCTTACAAACCTCAAAGTAAAATGGCTCGTAATCATTATCAGAAAAAGTAGGATCAAATTCAGCCTGGCGAGCCTCTACTGGATCATCATCTTTATCAAAAGGCCCAAATTCCTTTATAAAAGCAATCAAATCAAATTTGGCATGATCGGTCTCATCTGAATCAAGGTGAATAAGAACAGACTCATCCGTAAAAGTAGTCGAATCATGTCTGTCCTGTCTAGTCTCAGAGTCTGCCTTCCGATCTAGGGTGTCTATCATGTAAATCCCGCGGATGTCATCAATGCATCGCCACGTACCAGAAGAGGGAACTCCAAGGTCTATGCTTTCCGAGTCCTCCTCCTTGAAGAGGAATTCTCGGGTCTCAGTATCATCCATCATATAGCAAAAATCTCTGGTAGTATCATCATGGTCAAAGTCCTTGGGGTTATCTAACACGGGCGGGATCTCATGGGATGCGGGTCTCTGGACGGTAGTGGGTGTAGTGATTAACACATTGCTCCCTACATCAGAACGGAAGCGAATCTCTCCTGAACCATAATCAATAACGGCTCCCGCAGAGGAAGGGAAAGGCCGTCCCAGGATGATTGGAAGGTGATCCACAGGGGTGGAGGTCTCCATGGGCATTACAACAAAATTCGAAGTAAAATTCATGCCCTGAATGAGAATGACAGCATTTTCTAGAATACCCTTCGGCCTCGTGATAGATCCATCACAAATTGAACTATCATCCAGGTTTTCTTAAGAGGCCCAAGATGAAGAGACTGTACCATAGAGAAGGGTATTACATTAATTGACGAATCACCATCAAGGAGAGTGTTATCACAAGAATAGTCAGATATGGAGCAACTCACGAGAGGTGTGGTCGTGTTCCCTTTATCAAAATATGGACGGTGAGAGATGGCGTAGGCAGTGGCCATGGTCAAGATATGACGCTCAGATCTTCTCCTTCGCTTTCTTTTCTGGTGTTGAGGAGTACATAAATCTGTCATGGCCTGTTGAAGTGGGGTTTTAATGATCTCATGAATGGTGGTCACCACTTCGGGGTTAGTCAACATTTTTTTGAATTTTTGGACATCATCCATACAAGGGAGGAGGTTGGAATCAGCATTTACACGAGGATTGCCAAGAGCAGTCTGTACAATTGCTTCCACGGGGTCAAGGTTGGGACATGGCTGTGTGGGTAAATGATCGAGCATTTGGGTCCTCTCCTCACAAAATGAATCAACAACGTGTCTCCCGAATTCTTTTTAGATTTTTGATTTTTTTTCATTTTTTTGTATTTTGGGTGATTTCAAGCTCTCATGATTATCCTCAAATGAATCGATATCCTCGAATAGTGGAGCAGCATTCTGGCTCTCATTTATATTAAATAGATTGGACATCCTCGAATTCATATGCTCCAACATCTAATTCAATGTCTTAAGTGTGGAAACCATGAAAGGTGACTCCAAAATCCCAGAATCGGGTGGGTTGAATGAGGGTGGGTGAAAATAGAGGTCCTTCGACTCCTGAAATAATGGGTTAGGTGAATATGCACAAACATCAGGAAGAAGATCCTCCTGGAAAAGGGAAGGTGGATCGTCTGGAGAGTACGAGGTATCTGCAAAGATCGGGTTAAAATAACTCTAGTCAGACATCTTCGGAACAAAGATGAGAGAGCACGATGGTCAAGTCAAAAGATACGGAGAAAAAGGCGCAAATGCACAGAAGGATCTAGTATGCACACAAGCAATCAAACACAATACAAACTCCCAATTCACCAACTCAACGCAAAGTGAAGACCATGAAGGTTCGGTCTCTTAATCTTGTCTATTTTAGAGTTAGGTGATAATCACAAAGTTGTACAAACACTTAGGTTAAATTATGGGATTTGGGCACTAACCTTAGTGTGTAAGCAAGCAAGTTAAAACGAATACAATGAGGGGGTTACTCTCCCCAAAACAATGATTTTTCCTTATGTTTATTTAGGTTCGAGTTTTCTTTAGCAGTCCCAAATTTTAGGCAGTTATCACTTGGTTAAAATATTTTCAACGAATCGCCTACCGAGTGTCCAATTTCCTTTTTAACTTATGTGAGTGAAAACAAGGAACGAGATCGGAAATGCCAATGCGCGATTAAAAACGATGATGCATGCAGGGGTTAGAGATGCGTACTTTATCGCCAGCACTCTACATGCAAGTGATCCACGCAGAATTTAAATACAGAAAATAAACTAAGCTATATGCAAATACAAGTGAACCGTCCTAGATGATAACTTCTATTAACGGGCAAGAACAAGTTAATTTGACTAAGTCCAAATTACGATCTACTCTATAAGCAAAGAAATTCTTGTTTAGGGTGTTTGGACCAAATTAACTACCTGGCTCAAGCAAATTAATTAAAGCAATCAATAGGTGGCTCTCAAAATCTGCGGAAAACAAAAAAAAATAAAGGCGATGAAAATAAAACTGGTGAGGTCCCCCAAGTGCACCGGCACTTGGCGAAACAGACCACGCAACAAACGAATGTTTGTTTTACAAAGTTCAAATGCTAGAAAAAATCTCTCTCTCGCTCTTTTTTTTCTCTCTTTTTTTGTCTCCTTCACTTCTTCTTCTCCTCTTCTCAGGCTATCCTGCGGCTTGGTGAAGAATCAAGCCGCATCCACGTCGCTTGGGTGCTTCGGCTCTCCTAGGATCGCCTCCTTCGCTATGCGGGCCCTCGTAAGAAAAAGAAAAGAGAATGTGTAAGAAACACAATTATCAGATGATGAAATGAATGCAATGGATATGAACAATAGAATAATGTGGCAAATTATGAACAGATATTTACAACCAAGAATAGCAGGTCAAAAGAGAAACCTAACTACCCTCACCGTGCCTCCTCGGCAACGGTGCCATTTTGTTGAGCATGAAATTCGAGGACGGAAATTATTAATGATTAAATCAGTTGATCGGTCGTTGTTTTTATCCCCAAAATCTCGCGTCAACAAAAAAATATTTTTTTTATTTTTTGCTACTTATTATTAACCTGTATAGTGGACAGGGTCGAACGCAGGGAGGCTACAATTCCCGAGGGTTATTCAATTAATCAAAAAACAATTAAAAGAAAACGGGAATCTCAAAGGACAACTATCCTTGGTTGTTGTGATTTTTTCCTTTATTTTTTTAACTTTTCAAAGATTTTTAAACTTTTAGCGATTTTGATTTTGCAAATTTGTTTTTAATTTTCAAAAACGAACAATATACACAAGGTCAAAAACACACACCAACTCTTTTTGTAATTTTTCAATTAATCATAAATTCTCAGAAAAATCCACAAAAAAATATTTTTGGGTTTTAAAAGTTTTGAAAAAATTTTGAGAATTTTTGTGGAGTTTTCAAATGTTTTTGTATTTTTCTAAAAATCAAACAGTGAGAAAATAAGAAAATGTGCACATCCTGGAGTAATTTGCAACTTAAAAATATTTTTAGTATCCAAAAATCCTAACAATTATTTTTATGACAAACTACAGAAAAATATCTACAAACATGAACTTAAATCACAATTTTTGAATTTTGTAGAATGTTTTATGATTTTTATAAGATTTTTGATGTTTTTCAATTTTTTTGGTTTTTATAAATAACTAATGCGTGAAAATTCGTCAGAAATTAAAAGACAATGAAATAAACCAACTCTAATTTTTTTGGAATTTTTGGAACAATATTTGAATTTTTACGAATTTTTGAATTTCAAACAAGGAAAAATGACATATATTTTTTATTTTTTAATAATAATAAATGAAATCAAAATGCGATGAAAATTTTACACTAGATGGATATGCACATGAAGAGAATAGCACAATTTTCTCGAAATTTTTGGATCAAAAATAACCTTTATTTCATTCAAAAGAGTACACAAATTTATAGTTCTGCAATTCAGGGACTGAAATGTAAATAAGCAAAAGTTTTTGACTGAATTGCAATTTGTTCAAAGATTTTTCAGAAATCAGAACAATAAATAAAATTAAGAGGAATTTCACAATTTTACCCAATAAGGAGCATGCAAAACATGTGACTTGATTCCAGCAGGGGCTTCTTTGTGATTACTGAAACTTCCGAGGGTGCAAGACGCAATTTTGCCAATAAATAAATCAAAATCCCTAGGGCTTTCCTTCGTTGTTTTTTCCACAATACAGGGGAGAGGCAAGGGGACTATCGCCGTCCACTCTTCTTCTTCTCCCACGCGGTGGGTGCGGTGGCTGTTGGTGAGCGGTGGACGGGCACGCGCCGCACGCGGCTTGGATTGCGGAGGAGAGGGCGGTCTGGAGACTCGCGGGCGGTGGCGGTCGGGCGGGCGCTGCTGCATGCGTATGGCGGTGGAGGAGTCAGCTAAGCAGCGGGGCTTCAACGGGCAACCGCCGCCGCTTCTTCCTTCCAAAGGCGGAGGCGCGCGTCGAAGGATCGAGGTGCGGAGCCGCATTGGGAGGCGCGACGAGAGGTGGTGGGAGCACGGGCTTGTACTGTTGGACGGCTCGGCATAAGGGCTGAGGACAGGAGGTCGAGGGCGTCGGCAGGAGTGCGAGGGGCACGCGGGGCTGAGGTCGGCGTCAGAGGGGGCGCGGCCCGAATCGGCGGAGGGCGGTGCTGAACGGGCAGCTGCAAGTGCGGCACGCCTTGCGTGAGTGGCGGGGGTGCGGGCGACGCCACCCCTGCTGCTACCTTTTTTATTTATTTTTTTTAATAAGCAATGTAAACAGTGGACAATAAAAGAAGGAAAACTTTTTTTATTTTTTTGTAAATCCGAAAAGCAGGAAATAAAAGAATAAAGAAATAATGTTTTTATTTTTTTATATGATCCTACAAAACAAACGTTAGAGAACAAAAAAGAAACAAATGTTTTTTTATTTATTTACACATAGGAATATGAACGAGGATTTGGCGAAAGTGGAAGGATCGAATCCGACTCTTCGACCACCATACGTGACCGGAGTTGAGAGATCGTGGGCGATAGAATAGAATGCGTGGACATCGAGAAAGTAGGATGAAAAACCGAGTCGAAACGGATCAAAATCGTGATGAAAATTTTTTTAGGATCTAGAGAAATAAAAATGACGATGGAATTTTAAAAAATGCGACAAAATAAACTACGAGTAAACTAAGATAAAAATACGAAGAAAAATGTGGATCTCACCTTAGGAGCGAAAAAATGGATCGTGATCGCCTCGACGAAGGTCGACTCGCTGTCACCGGACGGCTCAGAGGCTAGACACCTTTTCTCGACGAAATTGTTCTCTCGGAGATCGGGCTCCTCTCTCTGTAGATTGATCAAGTTGGAATGAGGGAGAAGGAACCATATAAATAGAAAAGAGATGAAATTTGAATTTTGAATTTTTGAATAAAGAGATAAGGGAGATGAAAAATTGAAATGAATTTTTGAATTTTTTTTGGATGGAAGAGATAAAATGAGAGATGAGATAAAATAGAAGAGAGATAAAATTATTTACAAAATTAACTAATTTTTTAAATTTTCGTCACTTTATTTATTGGAATTAAAAAATGTTTTTTTTTATTTTTTTTATGATGGTTAGTTAAAAATAGCAACTTTATATATATAATACATACATATATGACATTATATACAAGGGCAAATGAGTAAATTAACTTTTTTGTGTTTTGTTTTTTTAATTTTTTTATTTTAAATAATTAGTAAAAATATTTTCAAATATATACAAATACAATATGCACAAAATACATGGAAAAATTGCACAAATCACCCCAGAAAACCGACTTTTCAATCGTAATTCTAAAAATTATGAAATCATAGCCATTTTGAAGATAATTTAATTTAGAACTCAATGGAAGTGATATTGGTTCAATTTGAGATCATATGGAGCCAGAATTTGTTCTTTCAATTAGTGCTTAGTGGCTTTTTCCAAGTGTGGCTACTTTTATTATGTACATGATTTAATTGTGCAATCAATTTTATTAATTAGGATACATTTTTATTTACAACTTTTATTTTAAAAGTTATTTGATTTGAGGTCAATTAATGCTCAAATAAATTAGTGTTAGTTTTATACAGATATACACAAAATAAGTGAGGAATATTTACAACAACAACACACACATTTTTTTATTTTCTGCTTAAGGACCCTTATATCCCCCTACTTTATTCCTGGTCAATTAGGTCAAGTCCTAACCTTCTCTCGGGGTTCGGGTCAGCCTGTATACAATCTTCCTTTTTTATTTTTCCTTTCTTTCTTTCTTTCTTTATTTTAGGTTAAAATTAGTAAGAAGTGTACAATATTTACACACAGATGCAAGTTAGTAAGAATATGGAGTTAGTGTTATATGCAGGTGTTTTGTAAGGGATTTTAAGCTAAAATAAATGAATAAAGATGATGAATCGCAGATTCATCAGATATGCGAGTGTTGGGATGTTCAGCCGACTAAGAGAGGGTGAGGACAGCCCAAGAAGTGTTGGAAAGAGACCATACAAAGGGATCTTAGTTTTGTGGATGTAAGCTCGGGATTGGCCCAAGATAGATCTTAATGGAGGCGAAGAATCCATGTAGCCATCCCTTCTTAATTGTGGGAAAAGGCTTTGTTGTTGTTGTTGTACAAGTAGAGACATAGGTATTCCATCTATGTTTTCGCATAGATTTATTTCATTTTACATTTTCTTTTGGGTTTTGTTAGAGTTTTCATATGTACATATGTTATGAATAATATTCACAAAATTATAAAAATATAAATTAGTAAAAATAATGAATACTGAATAAATTCGATATTTTAATCAGTAGAATGTACAATAGGGGCCCAAAACCTAACTTTCACACAGTAATTCCAAAAAATATAAACCACCGCCATTAAATAACTTGTGAAAAGTTATATACAATTAGAGGTGATTTCGATATATTTTTAGTTTTTATTTAAAAGATATGTATATGTGAAGTTTGGTTTTTGGCTTTTTATTTTGTGTATAAAATGCATACTGCGTATTATTTTTATACAAATTCAATTTTGTATTTTTATTCATAGTATTATCTACAACTTTCATGTACAAAGTTCTTTATTTGATTCATCAATAATAAAGATTAAAATAGGTGCCAAAATGCATAATTAAAGAATAAATAAATGGTATTTTTGGCCCTTATGTCCCCCTACTTTATTCCTTATCGACCAACTCAATTATTGACTTGGTCTCGGGATTTAGTGTCATAAAATATTTTCAGTATTTTATTCCTTTTTCTTTTCTACTCTTTATTCTATAATTTTGGCATTAAAAACCTTGTTTTATGTACAAAAAATATAGTAAATAATGAATGCTATTATGCACAAATTAATGTTATTTACATGCATTTAAAGGTGATGAAATGGAGATTCATCAGCGATAAAGCTCTCGATGATGTTTGATGATGAACCTCATGTTTGCTCCAGACCTGTGCTTGATTCAACAATAATAAGTTATGAAAATGAAATCAATATGTACCTGAAATTAGATCCGAAGCGATTCTTGTTGTCGTTGGCTTGAAGGCTCTATGGTGGTCGAGGTTATTTCATCTTCTCCAATTCAGGTGCTCGACTCATTGCCTCGGATGTGATGAAGAACCTGCAAGTTGTGACTTGACTCGAGCTCCATGGCTCAGTCTTGGAATATATGTAAATTGTGAATTTACGACACAGACGTAGGCGGTGGAGTTGTGTTTGAGCTCCATCCACCGTACGTGGTCGGAGGTGTACAGGTGTGTAGAAGAGAAGGTGAAATGCTGAGATTCGAATATGAAATGTGTTGGCAATGGATTTTGGTGTTCGGAATGAAGAAGTGGATTAGGTCAGAGAAGGAAATTGAAGAGAAATAGGAAGAAGATCAGAGAAGAGAAAGAGAAGAGGTCTACAGGAAAAGGAGGAGAAACCGAACCTGGAAGGGCTAAGGAGAATGATGTATGGTGTCATTTGCATGTGGGATGAAGATCGAGCGGAGCTCTAGGGATTATCGCCATCATGGATGGAAAGTCTGACGGCGGAGAAGCTCCTCGACGTCGACCGTGATCACACGGGACCTCTCTTCCCTTCCTCACTGCGACGGATAGTGTAGCAGCTCCTGTCACGAATGCTCTCTCACCAGAGCTCACTGGAAGGAATGGAGAGAAAATGATGAATATGTGATTCTCAGAGGGGATGCAAGTGGTTTTATAGGGGAGAAGACGTGGGGAGAAAGGAAGAGGATGGCATCACCGGCAAAGGAGGATAGTGGGGGAGGCTTATTAGGTGAACGACCAACAACCAACCATTGGGTTGGTTGGCGGAGGAAGAAGTTGGATGGAAGAGGGAGGTGGGAAGAAGGGGAACAATGAAGGAAGAAGAACAAGAAGCGAGGGAGAAGAAGGGAAGGTAGGAGAGAGAGAGAAATAAGAAAATAAAAATAAATAAATTACAGTAAATCTAATTAATTAAATGAGTAATTTATTAAATAAATAAATAACTTTAAAATATTAAAATAATTAAATAATTGGTTAGATAAATAAATTTTTTATTTATTTTAATTTTATAACAAAATATTAATAAACTATAAAAATATAAGAAATGACATCAATTAAATAAAATAAGATTAAGATACATTGTACAATTTATACCAATAGGGTCCCAAAATCTACTTTTTGCATATTAACTTCGATTTTAGTGAAATCATTTTCATTTGATAGATAATTTTACAAAATGAACTTTAAAAGTGAGTAGGTCAATTCGGAGTTCATATGGTCGAGTTATGAGGTCCAGAAATTTAGGTTTACAGCTTTTTAATTTTGAGATTTATTGGTATTTTATGTTATAATTTTATATTTTTTACTGATTTTTATAAACATATTAGAAAAAATTAGGTTAAATGGGATTATAATTAATTAAATAGAAAATAAGGATGGTCTATATACATATAGTACACATATACAAAATGCTCCAAACGCCAAAACTCGTACATTTTGTCCTAGGGATTTTACTTGGTAGACCCTATAATCTTTGCCAATTACCTCCACGACCTTTGAAAGAACCTAATTCCTCCCTCGACCTCATGAACTTGTTCCGTCTTACATCACAACATTCCATCAGTTAATTAATTGGGTTAGCCTTAAGTTAATCTAACCAATGGAAATCCAATGGTGGATATTCCACATCCATGTTCTTTCCGAAAGGTCATCCAACGATCGAAATCCAATGAGGGTGGGAGAAGCCTCTAAAGGAGGTGGTTGGAGGTGGAGCAAGATTGGGGAGGAGGGAGATGGCCTGAAGGAGGTTAGGGAGTGGAGGAGGTGGAGGTGGGCGGCGACCTGGAGGAGGTTAGGGAGGGGAGGAGGTCGGGGAGGTGAGTGGTGGCCTAGAGTATGTCAGGGAAGGGAGGAGGCGGCAACTTGGAGGAGGTCGGGGAGGTGGGCGACGACCTGGAGGAGGTCAGGGAGGGGAGGAGGCAAAGGTTAGGGAGGTGGGCAGCATCCTAGAGGAGGTCAGGGAGGGGAGGAGCGGCGGTCCAGATGAGGTCAGGTAGGTGGGCGTCGTGCAGATGGATGTAGGAGGAGGTCGAGGAGGGGAGGAAGAGGTAGAGGTCGGCAGCAGCCTAAAGGAGGTGTGGGTCAACGACAACCTGAAGGAGGTGTAGGTCAACGACGGTGTAGTGGAGTTCGAGGGCGGCGTAGGGGAGGTTGGGGACGACAAAGGGGAGGTGTAAGGGGAGGGATGTATATTTTGTAAATTTATTAAACAGAGAGGGTAATTGATGAATCTATGATTCATCACTCTAAAAGTTGAAAATAGAGCTTTGTTCCTGAGTAATTAGATGCATATTTCCACTTATATTGCTTAGTTAGCATTCATGCATGCAAGCATAATATCTGCATTTTAGCATTTAATTAAATGAGAAGCCAAATTCACTTGTAAATATTCACCTGTATATTAGATAAAATACCTTATTTGTATATATTTTATACTAACTATGAATCTAATAAAACCAACTCTATTGTGTATATATGACTAACACTAATTAAAGAAAAATATCAAAAAAAATACTAACTTGTTACCCAATAAAACCCCAACCCAAGTTTGAAACCATGAACCTTAAAATGTGCATATCTCTCTCATACAACCTCCAAATTAGGTCTACTCACTTTTAAAGTAATATACATTCAAAGACCTTCGAAACAAGACCAATTTCTTTAAAATCAGATCTCATATGCAAAACTTGGGTTTTGGGCCCCTTTTGTATATTGTACATATTGACCGTTTTTCCCATGTATTTTACCATTTCATTTTCTTAATTATTAAAAATCTAAAAAAAATAGATTAAGTTGTAAATATTCTTCTCATATTTTCTCTATTTTTATTTTGATTTTTCTCTTATTGAAAAATGACAAAAAATTACAAAAGATAAAATGCGGTATTTTATATCCATAAGGTACCAACCAAAAATACATTTTTGTACATACGATTTTCTTTGATTTTCGACCCTTCAAAAAAATTGTAGATCTCGTCGAGACGAGCAACTTTTGTGTTGATCACTTTTTAATCTAACCTCTTTTATTATTTCTTTTTTATTTTCGTTTGCATTTAGTTGTGGATTTTTCTCGGAGCGACACGTGGAAACTCCGGAAGCTGCCACGTGTCAACCCCATGGTTTTTGCTACTAATTAAATAAAAGCCACATGGCCACATCCGAGCGCGCCAAGTGGTGCCATCTCATCCTCCATCTACCCATTCTCCCCCACTCTCCCTTAACTTAAGGGAGAAGCCATCGACACCTCCAATCCACACCCCATCTCCTCCACCTTCTCCATCTCTTCTCCAACCGCCTCCTCCTCCTCTTTATATCCTCTCCATCTCCCACATTCATCCTCATCCGCCATCTTCACAGTGAGGGAGAGGATAGGTCCATTCCTTCTTTGGTGACAGAAAGGGAGAGAGTGCCATTAGTGAGCCACGACCATTCTCCTCTAGGCGAGATCCAGTGGCCCTCCGTCCACCGCCGCAGCCGCAAACCGCAGCTGCCCGAGCTCTGCCTCAGCCGCGGCGTTGAGCGACAATCGAAGGACCTCTCCCGAAGGAGCTCCTTCTTCCCAGGCACTCACCCATCCCACCTCCAGATAATCTTCTTCTCTTCTCTTCTTTTTCCTCATTACACACTCATTCTCTCTCTCCTCGATTCACCATCTTCCATCCATCAAATCGCCAAACAAATTGTGTTTCCACGGATAAATCACACATTGCGAACGCAACGGTGATTTTTAATTAATTTTTCGAAATAATTTCATCAACCGATTAATCCAACATTTAAGCCAAATGCATGAGGAACAGGGGAGGCCGTGAAATCCGCCCTCGTCCTCTCTCTTCATCCTTCTCTCTTCTTCTCCCTCTACCTCCTCCACCCTCCACTTAGCTCGCCTTCAGCCGACGCCACCGCCCTCCTCGCGCACAGACGGCAGCAGCGCCGCCGCGCTTCAACCACGCGCATCTGCCTCCAGCCCTCCTTGGCTGCGCGCGCCTCGCGCGTGCTCACCGCCACACCGCCAGCGAGTTGCTGCACCACCGACGCCGGCCCCCCGCCACCGTACGCTCGAAGGTCGACACACCTCCTGTTCGCGATGCGCGCCCCTCGCTCCTCGGCGTACGCCCACGCGCCATCACACTCCATCGACGGCTGCCACGCCCTGTTTGCGCCCTCCACCATCACACGCCGCCAGCCAACGCCAGTCGCACCTCAGCGCATGCCGCCGCGAAGCTCCCCCTCGAGCCGATGCCGTCGGCCGCCTTCGCGCGCGCGGCTGCCTCCGTCTGCCCACCCGTTCGTGCGCGTGAAGCTCCTCCTCCAAGCTCCCCAGTTCAAGTAAGCAAAGCAGAGGAGAAGTAGCGCATAATAAGACAAAGTGGACATTTGCAAAGGGGACACTTGCACCCCTTTGCAAGTTTTTAAAAAAATTTCAAGTTTCCGATAATTGCATGTAAGTCCTTGTTCTTCATTTCAGCTCATATTTCTTTTTCTATATTGCATTCATACCCCTGCATTTGCACATTTATTTTGTCGTCATTATGTCATCTATTTTTAATTCTGAAAATTGCATTGTGTAGCATACTTGTTCTATTATTTTAGCATTTATTTGTATTTTTCTGATTTGCGGAATATTTATGGAATTTAATTTGGTAAAAAAATGCAACATTTTGTCCATTTTGATTGATTAATTGATTGTGCATTATCTGCTTATCGAAAAATCTCTGAAAAATGGTCATTGGTATATATAAGCCTATGCTACAACATATCCGAAAATCACACAATTTGCACATATAGTTTGTCTTAGAAAAATCATTTAGTGAAAACATTAATCGATTTTTAATCAATCAACCGTGAAGTATTTTAATGAAATTTAAGTTGATTTGGATAGCTCCTAATTAGATCTATTTGGATTAATTTTGTTTCTGAGAAATAGCATCGTTTGATAATTATTAAAATTGGTTTAATCATTTTCACTAAAGACTGCATTTTTCATTATATGTGCATCTAAAAATTACAAAAAAATTTAGTATAGCTTAATTTCATCGTATTTCACCATATGGCCAAGTTTCATAATTTTTGGAATTAATTTGACCATCTTTCTGAGTTAACTTGTAATTTGGCCGGATTTTGCATGAGTCTTGCATAAAATATACGAAAAATACCAAGAATATCTCCTCTGAAAATCATACCTTGGAAATTTTCTTCGAATCTACCTAAGGAGACAGATGCCTCCTTGAGTTCGACCTTGGACTTCCGATCAAGTAAAAAAATTGCCGTTCGAAATTAATTTGACTATAATTGAAAGTGGTTTTTGATCTGCCCTCATTATCCAACTGCAACGGATATTTTTAATTAGTTTGAACATTAATTTACTCGAATTAACAAGGGTAGTGGGACGCAGTATCAGTAATATGAACCACTTTTTAACGGAATCTAGTTACATTTAACAGAAAAATGGATGGGGTCAACAACAGGGTCTATTGGGTAAGGGTTAGCATCTTTACGGAGTTAATGGAGGAATTAGGTTATTCCAAAAGTCGCGGAGGTAATTGGCAAAGATATAAGTTCTACTGGATAAAAATTCCTTTTTTCTAATATTTTTTTGTTATTTTTAATAAATATTACTAGTTATAAAATGAAATTTAAAAGTGAGTTTGGTTAATTTGGAGTTTTTTATAAATAGTTATGAACCTTGAAAGTTGACTTTTTAGGTTTTTTAGAATCATCATAATTATTTATTTATATATTAAATATTTTTCCTGATATTTTTATAAATTAATATATATATATATATTATAAACAATTTTCGTGAAGAACATATTTTGATTTGAAATTTTTTGAGTGGTAAATAAAATAGGTGAACATATATACAAGGTGAAAATTAATAAGTGTACATGTATGATCTAACATTTTTCATAAATTAGGATCCTTATCTCCCTTACTTGTTTATTTTGTCGACCTCGTCAATATTGACCTCGTCTCGAGGTTAGGTCAATCTGTACATATTCCATATATACATCTTCTTTTCTTTTATTTTTATTTTTCTTTATTATTTTATTTGGATAAAGAAGTGTTAAATATCTAATATTAATAAATGTAGTTAGAATGTTAATTAATGAGAACTAGTGAATATTTACATGTATTTTACTAAGAATTTTAGCCAAAATGAAAGAATAAAGGCAATGAATCACGGATTCATTAGCAAGTTTCCGATTGTCAACGCTTTCGACTATTTTGTTAAGCATGAAGTTTCCATGCATAACACAAGGTGGGGTCTATAAGAACTAGTCGTGGGAAAGCAAACTTTATTGAAGCCTTTTTTTTATCGGTAAGAAATATTGATTAAATTGGAAAGATGGAGAACCAATGTCGTGTAAAGTGTCATCTTTATAATCTCGGTCGCAAGTTTAGGTAAAAGAGCACAACTATGTTAGATGTCCGACAACTAGTATCAAATTATTAAAACATTGTTTAATATTGATTCACTATAAGAAAATTGGTCTAAAGTTAACGAATAATTTAATATTTATTGTTATATATTCATTAGTTAAATATATAACAATGAGTATTACCATTATTTACATCTATAATTTCACAACGAATAATGGTATTCATTGCTATGTTCCTCACAATGAATCATGTAACAAGGGTTATTCATTGTCTTTCCTTCTAATCGTTGCTAAATTTAGCAACGATTAATATAAATTTTAACAAACAAGTCAACAAAAAAATCATCGTATGAACCTTTAATAATGAATATGACATTTGTTGCTATTCATAAGTACAAACGATGATTTGGCAATGAATAACATTCGATGTTATATCTTTGACATCGGAAGATATCGCAACGATGATGTAACTATTCGTTACCTAAGGTATAATTTCTTGTAGTGATTTGCATATAATCAGAATGCGGTGTGATGTCCAAACCTAACTATGTACAATAAAACATTGACATAGGCTGTTAAAAACTTCATTCTGTTGTAGTGCAAAGTTTCCAACGATGTTTTGCATGACAGATGCATGTGAGTAAAGAGATTAGCCCTGCTCCGTCGACACTAAATTGAAATGCAAATAAGGCAAACTTGTCCGCATCTTGTTGGATGGATGTGGGGGGTAAGGAAATTAGTCTAGGAAAGTATTTTGTGAGTTGGAACTTAAAATATAGTTTCTCTCGTTGATAAGCTAATGAAGGCAGTGAATACGATGATTGGAAGGAAGATACATATATTATGCTTATATGAGACAAAATGGTTGGGAGTAAAACTAAAGATATCAAGAGAAATGATGGTTGGAATAGGGACGCCATTGTTGTGCATACAGACTTCAATGAGAATGTGGTAGAGTGAAGATGTCTGGAGATCTGATTATGATGACAAAGGTGATTTTAGAAGTACAAATCTGAAATTTCATTTGCACATCTACATAATAGATCAGCTTGGATGAATGAATAAGTAGAGTCTTGAAAAGTGCAAGGAGAACTAATTTATTTGGATGGAGATTTGAATAGACATATGGAAATACATATTTTGGAGTTTTCAATTGAAGATGATGGTCATGTTTATGGTGATAAAAACAAAAGAGGGAAATTTTTTATTGATTTTTTGCAACTTCTTATGAGCTTATTGTATTGATTACTTTCTTTAGAGAAAGGATGAACACTTGATTATGTTCAAGAATGTTTGGTAAATACACAAACTGACTATTTTGCCTGGAGATCACTTCTAAGTAAAGATTTCAATGGCGTTCAAAGTGAAAGTTTAATTGTTCAACATTGTCCAGAACATGTTGATTACATAAATTCTAAGACTGTCAGAATTACATTTTCTAGATGGATGGCATATGAGTCTATGTTTCTGACGAAATTGAAATTGTATATAGTGATGAAAATACATGA
Organism: Ottelia alismoides; assembly: GCA_037367405.1. NCBI lineage: Eukaryota > Viridiplantae > Streptophyta > Magnoliopsida > Alismatales > Hydrocharitaceae > Ottelia > Ottelia alismoides. The sequence goes on from JAZKJV010007300.1 coordinate 420,557, forward strand.
CGATATTGTTCAAAAATATAAAACAATTAGCCAAAATAAGAAGTGTGGACAGCCCCATTAAAACCTATTTATTATGATATTTACAAAAAATGGTGAAGCAGTCTCCCACTTTAAGTAGCGTCTGTTGCATGGATTCTTGCTCAAAACCATGTTGACTGCCCCACTATTTTTTACATTGGTTGAATATATGATACAAATTTGTAAAAATTATAAGAGGAACAAATCATTGAGTCAAAGTTATCATCCTTATTTATTTAAAGAAGACGTATGATGGTTTACTTAAAGAATCATGTCGAGGATACTGGCGAATGGGTTGTTTTTATTTCGTATTTCAATATAGTAAGATATATATATAGGAGAAACTTCAAATGAGATGGGGTCTCATTGTGATTATGATGAGCCACAATATACAGCCGTTTGATTCGAATCGATGGCCATGATTAAAATAGGATTTGCAATAGAAAACCACCATCAAAACCGCCCTCTCTCCTATTTTTATGAAAATTCTTAACCTATTAACCATAATTCCGAGTATTTAGTTGGATTTGGAAAGATTTATTTCCATCAATTTTATTATGCCGATTTATTGAGATAAACTTTCCTTTTATTTTTTCTTTCTCAAACCAAATTATCTCATTGTTCTATGTTTTCGAATTTTGTCTCCAGTTTTAGATCTGTTTCATCTGTAGATGTCTTCCGAAAATCTAAATATTGGCGTGTTCCAGGTATTTATTTCATCTTTTCATTTTAATATTTTGTATGTAGGCAAATCTGTTTCTTCAATATTATTTTAAACACAGGATTTGTAAAAAAAATTAAATTATGCATACATCGTTCGGTTTATTTAATCAAATCTCATTCTAATACCAGCAACTTCTTCTTCTCGATTCTTCAGAAACTTTAGTCGAATACCCTGATCCGAATCTCATCCAGCATCAGGTTTCAATTTTTTAGATATGTATCAGGTTCTTCCATTTTTTTTAAAATTATGAGTTTGATTTGTTTATGTTCTTAACAACCGCAACTTCTACTTGATGGTCCTTCCGAACGAAGTAATGGAAATCATGAATCCGAGGTTTCGTACATATTTGACTATTTCAATATTTATTTCTTAGTTACTTAATTGAATTTTCGGTTTTCATATATACACGTCGTAGAAATTGAACATTTTCTTTACTTTTTCAATGTAGTTATTCCGATAGTAACCAATGCGTTTAATATTCATGATACCTTATTCCAAGCATAATATACCTTTGTACACGATGTTACGAATATTTAAATAAAAGCCTTTAATCTAATTAAGTAATCTTTATTTTACTAACATTCTATATGTATTTGAAAATGTAAGATATAATTTTACAAATTATTAAGCATCTTTATATTAAGCATAAAATATTTTGAAATAACCAGTAATTTTTTAATATTAACAACTCTTATTTTAATTTATACAATTAATATTTAATAAAAACACTATTTATTTAATTATTAAATTTTATTTACATTCAGCAGTATTACAAAATATAATATCCTTTAGATGTTTTATTTTACTTTTTCGCACCAGACAACTATACAGAAAAATTTTGTAAAATATTATATTTTTACATTTTCTTATATATTTTTACAAACCATAGATTATATATTACATTTTTAAGTGTTAATTTTACAAATAAAATAAATATTTTAAAATTGTTTGATAATTTTTACTAATATCTGATATATATATTTAAAAATCAGAATCTTATATTAGTAAATTCTGAATATCTTAAATTTTATATAACTTTATCAATAGTTGGCGGTCTGTAATATCTCATTTCAAATACATTAAATCATAAAATATTATACAAATTTCAGTAAAAGCTAATTATTCAATAATATGCTTATTAAATTTTATATATTTACAGAAAACTGCAGCACACCACAAAGGTTCGATGAATATGCAAATCCATATACCCCAATCATTGGAATGACTTTTGGATCTATTGAACAAGCATACCAGTTATATGAATCTTATGCTGCTATTGTTGGCTTTAATGTTAGAAATAGTACACGTCATGGTGTTAACAGAGTAACAAAGGAAAAGACGATTATTTTTAAGAAATTTGTTTGCGGGAAACAAGGTTTCTCTACTCTCAAGAGCAATAGGAAAGTACGTGTTTTAGTGGATAGCGATTACAGTGATGACATTGAATTTTACCGTGAAGAACACAGAGTTGGTTCAGTCAGAACTGGATGCAATGCAATGCTTGCTATTCGTCATAGACGTGAAGAAGGTGATTGGATTGTTGTTAAATTCATTGAAGATCATAACCACAACCTTGTAACGCCTTCTAAACGACGTTATTTGAGACCTAATAGAAGGTTTTCAAGGGCTACCAAGTTGCTTATGAAATCAATGACTGATGTTAATATTTCTATCTCCAAGCAATCAGCTTTCATCGACAATGGTTTTATCACTAATAGTCAAGCTGGTGGTATAGTTCGTGATATATACAATCTAAATAGAACTGAAAAGAAAAACAAAGATGGATTGGATGCTCATCTTCTCATTGAACACTTACGCAATTGTCAAAGGAAGACTCCTGAGTTCTTCTATTCCTACCAAACTGATGAGGAAAATAGGCTTACTCATTGCATCTGGATTGATTCTGAGTCTATTGCCGACTACAAACTTTTTGGTGATGCAATTACATTTGACACCACCTACAGGACTAACGAATACAAGTTCGTTTTTGGATCATTTTGTGGTGTCAATCATCATAACAGGACCTTAGTTTTTGGCAATGCATTTTTGCACAGAGAAAATACTGAATCTTTTGTTTGATTGTTCGAAAAATTCATTGAGGCAATGGGAAAACACCCTATATCTATTGTTACAGATGAAGATCCTGCTATACATACTGCTATTCTTGTATCCTTTCCAAATACTAGTCATAAGCTCTGTGCCTGGCACATAATGTCAAAGTTAAAGACAAAGCTTGGTCCTATACAGGATATTGATAAAGCATTACAAACATTTTCTGTCCTTGTATAGCGTACTCACTTTATTGAGCATTTTGAAAACGGATGGCTAGATGCAATTGATCAGTTTGGTTTATCAGATAATAGATGGTTGGTCGAAAAGTTCAGCATAAGACATAAGTGGCTTGATATATACATGAGGGATAAATTTTTTGCAAGAATACGGAGCACCCAACGTAGCGAGAGTATGAATGCTTTTCTCCAAAGCCACATAACTAAGCAAAATTCACTACTTGAATTCATTTTCAGATTTCAGACTTCACTTCAGAGGCTTAGAGAACGCGACAATGACTTGGATAATGATTCAGATCAGAAGAGACCAATTACGGACACCTCATGAAAGATGGAAGATCAATTATGGCAAATATATACAAAGACTATGTTCTATGTCGCTCGTAAGTAGCTAAAGAAAGGTATTAAGATGAATGTTGTAATATTTGAGAGCTCTACCTGCAGAATAATCTATCATGTCAGCAAGATTGGTCGAACTGTTGACTCAAAAAAAAAGATTGGTCGAACTGAAAAACGCAGGGAGGGTTCATTTTATACTGACTCAAATTTAGTTGTTTGTTCATGTGGCAAGATGGAATACGTAGGTATACCATATAGACATTTGTTTGTTGTTTTCAAGACAAGAAATATTGAGATTCTGGACAGTGCCTACATATTAAAAAGATGGACAAAGAATGTTAAGAAATCTGGAAATTACCCACTATACAATAGGAATGTTCAACTTGAAAGGGCTGGTGAGTTGAATAGATTATGCTCCAATGTAGTTGCTTTGTCTGTTGATGATTCTTCTGCATTCGATCTTTCTCAAAAGAAACTTCAAAGTCTTATTTCGCATCTTCACAATATTAACTTATCACAGCAAAATAATTTGAATGATAACAACAACTCCAACCAGATAAATTCTAATGCTAATGCTTCAATTATATGTGAACCCAACACTGTGAGAACGAATGGAAGTGATCGTGGTGGCAGGCCAAAGGGCAGTGGTAATCAGCAAAGGTCAACCAATGAACTCAGGAGAAACAAAGGGAGGCAATGCAAATCATGTGACAAGTACACTACTAGGCACGACTCTCGTAACTGTCCTTCAAACCACTTGCAAACTTCTAATAGGTGATATTTTATATGTTCCATTTTTTTATATATTTGTATAATAGGATTTTCATTAATAAGCTAATTAATTTGTTTTATGATATTCTTCTCATTGATTTATCCTTGAGCTCTGGAGACAGTGATTCCTAAATTTCTGTCTACATTTTATTTTTATTTTCACAAGAATCTAATAAGGTACTTTTTATTGTATATTTTTTATCATTGTATTTCATGTTTTTACATTTATTCTAAGTCAGGTTTGATTTTATTCACATAGTATTGTTCTTGTTTTTTTCAGCAAATGCATAATAGACACATGAGGTAGCATCAAATTTCAGGAAGATACTGTTATCAGGAATTTCCAGCTCTATGCATCTACAACAAGCAACCACAGATTGATTTTTTAATATAGTACCAATATTTATAATGGAAATCATGTATTCAATTTTTAAAATATTATTGTATAATACAGTGTTTAGTTTTACTGTTTTGTTTTATACTTATTCAATTGTTTTCTATATATTCTGTGCATCTGCTTCTTTATCCAATTAATGTATATCATTCATTCTATTTTAAATTCCAAACACTTTTAATATCAGCTATTATTACCAGTGATTAGTGTACGAAACGTGTCAACATTCATATATAAGTTCAATATACCAATGCTAAGCGCTAAACATGTCAATATACCAATGCTAAGCGCTAAATAGATTCATGCTGCCATTAACATCGATTAAGTAATATTTCTTCCTTATTTGTAAAAAAATAATATCAAATTTTTAATAATTTACTCAAATTTTTTAATCTATGCTATAAATTATCAACGGCACTAGAACAAATGAAATCGTTGGTCCTTCCAATGACTTACTTTAAAAATGAATGATATATATATATATATATTAACAGGTTATAATTCACAATTATATATAACATTGCAATATTTCATAATGACATATGCATTTTCATATTATAATCCGTGTCAAGTTCATATATCACAATCACATTAAATGTGCAGAAAGCAAGAATCATTTTCAACATACAGCTCAAAAATCACACAAAATATATAATTAGTTCTACATGCTAACTTTAGACTCAAAAACAAATAGAGTAACATTGTTTGTAACCATTGTTCAACTACTGATAACATATAGCTATATTATCATAAATACTAAATTAAGACACTGCATCAATTGAAACTTGAAATTTCCACCCTGCTACTGCGTAAAAGTTCGCAAGCTACTTCTGCTCTAAATCGCGGGATGTCATCGTAACTGAAGTTTAGTGCTTTTCCTTCGCACAAGTACTCGATCATCTTCATGACATAAATTCCACAGTCCAAGCTTTGTGCAGGTAGCTGAGGGCAGTCTTCAACACATATTAGACCCCAATTGAAAACGCTATCTCCCAAGTATGTTGTGCTGAAGTATTCTTTGATCCATCCCATCTGAAATTAAGATCGTAGTTAGTTAAGTAAATTTAATACAATGATACAATTAAAATTTTATATCTATGTATATTATCAATACCCATTTGTAAAGATCTTTCTTGTGAAATTTGTTGGCTTTCATAGAGTTGTACGAGTAAAAATTCCTTGTTTCCAAATCTGCAACAAGCAAGTGCCAATGGTTTCATGTATGAATGACCGTGAATACTTTTGATAATCCAATAAGATCTTCAGGGTCATCATATAATTGCTCCAAATTGTTGAACTCTTCGTCTGTTCCATCTTCAACATTGATAATGAAGTATTACTGTGCAGTTTTAGATTTAATATCTTAGTTAGCAGTCTTTATGTTTATATATAAAATTATACACTGACTTACCATTTTGTAAATTGAAGTGAATATGAAAGGAATGATGTCTTCCTCCTTACGGTGTTTATGACAAACGATTTCCAGATACATCTCGATTATCTACAAAGGTTCAGACGATATTTTAAATAGGTGTCTTACTCACAATTATAGTTGTTCATGATATATTTAATTGTTATAAAAAAATAGCTATAAACATACCGAGTATTCAATCATTCTTTCGTACAAGAAATTATGTATTTCATTGCCTTTGCGGTAACTCTTATACGGTGAATGATAAGTTGCATTTAATATGCAATTTTAGTGTTAACCATTAGTTTAATAATATCGATTAAGCATTCAAGCAATAGTAAGATAACTAAAAGAAATGTACTTGTCAGCTGGATCTCTCAGGAATCTCTGAATCATCTCCTTTTCTTATGTTGTTATGAATTCATATCCTATGAAATATGTTGGAGCGTCGCATAAATACTACACAGGAACAATTTATATCGTTATATAATTTTTTTATATATTTTTATAGTTATTTTCTTACCTCTGATTCTGAGTCAGCATGAGCATAAAGTTCTGAAGGCTTCGATGTATTCTTTGACGACTTCTTTTGTTGATTTACTCTTCATATCGTTGTTCTTCATTTGATCCTTGTATGCATTTTCTGTTCTTGATCTTGTTGCCTCCCTCCTCTCCTTGACTCGTTTTGCTAATGAGCTTGGATTAACTTGTGCATTTTCCATCTTCCTTTTTATCGGTGTTCACTAATTAGCAAACTTGTTTTTTTTGTTTCTTCATTAAACACAAGTTCAAATGAAGGCATATCAACTGCTTTCTCAACATCATTGTTGGGCAACTCTTTGCCAACCATCTCCAAACTTTCTTCATCCACTTTATTAGTTTCAATGTTTTCCACATATGCATATTTTCCTTCAAAAAATCCGTCATCTTATTCTTTTTCAAGCAAATCTTTTTCGGTGTTTTTTTCACATGCATCTTTATCATCCATAGTTTGTTGATCGCATGTCTCAACCCTTGTCCACATTTTCTGGTATTGGTTCATGAAGTACTGATTCTATATGATTCACCAACTTCAGAATTTCTTCTTTAAGCTCTTTATTTTCCTGCTTTAAATTCATTATCTCAGCTTCATACCGAACAATCTTACCATCAGTGTATGTGTTGTTTGAATCCCCTTTAAGCTGCTTAACCAAATTTCTTAACTCGCTTACTTCTATTTGCAAAGTGTCACACTGACAGTCTGGCCTTTTTTATTTTCTTTTCAACCTCAGTTTCTTTCCCATCATCACTCATGATTGCATGAAACACACCCTTCTTGAACCGTCCTCTTCTAAGTGGACCATCTAATGGAACCGAGATGACCTCTTCAATTATTAATTATGGTCTCCTCACAGAAAATTCACTAAAGAGGAACTTTTCATAAGGGAAGACATACTCATCAGGTGCTATCTTCACTATCTCATTTTTCATTGGATGAATGTTCGGCAAGATCTAGTGTAAATCAATCAAATAATTTTTTTTAAGAGTTCAGTAAACCATTTATTCTAAAGCAATGCATAGTATTTACATATGATTTCATTTATTGAATTTTTTTTCAATTCATTTGTTTACAATATGACCAAATACTTTTATCTAATATAAATACATGGTCATTGCTTAATGAAACCAATCTCCTTGACAGTCCTTTTATTGTTCCACTCCACTTCTGAATTCTTGGTCTCAAATCACGACTCACAACTAGCTCTTTGCAATAGTATTCAAGCATCCATACCTGAAAATAATCCAATCTTAGAACAATATATATTAAAATCTTTTATAGTTTAAAATTATAAAATATCTTACGTATAAACAAGCTACGCATCCTGTTAGATATCCTAGAGTTATGCGTGCTGCTCCATTTCTTCGATGTTGAATCCTATGAAAGACATCGTCCATATTGGATAAGATCATCCTAGCAACTGCATCTGACCAGTTGAAGTATCTTGTGTCCTCTAATGACTCAACATAGTGCAGTAATTCTTTTGGAAAAGAATACGCACAATATGGAAAAAGAAACGTGGCAAACATGAACAAAATCAAACAAGCAACATATATTGTTACAGAGTTATCATCATCGCTTTCGTAGTAGTCAATCAACACATGAATCAGCTTCCTCCTGTTGAAAATCATCCCATTGTCAAAAAGCTCTGTTGATATCAAACTTTTCTAAAGTAAATGCTTCCCCCTAAATGTAACTGGAAATCATGTACTTGGTAATCCAAGTATGATACCAACATCATCATCGTTGAATGTCACAACCTTATTACCAAATCGAAAATCCCTCCCTCCTTGGTATTTCTCCACTAGCCATTGCAATTTTTTCTCTCTATATCAATATTTCCTATGTTGATAAGTATTGAAAAAGCCGTCTTTGATATAAGAGATTGTTGTTTTGGAGTAGGTCTGTTTCCATCTATGTAATGGACGAAGTGTTCAATGAAACATCTATGCTGCACGTATCCTTTGCCTGAAATAAAAAATATATCATCAAATATGTATTATAACTAATATGTTATTCGAAGTCAAAATAAAGATATTAGAATTTAAACCATACATCCGTATTTTTGAAATATCTCTTCTTCTCTACACTACTCGGAGTCTTGTGTGGTCTTGACATTCAATTCATCTCGTGTGTGTTTCATCTCTGTAATTTAATCACCACAGTAACATATTTCATATCGAAAAAATTAAAGAGTTCAAAAGGAATTTGAATAAATCAAATGTTTCTGTTCTTTATATACCTCTTTGTTTCTTCAAATCATGAACTTGCACATTCTTTCCTTCAGGTGATATAGTGGATACAGGTAACCCAGCATTTGATCCTATGTCAAAATCCTCATAGTCTGATTCAAACGATGACATTTCTAACCTGCATCACAAGAAAACTATTATATATTTATCATACTTCTAATTTTTCTAAATTTCTACGTTGCATGTATTTATATTTATTATCTGAATAGTTTAGTATTAACCTTCAAATGCAGTTTTCACAAATACTTTAAGTTCTTATACCATGCATTCCTCTTTTATATTGATTCTCAATGCATTCCAGAAATTAATAATCAAAAGTTATCCATCATAATATGCAAATTTAGCACAATATTACGATTTCATTATACAGTAAGGCAACACAAAGTTATTGTATCGCTCATTATTTCGTCCAAATCCATTACAAAATGCAATTAAAAAAAGATATACTACGTAAAATAATATAATACCTTCACTAATCATGTTTTCCATTATATATTTTCTTTTTACGAAACCATATGGTAACCCTAAACTAAAAAAATTCGATTGTATTGTACAAAGTCTATATCGTTACCTTCTTTGCGTCATCCTTCTACCAACAACACGAGAAGCGGAATCCTTCCCCTCCTCACTCAATGCCGTAGCCGTATCTTTTATTCTGTTCATCTTCTTTCTTTTGAGTCGATCGCCAGACCTAATCGTTGTTTCGCCTCCTCCAGCCACAACAGACTGTCGTGTTTTTGGACGGAAATGTCGGAGCTGACCGTGAGCTCCCTTTACGGAAGTAAATTAATACTTTCCTTATTTTTATTATTATCATAAGCATCCGTCGATACGTACTCATGATTACTCAATTAATTTTTTCCATTTACAACTCAATGTTAATTTTTATTTGTAAAGGCGGAACCATCCAATAGGAAATATATTTTTAATTTAATGAATTTTTTAATATAGTATCTTTTATTTCAAAACTTCTGTAAATATTTGTATAAATCAAATCAAGTTTAACAAAAAATTAATTAAAATTCAATTTTGCATAAGTATATAATTTCAAATATTTTAATCTTATTATTACTTTCAAAAATAAGAGTATACATTGTTGAGACCATCAGTTTATATTAAATTTACTTAATTTTTAAATTTCAGTAATATATGCTATTTCGAATACTAATCAAGTGTTTGTATTATTATACGTTCAAATTTCAAATTTGTTTCAATCTATTCAAATTTCGATGTAAAAATTAATTGTGAAATCTGTTAATTAAATGATGTTGAATTTTTTTGTAAAATACTTTTTTTAATCCACAAAATATTTACAATGTTCAATAAATGAAATTGGTCGTAATGAAACCTCGTTATCCTTTGGATACCATTTTATTTCCTCCTAAATTATTTAACTAATCATCATGACATAAATATAGTATACTTACTGCTATTAAAACCAACAAAATATGAACAATTTTTTGTAAATTTATTAGCTCTATTTCAAAAAAGTAACTTACAATAGCAATTCGTTCAAACATTATTCAATAAGCTATCCTTAAAAAGTAACCTTTTTTGAACTCTTTGGTATTTAATATATAAATTAGCCGGCCTTAAATCTATTTTTAATAAATTAGTTATGTCTAATTTGTAGACCCGTGTTTTTCTCTACTCTCCCCTGAAAATCGCAGGTTCGTGTCCTCTAAAGATAGAAATTGTTTTTCATCAAAACCATTCCATATAATGATAGTGGTTTTGATCCCATCCATCGTTCCTAATCCAACCGTAATTATGGTTGGCTCACTATAATCTCTATGAGATCCCACCTCATTTGAAAGGGTCTCTCTCTCTCTCTCTCTCTCTATATATATATATATATATATATATATATCTTTCATGAGGGTTCTAACAGGGTAGATAAGATCATTTTGATATTAACATCGATTCCTAACAAGAATCATCCGGAGGCCTTTACTTTTTTACATTGGTTATGGATGAATTAAAGAAACATATAAGATGAGGTGCATCTGTGCATGTTGTTTGCATATGACATTGATTTAGTGAGAGAACCAAGAGATGGAGTCAATTGGAAGCTTGAACATTACAGGGGTCTCTTGAGTGGAAACGGTTGTTAGAATCAAGATAAAGATATGGTACATAAGTTCAATTACAAGGAAGTTGAGATGCGACAAATATAAAAAGTTGTTCACAAATGCCACTACATGCATGAACAGCATATGCAACTCATAACCCATGCAGTTGGTAGGTTGAACCACTTTTTCTATGTAGTGGTGTAACTCAGAATTAAAATTGACTTATTATAGAAACTTTTATTTATATATAAATAGTTTTTGTGACTTCTAATAAAGAAAATTATGCATGCATACAAACTATAATAACATGATTTCATTATCAAAATTTATGTTAATCATGCGTGCTTGCTTTTAATTTTGTTGAATCATGGAAATTCTATTGCATTAAAAAAGGTGAAGAAATAGTAATTAATAATAATTTAGCGTTTTAAATAAAAATATGTAAAAGTGCATGATACATTGTAATATCTGCATTCACATAGTTGCTACACAATGGTAGGGAAGAAAAATGTTATTTGCAACACCCTTTTAAGGCCTGTTTGGTTGTAGGGTTGGGCAGGGTTGACCCAACACTGGTTACTATTCACAAGGATACTTCCTCCTCACAGATTACTATTCACCCAGCCCAACCCAGCCCAACCCAACCCTGCAACCAAACAGGCCCTTAGAGTATCTAACATCTTTATGTAGTAATAAAAATAGAGGAGCCAAAAGTTCACCTTGGGGTTTTTGCCTTTCAACTATTTATGGAGTCGAAAAAAGCCAATGTCAATTTGAGTATTTCTTAGACGTTAATATGTTATATTTGTTGTTTAGCCATAAATTCAGTAACAAAATATTAGCATTACGTGTACATGAAAATATAATTACAAAAAATACTATTATATCAGACAAAGTTATTAGGTACTTTTGTACGATTTTGTTTCCAGGATATTCTGATTACCATTTACGTGATAATTATAATTTCCCACTTTTTTATCCATGCATGTCGGAACTCGCGTGCACGCACACATGAAAGGATCCTTACACACATTTGAAAGATCCCACATTTTTCTAATGGCCCTTTTACACGTGCACATACACATACTTATGCACGCATAGACATGCTCATCTTTTTCACGCACACACTCAAATCGATAATTCGACATTCCTTGGCATCTCTTCCTTAGTTAAATATGTGGCAACGAATATTGTTAATTGTTTGATTCTTTAAATTCACAACGAATATTGAACTCGTTGCTATACTCCTTCCAACAAATCATGTAACAACAGTTGTTTGTTGACTTTTTATTATAATCATTATTAAATTTAGCATCAATTAATACATATTTTAAAAAAATATTTAACAATAAATATTATATTCATTGTTAATTACAAGAACAACAATTAATATTTGTTATTATATCTTTGACGTTGGAAGATACGACCATGAATATAAAATTTTGTGTTACTTTAGGTCAATTTTGTTATAGTGGCAATATTCTCGTATTTTTCTAAGAAATACTTTGATAATTATCATGAAGTCCATAGTAGATCATTATCAACAATTCATTTGCATCCCTAGTATCTTCCCCAAGCTCCATGCATGAGTTCAAGGTAGTTGTGAAAAATCTCTGATATGCACTTCGAAAGCATTGATCCCCACAAGGGGAAAACTCTATCGAAGAACTCCCTTCCTATGTTGTCCCAAGTGATGACAAGCGTTTCTAGATTTTTGAACCAGTTATAAGCAGCATTATCTTTCAAGAAGGGAATCATTTCAGTCTTAATAGGTTGCTTCTCATATTAAGATAGTTGACATGTCAAAAATAGCTATGCATTCATCAATTCATTGAAAAGGATCTTCATTTGGAACTTCATAGAACTGAGGCAATAGAGAAGTTATCGTCCATTTTTCTTCAAAGTTTGCATGTACCCCGTGGAATTTATACATGCCACTTAATGGTGCAAATGATTATCCTTGCAATAACCAAATCTGAAACTAGATTACCCTTGCAATCTATTCCATTGGTTGTGAAATGGAAAATTCAATATGTTCACATATATACTCCAGACATCGTCGGGTAAGCAAGCCTTATGAAAGCTTCTTGGCATCTTCATTACCGCCGATGTGGCCATTCTTAGCATGGTAGTCGCTAACGATACCATACCAACTCCACTGGAAACAGAGACCAACAAAGCGCATAGGGCCAATACCTAACAGCTCAATGAATGCCTTCATGAAAGACCTTTGCGGGGAACAACCAGCAGTCGCTACCGATAGCATTTCCCCCAGAATGTTGCAGGAAACAATGAAATTTCCTGATTTTATGCCATCCAAAGCCTTCTTAGCTACTTCATCAGCATCCATCCCGCGAGATGAGCCAGCAATTATGTTTGTTATCTCCGGCCTTCTCTTTTGTTCTGGATAAGAACACAAAAATCAAGCAAGTTGAGATATAAAACACGCTCTCTTGAAATTTTATGGATAAATAGATGTTACTTTATAAAAGAAATGAAGACCATGCGAAAACGATGGAAGCAAAGCAACGCACTACTAGAGGGTTTTCTGACTTCTCGAAACCTAACGAATATTATACTTAAAATAGAAGCTTGTTGGATCATCGAGAGCTTTCCAATGTAACGAAGAACACACCTGTAGTGAAAGTTGTGTGTTTGAGTGATTTAGATTATATAGATCAAGAGAAAATGGGTGAAAGGAGATGGACTTGATCAACTTGGGATAGGACCACTTTGAATGCCTAGTAACTTAAAGGAACCACCCATTAAATTCCTAAGACCCGGTGATTAACCATTCTCCTCTCATCTTTTACCATACTCTCCCTCTCTAAAAACTGCAACTCTCCCTTCTTCCTCAGGAAGATGTCATCACCATTGATGGCCCCTTAAGCTACAAAGCTTTGCCATAAGAAGAGAATGAAAACTACTGCAATGGAAAGATGCCGTTGCCACTATAATCGAGTCGTTGAATTGGTACTGTCATCTTCCTCTCAGTCTCATTCCTGATTATCTTTTTGTCGGTGGCAATCCCAACACAAGTACTCTGTTTTTCTTCAGATCTAGGGTTCGCTCAAGCATTGGAGGAAATGAAGCTCTAGGTTCAAAGCATGTATGTCTTCTCACATGCTAGAGTGATGGTCCTTCAGCTCTCCTCTTGCAAAATCACATTTCTTGCCATTAAGAAAATTGTCATATTTTGGGAATGATCGGCAGGTTGAATCCTAAGTTCCTAATCTCAAGATCGCCTCTTGCAGTCCGCAGACTTGATCCATAATGTTTATACCATTCTTATATATACTTGAATGTTATTATGATATTTCGATATTATTCAAGCACCTTATAAGTGGTGACATGATCATGGTCCAGCAAGGTAAAAAGGAAAGTCGAGTCATGCATTACAACGATTGGATTCAGGAAGCAAGTCATGGATAATTGATCAGCCTCAAGTAGGGACGAAAGAGGATATGCAAATACATGCATCCATTTGTATTTGTGTCCATTTTATAAAGGATATAGTCCATTTTGATGAATATGGATGCAAATAAAAATATTCAAAACCAGCTTCCGATGGATTCAAATATGATTATGAATTTAACATCCTAAATTTTGACGATTGCTTGTATGGATACGAATATATAAAACCCGGAGGATGTGAACATGAACAGTGTTGCAGTAGTCGGCCGACTATCCCGAATAGTCGGTCCGACTATGGGGTGCGGTGGGGTACCCGACTGAACAAACCTCCAGTCGAGCAATAGTCGGCCTGACCGAATAGTCGGCCGACTATTCGGCCGACTGGAGTTTGACTCTTCATTTTTTTATTTTTTTATTTTCAATTTTCAATATTTATGGGTTACATTTTACCATGGTATCTCCACAAATGTCAAATTCTATATGTCTATTATATTGATTGATACTTTTATCTTGGATTCATGTTAAATAGTGATCATATATGTATAAAAATATAAGAATATATGTATTATAAATAATTTTTATATTAAAAAAATACAAAACCGAATAATTCCGAATAGTCGCCTGAATATCGATTATTCTCTATTCAATGACCCCTCCGACTGAATACCGAATACCATCTTCTGCAACACTGAACATGAATATTTGTTTTTTTTCATAAAGGAGCTATAAAAAGTATGCACATAATTATATAGGATAGTTTGATTGAATTATCCATGTGGCATCGACTATATATGTATGTTGTTAGAGTTTGAGAATTAAGGTTTAAGTCCCCGCTACTTTAGTGGTAGTTATGTACTTTTGCTTTTGTTCACGTTAATTCTATGTTCTAGCCCTAGCCTCTCTGAGTCTCTACATAAGGACTAAGGCTTATTATCCAATATAAATCGAGGACCACAATCCACATAGTATAAAAACAGGTCTTAAATCAAAATGCGCCCCGCTCCCCCCCCCCCCCCCCCCCGAACCCCAAATTACCGTCGCTGATGCTGCTACTGCCATCAACCATTGCCACATCTGGAAGCATCATTTGCCACTGCCATCAGTCACAATCGCCCTAACACCACTCCCTATTTCCACTAGTGAAAGTCATCAGCCTCCCATTGGAACCGCTAGCTACTAGCCATCAGGGTTGCTATAGACTAAGCAGACATCACTGCCTTCAACTGGTGATCATTGCCACCGCCACTATTGATGGCTATCGCTGTTTAAGCTTCTGCCATGATCGAGACAATTTCTTGTTTTTTGTGCCAGTTTTCTATATGGCTCTGCCATAAAAGGTGTCATAGAGTCCAAAATTAGGTTAGAAGCTCGTTCTATGATCTAATCATCAAGTTAAACAAGACCAATTATGTTAGATGGTTACATATTTTCTTTACCGCAGTCAGAAGACAGAGGAAGCTTCATCATTCTGGAGCCAAAGCTGAAAGAAAGGAGTGGTAGATATGTTACATGGGACAAAGACAATGGCATAGAATGTGCCTGGCTTTTGAGGGTGTCACTCCTCCAATTACAGCTAAGGTGATCTCGACGGAGTCATATTCTCAGGAGAAGGATGTGAGACGTGTTTTAGACCTATACTAAGTTAATCCGTATAATACAAGAGGGGGAAGCCTCTTGCACGGTATTATTTGCAGCTAAAAGCACTGAACAAGAAGTATAATTCTCTGAAGCTAGTCTGCACATATGAACCACAAAAAAAGGCAGCTTGGAAAGAGTTGGTTGTTATGACGCTCTTAGATGAATTATTCATGCCTACCTCTCAGCACAGATAATGACTGGTACGACATACCCACTCTTGAGGAAATGTACAGCAAGCTCAATTGCCTAGGTATCACCCAGCAGCAAGGGTTACCAAAGTCTGATACCCTTGTTCTCACTGCTTATGGACGAGGATGAGATGTTGTATCTTCTTGAGGCCATGGCAGAGCTGCAAGATTGATCTGCTTCCCAATCAGAGTGACCCCATTAGCTCTACAGGAAGAGGTAAGACCCAATGTACTTTCTAAGGCAGATAGAATACACAGAAATGATGGGTTCTCATGGCCACCATAGATGGCGGACTTGATTCAATAAATCTATTGCATGGATCTGGATGATATGGTCCAGCATATTGCTCAGGCATTTGCAATGCAACCTAATATACCGCCTGAGACTACAATATCATCTACTACCTTTGCATCTTCCTCCATGCCCATGTCAGGTATATTGGCTCTTTCTGTTCACCCCAACAAGTATAATTGGTTGGTAGATTCTAGCACATCGTACAATCTCCGTGAAGATTTTTTGAGTGATAGGAGATAGTCCAACATCATTCAATAGATTCCTCTGGGAGGAGATCATAGTTAACACCACTCTCAATTTATCTGATGTGCTCTTTATACCATATTTCTGCATCAGTCAAGTCCAGAAGGTTATGCAATATTGGGCATTTTTTATCTTGCTTGTTTGATTTTTCAGGAAATTATGGCAAGGAAAAATGAATATAATAAGAGTCGTGAAGAAATGAAAGTACACCATGTGCTTCAGTCATCACTTGTTACTACTTCTGCCACGATCCACCAATCTCCCACTACTTCTTTCTTGTGATACCAACATCTTGATCATCCTTTAGTCAAGAAACTGGCTTCTTCTACTTTAGTTGTCGCCCACTACTACAGTGGAGGGTAAAGCATGCAAGATAGGAAAGCATCATTAGAGTTTCTTTCCGGCACATGAACACTTGCATCTATCATATATTTTTATCCCATTTACATTGATATCCCAAATACGAGCTCGATTCCAGACCGTTTGAATCATAGGTATTATTTGATCATAATGGGCTTTTTCCGCGTTTAGGGTTTTCTTTTGGATAGAAAAATAAGTCATACTTCAACTTCCAAATAATTCAAGTCGTTTATGAAATAAAGATGTGGCTTGATGCTACAGTTAAAATCATTCAATCTAATAATGCTAGAGAATTTTGCTTGTCTCGGCTAAATAATTTTTACAATTGATTCGGCATTATTCATGATGCGCTTTGTGCTCATACTTTCCAGCAAAATGATGTGTGGAATACAAACACTCCCACATTCTTGAGATTTTCTAGACCTGGCTTAGTCGATATTGGGTTGATAATGTTCTTATTATGACTATTTTTATCAACCTCATTCCATTTTCAACGATTGATGAGAAACTTCATATTGAGGTGTTCTACCATGTTGGCCCTCTTTTTATGCTTCCACCTCAAGATTCTGATTATATTGCCTTCTGTACATCATTTAAAGCTCGGAAGAGACAAGTTGACACTAAGAGTTAAGTACGTTTTATGAGATATGCTCAAAATAATGCGGGATACCGATGTTTTGAGCCAAGCTCCCGACATCAACAAGTTAGTGACTTAGATTTTTGTAGTGACAAAGAGATAGTTTGTAGTTATTTTTGCAATATGATTAAACTTTCAAATTGAAGAGATGCACCTTAGTGAATTCACTGGTTAAGTTAAGCCAAGGAATCGGTTGTAGCCCCAGCTATAGATATTTGGATAACCATTGTGGCAGCGCACAGACTAAATTGAATAGATCAAGGCATTTGACTCAAACAGGATCCATGTTCAATGTCAGAAAAAGCACAAGAATATCAAACAAGTAGAAGAAGATGTCAGGAATCCGACTTGTCATTGTCCAAGGTCTCCCAGGTCCAAATTAGGCCAATCATTCCCGGCCTATAAATATCACATTTTAGATATATATATATATATATATATATATATATATACTTGCATTAGATTTATCTATATTTAAGACTACAAATGGGTGAAGTTATGCACAAAAGGATTGTTAATTCATCCTGATAAGGTAGGAAGATTAGCTGATGTGGCATCCTTCTTAATCAATATATTTTCATTGATATCACAACCTACCTATCAACCTGTAATAACTTCATTTTAGTAAATGCGTGTTTTTTTTTGCATTGGATCCTCATTGTAACTTCCACTACATCTCTGCTTGAGTTGGACTGACTGATGAAAATTCCTACGTTCATATTTATCACATTGCTCCGGTTTACTTGTATCTAAAAGTTTGATAACTTTGTCCTAAATTCGCATCTTTCCTTGAAATATTTGTGAATAACCTGATGCGAAATAAGGTTAAGTCTTTTTGTATGGATTTTGATACCTATACACCTCTACACTTCCATAATTGCACCATGACCCACAATAATTGCAAATTACACCCCAAATCCTTGAATAGTGACTAACCAGTACATGGCATATCCCTGTGTTAACTTTCGTTTATTCTTGTCTTTAATGTGTGTTAACTTTCGTTTATTCTTGTCTTTAATGTTTGATGATTTCCGTTAAAAAATAACAAATTTACCATTGAAAGTCAATTATTTGCAAATCACGTCATGCTCTTCTCCTACACATTCCCACTCCGACCCCATCCCCAAATCCCCTTCCCCCGAACCCCGACCCTTGCCATGCCGCCAACGCAACCAACACCACCACCTCAAGTACCCATGGACACCATTTCCACTAAGACCAGATCAAAACCCCCAACATTAGTAGGATCCCCATCATCTTACTGCCACTGCTCATTGGAATGGAGCACTCCTTCCTATTAAAGAATAACTACTTCAGATATCCATCTTCCACAATAATAGTGATCCCCTAATGTCATCTTTTTCATGAACGAAATCATTGACGGGAGCTTCCCAAGGTTCATCCCCAACAACCCCTTACTAATCTTGATCGGGTAATTCAACCCGAGGAGAGGCTTGATCTTAGGGTTCATTATTTGTGTCATCGGCAACAAAAGTCTTGTCACCACATACCTCATGTTAGAGGCTTTCGACGCCCCTATTCACGTCAACTCCGTCAATTCATATCCTTATATCACCTCCATCCCCTTGTACTCCTTTGTACTCTGTCAACTCCTTCCCCAGCAATGCCCCATCTTTTTTTTGAAAGGTAAGTAAGGTATAATTTCATTGATGATCCATAAAAATTTACATGTAAAACATACAAAAATAGGGGGTTTCCCTAAATTAGAAGACCCAATAATGGGTGAGGGATTTTACAAGTTGATCTTTAAAGGAATGCTCTGCTTCAGTTTAGAAGGATAGAAACATCCTCTAATATGCTCCCAATCAATACCCGATCGGACACACTTGATGTTTTCGTCCAGCGCGGGTTTCTTTCTCTCCAGATTCGCCAGGTAGCCACCGCGAAGGCAATCTTAAGCTTTCCTCCCGTCTTAGCATCCGTATTATTCCACCTTTTAATCCAAGCAAGAGAACCCACGATGTTCTCTCCATGTCCGGGAACAGGAAGGGAGAGGGAGGCACATACTCCAAGCCAAATATCTATGCAGAAAGGACAATCCCAAAAAAGATGATCCCTCGTCTCAAGGTTGTGATTACAAAATAAGCAGCCCAGTTCCGAGCAAATAACAAAACAGGACAGTCTATCGCGAGTGGGAGCTTTGTTTTTAACCATTCTATAAAGGCAGCACTTATGCTTCAGGGCAGCCTTAGAAAGTCAAATTTCTTTCCACCAATCCACTGGAGGAACTCTAGAACGATCAAAGTCGAAGGCAGATCTGAAAGAGAAACCCTTTGGGGAGGAAATCCAACGGATAGGACCAAAAGGATAGTTCAACGCAGTAGCCAGAAGGGGCCTAGTCTTCAACAGCACCTTCCACACCGCAGAAGAGCCAACCGTCTCAGTAGCAACCCAAAAATTTTCTCCCCTCAAATATTTTGAACAGAGAAAATCAGCCCAAAGGGATCCATCAGCCGTGAGAAACCTCCAAACCCCGACAACCTTGGAAGCTTTGACCAAGTCCTCGAGGGATCTTAAACCGAGCCCGCCCTCCTCCTTTGGGAGGCACACAACATTCCATGCAATATCATGTCTCTTGTAATCCCAAAGAAAGTCAGAGCACATAGAAGAGAAATGCTTAATAGTTGAGGATGACAGAAGTGTGCAATCATCCCAAAAAGTAATATACCGTCTATGACGGAGTTAAGGAGCTGAATGCACCCCGCAATACATAGTGACTTAGCTTTCTAGCCATAAAGATGGGATCGGATTTTGTCCTCCAGGGCACCGGCAGTAAAGCAACCCCCAGACTTGTGTTCAAGTGGGATACCCAGGTACTTAGTAAGGAGAGAGTCACTGATGAGCCCAGATGTAAGATTCTAAATGAAGTTACCCCTTGCATTTCTGGAGCAGAAGAGGTGGCTTTTACTAACATTCATTCTGAGACATGTCGTGTCCCCAAAGGACTCCATAATGCCACCAATAGCCTGGAGAGTTTTAGTATTGCATTTGGTAAAGAACAGAAGGTCATCCGCATAGAAAAGATGTGTCGGGGCCAAGGTTCTTCCCCGACCCATAGGGTTGATAGACCCATCCTCATCCGCTATATCCACCAAGCAAGATAAAGTTTCCATAACCATTGAAAACAAGAGAGGGCTTAAGGGATCTCCCTGACGAAGGCCCCTAGTTCCTTTGAAGAGGCCACAGGGAATACCATTCACAAGCATCGTAGGAGGAAGACCCAATGCAGTTCCAAATCCAAGAACACCAAGTAGCTCCAAAACCCATAGTAGCAAGACGATCCAGCAAGAACTGATGGTTTACCAGGTCAAAGGCCTTCGTAAGGTCCACCTTAAAGCATGCCTTAAGAGGGCCATGCTTTCTCTCAAATCCCATAGCTAATTCTTGAGTCAGTTTTACACTATCACCAATACGCCTCCCTTTGATGAAGGCCATTTGATTACGAGAAATGAGATGCGGAAGGGCCTCAACAAGCCTGGCAGACAAAAGCTTAGCAAATATCTTGTAGATAACATTGCAGCATGAAATAGGTCGAAAATCACCAATCTCCTTTGGACTTTAGGAACTAGAGTGAGGAAGGTATGATTCACTTGTCTTACCATAAAACCACCCAAGTGAAGAAAAACCATAGCAGAGAGGATGTCCTCTTTAACCAAGGACTAATGGCGCTTAAAAAAACATACACTGAAGCCATCAGGGCCTGGAGATTTATTGGAATGGATAGAGCAAAGGGCATCCCTTACTTCCTCTTCTTCAAAGGGCCTTTCAAGCCACTCCTTAGCCGCCGGGGAGAGAACCTTCTTTGGGCCAGGGGCAACGAAGTCCCCATCTAAACAAGCGGGGGTTGACAGCATGGTTATTAAGGCGGCAAGGCGACAAGGCGTAACACCTGGGCGCCTAGGCGCGCCTAGGCGTTTTCCAAAGTGTGTATTATGTATCGCATTTGAGACATGCGGCATATAATTATTTAAAGCAAATGGATGTCGCATGTCTCAAATGAGACATCATTTTTTCATTTTATATATATATATATCGCATTTCAAAAATGCGACATGTATATTGCATTTTCAAAATGCGCTATGTATATCGCATTTTGTAAATGCGCTGTGTATATCGCATTTTCAAAAGCGATATATGTGTAGAACACATAAAAAAAATAGTCGCCTAGGCGCCCAGGCACGCCAAAGCGCCCAGGCGACCCAAGGCGTAGACACAAGGCGCGTCATTTTCAATAAAACTAAGGCGTTCTTTCTAGGCGCAAGACCTGGGGCGCCTAGGCGGCCGCCTAGGCGCGCGCCTTGACATCTATGGTTGACAGGAGAGATTCAAAATAGAAGGCAGCTTGATTTGCAATTTGCTTGTGGTCCTCCACAAGAGCACCCTCCTCGTTAATGAGGCACGGGATAATGTTTCTTGCCTCCCTCATTTTGGCGGAGAGATGAAAGAATTTGATGGAGCGATCCCCCAGTTTTAGCTAAGACACCCGGCTCCGTTGCTTCCAAATAGACTCTTGATCATCCTCCAACCCAATCAGGTATGCCTTCAAGTCTAGCTCAAGCTGGGCGAGTGTTGGGTCTCTTGGGAATGCCCCTAAAACCTCATTAATTTTTGTCATAGCAGTGGATGCCACTTTAAAATCATCATCGACTCTACCATGCGCATCAACCGAAGTTTTAAGAGCCTTCTTAACGGCACTCAATTTTTTAACCACAACACATAGAGGGTTCCCCCTAATGGGGGTAGTCCAGGCAGCCTCCACCAAAGAGACATAACCATACCTTCTAGCCCAGAATTCTAAGAACCTGAAAGGCCTGCTCTGCTTTAGTTTTCCCGCCATCTCAACTGTAATAAGAAAGTGATCACTTGAGGCCAAAGGAGAGTATCGAACCTTAGATCGTGGGAAGATCTCCATTCACGTGGGACTACCTAGGGCTCTATCAAGTCGTGCAGCAATTCTTTTAAAACCAACAGTGGAGTTGTTCCATGAGAGAGTGTTTCCCCAAGGTTCAGGATCAATAAGACCAGCTTCATCAATGCAAGTGTTGAAATCAGCAACAGAAGTAGCAATAGGTGGTCCTCCACCTACTTTCTCAGACGCAAATCTCACAACATTAAAGTCACCCAAAAGCAGCCACGGGGTCGTAACCTGGGCCCTTATTTGAAGTAGGTCAGCCCAAAGAGTCCTTTCTGATTGAAAATTAGAGCCATATGTAATGGAGAGGCAAATAATTAATCCCTCGTGGTTAGTGCAAGTGAGAGTTATAGATTGTGGTGTGATTTGTATCGGATCACATTTCCAATTTTTCTCCTTCCAAAGGAGCCAGACCCTACCGAGAGGGGTGTTATTGTGAACAGAGCTCCAACCATCAGGTACGGCTGCCAGGAAAAGAGAGATTTTTTCGGTCTAATTTTTGTTTCCACAAGGCCGACAAGTTCAAAGTTGCCCTTGGCAATTTTCAACATGATGCGCTTCATTTTCGAAGGCTTAGTAAGGCCCCTAACATTGCATGCTGCAATTGACATTAAGGGACAGAAGGGGGGCTGAGTTGCCCAGAGCATTCCGCTTGAGAGACGTAGTTGTAGATTTCTTCTTTTTCCCATGCAAAACCCGACTCCAGTTAGGATTATCCTCAGCAAATTTTTCAGGTGGTTCTCTATGATTATCCTGGGTATTTCTATAGCGGATAATAAGGGATTGTCGGTTTTAGAATCCATTAACGAATCTCCTATCTCAGAAGGCAAGTTTAGGTCAATCCTTTGCTTTAGGTTACCTTTTCGGGAGTTAGCAATGTTGCCATAGAGTGCAGCTCGTGTACCCAAAGGAAAAGCACAATAAGGTCGTCCAACAGGCTTCTTGTTCCCTTTTACGGGCACCGCTTCAACCAAGGCAGGAGCTGCCACAGGGTTGGATATTTGGTGGACCTCTCCCTCACGCAGTGCCGGAGAGTCATTATTCTGCGATGAAGAGTGTAGGGCAGTCCCATCTCCTGGAGGAGAGGCGCTACCTCCTGCTGAAGGTGCATCTCCAAGAGGAGAGCCGTTCCACTGCTGCAGACCAACAGTAGGCAGAGAAGAAAGCTGGTTCGCCTCAAGGAGGGGAGGCGCAACAATGGAGAGCTGAGGTTCCTCTAAAGGTGGACAACCAGTCTTCCCAGGTGTCTGAGAATTGATCCGAGGAGAGGGCATGAGTCCAGGTAGTGGCCAAAGATAGCACATTTGGTGCATCGCTTCGGCTTCCATTCATATTAAACACGAATCAGGGACATTTGTCCAGAAGGAAGGACAAGGGGAACTGATGTAGGAGCATCCTTAGAGGCATTGATGGAGACACAGCAACAGGCAAAATCTCGAATGATCCCAGACGCAGCAGTTGTATCCATAAATAGAGGGGTGCCCAGAACACTTGCAAGTTTGTTAAGAACAATTTCTGGGCAGTGTCCAGGACTTAGGCCGAAGAACCGCACCCAAACAGGGATTTCTGTGAGTAGATCTTTTTTCCAAAAACATTCCAGCCTCCCAAAGACGAAGGACCATAAGACGCCCTTGGAAGAGCCAAGGGCCATATGAGAGAATCCTCTCACATTCAGCAATTGAAGAAAGCTTCAGATAATAAAAACCGTTCCCAAGGGACATCGAGGCTCTTAGCAATGCCCCATCTCACAGCACCTTCTTCAGCGAACTCAAGACTTACCTCGTCATTATCACTTCCATGAAATGTACCATCGTCACCAGTATCAAGGTCACTAGCATCGTACTGACCATGGAAATAAGGTTGTGATGGGTTGAAATCACCCCCTTGCAGCATCTGGTGGTGTCGAAGGAATAAAGGAGGGTGGCGGTGTCATCCTAGCTTATTGGTCATATGAAAATTTTCTTATGGGTGAGATGTGGGTCTGGATGAGGTCCTCGATAAGGCAACGACCTATGGGGAGTTGGGTAAAGGAGGAGGAAGAGGGGAGTGGTGGCAGCCACGAGGCGGGATGGATGGGCATGGGGAGGACGAGGGAGGGGGTTGGCAGTTTTTTTAACAAAAATAACAACCATATGATTTAATCTAGTTAGATTGACTCAAAGGTACCGCTAAGTAAGCTGAGAAAAAAACAGACGCCTATCAAAATGTAAACAGAAGTCGTTATCCAGTGCCAACGTGTAATTCAAAATTACAGATGGGTCAGAGTGTAATTACGATAGTACATAGGACTATGTGGATAAAAAATCGTCTTTGTAATGGTTCTCTCTATCTTCTTTTTTTCTGTAACATAGATTCTGGAAAATAAGACTATAATATTAATTTTTTTATGAAGTTCCTTTTCATTGTGCTCCTTTTGACATGACTTTGCATTCTGCTTTTCGAGCATAAACTTTATCACTCCACTCACAATACAAGATTTTATCACTCCACTCACAATACAAGATTCCACGATGATAAGAAGAAAAATGTTTACTACATTTTATTAACTAGCCTTCAAGCACTTCACTTACAATGGGCAAGTAGCCTTCAAGCACTTCACTTACAATGGGCAAGTAGACTGCATCTGCACAAAACGAATCCGATCGTGCATTAGTGTTTGCTTCATCGATGACTTGTGTGAATGGCTCCACACATGGTTTTAAAAGGCGGCGTCTCGAGGCGCAAAGGCGTACGCCTCAAGGCGAGGCGGGCCTAAAGCGCCCCGAGGCGCACGCCTCAGGTACAGACTTAGGGGCGTACGCCTCAGCCTCGACTGAGGCGCTCGAGGCGAGGCGGAGGCGTAAGCCTCGAGTCATGAGGCTTTTTTTACATTTTTTGTTACACATAACCCTATTTTTTTAGCATTATATTTTTTATTTTTGTATTTTTGTTTCCATATTAAACCTTGCATATTTCTATATATATAGCTCCATGCAAAGAGAAGAGATGGCTTGAAACAAGCGAAATTACATGATCTTGTGTACATCATATTCAATTTATCATACATCTACACATACTAGTTCTATTACACATATTTTTGTTTGAATTGTAATAGAATTTTATATTAGTTGCAAGTTTGCAACTTGATGTTGTTGTTTGGTTGTATAAGTTGTGAACTTACAATAGTTATCACATATATGATATATGAAGTAATGTTGAAAAATAAACACGTGAAGACTGAAGTAAAATAATTACTACATTTTATTGTGAGTAGCTGAATACAAATAATATCATTAGTAAAAAAAATCTCCGGGGGCGCTGCCCCCACACCCCCGCAGGGGGGAGAATGGGTTGGCAGAGAAGGGGGAGGGGGTGTTTTGCAGAGAGGGGAGGAGGGTGCGGGTGGTGCGGCGGAAGGGCAAGGGAGCTCGGCTCATGTTGAGGAAGAGTCTGTTGGGGTGGGGGTCGGTGGTGGTTCCTTCGCTGGCTATGGAAGCCGGTGTCGTGGGGGAGGGGCCGAGGCCTGGACGATCTTTCCAGGAAGGGGTGGAGCTGGGACTGTGTCGTTTCGGGCTGGCGTATGAGAGGGAGAGGGGTGAGAGGAGAAGGGCAGGGAAGATGGCAAGGGCGGCGCTAAGGGTTGCGCTGGTGTCGGGTGGTGAGGTTGAGGGTGCAGTTGCCGAGGAGACCGGTCCAGTGGTGGTGCGAAATCGCTTTGCTATTTTGGATCGGGATTTGGCGCGCCGATTGGGGGTTATTCCCCCGAGGAAGATGTCTGCTCAGTTACTTAAATGAAGTTCCTATCTCTGAATGTGAGGGGCATGGGTCGGCCCGACAAAAGGCTCGGGGTGCGCAATTTGGTGAGAGAGGTTGGGGCAGATATCTTTTTCCTGCAGGAGACAAAGTTACAGTCTATGGATGATCATTTGCGAAGGGAGTTGGGTAGGGGGAGATCTTTGAGGTGGCAGTGAAAGAGGCTCAAGGTGCTTCTGGCGGGCTACTGACTGGCTGGCGGTCCAATTCTTTTGACATGCTTGGGTCTTTCGTCTCTATCTTTACCCTGTCAGTGAAGTTGCAGCGGAGAGCGGATGGACTTTGTCTGTTCTTCACTAATGTGTGCGGCCCGTGTCGGCTTGAGGAGGGTAGGCTGGCGGCGGATCTTGACACAGTTGCGTCTGAGGTGGGCAATGGAGCATGGGTCATTGGTGGAGACCTGAACGTCACTCTGTTCCCTGATAACAGGCCGCGGGGGGGAGGTGGTTCTGATCCTGGGTCCGCTGACCTTCGGCAGGTGGTCCGTTCTATGGGTTTGTCGGTTGTGGACGCGGCCGGTTGCAAGTTCACTTGGAGAAATACGAGATCGAGGTCCAGACTCGACAGGTTCCTGCTATCGGTTGAGGCAGGGGAGGCTTTCCCTTTGGCGAGGGCTTGGGCCCTTCCGAGGACGTTATCTGACCATACCCCGATATTATAGTTCTCTGGGGAAGAGCAAGTTGCTCGGTTCTCTTTCCGTTTTGAGAAGAAGTGGTTGTTGGAGGAGGGCTTCCGAGACTTGGTTTGTCAGCATTGGCAGGATTTCTTGGTCACAGGTACGACGGTGTCGCGCTTTGCGGCAAAGCTGGACGCTCTTAGGCGGGTGTTGTTGTCGTTTGGGAGGGATGTCGCCAGAAGGCGCAGGGCCACAAGAGCCGAGGCGGAGGAAGGGATCGGCAGATTAGACGCGATCGATGATGACCGGGGGCTGACCCCGGAGGAGGTGGAGGAGAGGGCGGCCTGGTTAGAGGCCGTGTATCAGGAAGATAGGAAAGATGAGGTTCATTGGAGGCAGAAATCGAGGCAGAAGTGGTTAAGGGAGGGTGACGCCAACACTCGTTTCTTTCATTCCGTTGCTTCTGGTAGGAGGAGAAGGAGCTTCTTACATGAGGTGGAGGTGGGCGGCCAAATGGTTTCGAGGGAGCAGAACATTGGGGCTGCCTTACGGGAGCACTTTGTTAGGTCTTCGAGGAGAATGAGGGAGGGGGATGGCTGGGTTTGGACAGGTCGGGGGCTGGGGTATTTTCTGGTCGGCAAGCGGACTCGCTAGTGACAGAGTTTTCGGAGGAGGTTCGCAGGACGGTTTGGGATTTGAATGTGGATGGCGCTCCAGGCCCGGACGGCTTTTCTATCACCTTCTACAGGGAATTCTGGGATCTGCTAAAGGCAGATATTCTGGAGGTTCTAAATGAATTCAGGGATGGGAACAGAGGTTTTGAGAAGATCAACAGGGCCTTGATTTTTCTGCTACCGAAGAAAGACACCCCTGTGGGGATTGGGGATTACAGGACTATTTCGATTTCTAATGGCATCTACCTCATTGTGGCAGAGGTGTTGGCGACCAGGCTTAGAGGTGTTTTATCAGACGTGGTGTTACCGGCACAGTCGGCGTACGTTCCTGGACAATGTATGGCAGATGGAATCGTGACCGCTTCGGAATGCAGCCGGGAATGGAAGAGGACTAAGATGAAGGGTACGATTTGGAAGATAGACTATGCCAAGGCCTACGATTGTGTAAGTTGGAAATTCTTGTGGACAATTTTATGAAAAAAAGGGTTTTTCTCAACAATGGATTAACTGGGTTAAGAGATGTGTCACCACGTACTCCTGCTCTGTTTTGGTCAACGGTAGACGTGAGGGTGGCTGGTTCCAACCGCAGAGGGGGGTTCTTCAGGGATGCCCCCTTGCTCCCCTTCTTTTCGTGTTGGTGGCGGATTGTCTTGCGGTCTTGTTTCAGAGGACGGTTGAGGAGTGCTGGTGCGAGGGGTTCAGATTGGGGGACATCTCTGTCCCGGTGTTGCAGTATGCAGATGACACGCGGATATTCTTGGGGGGGACAGAGGAGCAGAATCACAATGCGGCTATCTTGGTGGACATATTTGGGTGCCTTTCTGGCTTACAGATCAACAGACAGAAGTCAGTGTTGGTCACACTTGGGATGCAATATGAGGAGAGTAACAGGTTAGCTTCTTGGACGGGTTGCCCTCTGGGGGGTTTACCCATCACTTACTTGGGGTTGCCTTTGGTTGACAGCAGACTGAGGAAGTCCGACTGGGACTGCGTTATTCGGAGATTGGAGGAGCGGTTGGAGGGGTGGAAAGCAGTCACTCTCTCCAAGGGCGGGAAGCTTACCTTGCTCAAGCACGTCCTTTCTGCCATTCCGATATTCTTCTTCTCGACCCGACTCATGCCCGTGGGGGTGAGAAGGAGGGTCGAGGCCTTGATGAGATCGTTCTTTTGGTCTAGTGGGAGGCAGGAGAAGAAGGGGATGCACTTGGTGGCTTGGAAGGATCTTGCCGTATCTGTTGAAGAAGGTGGTCTGGGAGTCAGGGATGTGGACTGTATGAACAGAGCATTGCTTGCCAAATGGGTGGTGCGCATCTGGGGACCTTCGGACTTGCTTGTGTTGGGCGGCTGCGGAAGATTTATGGAGTCACTGGAGAGCTGGTAGCGGCAAGAAGGCGTCATGAGCCTTCGTTGTGGAGCGGAATCCATGTTGTGCTTCCGGACATGAGGCCTTTCCTTCGGCCAAGGTTTGGGAATGATCTTCTTTTCAGATTTTGGCATGATGACTGGACAGGGGAGGGGGCGTTGGCGATCCGCTTTCCTAGGTTGATGGCGTTGGCCATGGACAAAGGGGCGCGGTGGCGGAGGTTGTGGACTCGGGGGCATGGGCTCCGAGGTTCATTGCGGTTCTCTCGGAACAGAGGTTGCAGGAATATTTGCGGCTGCTTGCGGAGATACCCCCGATCGAGGAGATGTCGACGGGCCCGGACCTTTTTGAGTGGACCGAAGGTAGGTTCTCGATAAAGATGGCTTACTGGAAATTGCGTGGTGATGGGGGGGAACGAGACGAAGATCTATGTGCGGATTTGAAGATGATTTGGGCGGCAAAGATCCCTATAAGGGTAAAGGTGTTCCTCTGGTGCTAGAGGAGAGACCGTCTGTGCGACAAGGTGAGGAGGGGTAGATTGCTGGGCATGGCGGACATCAGTTGCGACAGATGCGAGGGTGGAGTGGAAGATGCGAACCACATCTTCTTCGGATGCTCGACTGCGGCAAATGTGTGGGACGCTTTGGGGTTGCAATGGATTCAGTCATCCTGTGCGGATCTCTTTTGGAGATCTATTCGTGCGGTGGGAGTTGGATCCTCTGGTGATGTCTCCAGGACTTTTGTGGTGTTGTGGGCTATTTGGCTTGGTAGGAATGAGGCCACTTTCAAGGGCCAGCGATTTTACTATGAAAATGTTGTAGCTCACTGTAACGCACTGTACAACTTCTGGGTCTCCAATTGATGTAATTTCTTGCAAATCAATGAAGTTTTTGGTGTGGTGACTCCCATCTTGGGAGGGCTCCCCCTAGTTCTCGCTCAAAAAAAAAGGGGGGGAGCGCACCTGCTCCCCCCTAGACCCCCCCCACAGGCTTGCTGACCGGGCAACGAGACCCCCGTTTTGTTGGGTTATGATATGGTAGGAGGGGATGCATATGACAGTTTTCCAACTACGTCCAACAAGACAATTGATTGGGATTCAAGGCATATTAATATTTTTTTATTCGCACTAAAGATTATGGTTCATATTGTACTTTAGTATTAAGTATAGACTTTAATTTAATACTCATATAGAGTCCTTGAAGTTGGAATTGGAACTTGATATTCTGTATATTAGTGGCTTAGTATTAGTTTTTTTGAACTTCAATGCCTTCATCGCTTATGTATTGTATCTTTTACTAGTTTTAAATTATTCTTGAATGTGTTTTTGGCAAAATGTAATAGTATTATATATTTTTTAAATGTATTTTGCTTTAATTTTATTTTTTCCTAAAAAATTGAAGCTTACGCCTCGTCTCAATTTCAGAGAAAACGCCTCGGACCGCCTCACGCTTTTTTAAACCTTGGCTCCACATGTTCAAACACTAACAATTTTCTTGTGATATTTAAATGAAATATAGATCAAAAAGTTGATAACAACAAGGCTAATGATGCATTGAGGTTCATAAAAACTTATGCATGATATTACCTGATTTCAAAGTGACTAATTTTTCGTTTTTCATGTATGTTATGTGGCACATATCGGTAATCATGTTGCTCAAGATGGATTAAGTAATAAATAAAGAATAGCTTAGCAATGTTGCATAGTCGGTCCGACTACTCTTTGTCGGGTGATCAAAAAGAATAACTTGGGTCGATTAGTCTACTAACTAATAAAAAATAATATTGATTATTATTTTTATTTTATTTTTTTGATTTTTTTATTTTCTTAAGTGTAAAGTGAAAGTTAGATGTGAAAAGTTTGATTGTAATTTAACTAGTACTTTTTTCTTGTTAATTATTGACCATAGATCTGCAAATATATAAGATAATATGTATTAAACATACTTTATCTATTTAAAATAAATAAAAAGGATCCAAACAAATATTCCGATTAATCACTTGAATACCACACAACAACAAAGCATTTTCCCACAATTAAGTAGGGTCGGCTACATGATTTTTTTGCCTCCATTTAGATCTATTTTGTGTCATTCTTGGGCATAAATCCAGATAACTAAGATCCCTTCGGATAGTTTCCTTCCAACATTTCTTGGGCCTTCCTTGCCCTCTCTTAGATGGCTCAACATCCCAAATCTCGCATCTTCCAACCGGTGCATTAGCCGATCATCTTTGCAAATGGTCAAATCATCTTAAACGGTTCTCTCATCTTATCCTCTATTGGAACTACACCAACTTTCTTCTGAACGCGTCATTCTGAATAAAATCTTTTCGTGTATAACCACAATTCCACATTAGCATTTTCATTTCTAGTATTGTCATTCTCTATACATGTCTATGGTTCACAGACCAACATTCTAATCCGTAGAGCATAGCTGGTCTCACAGCTGCTTCGTAATACTTTCCTTTGGCTTTCAAAGGGATTTTCTTATTACAAAGAACAATAGAGGCTCCTCTCCACTTTAGCCAACCTGCATTTATTCTATGAGTAACATCTCCATCAATTTCCCCATCCTGTTGCAAAATATATCACAAGTGTCTAAAAGAATCTTTCTTATGAATGTTCTCGTCTACAATCTTCACATCGAGTCATTCACTCTTGGTTCCATCAAATGTGCACTCCATATATTCAGTATTAGCCCAACTTCTACGAAATCATGTAGGGATCGTTTGGTTGTTGGTATACATCGGCATACCCCTCGTTCCAACCCTCTCAACCTGGGTTGAGATTACTTGTATTGACCCTATAATTTCTTTGGTATAATATTTTTAACTATGTTCAAATAAAATTATTACCATAAAAAACATATTATAATCATTAAAAAGTTAATATAACACATAATCAATGTCACATCACAATTATCATTACAACCCTCCCAACCCTCCAAACAACTGCTATTCACATGAGATATCCCAACCCAACCTAGTTACCAAACAGGCCCTTAGTCTCTAAGGCATGTCTCCAAACCTCCAACTTTTCATTTACTTCATCTCTTATCTCATCAATTAACACAATATCAAGATTGAGGGGCATGGACTCCGCGACTCTTACTCGTTCCATCTCATTGGAGGAGACTAAAGCGGTTGTGTGGGCTTTAAATCAAGATTCTTCCCCGGGGCCTGATGGGTTTTCCGTCGCTTTTTATCGCGACTTTTGGGAGACTGTTGCGGGGGACGTCATGCAAGTCATCTCAGAATTTTGCTCGGGTAACTTCGGCTTTGATCGCATCAATCGGGCGAATATTGTTCTAATTCCTAAAAGAGAACCTGCGATACGTATTAAGGATTTTCGGCCTATTTCGGTCTCCAATGGAATCTACCTTATCGTGGCAAAAATTTTGGCCACGCGTCTGTCTCGGGTTCTGGATGGCCTTATCTCTCCGGTTCAAGCGGCGTTCATTAAAGGGAGGCAAATCGCTGACTGCATTGTCGTGGCATCCGAAATGGTGGCAGATTGGAAAAAAGAAAAAAAGAAGGGGGTGCTTTGGAAAATTGATTTTGCAAAGGCTTATGATTGCCTCGAGTGGAGCTTCCTGTGGTCTGTATTGCGAAGACGGGATTTCCCAAACTTATGGATCTCTTGGATGCGTAGATGCGTCTCCACGGCTTCGCTCTCTGTGTTGATCAATGGACGGCCGGTTGGTGGCTCTTTCCAGCCTCGCAGGGGGGTGCGTCAGGGCTGCCCTCTTGCGCCCCTCCTCTTCGTTTTGGCCTCCGATGTGCTGGCGCGAATGGTGTACTGCGTAATTGACGCGGGGCTTACTAATGGGTTCCACAAGGGGGATGTTTGCGTACCCTTGATCCAGTTCGCTGACGATACGATTTGCTTCATTGAGGGTGGTCCAGAGGAGGTCTCCAGCATGGCTAATACTCTCGCTCTTTTCTGTGAATTATCGGGCTTGTCGATTAATGTCTCCAAATCCAACGTGGTGCCTTTTGGCTTGTCGCCTACGGAGGCGGAGGAATGCGGCCGGCTGCTCGGCTCTTCGCCTGGGGAGCTTCCAATTGCTTATCTTGGTATTCCCTTATCGGTGGGGCGGGCCAGAACTAAGGATTGGCATGTTATCACTAAACGGGTGGAGTCGCGGCTTGCCGGTTGGCGGGCGGCCTTGCTTTCCCGGGGAGGGTGTCTTATCCTTCTCAAATCGGTGCTCTCATCTATACCCGTATATTTCCTCTCTGTTCGAAGAATGCCTGCGGGGGTCCGCTTGCGCCTGGAGCGGTGTATGCGACGTTTCTTGTGGGGGCGGAAGGACGGGATTGGTAGGGGCAGGCATCTGGCCGCTTGGGATGTGGTGTCCATGCCTAAACGTTTCGGTGGGCTTGGTGTCCGGAGATTGGATCTGGTTAATGGCGCCATATTACTCAAATGGGTGAGTAGACTCTGGGGAAAGGGTGATAACTTTTTCATCAATGTTATAAGGGTGCTCTTGGGCAGCGACTGGTTCGGGCTGCAGTGGGGGGCCTTGCAATTACATTACTCCCCATTCTGGCGCAGCATCTCGGCCGCACTGCAGAGGAATGTGGCGCTCTTCATCCCTGTGCTGGGGACGGGGGAATCCTTCAAATTTTGGCTGGATGACTGGTCGGGAGGAGGCCCTCTTCAGGTGTGTTTCCCGCGTTTGTCCGCCCTTGCGTCGAATAGGCTTGCGTCTGTCGTGGAGTGTTGGGAGGATGGCTGTTGGTGCCCTCGATTCTCGGCAAACTTCTCTGAGCAGCGGGTGGATGATTACGTGTTGATGATGGCGGCTCTCAGTACTGTTGCTACGCCTAATTTGCAGGGGG
The DNA here is from genome assembly GCA_037367405.1 of Ottelia alismoides. Classification (NCBI taxonomy): domain Eukaryota; kingdom Viridiplantae; phylum Streptophyta; class Magnoliopsida; order Alismatales; family Hydrocharitaceae; genus Ottelia; species Ottelia alismoides. The sequence continues at coordinate 454,359 of JAZKJV010007300.1, forward strand.
ATCATTGGCGCTGGAAGGACGGTTCCTTCTCCACTCGGAAGGCCTACCGGGTTCTGCTCCCTTCTCCTCCCCCTACGTCTTCTCTTCATGTGCGTGACTGTGGTCTCATCTGGGGATTGCGCTTGCCGGAGCGCATTGGCATCTTCCTTTGGCTTCTTCGCCAAAGGAGACTGTTGACTCGCGATCGTTGCGCCAAGTTTTTTCCACAGACCAGTGCATCATGCCCTCTTTGTGGCGATGAGGACAAAACCGCTGATCATCTATTCTTTGGCTGCTCCTTGGTTGCGGGTGTTTGGGACGATTTGGCCTGGGTTCGAGCGGACAATCTCGAAGGCTTTTGCGAGAATCTTTGGACGAACAGGAACAGGGACAGGCGTCATCTTTTGGCTCCTATCGCGCGGCTGTGGTGCATTTGGCTTGCCAGGAACGACGTTATTTTCTCGGGGCAGCGTTTCTATCGTGAAAACGTCATTATTTCGAGTACTCGATTCATTTCCGATTGGTGTACTCCATAGGTTAATGGCCAATCTGTGGCGGCCTTTCTTTTTGTATTCGCTTTCGCCTTTTGCTCCATTCTACCCCACCTCCCCTATGTAAGTATCTCTCCTTTCTCTCTTTTTTAGTTATATATATTTCTGGGGCGAGCACCAACGAGTGCATCCCCCTTCTTTTGAGCCTCAAAAAAAATTAACACAATATCACCGGCGAACAATATACACAAAGGTATTTCATCTTGAATGTGACTAGCCAACCAGTCCATAATCAAAGGTAAAAGGAATGGACTCAAACCTGAACCTTGATGCAGACCAAAGCATATGTTAAAATAGTCAGTCTTCCCAAACTGGATCCTTACACAAGATGAAAACCAATCATACAAATTCTTTATAAGGTTAATGTACAGGACATGTACTTGTCTCTTCTTTGAAATTCTCTATAATATCTCTCGTGGGACTGAAACATAAGCCTTCTCTAAATTAATAAAAGTCATATGGAGTTTTTTTTCTTTTAGCTATATAAATCTCCATGTTCTCCTTAATAAGCAGCGAGCTTCAATATTTGAGTGACCTGGCATGAATCCAAATTGGTTTTCAGTTACTTTAGAAACTTGTCTAAATCTTCTTTCAACACATGTTCTCAAATTTTCATAATATGACTCATCAGTTTGATACCTATGCAATTTGAACAATCTTGAATGCCACATTTATTCTTATAAAAAGGCATCGCGATGCTTCCCCTCTATTCTAATCACCTGAATACCATTTATTCTTTATTTAATGGTCATTTCGACTGAATACGGAATACCAAGTTTTGCAATATTATAAATTAGCATCAAGTATGAAACAATCAAGACTCAAATAGAAGCATTTTTTTGAGACTGCACAACAATTTGATTTAAGCCTTGAAGTACTTGTCATTGGATTGTTGCGTGGATGGAACTCTCCTTGCCTTATGCTCTCAACTGCCTGGGATGTGTTTAAACAATTAAAATTTAGACACATTTAATATATTTATTGACTAATTGATGATGAGTGGGGTTACATCAAAATTACAAGGAGTGTTTTCTATATGTTTATAATTCTACAAAGTTATTTTTGAGGAAAGGCTACAAAGTTGTTATCTTGTTCAAATATTGTCATGTCAAATCTTTTTGTTTCTAATATTTTGTTTACATCATTCAAATAATGGAAGCAAAATATTAGAAGCTCGTACTATTCTTTAAAATATTGCTAAGGATAATCTCGATGTCTTGGTATCTACTTTGCCATCTGAATATAACTCGAGGTCTCTGACTATCACTTTAACACTAATGTTCTAGCGGTTGATGCATACCTTAGCAGATTGTTTCCCAGTATGGTCGAGATCTTGATGTGTAATCAAGATTGGTTAAAAGAGGATAAAAAATTATTTATAACCCTATTATTTTATTATAATTATATATCAAAATACAACTTGTGATGTTTTAAAATATGTGTAATTGGTGAGACCTATGATACTTCAGCAAACCCCACAATTATAAATGAAGTGGTTAAGTCTACATCCGACTTGAAACATTTACTTTACGTAAGATTTTGTTATATATGTTTATTAATAATGATCTATTCATTAATTTAAAAAAATGGCAAAGCCTTCTCCTACTATAAGTAGGGTCGGCTACATTGATTATTGCTCAAATCCATGTTAAAAGAATCGACTATTTTTTACGTTGACCGTCAACTACCTAACGCAACCCCCACAAGGGGGGATCTGAACTCTGATCTTTTAGGTGGTAGGCACACTGCACTACCACTAAACCATTTAAGTGGGTGATCTATTAAATAATTTATCTAAAAAAATGGTTTTTCAATAGCAAATAATGACATGGATAACGTGGATGGATATTATATTGATAAAATGAATGATTAATTTTGATATGAGTGATATATTGCATGTTTATTTTATTAATGGCAATTCAATGTATCATTTTTTCAAAACATTTTATTCATTTATTTGTATATAAAAAGATGATAGCCTAGCTATAACTAATATAAATTTAGGTAAGGACTAAATTTGTTGTAGTGGTTGTAGATCAAGTTACATATAATATTTTTTATATTTTATCAATTTTTTTAACTTTGTTGGGTGTCATTACTTGAACCCTAACCCTAGGGGCAATCTGGCTGACTCATTATAGATTCATCTCCTGCTGTAACACTAACCTTAGATATCCACCTATATAAGGGCCTTAGGGTTCTCTATCTCAATACGAAAATTACATTATGGTATTCAACTTGATATCAAAGCGATTCTACACTTCCCCCTCCCCCTCTTCACTCATTTTATCCACTTGTCACCTCTCTCTCACCGTTAATCGCCCCTCCTTTGACGTCGTCGGTCCTCACCACCCACCATCGACCTTCTACCCCACCCCCCATGTCTCTTTCTCCCCTCTATCCTTCACTACTCACATTGTCCTATCTGTCGTCCTCTCTTCCCATGTCACCGCCCCCTCTAGCCCCCTCCTCCTAACCACCCCTACGTCGCAGCCACATCCTCCCATGTTGCAACCCTCCAACCCACTCCTCCCACACTGCAACCTCCCTCAAGCCCCCTCCTCCCATGTCCCCACCTCCTCCAACTCCCTCCCATCACCAAGCACTATCCCACCACCACCAATCTTCCTCTCTAGATCTTCAGGTCCCCACAGGCTCCAAATGTACAGCTCCCATGAACTAATACAAGTGTTGTCCTTACTCAAACTGCAAGTTCCAACTGACTATTCTTTGGCAAATTATGATCAAATCCATCACTGTATAGTCTAAGTGCTTATCATCTATCATATTTCTCTGCAAGTAGGTTTGGCGCCATAATCAGAGATATCAGAATTAAAAGTGACGTCTAAGGGATACACAGGAGGGAATGCATGCCTACATTCGTTCGACTCGATCTCCAAATTGGATGAGACATTCTATCCTAAATGGGCGCGGATGTTTCTCGATGATTGGGCAAGGACACAATAAGGAGCATAATTTTCTTAAGCAGAGCCTCAAGACATGCAAGAATGCTACATGGGCGAAAGACGATGGGATGGTGAGCTCTTGTATCGTGGTCAGCACAAAAGATAGAATTGCATATAAATCGGTTTATTATACGACTGCTCATGACATGTGGACCTTTGTGGAGGCCACATATAGACAAGAGAAGAGCAAGATGTTTCAACATATTTTGATATGGTGAATCTCAAGCAAGTAGGAACACCCCCTCCCCCCCACACACACACAATTGAGTATTTCTCTTTTGAAATATTTGTTTGAAAGGTAAAATACTTGCACTCCGGATGTACCTTCCCTACATAGAAGGAATACCTCCAACAAATGTTAATTATTATTTCTTGCAGGACTTGATCCGGGCTATGATGATGTCCGAGACCATATGAATATAGCCACCACTCTACACTATTAAAGAGGCATACAACACTCTGAGTCATCTAATAGTCTCTCACACCAACACTACTGCTGAAATCCAGGGCCAGATTACTACACTTGATGCCCCATCCAGGTTAGGAGCATAGAAGGAAATATCGTGATATATCGATGATATATCGTTGATATATCGATATCGATATGAGACTGATATCAGTATCGATATGGCAATATATCCTCCTTTCAGGACATTCCTTCACAAAAGATCGTCGATATGGGCGATATTTGTGTGATATATCATCGATATATCGTTGAAAATATCGTATCGATAGGATATCGAAACGATATCGATATCGATATTGCCTTCCATGGTTAGGAGGTCATGGCCCGTACAGAGGTCGCGCTGTGGTTGCTCCATACCTAGATGAGGATGCAGCACCATCCAATATAACTTTCTACCACAAACAGAGCACTCTGAGGCTGGTCGCTACTGCAAGCATGGCTATCCAACTCCTATTGCTCGAATTGTCATTACTGAAGGTGATGGAGAATATGTGGTAGTCCCAAAAAGGGGACTTTGAATATTGATGCAACTTCTGGACAAACTCCATCCTAGAGACATCATGCACTCACACCAGAGCAACCTTCCATTGTTGTCGCCCATGAAGTATCTATGTTGGCTTAATCAAAAATTTTACGAAAACAAAGTGATTGATTGATATAAATGCCTCCACCCACCTATGTAGAGAACAAACTTTTCTACAACATATGCACTAAGCTCCTTCTAGACGAACAATCCAAGTTGCAGATGGCATATTTTCCCCCATTAAGGGAAAAAAAGGATGTCCATCTCACACAACATCAAACTCAAGAATGTCCTTTTTGATCCTCAGTTTCTAATCAATCATTTGCCTCTCAGTCAAATTTGCAAGGAACCCAATGGTCAAGCTATACTTGATGTTGTTTCTCGTGTTTTTGAAGAAATACTGATTGGGAGGACGATTAGGGATGTCTGAAAAACTCAGGCTCAACTCGATAAGAACTCGTGAGCCAAGCTCGAAAAGGTATTGAGTCCGAGTTTGAGACAAACAAATGACTCGTTAGGATTATTGAGTTGAGTTGTGATCAACTTGCTAACTCGATTTTATTATTTTAAACATGGATTTAAGCAAACATACAAGATTTCGTTGGGGCGTTCCCTACTTGCGACGCGTTGCATCGCCCGAATGCAATGAAAAATTGGCAAAGGCCGCTACATCGCAGCTTGGATGTAGTTCAAAATTTGCAAGGGTTCTCGCATGAGGAACGCATGCGGGTAAATAAGCTAGTTCCGCTGCATCACCGCCCGGATGCAGTCCAAAATTTACAAGGGTTATCGCATAATGGACGCATGCGAGTAAAGAAGTTAGTCCAAAAGAGATTGCAAAGGAAGTTACGGATTGGTAGTTGGAATATCGGTACTTTAACTCGAAAATTGATGGAGATAGTGGATACAATGGAAAGAAGGAAGATTCATATATTATGTCTTCAAGAGACTAAATGGGTTGGAGAGAAAGCAAGGGAGATCGAAAAGACAGGCTTTAAACTTTGGTATTCATGTAAAGATAAGGGCAGAAACGGTGTTGGAGTGGTTGTTCATAAAGATTTGAAGGATTGTGTGGTTGAGGTGCAAAGATTTGGGGATCGGATTATTTTGCTAAAGTTGGTGCTTGAAGAAGAAATTCTGAATATCATATCAGTTTATGCACCGCAAATTGGTTTAGATGAAAGGACTAAACAAGCTTTTTGGGAGGATCTGGATAAGATTTTACAAGGAATCCCACAGAGAGAGATGGTTTGCATAGGTGGAGATCTTAATGGACATGTGGGAAAAGATGTTTCAGGGTATGCAAGTGTGCATGGAGGACATGGTTTTGGGGATAGAAACGAAGAGGGAAAAGTCATTCTGGATTTTGTAACTGCTTATGATCTTTTCATAGCAAACACTCTTTTCAAGAAGAGGGAGGAGCATTTAATTACTTATAAGAGTGGCTCAACTAGAACACAAATCGATTACTTTGTGTTGAGGAGAAGAGATCGGTTGTGTTGCAAAGATTGCAAAGTAATCCCTGGAGAGAGTTTGACAACCCAACATCACTTGTTAGTCTTGGATTTACAAATAAAAGGGCTGATAAAGAAAAGGAAGGTTCCTAAGATCACTAGAACTAGGTGGTGGAATCTTCCGCTGAAGCAATCAAGCTTCAGGGAGAAGGTTTTAGAAGACTTATCTTGGGATTGTAGCGGTAGTGCAAACGAGATGTAGGAGGCAGTAGCATCTTGTATCCGAAAGGTAGCCAAAGAGATGCTAGGCGAGTCAAAAGGAGGAGCTCCGGGTCAAAAGGAGGCTTGGTGGTGGAGTGAAGGGGTGCAAGAGAAGCTAAAAATTAAAAGAGCTTGCTTTAAAGCTATGTATAAGGATAGAACAGAGGAAACTGTCACAGACTATAAAATAGCGAAGAAGGAAGCAAAGAAGGCTGTAAGCAAAGCTAAGTCAAAAGCTTATGAGGTTTTGTATAAAAATCTCAACTCTAAGGAGGGCCAGAAGGATATATTCAGGTTGGCCAAAGCAAGAGAAAGAAAGACCAAAGACCTTTCTCAAGTGAGATGCATTAAGGACGAGGAAGGTCACGTGCTTGTTACTCAGAAGGATGTAGAGACTAGATGGGAGCAATACTTCCATAAACTTTTCATTGGAGAAGGAAATAGAGAGATCACTTTAGGTGATCTATCTAGTAGTGAAAATTACTTGAATCGTGCATGCTATAGACGAATACAAAGAAAAGAAGTAGAGGAGGCTTTGAAGGTTATGAGACCTGGGAAAGGTGATGGACCGGATGACATCCCTGTAGAAGTATGGAAAGTTTTAGGTGAGCGTGGTTTGACTTGGCTTACGAATCTATTCAATGTTATTTAGCGAAGCAAGAAAATGCCTGAAGATTGGAGGAGTATCGTGGTGCCTCTTTATAAGAACAAAGGAGACATTCAAAATTATTCAAATTACAGAGGTATTAAGCTGATAAGTCACACTATGAAAATTTGGGAACGTGTGATCGAAAGAAGGTTGAGGCAAGTTTCCCAAGTAAAAGAAAACCAATTCGGATTCATGCCAGGTCGCTCAACTATTGAAGCCATCCATTTGCTGAGGAGAACAATGGAGATTTATAGAGCTAAAAGGAAGAATCTCCATATGATCTTTATTGATTTGGAGAAGGCTTATGATTCCGTCCCACGAGAGATACTGTGGAGAGTTTTGGAGAAGAGACAAGTACCTGTCCTATACATTAATCTTATAAAGGATATGTATGATAGGGCTTTATCTTGTGTAAGGACCCCGACGGGGAAGACTGACTATTTTGATATCAACATTGGTTTACACCAAGGTTCAGCTTTGAGTCCATTTCTTTTTACTTTGATTATGGACGAGTTGACAAGTCACATTCAGGATGAGTTACCTTGGTGTATGTTATTTGCTAATGATATTGTGTTGATTGACGAGACTATAGATGGAGTAAATGAGAAGCTTGAGGTTTGGAGACATGCATTGGAGACTAAAGGTTTTCGTATAAGTAGGGATAAGACGGAATATATGGAATGCACCTTTGATAGAAGCAATGGTGAAGGAATCGAGGTGAACATTGGTGACGATAACATTCAGAAGAGAGATTCTTTTAGATATCTGGGATCTATTTTGCAACATGATGGGGAAATTGATGGAGATGTTACTAATAGAATAAATGCAGGCTGACTAAAGTGGAGAGGAACCCCCGTTGTTCTCTGTGATAAGAAAATTCCTTTAAAAATTAAAGGAAAGTTTTACAAAGCAGCTGTGAGACCTGCTATGCTTTATGGTTCTGAATGTTGGCCTGTGAACCATAGACATGTGCAGAGAATGGCTGTAGCAGAAATGAAAATGCTAAGATGGATGTGTGGACATACACGTAAAGATCGGATTCGGAATGATGCAATCAGAAAGAAAGTTGGTGTAGCTCCAATCGAGGATAAGATGCGAGAAAACTGCTTAAGATGGTTTGCTCATTTGCAAAGAAGGTCAACTGATGCACCGGTTAGGAGATGCGAGTGTTGGGATGTTGAGCCGGCTAAGAGAGGGCGAGGACGGCCCAAGAAGTGTTGGAAAGAGACTATACGAAGGGATCTTAGTTTTTTGGATATAAGTACAAGATTGACCCAAGATAGATCTGAATGGAGGCGAAGAATCCATGTAGCTGACCCTACTTAATTGTGGGAAAAGGCTTTGTTGTTGTTGTTGTTGTTGTGTTTCAATTCCATATAGGCATGCATGATGTAAGAATAGGAGAAAATGATGTGGAGCCAAGGAGTTATGTGATGCGTACTCGTTCTCCCTTCTAACTCCTAATTTCTCTCCATTTTCCATACAAATGTAATTAACGAATCGAATCCCTCTCCCTACAAGTTACTACTCCCTCTCTCTTGTCTCCATTATTTCTGCAATGCGCCTCCTCAACTTCTAGCCTTCTCCCTCACACACGACTCTCAATGAGTAAGGCTACCATGTTGTGGTTTGAGCGCGTGATGCCACCATCACTTGATACTTGAGACTATGATGCCACCCGCACTACCAACGCCAACGTTGTGAGTACATGACTCCAATGTTGCCAACCATGGCCTCAAATTTCAGCGAAATTCGGTCGAATTTCTGTCGAATATCGATATCCTGTTGAAATCGAAATGTGACCGAAATGACCGAAATAAGGGAGCCCTAGTACAAAAAATGACCAACATTTCGGTCGAATTTGTACCGAAATTCCACCGAAATTTGTTTCAGTTGGTCACCGAAATGGTGACCGAAATCGATATTTAGGGCCTTGATGCCAACACCATCTCATTTTATTTGCTTCATTATCCATCTTCATGATGCTACCAACATTCAATCGCCATGATATCACCAATGTCGTCAATGCCACCACAATACCACAATCATTCCTTGTGTCTCCATCCCATTCCTTCCCATGATGTCATAAATTTACAAGTCTGTAACATATGGATTTTAAGAACAAACTACCGACTACATTACTGCCTAGATTGAATGACTTGTTCAAGCATCCGTGGATCATTTACTTGTTCAAAGAGATTAATAAGTCATGTCATTCAAAAATTCACGATAATGGTGGAAAAGAAACATGTTGGATATCGGGTATCTCGCTTCACTTTTTGTTATTGTACTTGTATTATATGTCAAATTTTTAAAGTTTAAAACTGAATGCAGAGGAATAAATACATCTATATATATATATTGCTAAAAAAACTCAAATATTTTTATTAATGAGATCCCTAATGAGCTCAATTGCTTATTTAAAGCAATTTCGCAGACAATAAATGTGAAAACCCCTAAAACCGAACAAGGACTAAAATGCAAAATCCAGCTAGATCTGGGTTTAATTGTGAATCTGCTTTTATTTCAATGTTAAAAAAATTAATTTGCATAGTCCATTACGTAGAGCTCGTCGATAGCTTTCCAACGAGTCCAAGAACGTAAAAATCCGACTTCGGAAGCCCGAGTTATGTCTATTTTAGTGAGGAGGGATCCGGGTCTTATTCGGAGCCGAACCGGATCCGAATCCGGATTTTACCCTAAACCCCACCACCCTCTCGCCCAAAACGCCCAAAACCCTCATCTCCTTCGACCAGCCCTCTTCCTCCTCCCTCTCCCTTGCCAAAGCTCGCCGGAGTGCCTCGGAATCGACGGTCCAAGACCATCTCCTTATAGAGAAGGTCCAAGTCAACCTCTTGTGCGGTTCTCATCGTCGACGGTGCGTCGTGTGAGCCATTCTCAGTGGGAGGAGGAACCGAAGCAGCGAGATTTTCGAGGTACGATCCTCCCTCCTCTTGCTGCAGGTTCCACGCTATTTCCACATATATGTTGTGTCCCGATTTGTTCTTTTAACTGTGATTTGGTCCTCTTCATATGTACGATCCTCCCTCCTCTTGCTGCGGGCTCCACGCTATTTCCACATATATGTTGTGTCCCGATTTGTTCTTTTAACTGTGATTTGGTCCTCTTCATATGTACGATCCTCTCCTTCCTCTTGCTGCGAGTCCACATGATCGTTACACTCCTAACCTCCAGTAGTAAGGGTGTCTAGTTCTCTCTCGACCTATTTGATGTGCATGCGTACATATCTCACATATTAAGTTATAGAACAAATTTTTGGTCATTGATATCTAGCAGAACACGTACCTTTTGAAAGCCCTATGTTGCTATAGACATTGTGCAGCCAATGTCATACATATCAAACGTTATCTATGGGAGAAAGTAGAGACCTTCATGGTCTCCTGCAATCTTAAAATGATGCTTCCCTTGATGGATTGGTGACGAAATGGACTACCAGGACCTGCTAAATAATCAACAGGTTAGTGTTGTCCTGGCAGGTTGTTATCTAATCCAAGCTCAATCGATCATTACAAATCACCGATGGGCATTATTCCGTATGAACATTTAATTGAATCTGGGAGTTACTATAAGCTCAACATTAAAGGAATTTCACATTTATAGCTGGAAATTTCTTCTTGCAAGTTCTGAATACTGGGAGAAGAAATCCACGGGCTCCAGTAGCTAAGTGATTTTATGCTGTTAAGAGAACATGATACTTCCACCTTCTCAGTGCTGTTATTAGGACATTTTCCCCTCGATATATATATATATATATATATATATATATATATATATATATATCCAATCTATGCAATAGGTGGATCTGAAAGCAAGAGCCTAAAAGGGCAGTTCAACTGGAAGGTGACTTTTACATGGACTTATTCGATGCATGTTGTGCAGAACTGGAGATGCACAACACTGCCACTGAGTTTAAACATGATTAAGCATACCTAGGTGCTGACAATTGAAGGCCCTGAAATGCTTACAGGGGTATATGTGAGTTGGCTACGGGTTACTAAATATACTCGAGATGCATGAACAGGTATAACCACAAGGTCTAATAGCTAAAACCTTAGCATGGGTTTACGGTGAGCCACTCATCCATAGATCTTCTCCCATGTACTCCTGAAACTTAAATCCGAGAGCAGGAACTTTCTGTAGATAAGGGTTCACATTTTGCAATGGGATGCGGATCACATTACAGTCTAACAAGTATATCTATAACAGTAGTAGGAAATTGTCCTGCCACCATACCCTTCAAAACTAAAATTTGAACAATACCATAACATCAAGGCTGGTTTCATGATTATGTGCAGTGGCGGCCTGTAACTTTGGAAATGCAAAATTGTTCATGATTTAGACGTTCGGAATATTGGCCATATTTTATTTTAATTGCATCATACTCCTGTCATCCCTCTTATCGTCTTCTCAGGTGTTTGATAGATTCTATGCGCAAGTGATATGCCATTTGCTTCTCACAAGTTACTGCCCACATTTTAAATGGTTTACAATTCAAAGCACTGGCTAATGGCAGGATATTTTGTGGATGTACAACAGAGAAAAGCTAATGTTACTGCTTTCAAGTAAATTTTGCCCATGTTATTCTTGGGATTAATGAGGCTAATCAAGATCAACCTTCCATCTATGCTATTTTGTTTAGTATACACCCCCATATAGTAAGTCTGTTCTATATACCGTGCTTATAAAGCATGATGCTTAAAAACCCCTTTTTGAGATTTTGTCTTGAACAAAGGATCCGCACAAGTTTAAGTTTGTATTATAGATCATTGATGTCCATTCAAAGTTATCACAGAAAACTAAAGTGGTACTTTTCCCTTCCGTCTATGGATGGGCCTCTCTCATGGTTTTCATCTCACATTTGAGTGATCATATTGTGGTAAATATCTACTTTAATTATGAAACGATATGTCAAGGTGTTCGGGTAGTGGAGTAGGTGTCGCAAGGGATTGGGCATGCACCCTTGGGGCCCCGGGTAGAAGCCTAGATGACCGCGATCCCAACTGCTATTGTAGCTGCGATGGTTGGGGGACATGTTGCTTGGCACACCGAGGTGCTGATCTGACGGTGTTGGCCTCGCACTTGCGTGCTTTAGCCCGGTGCTCGAGCGCGGGCCAAGTAGTCATGATTGGTCGGCTAGTGTTTCGCTTGTCACTTAGAGTTAACACTCGTGTACGGACCAATGTAGGCCACATTGGTCGGTATTCCGAGTGGGAACGCTAAGAGGGGAGTTTCGGGAAATGTGGTTAATGAAGTTGGAAATGAGACGTCAATCTCCTGTGCATAAGGAGGATTGGGCTAGTCGCGAAGGTTCGCGGGTTTGAATATATTTTGTGAATCAGAAGTACAATAGTGAAGTGGAGCTAAGTGGACGTGTTGGGAACTTAGTTAGGATGCATTGTACCCCACCGCATGCCTACGGAGGCACCCCAACCCTAAGGTATTCTTTTTGCCTTAGAGTCATAGTGTGAGGTCTCATCCAGCCCAAGACCACAGACTATCCACGAAGCTTGGTTACTTATATCCATATCTAATAACCATAATAAAAATGTGATTCTTTGTGAGATCTGGTTACCTAGTTTCTTTCTCTTTTGCACACATTAAATTATATCATGCTTGTTGTTGTATAGTTTTATCTAATTCGTATTGGGCAACTTTGCTCATAACGTACCTACGTGTGAATCCGCAGGTCCTCAGCAATGAGCAGTTTGGAGACATCACTTTTAGTGCAGCTTCACTACACTTCTTGTAGCACAGTTGGTAGTAGTTTTTACTATCTTCTTTACTTGTAGTTTCTTTCTAAGAGACATGGCATGTAATGTATAATTGTGGACATCTATATTTATGCTTATATATATATATATATATATATATTGTGGACATGGAAATGGATAAGAGAATGTAATGGAATTGGTGAATGGAGATACACGTGCTTGTGAACAGGTTGAATGCAATGAGAAGGAAAAAAAAATTATTTCCTTTGCATGTTGCTATTTTCTCCTGTTTTTGGTTATGTCAAATATTCGAATGTGGAATGTATATGCGTGGATTGGTTTGTCGAGTACCCAGATCCTAAGGGCGTCACAGAATGGTATCAGAGCAGTGGTACTCCATTCCATTTCACGCATATCATTCCTTATTGGTATTCGAATACTGGATAGTATGGAAGTCTTCTGACCCAACATGAGTCCACAGGAGAATAACATGTTTACATCCATGTCCATATGTCTCTCTTAAGTCAAGAAACACATCTGATGATGGGATCGAGTGTATCTCCGCCTTGAAGGCTCACTAATTTCTCAGTTTAGGATTGTGTGGCCTACCTCACCTATGTAGTAGACTCAGCGGCATATGACCATATGATAGAGGATGTTCGAGTTGTGCAAGAGCTTCCTGATATGTTTCTAAATGAATTACCTGGATTACCACTAGTACGAGAGATAGAGTTCGAGATCATGCTACTTAGTCGATATCTATCCCTTCATATAGGTTGGCACCAGCTGAGCTCAAGGAGCTCAAGGTACAGTTGCAGGAGCTATTGAAGAAGGGATTCACCCACTCTAGTATGTCACCATGGGGAGCACTAGTCCTCTTCATGAAGAAGAAGGATGGATCCCTAAGACTATGCATAAACTACATGCAGCTGAACAAAAGAACGGTAAAAAAACCCGCTACCCACTTTCATGGATAGATGATCTATTTAACCGGTTGTGGGGAGCAACAATGTCCTCTAAGATTGACCTACGGTCAGGATACCATCAGTTGGGGATCAAAGAGGAGGATGCAATGAATTCTACATTCCGCACTAGATATGGTTACTATGAGTTCTTGGCGATGCCATTGGACTTACGAATGTACCTGTCGTATTCATGGATTTGATGAACCGGGTCTTTCGTCCGTACTTGAACAGATTTGTGATCGTGTTCATTGACGACGTTCTAGCCTACTCTCATGATTAATATGAGCATGAGTTTCATCTTCATATCGTACTAGAGACACTCCGAGACTCATCTTCATATCGTACTAGAGACGGTCTGAAAGCATCAATTGTATGCTAAATACAACAAGTATGAGTTTTGGCTTTCTGAGGTGGTTTTTCTTGGCCACGTGGTCTCAGGGGAAGGGGTGTCAATTGACCCCGCCAAGATAGAGGCAGTGGTGTCTTGGGAGCGGCCCAAGAAGGTTACAGAGATTCGCAGTTTCCTTGACCTCGCTGGATACTATAGGAGGTTGTCAGAGGGTTCTCTCAGTTGGCTCTACCCCTCACCTGGTTGACGCAGAAGGATGTCCCATTTGTTTAACGACAAATGCGAGTTGAGTTTCCGAACGCTCAAGGAGAGATTGACTTCTGTACACATCCTCACCCTTTCTTCTGGTACCTTGGACTTCACCGTGTGCACATATGCTTCCAAGGAGGGCTTGGATGCAGTGTTAATGCAACATGGATAGGTTGTGGCATACGCGTCACGAAAGTTGAAGACTCATGAATGCAACTACCACACTCATGACTTGGAGTTAGCGGTCGTAGTCTTTACATTAAAGATATGGCATCATTATTGGTATGGGGTAACATTGAGATCTTCACAAGCCAAAGAGCCTTAAATACATTTTTTGTCAAAAGGAGCAGAATATGAGGTAAAGACGGTGGATGGAACTGCTAAAAGATTTTGATTGTACAATCTCCTACCATCAAGGTAAGGGGAATGGGGTAGCAGACGCCTTGAGTAGACAACCATACACTTAGGGTTCGACAACATGCTTGTAGACATGGGATGTGCTCACTACACTTAATGAGTGATACCCATTTGAGGGGCACATCTGATGCGGTGGCAGTGTCAACCAAGTATAGAAGCTTGTGGGAAAGGATTGTTCAGGGCCAACAGAAAGATTCGAGGATCCAGGAGCTGTACCACAGGTGCTTAAAGGATAAATTAAACATATTTCGAGTCCGTGAATCCATTGTATGGAAGGTGGACCGTGTGTGTGTCCCAGATGACAAGGAGCTGAGAAGAGAGATCCTGGATGACATACATCGCTTGAGACTTTCCATACATCCAGGTGGCACCAAGATGTACCGGGACCTCTTCCAATACTTTTGGTGAGAAGGTATGAAGAAGGACGTAGCCAAACATGTTAGCAGATGTCTTATTTTCTAGATGGTGAAGGCATAGCTCCAGACGCCTCCTGATTTACGACAGCCTCTTCCCATCCCGATATGGAAATGGGAGAGCATCTCCATGGATTTTGTGATATCATTGTCGTGCACCCCTGGAGGGCATGTGCGCTGTAGGTCATCGTTGACGGGTTGACAAGTTAGCCCATTTCATCCCGGTCAACATGACATATACACCAGTACATCTAGTCAAATTATACATTCAACACATCATTCGGTTGCATGGGATACCCAAAGTAATGTCAGACAGAGATTCCCGTTTCACATCACAGTACTGGAGGGAATTCATTAAAGCTTTGAGGACTGAACTACGCTTGAGTTCAGCATACCATCCGCAGACAGATGGGCAGTCCTAGAGGACCATTCAGACATTGGAGGACTTGTTGCGGGCTTGTGCGGTTGAGTGGAATGGATCCTGGAAGGATCAGCTTCCACTAGTTGAGTTAACGTACAACAATAGCTACCACGCCAATATAGGCCATGGCCTCAAATTTCAGCGAAATTCGGTCGAAATTCTGTCGAATATCGATATCCAGTCGAAATCGAAATTCGACCGAAATGACCGAAACGACCGAAATATGGGGGGCCTAGTACAAAAAACGACCGAAATGACCGAAATTTCGATCGAAATTCCACCGAAATTCCATCGAAATTCTATTTCGGCCGGTACCGAAATGGTGACCAAAACCGACATTTAGGGCCTTGATATAGGCATGGTACCATTTGAGGCATTGCATGGGTGGCGGTGCACCACTCCTTGTGTTGGCAGCAGGTAGGTGACAACACCCTGTCCACCCCTCCAGATCATTGAGGAGACTTCATGGCTGGAGGAGACTTCTAGGAGGAAATTGCTAATCACAGAGCCGTCAGAAGAGTTACGCCGACAAGAGGCGTAGAGACCTTGAGTTTCAGGTGAGGAACTTCGTGTTCTTACGCATGTCTCCAATGAGGTGCATACAACATTTCGGTGCAAAAGGCAAGCTAGCACCACGTTTTGTGGGACCATTCGAGATTTTGGCCCGTATCGGGAAAGTTGCCTATAGGGTGGCCCTTCCCCCACACCACGAGGGCATCCATGACGTGTTCCACGTGTCGAATCTTAGGAAGTACATCTGAGATCCCCGACACATGGTCAACTACGAGGACTTGACGGTGGAGCCAAACCTCTCCATTCCAGAAGAGCCGGTGCAAATATTAGATTGCGTGGTTAAGAAGCTGAGGCAGAAGGAGATACCGTTAGTTAAAGTCCTATTGCGAAGTCAAGACAACAGGGAAGCGACGTGGGAACCTGAGGCGGACATGAGGGAGAAATACCCTCAGTTATTCACAGGTATAGAATGGAAATCATAGTCAAGTTCCCTTGTGATTTTTATGGGTTTGCTCTCTTTGAGATTTTTATGGGCTCATTTCTCTATGAGACTGGGATTCCGTGGGCTTCGGGTGTTGAAATCGACTAGAATCATCTTAAGTCTCGGGGACGAGACTTCCTTTGAGATTTTTATGATGTGAAAACCCCTAAAACCGAACAAGGACTAAAATGCAAAATCCAGCTAGATCTGGGTTTAATTGTGAATCTGCTTTTATTTCAATGTTAAAAAAATTAATTTGCATAGTTACGTAGAGCTCGTCGATAGCTTTCCAACGAGTCCAAGAACGCAAAAATCCGACTTCGGAAGCCCGAGTTATGGCTATTTTAGTGAGGAGGGGTCCGGGTCTTATTCGGAGCCGAACCGGATCCGAATCCGGATTTTACCCTAAAACCCCACCACCCTCTCGCCCAAAACGCTCAAAACCCTCATCTCCTTCGAACAGCCCTCTTCCTCCTCCCTCTCCCTTGCCAAAGCTCGCCGGAGTGCCTCGGAATCGACGGTCCAAGACCATCTCCTTGTAGAGAAGGTCCAAGTCAACCTCTTGTGCGGTTCTCATCGTCGACGGTGCGTCGTGTGAGCCATTCTCAGTGGGAGGAGGAACCGAAGCAGCGAGATTTTCGAGGTACGATCCTCCCTCCTCTTGCTGCGGGTTCCACGCTATTTCCACATATATGTTGTGTCCCGATTTGTTCTTTTAACTGTGATTTGGTCCTCTTCATATGTACGATCCTCCCTCCTCTTGCTGCGGGTTCCACGCTATTTCCACATATATGTTGTGTCCCGATTTATTCTTTTAACTGTGATTTGGTCCTCTTCATATGTACGATCCTCTCCTTCCTCTTGCTGCGAGTCCACATGATCGTTACACTCCTAACCTCCAGTTGTAAGGGTGTCTAGTTCTCTCTCGACCTATTTGATGTGCATGCGTACATATCTCACATATTAAGTTATAGAACAAATTTTTGGTCATTGATATCTAGCAGCACACGTACCTTTTGAAAGCCCTATGTTGCTATAGACATTGTGCAGCCAATGTCATACATATCAAACGTTATCTATGGGAGAAAGTAGAGACCTTTATGGTCTCCTGCAATCTTAAAATGATGCTTCCCTTGATGGATTGGTGACAAAATGGACTACTAGGACCTGCTAAATAATCAACAGGTTAGTGTTGTCCTGGCAGGTTGTTATCTAATCCAAGCTCAATCGATCATTACAAATCACCGATGGGCATTATTCCGTATGAACATTTAATTGAATCTGGGAGTTACTATAAGCTCAACATTAAAGGAATTTCACATTTATAGCTGGAAATTTCTTCTTGCAAGTTCTGAATACTGGGAGAAGAAATCCACGGGCTCCAGTAGCTAAGTGATTTTATGCTGTTAAGAGAACATGATACTTCCACCTTCTCAGTGCTGTTATTAGGACATTTTCCCCTCGATATATATATATATATATATATATATATCCAATCTATGCAATAGGTGGATCTGAAAGCAAGAGCCTAAAAGGGCAGTTCAACTGGAAGGTGACTTTTACATGGACTTATTCGATGCATGTTGTGCAGAACTGGAGATGCACAACACTGCCACTGAGTTTAAACATGATTAAGCATACCTAGGTGCTGACAATTGAAGGCCCTGAAATGCTTACAGGGGTATATGTGAGTTGGCTACGGGTTACTAAATATACTCGAGATGCATGAACAGGTATAACCACAAGGTCTAATAGCTAAAACCTTAGCATGGGTTTACGGTGAGCCACTCATCCATAGATCTTCTCCCATGTACTCCTGAAACTTAAATCCGAGAGCAGGAACTTTCTGTAGATAAGGGTTCACATTTTGCAATGGGATGCGGATCACATTACAGTCTAACGAGTATATCTATAACAGTAGTAGGAAATTGTCCTGCCACCATACCCTTCAAAACTAAAATTTGAACAATACCATAACATCAAGGCTGGTTTCATGATTATGTGCAGTGGCGGCCTGTAACTTTGGAAATGCAGAATTGTTCATGATTTAGACGTTCGAATATTGGCCATATTTTATTTTAATTGCATCATACTCCTGTCATCCCTCTTATCGTCTTCTCAGGTGTTTGATAGATTCTATGCGCAAGTGATATGCCATTTGCTTCTCACAAGTTACTGCCCACATTTTAAATGGTTTACAATTCAAAGCACTGGCTAATGGCAGGATATTTTTTTTTTTGAAACTCCAAAAACGGGGGGCGCACTCGACGGTGCCCACCCCAAATTTATTAATAGAAAATAAAGGAAAGAAAGAGACTTACAGTGGGAGAATACAAATGGTAGAAGGGAAATAAAAGAGCGTGACCATAGTCGGACTGGACCTCCAAACCAATGCCCCGACAAAACACAAAATAACAATTAAACAACTGACCAGTCACGGACCAACCGAGAAGCAGAAATTAGGACATTTTCCAAATAGAATCTCTGACCAGAAAACAGCGCCTCATTCCTAGAAGTCCAAATGCACCACAGCCGAGCGATAGCAGAGAGAATGTCGACCCTACATCTAGCCCTCGAGCGAACCAAGCAGTCGCAGAATGAAGCGGCGTCCGTAACGTCAAGCCAAGGCAGATCCACCCAAATGGCACGCGAAGAGCCGCAACCAAAGAATAGGTGGTCAATAGTCTCATCCTCCAGGTTGCACAGACCACAAGTAGGCACAGCTGAAGGGAAGATAGCGGCACACCTGATACGAGTGAGTAGACGCCCACGACGGAATAACCAGAGGAAGATGCCAATCCGCTCAGGAACCCGGAGACCCCAAAAGAATTGGCAATCCCGGATTAGCAAATCATCACCCCCAACCAAGGCCGGGAGAAGGGCCCTGTAAGCAGCACGAACAGAGAAAGGGCCATCCTTCCAGCAAAGGTGATCACGGCCCACCGAAGGCGAGGGCGAGACCGCCAGAATCTCCAGAAGGGCCATAAACTCAAGTTGCCGTTGATCAGAAAGGTTGGCCACAAAGGAAGGCCCCCAAGCAGCACCATCCCAATAAGAAGCTACCCTCGCGTCCGGGTCAGCAGCCAACGCGAACAACCGAGGGAAATTATCCTTAAGAGGCCCCCTACCAGTCCAATCATCGCCCCAAAAATGAGTGAGGGAGCCATCGCCCAACTTCATGACAAAACGACCACGGTTGCTGGCCAGAGCGAGACCAATAGCACGCGAGAAGTGAGAGGAGGAAGACAAAAAGCAGCCATCCGAATCCAGCACTAGCCGACGGTCAAAACCAACAACCATCCTTAAGAAGTTAAGCAACAAATTATCCTCCGGCCCACAGAGACGAGAGACCCATTTAAGA
This sequence comes from Ottelia alismoides, assembly GCA_037367405.1. Taxonomy (NCBI): domain Eukaryota; kingdom Viridiplantae; phylum Streptophyta; class Magnoliopsida; order Alismatales; family Hydrocharitaceae; genus Ottelia; species Ottelia alismoides. The sequence continues at coordinate 474,109 of JAZKJV010007300.1, forward strand.
AGAAAAGCCTCGTTGACGATAGCCAATCTCCTCACCGCCAACCCTCCCTCCCTCTTAGGCCGAGTGACATCATCCCAAGCAACCAAGGGAACGCCGCTACGCACAGAACCCTTCTTGCCCCAAAGGAAAGACCGCATATAAGTATCCAAGCGTCGACGAATCCCCTTAGGCATCCCCTTCACAGAAAGGAAGTAAATAGGCAGAGAAGAGAGGATCGATTTGAGGAGAACCAGGCGCCCGCCCCGAGAGAGGAGAGCGGCACGCCAACCAGCCAAGCGGGCAGCCATACGATCCAACAGCGGCTGCCAATCCCTTAAGCGAGCCCGGCCGATAGACAATGGAAGACCAAGATAGTCCATGGGAAGAGCACCCACCGTACAGCGCAAGATCCTCGAGCAAGCATCAACCTCCGCCGAGGAAAGAGAGAAGGGGACCAAGGAGGACTTATTGTAATTGATGTGAAGTCCAGAAGCCTCACTGAAGAGCTCCAAGGTGATCGCCATACCCGCCATATTCGACGCGTCACCTTCGATAAAACAGATTGTATCATCCGCGAACTGAATAATCGGCACAGAAAAGGGCCCCAACGAGCAACCACGGGTCAGACCAGCAGCGACCACATTATTAACCATTGTGGAGAGGACGTCCGCAGCCAAGACGAAGAGCAAGGGGGCAAGGGGGCAACCCTGCCGAATACCCCGGCGGGGCTGGAAGAAACCCCCCGCCAAACGTCCATTGAGCAAAACCGACAAAGACGCCGTGGAAACACACCGACGTACCCAAGAAATCCACAACGGGGGGAATCCCCGCCTCTTAAGGACAGCCCATAGAAAACGCCAATCAATAGAGTCATAAGCTTTAGAAAAATCGATCTTCCACATGATACCCCTAGTGCCGCTCTTGTGCCAAGCGTGAATAATTTCGGACGCCACCGCATAGCAATCGCCAATTTGACGGCCCTTGATAAAAGCCGCCTGGGAGGGCGAGATAAGCGAGTCAAGAAGCGGGGCCAAACGGCGCGCCAAAACCTTAGCAACGATAAGGTAAATAGCATTTGAAATGGAAATAGGCCGGAACTCCTCAATCCGGGTGGCAGAGGGGGACTTTGGAATGAGAGCAATACAAGATTTGTTGAGCTTGTTGAAGCCGTTATTGCCAGCACAAAATTCGTGAGCAACCGCCAACACGTCCTGAGAGAGTATATCCCAAAATTCCTTATAGAAAAACACGGGGAAGCCATCAGGCCCCGGGGCCGCATCAGAGTTGAGAGACCAGACCGCCTCTTTCAATTCCTCCAAAGAAATCTGACGAGAAAGGAGATTTGCATCCGCCTGAGGGAGCACCGCAGCCCCCCTCCCCGACCACCGCCAAATGCGCGCAGGCCTGCGCCCAAACCACCCCTTAAAAAAGTCCGAGACAGCGACACCCAACTCCCGCTCCCCCTGAACCTGTGAATCGTTGATGATCATAGAAGATATGAAATTAGATCGCCGGCGACCCGAAGCCACCCTGTGGAAAAACGCCGAATTCGCGTCACCCTCCTTTAACCAACGCAACCGAGAACGTTGGCGCCATTCAATCACACGCTTACGATCCTCCAGCTTGACCTTGTCCAGAGCATTTGCGCGAGCCAACAACTCATCATGAGTAAGATCGCGAGCGTTTTCAATACGGTCGAAATGCAAAATCACTTCCTCAGCCTCCACCCGGGATGCGATGCGAGCTGAGCGGGAAGCCCTTTTAAAAGACGCCAGCATTCTTCTGAGAGATGAAATCTTGTGGTGAAAGCGTTGGGCGGCACTACCAGAAGGATAAAGTTGAGACCAATGCTGACGAACCATCTCACGGAAGCCAGGCTCCAGGAGCCAAGATCGTTCAAAGCGGAACATAGAATGCGGGCGGGTCTCCTCCCCGTTCGACCAGAAGATGGGGTTATGATCAGAGAACGAGCGCGGTCTCGAAGCAACAAAACATAAAGGAAAACAATCCATTAGAGAGTTATTCGCCAAAAACCGATCGATCCGCGAACGCGAGGAGCTATTCCGCCAAGTGAATGAAATGTCGTTAGGAACCAAAGATTCAAGAGCCAAAGCATTCAGAAACTCCAAGAAATCCTCAGATCCCGGGTCGAGACCACCGCGCCCACGAGAGCGATCCTGAGCATGCAAAGTAACATTAAAGTCCCCGCCAATCAGCCAAGGAACCTCACCAAAAGCAGCAGCATCCTCCCGCAAGTCATCCCACAAATCACGACGGGCAATATGACATATAGGGGCATAAACACAAGAAAAAGCCAAGCAGTTATTAGTCCGACCACAAATTAACAGCACCGATATCGAGTGACGCCCCATCCGACAAGAAGAGAACGAAAAGCGGGACGAACGCCAAGCCAAAATGGCACCGCCCCGAGCACCCACGGCGTCCAGCGCCCGGAAATCATCAAGCTGCCCAGCTCCAAAAGAACGCCAGAGAGAGTCATCCAACGAGTGAAGCTTCGTCTCCTGAATGAAGGCAACGTCACAAGACCATTCAACGAGTCGGGATCCCAAAATGCGCCTGCGATCCGCATCTCCCAAGCCACGAACATTCCAGGACAGAATCTTCATTAAAACAACCAAAAAAATCCCCCCAAAAAGCCAGAGGCCCAAAAAATACCAGATACGAGTGGCCAATCAAACCCCCACATGCGGATGGACAACCTCAAGGCCCGCCGCCTCAGCAACTGCGTCACGGAGAGATTGGCATCCAGAGATCATAACAGAGCTTGAGGAGAGAAAGCGCCTTCTAGAGTAGCTTTGGCCAAAGCGAGAAGAAGGAGACAGCCCTAGCACGACAGAGGCCTCAGGAGAAAGGTGGGGCTCCTCGCCGAAATCAGAGATAAAGGGATTCAAATTGTCCTGCGCACGTGGCTGGCCCATATCAGCCCGATGGAAGAGCACAGCCTCCCCTCCGTCCGACGACTGGAAAGCAAAGTCGGAGAAGAAGAGCAACGGACGGGACGCCGTCGAAGAAGAAGAGGGAGAACCTTCCAAGAAACCTGAAAAAGGTACAGCACGAATAGGGCAAGGGCAAGGCACATTAGGCGCGGAAAGAAGATGCTCCGATCCGAGAGGGAGATCCGAACCCGAGACCGGATCCACCAGGGGCTGCTCCGAAGTGACTTGAAGAGGGGCCCAAATCGAATCAACCAAAGGGTCACAAGGGATGAACGATCCGACCTGAGAGGAGCCCACTTGCAATAAATCCGCCGACATAAAAGAGACATCCGTGGAAGACGAATCAATGTCGAGAATAACAGCATCAGAAGGCAAAACGACTTCTGGCAACTGAACCGCCACGAAGTCATTGGAATTCCCCCAATCATGCGGGAACCGAAGAGGCACCCCACCCGCACGTGAGGAAAGGATCGTGCATGACGCCGCATCGGGAACATCCCCATGACGAGACACGTGGCGGGCAGGAGATGAACCGGCTGTCGCAAACGTCGCCGGAGACGCGGCGCCAAAATCCCGCCGCCCGGCCACCACAGAAGGCGCCACCGTCGTCACCGGCGGAGGAAAGAGAGAGAGCTCCAGGGAGAAAGTCCAACGACCCAAAGACAGCTAATCAAGAAGCTAATGTTACTGCTTTCAAGTAAATTTTGCCCATGTTATTCTTGGGATTAATGAGGCTAATCAAGATCAACCTTCCATCTATGCTATTTTGTTTAGTATACACCCCCATATAGTAAGTCTGTTCTATATACCGTGCTTATAAAGCATGATGCTTAAAAACCCCTTTTTGAGATTTTGTCTTGAACAAAGGATCCGCACAAGTTTAAGTTTGTATTATAGATCATTGATGTCCATTCAAAGTTATCACAGAAAACTAAAGTGGTACTTTTCCCTTCCGTCTATGGATGGGCCTCTCTCATGGTTTTCATCTCACATTTGAGTGATCATATTGTGGTGAATATCTACTTTAATTATGAAACGATATGTCAAGGTGTTCGGGTAGTGGAGTAGGTGTCGCAAGGGATTGGGCATGCACCCTTGGGGCCCCGGATAGAAGCCTAGATGACCGCGATCCCAACTGCTATTGTAGCTGCGATGGTTGGGGGACATGTTGCTTGGCACACCGAGGTGCTGATCTGACGGTGTTGGCCTCGCACTTGCGTGCTTTAGCCCGGTGCTCGAGCGCGGGCCAAGTAGTCATGATTGGTCGGCTAGTGTTTCGCTTGTCACTTAGAGTTAACACTCGTGTACGAACCAATGTAGGCCACATTGGTCGGTATTCCGAGTGGGAACGTTAAGAGGGGAGTTTCGGGAAATGTGGTTAATGAAGTTGGAAATGAGACGTCAATCTCCTGTGCATAAGGAGGATTGGGCTAGTCGCGAAGATTCGCGGGTTGGAATATATTTTGTGAATCAGAAGTACAATAGTGAAGTGGAGCTAAGTGGACGTGTTGGGAACTTAGTTAGGATGCATTGTACCCCACCGCATGCCTACGGAGGCACCCCAACCCTAAGGTATTCTTTTTGCCTTAGAGTCATAGTGTGAGGTCTCATCCAGCCCAAGACCACAGACTATCCACGAAGCTTGGTTACTTATATCCATATCTAATAACCATAATAAAAATGTGATTATTTGTGAGATCTGGTTACCTAGTTTCTTTCTCTTTTGCACACATTAAATTATATCATGCTTGTTGTTGTATAGTTTTATCTAATTCGTATTGGGCAACTTTGCTCATAACGTACCTACGTGTGAATTCGCAGGTCCTCAGCAATGAGCAGTTTGGAGACATCACTTTTAGTGCAGCTTCACTACACTTCTTGTAGCATAGTTGGTAGTAGTTTTTACTATCTTCTTTACTTGTAGTTTCTTTCTAAGAGACATGGCATGTAATGTATAATTGTGGACATCTATATTTATGCTTATATATATATATATATTTGTGGACATGGAAATGGATAAGAGAATGTAATGGAATTGGTGAATGGAGATACACGTGCTTGTGAACAGGTTGAATGCAATGAGAAGGAAAAAAAATATTTCCTTTGCATGTTGCTATTTTCTCCTGCTTTTGGTTATATCAAATATTCGAATGTGGAATGTATATGTGTGGATTGGTTTGTCGAGTACCCAGATCCTAAGGGCGTCACAATAAATATAAAATCAACCTATAAAATGCTCATTAAGAGGCTCGTGAGCTAACTCAAAATAATGACTTTGAATTTGTGTCAGCAATCTTGAATTCGAGGCTTATAAAGTCCAAGCTAGAGTCCGACTTTTGTTATCGAGTTTGACTTCTAGTTAGGGTTGACTTAACTCATTCAACTCGATATACGCCCTTAAGGATGATTAATGTAGGTTGTTGTTGTTGAGATATTTTTTATCTTTTTATTGTTTTGCTTATTTTCTATTTCTTTTGTCCTTGTCTTGTAATTTGCCCAATAGATTCCTCGCCTAATAAAAGAACCCTAGGGCCTCTCATTAATTAATTCATTCTCATTCCCTCAACATGGTATCAGAGCAACGGTCCTAGACTGGAGTTCTAATATCCCACCCTAAATCTGCCCCCTCCCTCCACGCGCGCATCACCTTCTCTCTGCGTCGCCACCACCGTGTGGCCATTTCTTCTCCGGCAGCCATCCAGCCTAATGCCTACAACCCTCCAGGCAGTCGCGCGTAGACTTCTACAGCCCTCCAGGCCGGCGCTTGGGGCATCTCCAGCCCTCCAAGCCATCGCATGGGGCATCTCCAGCCCTCCAGGCCGTCAAGCCTGAGCATTTCTGACACCTCGGGCCACTGCTTCAGCATTTCCAGCCATCCAGGCCACATCCCCAGTGGTCGCTTGGCCTCGCAAGGCCCACCCTAGGTCATTGTTGGCCTTCCCGTCACATCTCCAGCCCTCTGAGGTTCGATCGATGGTCTGATCTCGACCGGAGTACGTGATTTCATTCATACAAATCGTGCTTTCCGTCCCTAGCAAGCGCAAGGATTGATGAGGATGGTTGTACGAGTCTACCCGTACAACCAATCCTCTGTATGTTCCGGTAGACTTATTCTCACCGGTCTACTCCCCAATTGAGTTCCACATTTGGCAGTATTATCATCATGACAGAGAACAATGGTGACATTTTCTCGTCCGAAGCCTTCAAGGGCCCAGCTCCCATCGTTAAGATGGATGGGACCATCTATGAGTTGTGGTCCATGCAGTTCCTCACCCTCATGCAGTACAAAAACAAGGAGCACATTTTGACAGATCCAGAGCCAACGGATAAGACTGAGGCGAATGCTTCTTGGAAGCAAGATGACATGTATGCGCGTGTTTGGCTATGCGGGAATCTCACTACAGATATAGCCAATGATATCATGAACCAGCCCACCGCCAAGGCGATGTGGGACACTTTGACTTCCACCTATGCTCAAGCAAAGAATGAGGCCAAGATTCTTCAGCTACAGTTTGATATCTACAACGCCAAGCAGAATGGACATACTTTGCAAATGTAGTACTCTTCACTCCGTGGCATGTTCGAGAAGCTTCATAGCTACATGCCTATTACGACATCTCTAGAGCAGCAGAAGTCTTATAAGAACTCCATTATGGTGGGAGTCTTCATAGCAGGTCTTGATAAAGAGTATGATGCAGCATGCACACAGCTTTTCACTGGCTCCAATGGAGGATGCCTATAGCCATCACAGTCGGATTATCATGTCGTATGTGGCCACTCCTCTGCCCTCTTCTGCTATGGTCGCTTCTCGTGGATGATGAAGGCCGACCCATTCTAGAGGACACACCCCTCGTGGTAGAGGTGGTGGGCGTCTGCGTGGTCCTTGCACCTTTTGCTATCGACTGGGACATACAGAGGATACATGCTACATAAAGCATGGATATCATGTTTCTGGTCGCGTAGCAAAACAGATTGAGCCTTCAGAGACTTCAACTTCCCAGGTTGATCCTCGCCGGGATGATACTGTCTCTCGTATTCGAGATATCATGACTCCTACACTGGCATCACTACAGATACCGCATCCGCAACCAGAGCCTCTTCGAGCTGCTCAAGTATCGTCTATGCCTTTACTAGTAGTACTTGTACAGACATGACAGAGTGGATTACGGACTATGCTGCTTCACACCATCTGTGTGGCGACAGAGCACAGCTGAGGTCCTGCAGGACTATACCACCTAGCAGATGGGTTGTCATTGCTAATGGTGACTACTTACCTGTTACTGGACAGGGGGAGGTGCATTTGACGTCGTCTATGTGTCTTCAAAATGTTTTATATGCCCTGAACTTCCAAATGAATTTACTTTCCACTAGTTAGATTAATAAGGATTTGTATTATCGTGCAATTTTTTACCCCTCGTCTCTTGTGTTTCAAGACATACTCACGGGCAGGGTGATTGGATATGGTTGTAAGCAGCGGGGGATATACAGATTGGTCCAACCTACTCATGTTGGCTCTTCTATTATACCTATTGGACATGTCTCTCCTTATTTGTAGCATCTTCGTTTTGGCCACCTTCCTCTGCAAAAGTTGTGTCATGTTCTCCCTCAAATTTCTACGAGATCTTCCTTTCAGTATGAGGCATGCCAGCTTGGGAAGCATCATTGTTCCTCTCCATCCCATCAGAGTCGGAGCAGTTCTCAGTTGTTTTAGCTCCTACATTTAGACATTTGGGGTCTGAGTCGTGCTCCTGATCACCAGGGACACCATTTTTATCTTGTGGTTGTCGATGATTTTCTATACTTTAATGGGTCTTTTTATTAAAGAATAAGTCTGAGGTTGGATCTGTGATCAGATATTTTATTAGTGAAATAAAGAATATATTTTCTGTCGATGTTAAATATCCGCGTTCTGATGATGCCTTGAAATTATGCACCTTACATCTTTCTGAGTTTCTTAGATCTCATGGCATTGTTTACCATACCTCATGTACTTATACTTCACAGCAGAACGATGTTGCCGAACGCAAACATCGTCACTTACTTGATGTGACCGGAATCTTGTTGATAGAGTCGTGTTCCTCATGCTTACTAGGGTGATGTTGCCCTTATTGCTTTCTATTTGGTGAACTGTATGCCCTCGTATGTATTGGGATAAAAGATTCTTTTCTTGATTGCATTTCCTGAGAATCATCTTTTCTCTTACACTTCGTGTATTCGGATCTGTTGCTTTTGTTCATAATGTCTCTCTAGGTCGTGACAAGCTCTCTCCTCGAGTTGTCAAGTGTGTGTTCGTCAGCTACTCTTGTACCCAAAAGAGGTATCGTTGCTTTGATCCGCTACGACGGAAATACTTTGTTAGTGTTGGCATTACTTTCTTTGAGTTTGTCATGTATTTTTCTCCTACAGGTGATAGATTTGCTCCATCTGACTCTGATGATGAGATATACATGTCTCTACCTCCTACTCAGCTACCATCCCCTCAGCCACTAGTACCACCACCACCACTACCTGCTCCTGTGGTTCAATTTTTTCTACGTGTTTTTACTCGCATGTCTCGTTCTGTCCCCCCTGCTCGCAGGTCTTGCCCATCATCCAACACGCCTCAGGTATGTACTGAGCATATTGTTTCTATTGATGGCGCTACCGAGTTGTTTGTGCAACAGGATTCTAAGCAGGATGAGCAGGTACCCCCTCCAGAGGGAAACTTACAGGCCCAAGAATTGACAGATGATCTTGATGTACCAATTGCACTGTGGAAGCAGAAACGTACGTGTGCTACCTACCCTCTTGCAGCCCAGGTTTCATTAAGCAGGTTGTCAGAGGATTTCAGGAGGTTTACATTGGCACTATCAGCCGTGGAGATAGCACAAACATATCAGGAGGCTCTTCGAGACATTCAGTGGAGATTAGCTACAGAAGAAGAGATGATCGTGCTACAGTCACGTGGTACGTGGAGTCTTGTTTCTGCCTTAGTTTACGCATCTGTGGTGGGATGCAAATGGGTATTCACTATGAAACATCGTGCAGATGGCAATGTAGATAGCTATAAGGCTAGACTGGTGGCACGAGGGTTCAACCAGACATATGGGGTGAATTATCATGATACTTTCTCACCAGTTGCCAGACATTCTACTCTATGTATTCTCCTTTCTGTTGTAGTGACACGAGATTGGCGCCTTTGTCGGCTTGATGTAAAGAATGCCTTCCCCGATGGTGATTTACAAGAGGACGTCTATATGCAGCAGCCACCTGGGTTTACTATTGAGGGGGAGTGTCAAAAGTTTTGCAGGCTACACAATGCTATCTATGGCCTTAAGCAGAATCCAAGAGCCTGGTTCCAGAAGCTCTCGAACTTGATAGAGCAGAGGGGGTTTGTATGATCGACTGCTGATCAATCTTGTTTGTGCAGAGGACTTAGATAGGTACAATTGTCATTCTTGTTTATGTTGATGACATTATTGTTATAGGGTGCCATGGACTTTCTAGGTCAGCAGCTTGTGACCAAAGACCATGAACATTTACATTACTTCATTGGATTGAGTTTGCCAGGAATCAGCGAGGTCTTTTCATGACGCAGAGGAAGTACATTACAGACCTTCTTTCAGGGACAGGCATGGAAGATTGTAGACCAGCCACTACTGGTGACACTGAGGAGGTGTACAAGAGGATGTACAGGGAACTAGTTGGCAAGCTACTATACGTGGCCATTACCAAGCCCGACATCTTTTATCGTGAGCAAAGTGAGTCAGTTTATACTTTATGGAGCAGCCCAAACAGGCACATATGGATGCAGTCCATATGATTCTGAGGTATCTGAAGACTTCACCTGGTATAGGACTCATTTTCAGTAAAGGCACATCTCTTTCAGTTACCGCATGTGCATATGCAGATTATGTTGGGTGTCCAAGACAGGAAGTCTACATCAGGCTTTGCGGTGTCTATAGGGAATCCCCTTATTTCATGGAAGAGCAAGAAGCAGACTATAGTTGCCAGATCGAGTGCTGAGTTAGAGTACAAGGCCATGGTGCAGGCTAGCACAGAGATGATGTGGGTCAGATCTGTTCTGACTGACTTGGCGATAGAGGTGCCTCTTCTTATGCACCTCCAATGTGACAATCAGGCTGGTCTCTTTATTGCCAATAATCCAACCTTTCATGAGAGGACGAAGCACATAAAGGTGGATTGTCACTACACTCGTTTCATGATACAGAAGGGTCTTATCGTCACTGCGCATGTACGAAGACTCTAGTCAGAGGGCCTTATCAGAGATGTTGTTCCAAGCCGAGTCGGATCGATATCTACACTCCATCTTGAGAGGGAGTGTTGAGATATTTGTTATTTTTTATTGTTTTTCTTCTTTTCTATTTCTTTTGTCCTTGTCTTGTAATCTGCCCAATAGGTTCCTCTCCTATATAAGAGAACCCTAGGGTCTCTAATTAATTCGTTTGCATTCCCTCAACAACTGTGAAGAATGGGGTGTCAACCATCTTATTCAATCGTCTAATATTGTTGCCTACTCTAGGACTCATTTTTCAACTTCTTCAGGCGCTCTCTGGTATCAGTCTTGAATCAAAACTTATCGAGTCCAAGCTAGAGTCTGAGTTTTGTTATCAAGTTTGAGTTCAAGTCAGTGTTGACTCAACTTGTTCAACTCGATAGACACCCTTAAGAAGAATCGATGCAAGATGTAAAGAATGGGGTGTCTACCATCTCGTTCATTCATCTAGTATTGTTGCCTACTTTGGGACTCTTTTTTCAGCTTCTTCAAGCACTCTCTGACATCAGCATTTGGGTCATCCCTCTCTCAAGAAACTGTGACGGGTCCTTCCCTAACTCCCTCACAATGTCAACCTAAAGTATGAGGCTTGCCAACTGCGAAAGCACAACATGAGTTCTTTTCCTTCGTCCAACATCATCCATTTTCGTACCATTTTTGAGCTAGTTCATCTTGACATATGGGAACGTAGCAAATATCCTGATCATTTGGGAAACATATACTACGTCCTGGTGGATGACTTCTCCGGTGTGTCATGGACCTTTTATTGAAAAATAAATCTGATATTTTTCCCATTATTATTCAATTTATAATGAAATAATGAGTCAATTTGGCACCTATGTCAAATCTATTAGGTCTGACAATGATAGGGAATTCATCTCTCATGATATCCAGTTTTTTTGTCTTCTCACATGATCTTGCATCAGACTACATTTGCTTATACTTCCCAACATAATGGGCTTGTTGAATGCCAACATCAGCATATCCTTGACATTGGATGTACAATACTCGTTGACTATCATGTTCCTTCGATATATTTGGGAGATGTTGTCCTTACTGCCACTTTTCTCATCAATCTTGTGCCATCTACTCCAACTAATAAGTTTCAATTGAAGCTTGATTGCTTCAATTGAAGATTCCACCATCTAGTTCCAGTGATTTGGAAACCCTCTTTTTCTTTACTAGCCCCTTTATTTACACATCCATGACTAACAAATGATGTTGGGTGGTCAAACTCTCTCCTGCGATTACTTTACGGTCTTTGCAACACAGCCGATCTCTTCTACTTAATGTAAAGTAATATATCTATGTTCTAGTCGAGCCACTCTTATAAGTAATTAAATGCTCCTCCCTCTTTTTGAAGAGAGTGTTTGCTATGAAAAGATCATAAGTTGTTACAAAATCATGAATGACTTTTCCCTCCTTATTTCTAACATCGGCGACATGTTCTCCATGAACACTAGCATACCTTGAAGCATCCTTTCCCACATGTCCATTAAGATCTCCACCTAGGCAAATTATCTCTCTTATCCTAATCCTCCTAAAAAGCGTGTTTAATCCTATCATCTATATCAATTTGTGGTGCATAAAGTGAGATGATATTTAGAATTTCTTCATCGAGCACTACTTTTAGCAAATAATTTGATCTCCATATCTTTGCATCTCAACCACACAATTCTTTAAATCCTTATGAACAACCACTCCAACATCACTTTTTTTTTGAAGCCTAAAATAGGGGGAGACACTCGCCGGTGTTCGCCCCAGCTTTTATTTAAAAAACGGAAAGAGAGGAGGTCACTCCAACATCATTTCGGCCCCTATCTTTACTTGAATACCAAATTTTAAAACATGTCTTCTCAATCTCCCTTGCTTTCTCTCCAACCCATTTTGTCTCTTGAAGGCATAGTATTTGAATATTCCTTCTTTCCATTGTATCTACTATTTTCATCGATTTGCTAGTCAAAGTGTCAATATTCCAACTACCTATCAGTAACTTCCTTTGCAACCTCTTTTGGACTAACTTCTTTACTCGCATGCGTCCATTATGCGATAACCCTTGCAAATTTTGAATTAATTACTAGACATTTAATCATGAAAAAATATTTAGCCGATAAAACTTTGCATATTCATAACAATAAAACTTCAATATGCATATATGCATATCTACAATAAATGAGCAAAACCTCAATCGACATATATTAAAATATTAGACGATACATTGTGTATACTCATGAAAACATACATGAGCAAAACATAAAATATTACACATACATAATGGCATAATGCATCGCAATTGTATACAAATGCATTGCGTATTCTTACAGCTAAATTAAGGAAGAGACAGGGCTACAGAGGTAAGCACCCGAATGAGAGGATTGGAGAATTGGAGTTGCTGGAGCAGTATGAGAGTCATATGCGGGTTGCATATGTGTTTAGGACGCATAATGCACCAATTCATACAATTGATTCGTTTTGCATGTCGTGTATGCATATGCGATCGCATATGTGGCTCGTGCAGCCGATTTCCTTAATACTGGTTTTTATTGTATATAACAAACAAGGGAAGTTGATCATTTAAGGATCCCTTAAACTCAAGGGCACATGCTTGGAGTAAGTCCTTGAGTGTTCGATTATCTTCTCAAAATGCCTATCTATTTGCGGTTGATAGCTTGAACCTAAGACAAAACTCGGTCTTCAAGGCCTTTATGAATTCCCCCAATAACATGAGTCATGAAGTAAAACACGAGTCATTATCAGTCACCACCTCCTTAGGAATCCCATGCAGGCAGATGACATGTGAAATGTATAGCTTAGCCAACTCCATTAAAAGAGAGGGGGAAACACTCATAGGTGTATGCCCCAGGATTTATGTGGGTTCAAATCATGCAAGTCATGGTAACCGTGATAAATGATTTGACATGGGTAAAAGATCAACAATTATTCGTATCGCACAATGCCCGCCTATAATTCAGGACAAGGATGTTTGAAAATCATAAAGTTACACTCCACTTCCATATTGGAATGGCATAAGACTCTAAAAAATTAAGGGGGCGCTTGTTCCTTCCTTCACTACCTAATAGGCGAGGCACCGAGTAATGCATTTTGCCACATCTCCCTTCATTTCCTCCTACAAAAAGTACCGGTGGAAATCTCGATATATTTTGGCAATGTATGTATTAATAGATATTCTACAATAGTGTGCTTCATATAGAATATATCCTCGGCTCCTCGTCCTCGAGAACATAAACATGGTCCCCCTTCTGCAAAATGGATTCACAGACTCAAAATCCACCAAACTCATCCTTAGGCAACAATAGTACAAGTCATGTGCTCCTGGTCTACCTGCAAACCCTGGACAATCATGTCCCATAACTTATTGTACGTGGTCGGTATAGTCATAGTGTCAAAGGTGTTATCCAAGGGATGACACTCATTATGTGTCGTGAGCACATCCCATGTTTGTAGCCGTGAGAAAATAATGGGATGGAATGAGATATGTTATTCAAAGTGTATGGGGTTTCTTATATAGCATGAAACCCTAAAGCCCAAGTGGTGACAATTACATAAGAGACCAAGGTTAATGTATAGGACATGTACTTGTCTTTTCTCAAAAACTCTTAACAAAATCTCTTTTAGGATTGAATCATAAGCCTTATCCAAATCAATAAAAATTATATGGAGGTCAACAGGATGGAAGAATATGAACAAATATTTTAATATGATACCAAAAATATTGTATAGTTACAATGTCAAGTTCCATGGATTAAATGTAAAGGAAAAGGGTTAGTTTCTCATGAAAAGAATTAATATGGCGTAGTGACTAATGAGTTCATGAGTAAAGCATTGCATTGTTGCATATGTAAAATTGAAATTGTTAGAGTTATTGTATTTTCTATTTATTTGAGTTGTATAACTCTTTGGGGACTTATATGTAATTCTTCCTTTTTTACTTTCTAGGATTTCACGTTATATAAGAAATCTTAGACCCATGGAATAAGACAACTATTCATTCTATTCTCCACATGGTATCAAAGCAACGGCCCTAGACCGGTGTTCTGACTTAAAATCCCACCCCACTGCAAGCCACGCTCGTGTGGGCCCTCTCCTCGCCGTAGGGCCCCGCATTGAGCATCTCGTGCATCTCTGTGCGAGGTTGCAGCATCTTTTACTGTTGTGTGCCACCACCGAGGCACCCCTGTGCCACCAAGGGAGGCTTGAGCCACCACTGGGTGCCTTCCAAGGCCATTGACGAGCCACCACGACACTGTTGGGTGCCCTCCACGACTCCGCCACCAACTGTTGGGCATTGCCAGCGAACGTTGTGCCTCTGGTACCAACTAGTGGGCGTCACCAACAAGTGTTGGGTCACTGTTGCACCTTTCTTGGTGCCGCCAGCCACCATTGGACCTCTACTAACCTATACCGGGACCCAACAACCGCCACTAGGCCTCCACCAACCACCGTTACACCTTCTTAGGTGTCGCGAGGGTCCCCGAGGACCTCTTGATCTGTTGTGCAGCATATGTTCAGCACTCCCGCATGCACATGTCTGAGCTCTAAGGCACTTTCCAACACATATATGTGTGATTGAACAACAAAACTACTTGATTTCTCTACCTAACCACCATGGCATCTCTTCCTACTGAGACGAAGCACTTGTACACTACATCGTCTGTAATGTTACAAGGCACTTCTATCAAACTTAAGGGCACAGAGTACTCCATACTCTGATCTCATTCTTTTAAGGTGTTCATTGGTGGTCAACGAAAACTCTACATTTATGATGAAAGATCCTCCGAAAGAGACAGACAAAGACTACGACACATGGCTCAGAGACAATTACCAAGTCCTCACTTGGATGACCAACAATGTCGAATCGCATATTGCTGCGAACCTATCTACAAGGACATGGCCAAGGAGATATGGGACGATCTAGAACAAAAATACTCCCAGAAGACGACTAAGTCTCACCTCGCTTACATTTACATGTGGATCAGGTCTGCGTCTCAGGGCAACTTTACTCTCGTCGAGTGCTACATGCATCTCACTAACTTGTATGAGGAGCTTACGATCTTTCAGCCTGTCTGTTGTACCAAAGATGTGCAGGAGCGATCAGACTGACAGGTGTATTGCTTTCTTGTTAGATTACATCCTAGATATCAAGTAGTGAATGAGCAATTCTTGATGTCTGACATTCTGCCATCGATGAAGGCCATATTCGATCGTCTCCAAGAACTGAAGGCATCTGCTAGACGGCCTTCTACATTACCTCTTTTAAAGAATTCTGCTTAATTAGCAATTTAGCATCATCTTGGAGACGAGGAGGACAGAGCTTCTAAGGAAGCCAAGGCCATGACTTTGGTCGCGGTCATGGACATGACTTTGATTGTGGACATGACCAGGATCGTTGCCGTGGACAAGATACTAGTGCTCCTCAGTACCCATAATGCATTATTGTGGTCACTGGAATCATCTATCCGAGCAATGTTGGAAAAATTTTGGCTATCCTCCTCATCTAGCCAACAGTGCCTATGAGAACGCATATGATGATGTAGAGGCATCTTTTGATCCATATTCCAGTGGACAGACAGTTCAACTCAATGTTGTTGATTACTCCCATCTGATGTAGATCTGCTAGAATCTTGGACCATCTACTTCTACAAGTAATAATACAATTGCTAGTCTGGCTATCACTTCAAGTATAGTAACCAACTCTACCACTACTCTGCTCCTACTTAGATCATTGACTTAGAAGCCTCTACATCTGACAGAAGATCTGCAAACCCACTTCATCAGTGTAGTCAGTTCGAGTCGCTAATGGGGCTCACTCGCCTACTACTACCATCAGAACTATGGAGTTCTCCTCTAAGCTCTGACCATCTAGAGTTCTCCTCCAAGCTCTCATGATTTTCCTCAGCTTGTTATTTGTTCATAAGCTTTGTACTGAGCTAAATTGTTGTGTGATATTTGATGAATTTTGTTGTTATGTTCAGGACATCCGAACTAAGCAGAATTTCAGTAGGGTGTATGAGAAGAATGGCCTCTATTATCTAAAGATTTCCCTCAAATTCAACTTTTGATGGCGGTGTGTCCATCTCCGACAATCCACTCCTATGGCATATGTGTCTTGGGCATCCTTCTGCCAAGGTCCTCTCCATGATGTTCCCAGAACTCTCTACTCTGAAGCCCCTCCAGTGCAAAGCATGTAAGTTCGGGAAGCATCATCGAGCTTCATTTTCAGTTCGTGGATAGTCACGGCGTGCCAATCTTTTTGGTTTAGTCCATTGTGATGTTTGGGGACCTTTCCAGTCTAAACTTTGAGTGGTCACAAACATTTTACTATTTTATAGATTATTGTAGTAAACCCTCTTGTGTTTTCTAATAAAGGAACGTTCGTAGATTAATAAGATCGTTGAGAATTTCTTTCAATATGTCAAAACTTCTTTCTATACATATGTGTAAATTATTTGAATCGGTAATGCTATCGAGTTCACACAACAGGACTTGACATCTTTCTTTGCCTCTCAAGAGATTGTTCATCAGACATCTTGTCTGAATACCTCTCAGCAAAATGGGGTAATGGAAAGGAAACTTAGACGTCTTCTCGATATTGCTTGGTCTCTCCTCACTCGGATGAAGGTACCAAAGTGCTATTGGGGAGATGTCATCCTTACAGTTGTCCATCTCATAAATAGGGTCCCATCTTCTGTCCTAAAAGGGGGCACTCATTTTTCTCTAGTGTTCCCCAATGAGTCTCCTTTTCCATTAGCATCGAGGATTTTTGGGTGCATTGCATTTGTTCATAACTTCCACGTTGCTAACAAATTGACATCTAGGGTTATCAAGTGTTTTTTTTCGAAAAACCGTCACTCTATCTAGGAAAGTCGTCACTCCGTCTAGTGGAGGGAAATTAACCCTTCTTAAGCACGTGCTCGTTGCCATTCCGGTCTTCTTCTATTCTACTCGTTTGATGCTAGTTGGGGTTAGAAGGAAGGTCGAGTCTATGATGAGGTCATTCTTCTGGTAGGATGGGAGGCAACAGAGGTCTGGTCTGCATTTGGTAGGCTGGGAGGGTGTTACGAAATGTATTTCTGATGGTGATCTTGGGGTCCGTGATGTGGAGCTCACGAACAAATCTCTGTTGGCAAAATGGGTGGTTCAGATTTGGGGATCTTCGACATCGTTGGCGGCCAGACTTTTAAGGTGCATTTATGGCATCACAGGGGCGCTGGTGGCTGAGAAGGAGATTTGAATCGCCGCTTTGTGTAGGGATCCGTGTCGTTCTGCCAGATATTGTTCCTTCCTTGCGCTCGAGGATGGGAAATGGCCAGGTGTTTAGATTTTGGCTCGACGACTGGACGGGGGAGGGTGCCCATGGGTGGCGTTTCCCTAGGCTGATGGCTATGGCAGTTGATAGGATTGTGCTTTTAGATAAGGTGGCGGACTCCGACTCGTGGGCTCCGCGGTTTGTCTCGAATCTATCGGATCAACAGATGGACGAATTCTTGTGGATGATGGCTGAGATACCCCCGTCGAGGGAATTATCCAATGAACCTGATCATTTTGAATGGGAGGGAGAGAGATTCTCGATTAAGAAAGCCTACCTTATGATGAGAAGGTCGCCTGTGGGGCACGATGAGGAGCTATATGCAGACATGAAAATTATTTGGGCTGCCAAGATCCCGAGTACAGTGAAGATCTTTCTGTGGTGTTTGAGAAGAAACTGCCTGTGTGACAAAGCAAGGGGAAGATTGTTCGGCTTGGCAGATACGTGTTGCGACAGGTGTGAGGGTGTTGTGGAGGACGTGGACCACCTCTTCTTCGATTGCGGGACTTCGGCGCAGGTCTGGAGATCGGTGGGGATCCCTTGGGTGTAGGCCAGCGGTTTGGAGGATTTTTGAAGGTCGGTTCGCGCGGTGGGTCTTGATTCCTCGGATGACTGCTCAAAACCTTTTGTTGTGTTGTGGTCTCTTTGGACTGGATGGAATGATCTCATTTTCAGAAATCAGAGATTCTATTCGGAGAATGTTGTCTCACATTGTAATGCTCTGTACAATTTATGGGCCTCACGTTGATGTACCCATTTTTCTATTTTAATGAAAGCATTGTCATGGTGACTCCCGCCTCGGGAGATCTCCACTTTGTTATCTCAAAAAAATGTGTTTTTTTAATACTCTCGCACTCCTGAGGGCTATTGGTGCTACGATCCTGTTGGGCATGGTTATTATATTTCAGCAAATGACACTTTCATTAAGCGGATTAAATTCTTTACACAATCTATTAGTGTCATCCCTTTGGATCTACCACCTCTGTCAATCGTTTATCAACACAAGCACACCAATGCACCTGCTTTTTGTACCTTTATCTGTTCCTTTTTTGCAGGATGATATGCCTTATACTGCTCCTACCTATGTTGTTATATCTCAAGAGCTTTCTATAGCTCTCCGAAAATAAAAAAAAGCGATGTATTTTTCACCATATGTCATGTTTTACTTCTATTGGTGGTTTATCTAGCAGTAATAAGAGGATTGCAGATGCCCTAATGATCATTTCTATTCCAGGATATCATCATAGTGCACTAAAGGACCATGGCTGGTGAAAAGCCATGGATGAGGAGACGGATGCCCTTACCTCCTAGGGCACGTGGGATCTAGTGTCATGTCCCCCGGAAGTTAGACATGAGGCATGCAGATGCTTCTCATGACCAAACAGTCGCCTGATGGGTCCATGTAAATTAAAAGCCAACTTGGTTGCAAAAGGCTTCACGCAATGGAGATGATTATTATGAGACTTTCTCTCTAGTTGCTAGAATGGGTTCCATACGCACCATTCTCTCAATTGCTGCTAATAAAGACCGGCCCATTTTTCAGCTTGATGTGAAGAATGCATTTCTCTATGATGACCTCGAAGAAGAGGTTTATATGATGCAATTGTCGCCTTGTCGGGTTACGTCATCGAAGGGGATTGTGACCACTGAGATCAGCACTCTCAGCTTTCAAAGGTTACATATGACTACTCTGTCTTCATCAGACGAGGGTCGACTGGCACAATTATACGTTTATGATGTGGTTGTCAATGGAGATGATGAAGCATGTATTTCAAAGACTAAGACTTTCCTACAGAAGGTCTCTGTCACAAAGGAACTTGGATAGCTTCTCTACTTCCAATGCATTGAGGTGATACGTACACCAGAGGGACTACATCTCTCACAACGGAAGAATTGCTTAGACATTGTCACTGAGGCTGGATTACTTGGATGTCAGTCATCTGGCATCCTTGCAGAACTAAGGAAGCATTTTACATCTATTGATCCTGAGTTTGAGGATACTACACGATACAGAAGCCTAGTGGACAAACTACTCTATCTCACTGTTACTAGGCCAGATATATTGCATTTAATACCGTGAGCAGAGCCAACCAGCACATGAAGATACCTCTTTACAGTCTTTGGCAGGTAATTCTTCTGATCCTTTGATATTTAAAGGAATCTCCCGGACGTAGACTCTTCTATGGGGTTAATGGTCACACTGACGTCTTCGCCCATGCATATGTTGATTATGCCAATTCGCCTGAGGACTGTCGATCCACTACAAGTTACGCCATGTTTGTTGGTGGCAACGTGGTTACTTGACGAAGCAAGAAACAGACAGCAGTCTCTAGATCAAGTGCGGAGGTAGAATACATAGCCATCGCCCAAGCCACGTGTGAGACCACATGGTTTATCTCCTTTCTATAGGAACCTGGACTCCCAACTACTACCCGCATACCTTTATAATGTGGCAACAAGTCTGCTATGAACATTGCCACCAATCCAGTATTTCATGAGCGAACTAAGCACATTGAAGTTGATTGTCACTTCATTCATGCTGCGATACGAGGAGAAAGGATCATTACTCCAGATATCTCCATTGAGCTTCAGCTTGCAAACATATTCATGAAGGCACTACCTAACAAACGTCTCTCGTGGTTGATTTCCAAGTTGGGAATGATCGATAGATATGCTCCAATTGAGAAGTGATAGAGTTATTGTATTTTCTATTTATTTGTGCCATGTAACCCTTCGGGGACTTATATATAATTCTCTCTTTTTGCTCTCTAGGGTTTCACGATATATAAGAAACCAAGACCCTAAATGTCGATTTCGGCCACCATTTCGGTATTGACCAAAACAGAATTTCGATCGAATTTCGGTGGAATTTCAACCAAGATTTCGATCATTTCGGTCATTTTTGTACTAGGAGCCCCATATTTCGGTCATATCGGTCGAATTTTGATTTCGATTGGATATCGATATTCAACAGAAATTCGACCAAATTTCGTTGAAATTTGAGGCCATGTAAGAAACCCTAGTCCCATGGAATAAGATAAAGATTCATTCTCTTCTCCATAGAAATCAAATTGCCTAATAGGTTGCTAGTGTTTATTGGTGTTTGTTGGTCTCCCAGTCGATGTGACTTCCTCATGTTGGACTTTTGCCGTGCACATAAATGACTTTTCACACGATTCATTAGTAGATAGAGATAGGTATTCTACGACATAGACATGCACCCTTAAACCTCGGGTTGGAGACTTAGATGGCCACGATCTAAATGGTCATGGTGGATGACGCGTTACACTTGGAGCCCGATAATGGATTCTGGTGTCTACTACATGAAGTTTGATGGTAAGTAGCACGATTGATAGTCTAGGATTCGGTCTTATACATAGATTTAATACTTGCAATAACATTAGTAAGGCAACACAAAAGGGTCTCCCGTGTGTTATAAGAGTTTAGGGATTTGGTTAAGGAAGAGAAATGCATTATATTTTCTATTATGCCGACAAAAGAATGCCTAGCATGAGTAGTGGAAAATGTATTTGTATGCTATGTTGTTGAGAACTTTTACCAACAAGTATTCGATTACGGGTTGAGAATTGGTTTCAAGCTTTCTCTAGTCCATTTTCATCAATGGACTCTTGACGTACGAAGGAATGAAGGCAATAATAAATACAGAACTTGCTTTCAATAGGATGAGAATCTTCAAAACACCAAACCATTCAATGTAAAGACAGTTTTCAGTTAGTTATCTAGTTACAGAAATGTACTAAGCCTTTTCCCAATACTTTTTTTATCTAGTTACAGAAGCAACCCCATATGAATATCAACCCAAAAGAGTTACTTTCATGATTGACCGCATGACATATTCCCATCATGAGATTCTTTCCGCGGCTAGAGCTTTATTGTAATTCAAGGTATCCTCGCGACGAATGATAGTGATGTAATGATACAAATGTCGGACGTGAATAGATTGTCTTCACAGTGTGTACATGTGCGCCCTTGAGAAAGAGTATGTCCACTTCTTGTTATTCTTAAACAAGTGGTTCGCTCTAGCATTGTTGTTAGGCAATTGCTAATAACATTTTTGTGGACCTAACAAGAGTATCTAAGTAGCAGCAATAATAGAGGTCGTGTAAGTTCGAGCTTTCGCGATAAGACTTGCATTAGTCAAGGTGCATTACTTTTCGTGCAGTTTCTTTGCTTCCATGTTTACAGCTTTTTTGTTGAGAGATTATATGGAGAGAGATACTTTTGAGAGCATGTTGTGATAGTTTTACAATGCTACATGATTATCTATTGTGGACATGGACTTTATTTTGGATAAAATTAACAAATTGGAGGCATACTTTGATTCTTCATCCTATTGTTATTCTCTTGTGATTGTTTATTTCGGATGTTGATCTAATGTGCATGAAATGAAGTGATTGAGTATCGTAGATCATGGGAGTATCAGCACATATTGTCCCGAATGCCAAACCGTAGCGTCTCGAATGTCAGACCATAGAGTCCTCACAAGCTCGTCTTGTCTTACCAAGGAGTAAGGCTCCACACCTATGGCTCTCCCCTGAATATCAATTGATGATTACTTATGTGTTCAGAGTAGCCTACACATCCCAACAAAATGGTGTTGCCGAACATAAACACCAGCATTTACTTGATGTGATCTAAAACCTTTTGATCTAGAGCCATGTTCCTCACTCTTTATAGGTTGTTGCGGTCCTCACTACTTGCTACTTGGCGAACCGCATGCCATCTTCTGTTTTCGGAGAAAAAGTTCTGGTATCGATTGTGTTTCCCAGGAAGGACTTGTTCTCCCTTAGACTCCAAGTGTTTGGATGTGTTTCCTTTGTTCACAATCTGATGTTTGGCCGTGACAATCTCTCTCCTCGAGTTGTCAATTGTGTCTTTGTAGGCTACTCTCGTAACCATAAGGAGTACTGTTGGTTTGATCCGCTTCAATGGAAATACTTTCTCAGTGATGGTGTCACCTACTTTGAGTCAGTTATGTATTTCTCTCCTACAAGTATTGACTCCATCTGACTCGACAAAGGAGGTATACATGCCTCCTCCTACACTTGTAGTACCTCCATCACCGACAATGCCTCCATTACCTCGACCACCATCTCCAATACCTATACCTGCTCCTGTAGC
The DNA here is from genome assembly GCA_037367405.1 of Ottelia alismoides. Classification (NCBI taxonomy): domain Eukaryota; kingdom Viridiplantae; phylum Streptophyta; class Magnoliopsida; order Alismatales; family Hydrocharitaceae; genus Ottelia; species Ottelia alismoides. Next base: position 496,790 of record JAZKJV010007300.1, read on the forward strand.
TACCCCTGAACTACCTCCCAGTACCTTGGCTCAGTTCTTGCCACGTATCTTTGTTCGTAGGCCTCACACAGTTCCCCTTACTCATGGGCCTTCCCCATCATCCAACATGCCCCAAGTATGTAATGAGTACATTGTTTCTACTGATGGCACTAGTGATTTGTCTATGCAATAGGACTCCTTATAGGATGAGCAGGTGCCCTTTCAGGAGGGTAGTTTACATGCTCGTGAGGAGGCATATGATCTGGATAAAGCCTATAGCTCTACAAAAGTAGAAACGTACTTGTGCTACATATCTTCTTGCAGCCCACGTTTCTTTAAGTTGGCTCTAAGAGGACTTCAAGAGATTTTTTGTGAGGCTATCAGCCGTAGAGACATGGAAGGTCGTATCGATATCGATATCGTTTCGATATCATATTGATACGATACTTTGACGATATATCGTCGAAATATTGCCCATATCGACGAGCATTTATGAATAAAATGCCTGGAAATCGGGATATATCGCCATATCGGTGCCCATATCGGTCCCATGTCGATATCGATATATCGGCGATATATCATCGATATATCGTTGATATTTCCTTCCATGTGTGGAGATACCACGGACATATCAGGAGGTCATAGAGGACAGTCAATGGCGTCTTGTCATGGAGGAGGATATGGTCGTGCTACAGTCGTGTAGCACATGGAGCATTGTTACAGCTCATACAGGAGCATCTGTTGTTGGATGTAAATGGTTGCTTACAGTGAAGCACCAAGAAGATGGCATCGTGGATCGCTACAATGCGAGACTTGTGGCTCGTGGGTTTACCCAAACATATGGGGTGGATTATCAAGCAAGGATTCAAATATCGGGATATATCGTCGATATAGAGATAATATATCGATATCGGATATTGACTGATATCGATACTACTATGTATGTTGTTTTCCTGGATATTGATGGATATATCACCGATATATTGGGATATCGGTGGGTATCAATCAAAACTAGAAGTTTTAAATGCAACTTTCTCATGTATCGACTGATACCGTCGATATCGACTTTTCATCTCGTCATATCCGGTTGTAATTGCATATAACTTCTTCTTAGCTTTAGATAAGACTTCTTAAGGAGATTTTCATCATTTTAAATGTAGTTAGACGTGGATTTCTTAGAGATTTTGTATATTTTGTGCTCTACTACTTGTTTTTTAGCTTTTCTATTGCCAGATTACAATTTCTAGTATTTTTTAAGATCCTAGGGAGATGGATTTAGAGTTTTCAACTTATTCATAATTATTCTAGTTTTTATTTATCTTAAACATTCAGGATATTGATATTGATAGGGTTTCGATATTCAGGTGTATATTGAATTCCAGGATATCGCCCGATATCTGATGAGATATCGGAGAGATATCACTAGTCATCTTATATCGGTCAAAAATTGAACATTTCAATATAGAATTTCCATATATTGATTGATATTGATTAATATCATCGCTATAGTGTTGACATTGCTCAATAATGCATCACCCACTTTTTAACTTTTGATCTATTTATTTGTGATTTTGCTTTTGTACCTACTCCCGACATAAAAAAACTCATTATGAACCTCATTTTGAATGGGGGGCTTTGTACCGTTTTAGTGGTGGAGATGAACCAACTCTAGAGCTTATTAAGGAATATATGCATACATATATGTTATTATGCTTATTAGCTTGTACATATGATATCCAATATAGCGTGTCATTTTGTTTATATATAGTATGTGATGTGATGTAAAGTTAATGTGCTAAATATATCTCCTTGATGTCACTAAGTTGTTATTTTTTGAATTCCATCATTTCCTTTATAATATCTCTCAATAGTCAGCAGTCAACAATTAACATTGACAATGGCAATATATACGATATAATGTCTATTGGTGTTTCTTGCATATAAATGAGCATTTGTATGTTATTTATGGTTTTACGAACCAAGATGATCTTAATTTGTGAAGAAAATACTTTTTTATGGCATTTCCAAGATTTCCACTGATATCGTCGATAAATCTCGATATATCCCCAAGATATCCCTTTTTGAACCGACCGATACGATATCGATATCGATATTTCGAACCTTGCTATCAGGATACTTTCTCTCCAGTAACTCGAGATTCGACACTACATATTCTTCTATCTGTTGCAGTGACGTGAGACTAGCCCCTATATCAGCTTGATATGAAAAATGCATTTCTCTACAGCATGGAAGGACATATCGATATCGGTATCGATATCGGTACCATGTCGATACCGATATATTGCCGATATATCGGCGATATATCGACGCCATATCGCCGACATCGGGATTCAGCTTGCCTTTTTTGCGTGTCGATACCCGATATCGGACATATCGGCGATATATCGGTGACCTGTCAATACCGATATATCGCCGATATATCGGGATACGGCCTTCCATGCTCTACAGTGACTGATAGGAGGGGGTCTACATGCAGCAGCTACCTGGGTTTGCTGCAGAGGGGGAGTGTCAGAAAGTTTGCAGGTTTCGCAAGTTGATCTATGGCCTTAAGGTCCAAGAGCATGGTTCTAGAAGCTCTCAGATATGATAAAGCAACAGGGATCCATGAGATCAGTTGTCAATCATTCCATGTTTGTTCAGAGGACTTAGAGAGGTATAGTTGCTATACTTGTTTATGTCGATCATATTATTGTTACATGAAATAATGAAAAAGGCATCCAAGCTGCTAAGGATTTCCTAGGTCAGCAGTTTGTGACCAAAGACCTTGGCAGTCTATGTTACTTCCTTAGACTGGGGTTTTCCAAGAAACAACGAGGTCTTGTGATGACCCAGAGGAAGAACGTTACAGATCTTCTCTCTAAGACAGGTATGTTAGATTGCAGGCCTGCCACTACTCCCATGGACCTGAGCACGAAGTTGTATGATGATGACACTGAGAAGGTAGACAAGGGGAGGTACATGGAGCTCATTGGGAAGTTCCTATACATGATCATCACCAGGACATATATACCCTTTGCAGTAAACAAAGTGAGCCAGTTCATGGAGCAGCCTAGACAGGCACATATGGATGCGGTCTGTATGATTCTGACGTATCCGAAGATCTCATCTGGCGTTGATTTTTTATTCAGTAGGGGCACATCCCCTGCCGTTACAGCTTATGCATATGCATATTATGTGAGGTGTCTCAAGGATAGGAAGGCTATCTCTGGCTTTGCAATGTTCAACAGGAGTTCCTTGGTGTCATGGAAGAGCAAGAAGCAGATAGTGGTCGCCAAATCCAATGCAGAATCAAAGTAACAAGACCATGGTGCATGCTAGTATAGAGATGTCGTGGGTCAGACCTGTTCTTACTAACCTAACAGTTGATGTGCCTCTTCCCATGCACCTCCAATGCGACAACCAAGCTACTCTTTTTATTGCCTATAACCCAGCCTTCCATGAGATAACCAAGCATATCGAGGTGGACTGTTATTACACTCGAGACATGATTTAGAAGGGATTCATCTCCACCACTCGTGTTAGCTCGGGACATCAGACAGCATACGTGCTTACCAAGGCCCTAACCAGAGGGCATTTCCAGATATGTTATTCCAAGCTGAGCATGATTGATATCTATACTCTAGCTTAAGGGAGAGTGTTGAGATATTAGTTATTTTTTGTTTCTTTTATGTACTATCTATTCCTCTCGTCTTCTTTATGTAATTTATCTAACAGGTCTATACTCTATATAAGAGAACCCTAGGGCTTCATGAATAAGAAACTCATTGTTTTCCCCCAAAGGTCACTACCATCCATAGCCACCATCGTCGTCCTTTGCAGCCTTTATCAGGATTTAATTTTTTTAAAAAGGAAAAGGAGGGCAACATCGAGAATGCGTACACCCAAAAACATATACATATATATTCACAAAATCATATTAAAACATTACATTGACCAAGAAACTAGTAGGGTTCTGACAAATTCTAGAACATTATCCATATACAATGTTTCCCCATAGAAAATACTCCCCATAGAAAATAATACCATTTAGTGCCAATCATATGAACCAAATATTAGTCGCAATCCAAATTTTGATAGGATAACCTACACGATCCAACCTATCAATAGAATCCCGAAACATTGCCCAATCCAAAGTTTCCACAAAATCAACGCATGTTGCGATTTAAACCTCCGTGAGAGAGTGCAACCAAGGTATCAATGTTCGACGTCCTCCATCACCACAATGAACGTTGACAAGTGCCATTAAGAATGTCCGCCAGTTAACAAATGTTCCCTCCTCAGAAGCCAAAAAAATCCGAACACATAGCATCCAAGGTAAGAAACGATATCAATATCATATTAGTCCTCCCAGAAAAGGACATATTGGGGATATATCAAGATATTATCGATGATATCGATGGAAATTTCAAAAATGATGCAAAAAGCAATTTTTTCACAAATTATGATAATCTTAGTTGTTAAAACAATAAATAACATAGAATTACACATTTATATGCAAGAATGAGATATATTTAGCACACCAATGCACATTATATTGCACATATCGTTGGTTGTTAATGGTGAATGGTGATTGCTGACTGTTAAGATATATTCTGGACATGTGATTCTAACTTGATCAGCATTAGACTTGTTTCATCTCTATTGCCAAAGAGGGCGAAGTCCACCAATTGAAGAACCGTCATATGCATACCCTACTAACCCGAAACAAAATATATAAATCATGCTGTGTTTTAATAATAAGAATAGCAAAATAGGTGATGAAATAAAGCTTAGAAGGATAATATTCATCAATATATATAAATGTCGGCGAAATATCGACGATATTGGTCGATATCCGAGAAATTATGTTGAAACCAATCATTTTTAACTGATATGGCGATATATCATTGATATCTCGCTCGTGATATTGCCTGCATTGGTAGTGTTGTCGTCCAACACCAAATCTATATGTATTGATCCGAAACAATGCTAGGATCAACAATCGTTGTCAAGTAGAATGCTTTATATGCATTCCACGCTATGAAATGACCATATGCCCAAGTCCAGTGATCCAGAGAACCTGATAAGCCAGCAGCGTCAGGCAGGATCTCAGTGAGAAGCAGAAAATCCACAAAATGTTAATCTGTCAAAGCAGTACGGAACCATGGAAGCCAGCCATCAGCCTCCTTGCAATCCCTCGCAATACATCCCACATCAACTGCCAGCGCAAGCAAGCACGGGAAATAAACCCCAAGAGCGCCATGACCCATCCCATCATCATAACCTACTACCATCAACCAAAACATGTTAATGAGTCGGGCCACACAAGGAAGATCAAAGCACATCTCCCTCCAAAAGTTCAAGGGCGCATTTATAACCCTAACATGCACAGAAAGATCCATGGAAACCACATACATAGACTGAATCATCTATGATAGATTTGACCCAACGCTCCAAATGCAGGTTACTCACTTCGCAAGCAAGGCTCCTTTCATCTCTTCCAGACTCAAATCCCAAGGCCTCATCCTCTTTGAGCAACAAGATCCTCTAACCCACCAAGGGCAAACCTTTGACTCTCTAGTGGAAGCCCAAAGGAACCTCCCATCGGAGCCTCTAGCCTGACCCTAATTCCAGCATGGATTAGGTGCATAGAAAGGAAAAAAGCGGAAGCAGATAGAATTATCTTAAAAAGCACCAGGTGGCCTCCCATTGAGAGACAAGTTGCACGTCATCATTTCAACTTCCATTCCATCTTCTCAACCACGGGCAACCAATCCGCCTACTTCAGCCTCCCATTTACCAGAGGCAAATCAAGATAGACAATCAGGAGCGCTCTCTGCTACATCGGAATGGCAACTGCACAGCCTACAAGTACAACCTCTTCATTTCTCATCTCAAAAGGAACAAACATTGACCAATCTAATAAGTTAATTCACATCCTTAAGACCAGCCTAAACAACTCAAAACACATGAGGCGCTCTTGTTGCAGCCTTTGTGCCCCCTTCTAAAAAGAAAATATCATTGTCCGCATACTGGAGGCTCGAGACAAAAACATCACTAGTGTTAAATACAGTAACAAAACCACCCTCTATCGCCTTAATAACCATCCTTGCTAAGGCAGCAACAAGAACAAAGAGCGACAGCATTAGCGGATAGCCCTGTCAAACCCCTCTTTGCAGCTGAAAGAAACCACCCTCATGTATATTATTCACCAAAATAAAATAATAAGAGGTCCTCACACATATCTTCATTCGATTAATCCACTCACCTGGGAACCCCTTGGTGCAGGGATGCCAGGATGAAACTTCCGTCACCCGAGAACCTCAGATTGGGTTGGCTTTAAGGAGTCTCTGGCTTAACTAGGGCATGGGAGCGGCCCTACCAATATTTGGACGACAACTCATTTATGGTCTATGTGGCACGCGCAGAATATGTCTACATTTTCGGGTGAAAGAACGTACATGGAGAATGTTATAGAGCATGCAAAAAGACTTGGGAGCTTCTAATCCTTGTAACTGTTTCTTAGATAATGTGAATATATAGAAGCTTATGAGTGGACATCCCCTCGATATCACACCGTTTTCCTCAAAATACAATTTGAGTATTGTCTTTTAAGATTCTTGTGTATTTTGCATTCATTTGTGTTAACTTTAAACTCCGGCTCTCCCTATATAAGGAGGTATGTGGCTCTCTATTCAAGATCAGTTGAGTACTACTATCCACATTTTCATTGAGGTTCATCTGCTTGCAATTATTTAGAGTTGGTTGATGCTGAAGTTGTTTGAACTCTAATACATCTTCTAGCACAGTTTCTTCTTCGATGATTACGAATTTCCATGCACCCACTTCATTGTATCAAGAACCTTCCAGCATGATATGTAGCAATCGCTTAACATGTAGATATTAGAAAGATATAAAACTTCACATTCCCTTTCAACACTCCTTTTCTTCACACGCAAGGACGGAATCAGAGGGGGGCAAGGAGGGGCACATGCCCCTCCACCTAATTTTTTTAGATTATGTAATATATATATAAAATTATTCTCTATGGATTTTTGAAGAAAAATAATCATAATATTTCCTAAGTATAAATCCCCTTTTAGAATTTTTGAGGGTAAAACTTATACATACACCCTCTTCGTTTCTTTAGGGGGAAATCAGTAAACTTTACTGGTAGATAATATATCTTTTAAGATAAAATTTATATTTAGCAATAGCAAATTTTACCTTGGATCAACATGTTCAGATAATTCATTAAACTGGTCGACTTATTATGGATCTCTACCAATCCATCTTTTTGAATATCTAATTTTTAGCATCAACCTATACAAGAGATTGGTTTTTCAATAAATCTCATTATCGCTTATACAGATACGAGGTTTACTTCTCGATCTAAAAAAAATAAAGTTTCAAAAAAATCATTTATTGCCAAGTCTCATATATTAAACAGTGATCCTATTTATATCAAGTAAGTGGTCAAGCACATAGATATTCTTGATTGGTGTATTTTTCTTCGTTGAAATACTAATATTTCTAATTGTTGGTAATAAAAAGTATAAAATTATGTATTTTTATATTTTCAAGTTGATACAAATTTAGAACAAGTATAGTTTATATTATAATTAATCAAAATCCAAAGAGTGAATTTAAAAAATGAAACATTAGAATATGTATATTTAAAAAAAATATAAATATCATTCATAAAAAATCTTGATAGTGCGGAACATATATGATATCAAATTATGTGAAATGAAATAAAAACATACAAGTGATTAAAAAATAAGTTCAAAATAAACTATTATTTATATGAAAACTATGGATGATATAAATTATCTTTCACAATTATTGTTATATAATGAATAGAGGAGGGGGAGTATCCAACTCATCTGCATATAGCTAATATGTTCATCACCTCCCATCCACTCATGTGTCTTGAAACTTTGACTTGCACGTGATCCAATGACAGAGCCACTTGCACTCACTCAATCCCAATACAGATAAATGGCTAAGAAGGTGACGAACGCATAAGTGACATACAACTCAACAACATACTCCCCTTTTCCTAATAAATATGATCACATTATAATCAATAGATTTTTTTAAACATTGTGCCCCTCCTCAAAAATGTCCTGGCTCTCTGTCCCTGTTCACACGCCTTAGAGAGTCGTCAAGTCATAAGATGACTAAGAGACCATAATCTAATAACACTTGATGCAACTATGATTTCACAAAGGAAAATGTAAGTGGAAAGAGGAGAAACGATGTGAGGATAGGAGCATGTTAAGTTGCTGGAGAGGGAAGAAGAGGAAGATTAATCAAATCCCATATCGAATGCCAGGATCCTTTTATTGTACGACGATGGCTTTATATAGAAAGTCACCCATCTAAGAGAATTGACACTTCAACTAGAAGGCAAAACTCTTGCTTACGGACACCTTTAGATGATACATTTATAGAATTTATGAAAATAAATAATGAAATAAATCACAAAAGATAGACCTAACCTATGAGATTAGGTTGCGTGACATGAGTTAACTTTATATAGTTCCCATTTTCAACCTCAAAAGCAACTGTGCAGGGACAATTGCTTATCGCACTTTAAACTGTAGTTCATCCTAATCCATTATGTTAACCCAACCCGCCTCCACCTTACTCAGCTGAAGCATCAAAATTGATTCGCTGAGAAATTATTGCGAAAAAAAATCTAACCTTCAACCAAACCCGGTGTATCCGTATCTGGAGGAAAGATTAGCGTCACATGAACATTATCATCAATCACTTCCTGTTGCAGAGCTTCCGCCAAACCTCGCAGCCCGAATTTACTTGCCGAATACCCCGTGTAGCCGTACACCCCCACCTGTGAAATCCACATCAATACGCATCAATTCCACCTCCTCAACGAACACAAATCACTCTCAAATTACTTGACCAGCCTGGGACGACATGATCGCAATGGACCGTGGGATGCTGCTGCCCCTCATCGCCGGCAAGGCCGCCTTGATCAGGTGGAAGGTTCCCATCAAGTTTACATCCACCATGAACTTGATCTCTTCCATATCCTGGTCCACCAGCTCTCGGGGTACGAACACTCCTTGGTTGCAAATCAACACGTCAATGGGCCCCGCGGCATTAACTGCAGCTCGGACTGCATCGAGGTCGCGGACATCAGCGCTGTAGATGGAGACCTCAGTCGCGGCTCCGCCGGTGGAACCGAGGACGAGATCGCGGGCTTTCTCGAGCTGGGATTTACCCCGTGCAAGGAGGGAGACGCGGGAGGCGCCGGCGGCGGCGGCGTGGCGGGCGAGGGCGAGGCCGATGCCACTGGAACCGCCGGAGATGAAGACATGGCGTCTGGCAATGGGGATGCGGACGGGGCGGGGCCGGCAGAGGAAGCGGAGGAGGAGGAGGAGGAAGAGAAGGGCGGGGGCCAGGAGAGGGAGAGCATGGTAGAGCGCGGCCATCGAATTCGATCGGATCTATTTGGGATGCGTTGAATCCAAATGAAAAACTTGAAGGTGACCTCATCTTTAATCAAGTCATCCAATATTAGGAATGGCTTAGATTCACATATGATTCCCATTAGGCGAGTAATAAATAGGTGATGAATCCACATTTCATCATTTTTATTCTATCATTTTGGCTTCAAAAAACCTAGCAAATGCGTGTAAATACTAGTAATTCCAGCATCTTAGCATCCATGCATGTGCATGTAAATAGTGTATAAAATACTGTTCTTAAAGCCAAAATTATAGAATAAATAAAAGAAAAGAAAAAAATAAAATATTATAAATATTTTATGATCCGAAATCCCGAGACCTAGGCATGTAGATGAATAGGTCGACAAGGAATAAAGTAGAGGGAGATAAGGACCAGAATACACTAAGAATACCTTTTATTCCATTCATTCTTTATTCAATTTGGGACCTATTTTCAATTCCACTTTTTATACCTCAAATAAAGAAACTTTGTACATGAAAGTTGTAGATAATTAAACAAAGAAAAATACAAATTTGGTTTCACACAAAAATAATACACAGATAAAAAGTTATGATCTGAATAAGTTTCCAAAACCCCAACTTCCCAGACCTGTATCTCTCAAATAAAAACTCGAAATGTATAAAACTTACCTTTAATTGTATATAATTTTAAATAAGCTATTTCATGAAGGTGGTTTCGTGTTTGGCGGAGCTACAGTTTGAAAGTTGAGTTTTGGACCCCTATTATATACTTGTACAGATTAAAATATTCAATTTATTTATTATTCATTATTTTCATAATTTTATATTTTATAATTTTGTAAGTATTATTTATAATAAATATTCATATAAAAATCAGAATAAAAATCCAAAGGAAACACAAAAATAAAATACATGTATATAGCACACAAGTAAAATACCAATACATATACCTACAGAATTAATACGTATATTTTATTAAGTGTACAAAATACCTTAGAAAAATAAAATAAAAATATTTTTGAGTGTATAGAAATATTTTAAAAATTTATAAAATAATAAACAAAATAAATAGCATTAAATAAACAAAATAAAAATAAAATATTAATATATATACACAAACCTATATAGACCTAAAAAGGTATCTTATATTTTTACACCTCATAAAAATAATTAAAAATCATATTAAAATACTTCATAAAATAACAAATATTTTTCATTTTATAACCTAAAAATAATAAAATCATTTTCTATTTTTAATTGATTTTACAAAACTTTTCTCGAGGATGTTTCCTGGTTGGTCCACGTGGACCAACCAGACGCCAGTCCAAGTTGACCTTGGTCAACTGGCTGTCCTCCCCATGTGCGCCTTGTCAGAACTGCGTTTTGACCTTGTTTCTCGATTTTTTCGAGGATCACCCTTACACCTTCTCGGTTGCGACTCTTCACGACTTTTGTTCCTCATTCAATGGGCACCCACGCCCAGATGAAACCTCGATCAATGGATCGACGTGATCGTCGCTGCGTCTCGATCTTTGGAGCGTCAGAGCCATATCGTCAAACCCTACATATTGGACCTCCGACTTTTGAGCCGGTTTTGAACCCCTCTTCCACAAGCTCCGCTTCCCTTTTCGTGCCCAACCGACAGAGGAAGGTGACAACTTCCTTCGCCGAGCTTCGGGCGGGTCGAGCGAGCTCCGAGGCGGCTCCACCGCCTCTGCCTTTCGTCGGCGTCGAGTACAACTCCCTCTGGTTCCGACCATCGAGGAAGCCATTTTTCTTCCACTTTTATCTCGCATTTCATTCGCCGTACCCATAGGAGCAAAACCCCCTAAGAGTCTTTGAATTTCGTCCATCAAATCGCCTTCACGATCATCTCGTCGGAGTGCTCCTCCGGCCACCTTTTCACGTCGTCGGTTCTTGCACCATTTCCACCTCTGCGGGGTCCAGGCATTTTACCCTGGACCCTCTCACACGTTTTTGTAGGTCAAGGAGCTCTGACTTGAGCCTGGGGCTCGTTTTTCATCTCGCCGGAGTTCCGTGGAGCTTCCCAGCTCCGTCGCCCTTCCCCGCGAGCCTCGGCCGTCATCGAGGTTTTCTGGAGCCATCAGGAGATAGAGGAGGACCGCAGGAGGGTGCAGGCCAATTTTGGAGCCCAGAGATCACCGGAGGACGGAGCCAGAGGCCGGGGAAGTTCGCCTCGCCGGCGCTCCTCCCCTGTTCTTGCTCCTTCCCTCTGCGCCGTCGGATCTAGGTCGCGCCTCTTGGTGTACATGGACCGTTGGATCTCCTAGAAGCCCAGCTGTCAGATCAAGCCAAGAAGATCTAATCGTGGCCGCCAGTTGCAAAGCGTCATCGACCGTCCTTCACGCGCCACGTGTCAAGTGGCCTCTTCTCCGCCGTCGGATCGCCTTGCTCAGGGTATTTTGCATCTTTTACCCTGAGTATTTTGTTGGACATGCGAGCCCACGGCGAGCCATTATGCAATAAATGTTATTGCAAATATCATTCCATGATCTGAAATAAAGAATAAATAATTTGCATAATAGGTCCCTTAGTACAATTAGGGTTATGTTATGTACCATGGCCATCTTGATGATCATACAGTTGTTGATTCAATTGTTGAATCATAGAGGCTGGTGCTTGGATGAATATCAGAAGAGTTAGATTGAGGACTCATCAAGCACCGTCAAATGATTGTTAAGAGATGATCTCCAGCCTGAGTAGGAGATGGCAATCCTTATCTGTAAAGGCTGATATTTGACCGACCTCTTGATGCAGGTCCTCTACATAGGAATAGAGATTTAGAGGTGTCAGATTAGTTAGGTCAAAGAGTTGACTTAACGAGATCGAGATAACCAAAGTCCTATATCGTATGCTGTCACGATACAGCCACGCGTCCTTTGACCGGAGACAAATGTGTTACTATGTGTCTAAGTATGTACATTTGGCAGACCAATAGGTTGATGACCTAACCAAGGTCTATACACCGGTGCGTTGGTGTGCATATAACGGCATATGAGTAATACGATCTCTCAAAGGGATCATACAGGTTCAGTTACTGAACCGGAAGACATGAGCTCACTCATGAGATATTGGGAAGAATCAAATTCCGTGCACACGGTCGTCTCGCTTTGGAAGCTTGACTGAATTTGTTGGTTTGATATATACTTTTGGAAAGTATATGATCAAGCCCTAGGTATGATATATGCTTTTGGAAAGTATATGATCGATACCGACTCCCAATGATCGAATGAGAAACTTACTGATAAAACCATGAAGTAGACAGTATAAAGTTGATCTACTACTTCGGGTTTATTCTGAGTCTTCCAGTATGCAAGATGTACATGTATTGGGAATACCTGAGGGTGATGTGATCATAAACGATTGTATAACCATGATGCTTCCATTCCTAGGGAGTGATGAAACGGGTCTGGATTTTAGTGACTCCTCTCGATAGAGAAGTAATCTGATCTTAGTCCAAATGTTGGACATTGATCTGAGTGTGATTCAGATGCAATGAGAAAATTAGATTTGCAGTCTTGATTTAATCAAGCATCTGTGGGAGGCCCGCGATCTGTATTTGGGATACGATCTCAACATCCAAGTCACTATACGTGGAACGATACAATCGCTCTGTCCTTATCTCCAAGTATATGCAGAGAAAGCGCATTATCCTTGAAAGAGTTCAAGATAATTTCATTGTTGATATGTGTATCCGAGCATTGAGAAAATGGATGATTAAATGTGATTTAATTATCATAAATAATATGAATTTGATTCATATTATAGAGAGAGTTATCTTAGATAATTAAATGTGATTTGATTATCAAAGATGTGAATAATATGAATGTGATTCATATTATTTGAGAACAAGAGAATAGAGATCCAAGATGATTAAATGTGATTTAATTATCATGGATATGAATAATGTGGATAGCAATATCTATATTAGTCATATATATTATAAATGTTATTTATAATATATAAGAGAGAGCTATTTGTAATTTACATTTGTTAATTAAATGTTGATGTGAATTGGATTCACGTTGGACATTAAATTGAAAATGTAATTTACATTTTATTTTGGGTTGTGAATGTGATTCACAAAATTTCCAATGGCATGATTTCAATGTTCACAAAATAAATTGGATTTATTTTTTGTGAAATAATATACAACAAAAGTTGTTGAAATATTAGAGAGAATTATGAGATAATGCAATCTCATATAATAGGAGAGGCATCCACCTTCCATATAGGAAGAGTGGACGGCCACAATTCCCATAAGGAATGTGGTGGTCGTCCACCCTCCTTATGGAAGGAGGCTTGCCTCCTTTCCTATTTCTCTAATTGAGATTGATTTGATACAAATCAAATTATATTTTATATATATTTGATTTTTTATTAAATTAATTGTTGTTAGTTTTTACCAACATAAATCTTAGCCATTGAAAGAAACACAATCAATGAGAACCATTGGATTTGTGTTGTCCCATGGATTGAGATCCATGGATCCTAAAATATTATAAAAGAAGAGGCACCCCTTTGCTCTTCTTTACACAATGCTTGAGAAGCATATCTCTCTCTCTCTTTCTCTTCATACGCCTACTCTCTCTCTCTCTCCCTCTCATGTGGGCGTCCACCATGGATGCCCTAGAGAGGTTCTCCATCGTCGCAGCGTCGTCGTCATGCTGCCCGATGGTTTGCTCATGGATCTCCATCTACTTCGACGTGCCCTGCTCGTGAAGAAGACGTCGGATCTCGTGTGTCGAGATCAGGAGATTCGCCGCTTGGATCATCAACATGGATTGCGAGAAGCACGCGGTTCATCCCCACGCTCGCAAGCGTCTCCTCCGTCGGATCGGACTTGAGACAGGAGGTCTCTTCGTTTAGAGACTCGATCGCAACTACGCTTCAAGAGGTAATCCTATTAATTTTTGTGGTTTAGACGAAAGATCCGAGAAGTGTTCTTGGATCATGTAGTTTCTTCGCATAAAAAATTTTTAATTTCCGCTGCATAGAACAACTAGTCCGACTAGTCATTCTTCGTTGTATTCGATACGACGCTCAGGCTTCTGTGATGTGGTTGAGGATCTAACCATATCCTTCACGTTTTTGTATTTATTTTTAGTACATGAACTTTTGTCTGTAGTTTAAATATTTTTGTAATTTTTGCATCTAGACCCTTGAGCTTTCCTTATTTGCTAATAGGTCCTATCCACGTCACCTCACGTGCCTGTGCACGTGAGGGGACTGGGTATTTTGCAAGGACCCCTCGCAGGTTTAGTTATTTCAATTTGATCCAGGAATTATTCTGTAACATTTAATATTTTGGGTAATTTGCATGTCAACCCATGGGAGTTTTGTATATTGCTTTTAGGTCCTTGCCAGGCACGTGCCAATCACGTGTGGGGTTGGGAAAATTGCAGGTGTGCTCTAGCGGGTTTCGACATTTGTATTTGGTCCTATAACTTTGATTATTAGTTGTAAAATTTTGTGAAAAATTGCACTGTGCCCTTGGATGTTTGCCTATTTACATATATGCCCTTGCTAGTAGTGTAGTTTCTTGTTGTTGTCTCTATTTGTTTCATGCATCGATAAAAACTCTAAAAAATCTACAAAAATTACCTAGCTCTTGTTGCATTGTAGTTTCATGCTATATTTTTAGTTTGCATTTTTATTGCATTTTCATATTTGTAAAAATTCAAAAACAAGCATTTTCAGCACTGTTTGCATTAGAAAATCCATAAAAATTATAAAAACTTTTTGAAAAATTCCAAAAAAATATATTTTGCATGTTTTATCATATTTTAATGTTAGTCCAAAAAGTATTAAAAAATTCAAAGTAAAACTCCTAAAAATTAGAAAATCCCTAAATACTTCATAAAAATCTAAAAAATTCAAGAAAAATCCTAAAAATACAATCTCAATTTCTTTATTTTCCCTATTTTATTGCCTTTATTTTAAAATTAATTTGAGGAATTTTGGATACTGTTTGATATTTTTCATCCTTATTTTAAATTTGGCCAGTAGACTAGTTCTCTGTTTCCTAGTATTTTTGCCTTCAAAAATACCAAAGAAATTTAGAAAAATCTAGAAAAATCACAAAAACATTAGAAAATTATAAGAAGCCCAAAAACATTTTATTTCCTGATTTTTGAGTCTTTTTACCCATTTTTATAAAATCCTATCCTTCTCTTCTCTTATATTATGTCTATATTCTATTTATAGAAAAAGGAAATACAAAAATATAAAATATAAAAAGAAAATATAAAAGCAGTAAATTGAAAATCAAAGTAAAAAAAATTAAAAATCCACAAAAAATTTGCTTGTTGGTAGGCACTTGATCACATTACATTTTGCGCATTTTTGCTTGATCTATCTTGTTTGCTCCCTGAGTTTGACACTCTACACACTTACACACTATACACATTTTTGTAGAGTTATAATAAATTTTAACTTCGCACTTGCTTCTCATTGTTTGATTTAATTGTGGGTTGATTGTTGATATAGCCGGGATTTACCAAGGGTCGCCACAGCAACCTTGTCTCCGCCTTGTGTGAGACATTTAGACCCCCTAGTGATTCTCGGTTAATCAAATGGCGTCGTTGTCGGGGAGCAATAACGTATAGATCATATTTTGAGACTGATTTTGATTGTGTGTTTACCATTATTGCTTCATTTGTTTCCATTTTATTGACCTATTCTTTGTAGCTATCTGACCACTTTCTTTCTTGTCTTCTTGCGAGGGACCACCAACCGAGGAGGATCGTCTAGGGGATCCTGAGCAGCCTTGGGAGGCGGAGCCAGCTATTCTATCCTAGCCGGCAGGAGAGAGCAGGAGGATTTGAGAGAGAGAGAGAGGATAGTTAGTGGTTTATTATTTTTGTGAGAGAGAGACATTTTATTAATTTGTAATAATACATGTACATTTGGACTTGGACACTCGGGCCCAATTTCCAAGTGTTTGTACACTTGGGGGCTCAGCGTCGTTTTCATCGGGTTTTCATCGCTTGCTATTTTTTCAGTTTTTCCTGTCTTTAATTTCGTGGAATGAGCCTTCAGTTTTTAGGCTTGCTTGATCATGTAATCTAAGGCAAAACACCTAACAACCATTGCATGCACCTATAGACTTATTGTTTGGACTTAGATATAATTAATTGTTGAACATATAATTCAAAACCACCGTACCGTGAGAGTCTCCGTACAGCGCTGGCAGGACCCATTGTGGTGGGCACCGAGGATATTCCAAGACTGGACTACTAGGTTTCGTTTTGTGAGTTTAGTATTTGGTTCTTCACGCTAGCAACTGCCTGCTTAGGACGATTTCCGTATGCATATCGGCATATAGTATAAGTTTATAAATTCCTGTTTTGCATCCCCCATGGAGAGAGCTGGGAAGTACTGTAAGTCTTCTAACTGAGCATTCATCATTTAGGCACTAAGGTGAGATTTCCATCTTAGTGCCAACTCGCATTGCTTTTCCGACCCTCTTCCTTTGTTTTTGGATCAAATAGGAATCAAGGGAAAATACAAAAACGTTAAGCGCTTGTATTGAATCGACTCAAAACAAGCGATAACACCAAAAAATTAAAAAAGGGACTGCTAAAGAAAACTTGACTTAAATAAAATTGACTAATTGTACACATTGCTTGGGGTGAGCAAAGCCCTCATTTCTATTCAGGTTGCATGGGAAGGTCTCCTTCCAAGTGAGTGAGCAGCTTCGTAAGGATTAGAGCCCAAAACCCAGTCTGTGGCTGCCTTGTGTATCACCTGGATTTCTGAAATATTGGCGCTTCTATCGTACGTAGACGAGTAGGGCTTGGTCGCTGTTGATGACTCTCTATTGTGTAGAGCATCGGCCTTGTCTGAAGTATCGAGCATAGGCCACGCCTTCACGGGGGTGTCTGTCTCATCGTCTTGCGTCCGAGTAGGTTCTTGCACGCTCACGGGTGATTCCGTTGCGAACGAGATCCGAAATATCGGTTTCGCCTATCGGCTTCCTCCCTCTATTTCTTTGGCTGAGTAGGGATCCAGGAAGGGTTACAAGGACCTCAAAAAGTGCAGACTACATGTTACACAGGAGGAGGACAAGTACGAGATTCTTTTCTGGCAGTACTCTCTCTCCTATAGGCATAGCGCTCTAAGGACTCGTTCAAATATTAACTGCCTGAATTCAATCTAAAAACTACAAAGATAATAGCCGATCCTTCACAACTTCACGTGTTGAGTTGGTGAACCCTTTGTATTGTGTTTGATTGACTAGTTGAATTTAGGTCAAGATCAAAAACACTGCACAATTGTGCACAATTTTGCCCCCCTTCTTCATTTTTCAACCTCGCTCTTCTCAATAATCACGATGATGGGAAGGAGATCTCTTAGGCCGTCTCTAACGGCACCGCTATCCAGCACTCCTCCCTATTCATCTAGGATGGTTTTGGGGAGTCTAGACCCGCTCTCCGAACCTGAGTTCACTTCCACCCTGTTCTCCCTCGTCCATTCTTCTTTCTCCATCAATCCAGTAGTTTCAGAATTTAGTGCAGCACAGAGCTCAGAACATTTGACAGTACCTGAGATGGGTTCTTTTGCCTTTTCAGAGAATCCAGAAATGGCAAACAGAGGAGAACACCCAGATGAGCAGGAACACCCTCCATTCTTATATGATCAAGCTGCCATCAACAATTCACTATTAGCCTCCCTAAAGACCATGCAGAGACAGATCAGAGACCAGAGAGTATTCATGGGTGACATCATGGGAGAGCTGGCACAGATGCAAGAGGGCAGAGATGACAGACATGAGGGCGGTGGTGGAGACATACCAGAAGCCGCAGGCGGAGGAGGAGACCCTAACCAGGAGAAGCCGCCACAGATGACCATGAGGCAATTGCACAACTCAGCTGCAACCCTCACTCACCGATGGATTCAGCTTCCTCCCATCGTCGGGAATTTTGAGCTTCACCTGCAGACTATCCAGTTATTGCCCAAGTTTCATGGGCTAGCCACCGAGGAACCTCATCTCCATCTGCAGGAGTCTGAGATGATTTGTAGCACTGTCCATAACAGATTCGTGGACGAGTACACGATCAAGATGATTGCCTTCCCATTCTCATTAGCTGACAGAGCAGCATGCTGGCTAAAACACCTTGGGAGGTATGTCACATCCTAGGCACAACTCCGGGCCGCATACTTGAATAAGTATTATCCTCTCGACTGGACAAACACAGCACGAGCTATGATCAGCAATTTCACCATGATCCTGAATGAATAATTCCATGAGTCTTGGGATCGCTTCAGAGAGCTCATTGACCGGTGTCCACATCATGAGATATCAAAGCCCAATTTGGTTCAGAGTTTCTTCTGTGGGATGACACCGGAGCTGCAGGGGTTTGTAAATGCCTCTTGTGGTGGGTCTTATTTTTCCAAGGGTGAAGACGACGTTTGGGCCATCTATGAAGGGATGGCAGAGAACTCGACAGTCATGGCCCAAGCCCGAGTCTACACACAGCAGAAGCCCCCCCAAGGAGCAGAATCATTTCAGAGGATTGCCCGCATCGATGCTGGTCCCCACACTCCGTCAGCAGCCGCAACCCAAGCCGAATCCGCAACAGCCAACATGGGGATCATTAGCGAGAAGTTGGACCGCATCGAGATCCTCGAGAAGAAGCAGAGTCAAGGTCTTGCCCAGATGGACCTTATTACGAAGACCGTGAGTGACCTGAAGACGCAGATTCTTTGCATCCAGGAGGCACAGACATCTACTCAGCAGCCTCCCGGGTCACGGGCCGATCCCAGCAATAGCAACTCAACCTAGCCCTCTGCCTCGTACCGTCAGGTTCACCACATCCAGGCAGAGCCGGTCCAGCAGCTCCAGCACTACTCATTGCCACCACCATCTCAGGACAATCAGATGGTGGTCTATCAACCGGATTAGCCACTGACAGTTCTTCCACCACCCCTTGTTGAGCAGGAACCATTGATGGAAGTCAATGGGATTTGGTACGACCAGTACCCACAACAGCCAGGTATTCGTCGCGATCATCCCGGATTCCGTTGGACCACAGGTGGCACCTCATCCCAGCAGTAGTCTCCAGCTCAGGGACTTCAGAACAGCCAGCAACAGCACCAACCCTAGTATGCCCACCAGCAGTATCAGCAGGGTCCTCGACCCGTCTATCAGGTACAACAGTGGAGGCAGCGTCAGCAGCCTCACCAAACATACTCCCAGCCTTCCCACTACCAGCAGCAGCCTCATTTCCAACAGGGGAACACTTCCGATTCTCAGACGCCAGCCTTTGAGAACCCAGCACTCGATGACCTCGCCCGCTTGCTTTCTGAACAACAGGCATCCTTCCAGCGGGAAATGGATGAGTTCCGGCAGGAGATGAGGGAGATCATCAAAGGCAAGGGCCGCCATACCTGCACAGATCGAGCCTAATCCGAACAATCTAAAGAGGAAGTCTGAGCAGGTACAGTTTACAGAGGATACTTCTCCCAATGATTATTTGAGTGACATGTCTTCTTTGTATGATGTTGATTTCGTGACTACTAGGAGCGGTAGGATGCTAGCCGGCAGCGCCTCATCTGAGCGACAACCACACGAGGAATCAGGAGCGCCAGATGATCAGAGTAGCAGTGTTGATTCCGCTAATGATGTTGATGACGGTGGTGCCGATGCCACCAAGGATGGAGATCCAGATGACGGTACTGAGGCCGTCGTGATACCAGATGCAGACGGTGGTGCTGAAGCCACCATTTTTGATGCAGAGCCCGAGCGCTGTGCTGATGCTGCAAAGTCAGATGCCGTTGGTGGTACTGAGGCCACTGATGAATCCATGATTCATCGCCTTTATTATTTCATTTCGGCTAAAATCCTTCGTAAAATACATGTAAATATCCACCAACTCCAATTAATTAACATTCTAAACATAAATATTAATATTATATAATTAACACTTAAATTATCCAAAATAAAAGAATAAAGAGAAAAAGAAAAATAAAAGAAGGATGTATATAGAAAATATACAGACTGATCCTAACCCCGAGACCGGGTCAATATTGACGGGTCGACAAGAGAAATAAGTGGGGGGAGATAAGGATCCTAATTTATAAAAATATTCAGAAAATTAAGACCAAAAATATAAATTACCCATTTTCACCATGTAAATACTTCACCTATTTTATTTATCATCAAAACCATCTCAAATCAAAACACTTCTTTTATAAAAATTGTTCACAAAAATATATATTATTTTATAAAAATATTAGAAAAATATTTCGGCTTAAAAATAAGATAACCGTAATGAACCGGAAAAGCCGTAAAAACCGACTTCCGGGGTTCATATCTATTTATATAAAACTCCAAATTGACCAAACTCACCTTTGGAATCCGTTTTGTATATAATACTATTTATTAAAAATATCAGGAAAATATTCAGATAAAACCGGTGAGTTTCGGCTTTTTGGACCCGTTGTCTATATGTAATATATGTAGAAACTTCCCCGATTTTTAATTAAATAGCCGTAAGTCCAATTAACTTAATTCTTTTTCCTAAAACCATCTAAAATTGTATATAAAAATATAAAAATAAAAATAATTTAAAAATATCAATAAAATCCGGAGGCCCGAAACTGCTACTTTTTTCGTCCGGGCCTCATAACTCGGACGTATGAACTCCGAAATTAGCAAAGTCGGTCGCTAAAATTTTATTTTTCAAATATCTACAAAATGACACTAGTTTCGCTAAAATCGGAATTAATGCGAAAAACGCGGTTTTCGGGTTCGTACTTGTATGATTGTACAATAAACCGTAACTTATATTATTATTTAATACATTAACACTTTATTTTCACTTAAAAATAAATAATACTTTATTTATTCAAAATTAATTAATCTACTTAATTATAATTTTTATCGACACTATTTATTTACTTAATTTAATGTATGGGGTATTTATTCTTATATAACTTCTTTGTCTTCTTCCCCTGTTTTGTCTTTCCTCTTTTATTTCTCTTCTGCCACATGGCATTCTCTCATTGGCCCCATTCTCTTTCTTCTCTCTCCTCCTTTTCCTTCTTTCCCAACGTCTCTTCTTCCTTCTCCTTCTTCTTCCTTCTCCTTCTTCCTCCCAAACCCAACAAACCCTCTTCCTATTTCTCCAACCGCCGGCCATCAACTACCCCAACGAACGGCCGTTGGCCGGCCGTTCCTCCAACCGGCCAACCACTCCAACCGAACGGCCGGCCGTTCTCCAAAACCTCTCGTTCTGGTCACCCCCGCTGGTGACGCCATCCGGTGGCTTGCCCTCCACGAAATCCATCCTATAAATAGAGCCACTACCCCATCTATAGAGAGGATCCGCCATTATCGTTTCTCCACCCCAAAGCTCCGAGAGAGAGAGAGAGCCCTGAGTGACAGCGGAGCTCCGATTTCGTTGAGCAAGGGAGAGAGGAGGGAGGCGAGATCGCTGCTGGCGTGGAAGCTCCGCTCCGTCGTAGCAAGCACAGCCTCCGCGTACGCCGCCGCGTCGAGGCCGCAACCTAGGAGTTCTGCTGCGAGCTCCGATCTCCAGGCGCACCTCTGTTTTCTCCGTCCAGGTTAGTTTAGATTTCTCATCTTATTTCCTCTCCCTCATCTGTTCTCTTCTCAAACCCTCCATTCTATCTCAGTCCTCTTATTCCGAGTTCACTTCTCTGCAAATCCAACGTCATTTTTTTTTATCAAATTTATCACAAATTCCTCTCATTAACCTTCACCATCCCTCTTCTCTCCTTGATTTTCGTCTGTATCTGCTCTAAAATCATCATCGATTATCCTCGTCCTCTGACCATTTCTGATCACAATCTATGGCCGGAACTCTGATCCTAATCCATCGCCTCCGATAGGAGCGTTTCATTCATTTTTTTTTGTAATTGTCATTGTCCGAGCCTTCGAGCTCGAGACGAGTGTGGTTTGCAGATCTGATCATTGAGCACCTGATTTTCTGATTCGAGAAACGCCAGAGACTCGCTTCATTTCACCATAGTCGGAGAGGAGTTTGACATGATGAGTAAATCCGGTTGAGATAAAGGATACACATCTGGAGCTGATCCATTGATACGAAGCACTACCGCAAGCTGGATAATAAAACTGCACCGCCATTCGCGAACAACCGTCATCATCTTCACTACAAAACTGTTGTGCGTGAAGGGGAGTTTCGCAGCTGCTCGCCGATCGAAGCTTCGTTACCAATTGCAACAGATCGAGGAAGCCATCCCTATTTCCAGAAGTTATTGTAGCCGTCGATCAATTTTGATCGTACAGCCACAATCACGCCAACCGTCAGCGCTTCAGTTACCCAACCGCCTGGGCTGCATATTAAACGGTGCACGTGCGAAGCAAGTGCACGGGGATATTTTGGGGTGATTTTCTTTTATAACGCCCTTTGACTTTCTGTTATAACCACCAGGTCCAGGGACAGCTTATACATGTGCTTCGTGCGTTAGCTGCATGTTGGCGAATTGCGCGACGACCCTCGGAGTTTGGAACAATTACAAATAGGTTCGGCTGAGTCTTGATTCACGCCGCCTGACACGCGTCTCCTACGGATTTCAAGCGGAAGCTCCCCACGTGCTCCTTAATTCACAAATTTGTCCAGGAAAACAAATTTCACGTGGGGATGTGATTTTCTGGAAATATTGCGTTAGAGCCCCCAACCTTCCACATTATCACACATACACGCCTGTGTTTTTATATACATATCACAATTTAGTTCTATATCGATAATAAATAAAATATAAAAAAAGATATAAAAATACACTAAAATACTCAAAAATATTATATTTTACGTAATACACAGTATTAAATACGTTTTAAAAAAATAAACAAAACAAAACAAAAATTAAATAATAAAATCAATAAAAAATATAAAATACACAAAAACTTTAAAAATTCATAACTAAATAAATAAAAATCCCCCTAAAACGCACAACATATCGTTTTAAAGGTAATTTCATCTAGTTTCTACAGAAAATATAATAAAAATATTTTCGTATTATTTTCAATCTTAAAAATCACAAAAATGTCACTGTTTTCAATAAAAATAGTTCTTTTTCTTTAAAAATAAACAAAACACCATAAAAATCATAAAAACCCTTTAAAAATTCATAAAAACAGTAAAACAAATTTAAATCATAAAAATTACAAAATAAAATTCAAATAAAAAATCATTAAAAAATTCCTAAAAACAAAATAAAAATTAGAAAACCCTTAGCGTAAGCTTTTCTATCGATTTTTCCTTGTTTAAACAGTTTGCCTCCCTGAGTTCGACACTCCCGTACGAATCCACTATAGAAATTGGTTTAGGAGGATAAATAAAAATAAAGAAGATTAATTAACTTTAATCTTTTCTGATAAAACTCACATGGTCAATTCAACCACTTCTACTTTTGTTGAGCTTCCACATGTTGTGTTGCGACCTTTTGTATCTCAGGACTGTGGTAACAAAAAGAACAAAAAATGAATAAAGGAAAGGTTACTGTATCCACCTCGAGTCCATATGTGTTGCATGATGATCATTGTATGGATTTTATTCCTTCACAGGCACAGGAACCTATTCCTAGTCCTCCATTTGAGGAGGCCCCTTCCATCCCCATCCCTGAAGCACTCCGCTTGACGAAGGGGAATAAAAGAGAAAATCCAAAAAACTCAACATGTAGAGTTCATCAACCGGATGATCGCTAGATTCCAAATCCAGCTGACTCTACAGGAGGCACTTGAGCACATCCCCCTCTTCCAAAAGAGTTTGAGAGAAAAGACTACAGTCCGCAGGAAGAGGAGGAACCACATCGATCAGATCCATGTGCTCACCCATTCTACTTGTTGCACCATTCAGAACCGATTGCCAGCCAAGAGACCTGATGCAGGAGCTCCCTATGTCAGATGCAAAATTCAGGAGCAGCATTTCGATCGTACTCTATTAGACAACGGCTCTTCAATCAACCTTCTTCCGGCAGCCTTACTCGACCGATTCGAGTTTAGTCCTCTTCTCCGGAGCAGGACAATCCTTCAGTTTGCTGATAGGTCGACTAAGAGGCCGAAGGGGTTGTTGAAAGACGTGATCGTTACCAATCAGGTCCTGAAATTCCTCGTGGACTTTGTTGTATTGGACATGGAGATCCATGAGTCGGTAACTGATGCCCCCATCATACTTGGATGCCCATTCTTAGCCACTGCCAGGACGGTGACCGATCATGATAGTGGGAAGGTGTGCTTTTGCGTAGAGGGCAAAAGCATACAAATAGAGACAATCAAGAAGACCAGAGCAAGAGAATCAGCATGCTCAGAGCAGTACAGTGACATTGAACATATGACAGAGGATGAGCGAGACGTCCACCAGGAGTGTGATTTTGTGATGACAAATGATGAATCCATTTGGACAGATACAGTAGCACAGACTCTTGCCTTGCCTGCAGATTCACTCCACTTACAGCTGATGGCAGTTGAGAGCTTGGAGAGCACACCCCTATACGAGGATACCATCGAGGCTGACAGTTCGGTGATGAGTGGTGATGCAGAATTTCATTCTTGTTCTTCTAGCTCAGATCCCTCGGATTCAGGCATTGATTGGGACGTTTTTGATGATTATTTGCTGTGTCTGATTCCTTCTGAGCCGACAGCTAGGACGGAGTGCGAGCCAGTACAGTTTATAGATGATTCAGCAGGGTTCCCTTCGTCAGATTCTCATTCACAGCGAGAGTTCTCACATGCAGACCTGGTAGCCTTCACACAGACATATCAAAAGCCAGATCTGCCACTTCCCAGTTGTCCAGAGCTGAAGCCTTTGCCGCAATCGCTGAAGTATAGATTCCTTGCGGGTGATCCATATATGCACCCAGTCATTATCTCAGCAGGTTTGACTAGAGAACAAGAATCTCGTCTGATTGAGGTTCTTGAAAGAAACCGCAAGGCAATAGGTTGGAGTATAGCTGATCTCCAGGGGATTAGTCCGGCTCTGTGCTCCCACCACATCTATCTTGAGCAGGACGCTACGCCTTCGCGTGAGTTCCAGCGACGACTGAACCCAAATCTTCGAGATGTGGTCATGAAGGAAATATCGAAGTGGTGGAGCGCTGATTTTATCTACCCCATCTCCGACTCCAAGTGGGTTAGTCCATTACATGTGGTACCTAAGAAGACGGGTATCACTACAGTTGTGAATGAGTATGGAGAGGAGATAGCTACCCGAGTACCTACTTCTTGGAAGGTCTGTGTGGACTACAAACGATTGAATCAGACCATCAAGAAGGATCATTTCCCACTGCCATTCATTGATCAGATTATCGAGAGGCTAGCTGGGAAGAGTCATTATTATTTTCTTGACGGGTACTCCGGTTACAATCAAGTGGCCATTGCGCCCGAAGAACAGGAGAAAACGACATTCACCTGTCCGTTTGGGACTTATGCTTTCAGACGGATGTCCTTTGGTCTATGTAACGCCCCAGCGACATTCCAAAGGTGCATGTTGTCCATTTTCTCGGACATGGTGAGACTGTTTAGAGGTCTTCATGGATGACTTCTCGATCTATGATGATGGGTTTGATGCTTGTCTTGACTACCTAGGCCGTGTGCTTCAGCGCTGCATAGAGGTCAACCTTGTCTTGTCTTGGGAGAAGAGTCACTTTATGGTGACTTAAGGGACGATCCTTGGCCATATCATCTCCAACAGGGCATGGAGGTTGATTCTTCCAAGGTGGATATCATTAGAAAACTCAATCCACCGTCCAATTTGCGTCAATTGCGGTCTTTTCTAGGGCATCAGGACTTCAGTCGTATTGCCCGACCGCTTACTGATTTGCTGACGAAAGACACCGAGTTTCTTGTGGATGATAAGTGTCTTGCGTCTTTTGAGACTCTCAAGAATATGGTTGTCACGGCTCCTGTCCTTCAGCCACCCGATTGGTCTCTCCCATTCGAGATCATGACGGACGCTTCTGATTTTGCCGTAGGGTCAATGCTTGGACAGAGGAGGGATGGATTGCCGTATGCCATTCACTATGCTATCCGGACTTTGGATGCCGCTCAACGGAATTATACTGTGACGGAGAAGGAGATGCTGGCCGTAGTCTTTGCTTTGGATAAGTATCGATCATATATTCTCGGATCTAGAGTGACTATCTTTACAGATCACACCGCCATCCGGTACCTCATGGCCAAGAAGGATGCCAAAGCTCGCCTTAACAGATGGATCCTTCTGCTCCAAGAGTTTGATATTGAGATTAAGGATAAGCCTGGAGTTAAGAATGTGGTGGCGGATCACCTCTCCCGCTTAAAGAACCTTGAGGAATCTGAGCCCAGCGCACCTATTACAGAGACATTTCCAGATGAGGTGATTTTGGCTATCATCTCGCTCCCATGGTATGCCGACATTGTGAACTATCTTGTTGCCAAGACGGTTCCACAAGGTTGGCCCAGGAAGAAACTTGAGACCTTTCTTGCGAAGGCCAAGTTTTATCATTGGGAGAATCCCGTCCTTTACCATTAAGGAGGGGATAGTATCTGGAGGAGGTGCATTCTTAAAGAAGAGCAGCATAGCATCCTCACCTACTGCCACAAGATTGAGGCAAAAGGACATCATTCTGGGAGACAGACATCACAAAAGGTGCTCCAATCCGGCCTTTAGTGGCCTACTCTCTTCAAGGATTCAGATGAGTTCGTGAAGAGATGTACTGCCTGTCAGAAGATGGGTACATGCGGACAGAGAGACATGATGCTCATGCAACCCATTCACTTTTGTGAGGTTTTTGATGCATGGGGGATTGATTTCAGGGCCCATTTCCTAAGAGTCAGGGGTTTGAGTACATTTTGCTCGCTGTGGATTATGTAAGCCGATGGGTTGAGGCCATCCCCGCCCGAGCCGCAGATGCTAAGATCGTGTGTCGCTTTTTGAGGAAAAATATCATTTCGTGGTTCGGGGTACCTAGAGTTCTGATTTCAGACGGGGGGTCTCACTTCATTAATGACAAGGTTAGGGCCCTTGCAGACGAGTTCAGCATTGACCAACGTGTTGCCAAGCCATATCACCCTCAGACTAATGGTCTTGCTGAAGTTTCGAATAGGGAGATCAAGATTATCTCACAGATGGTTGTCTGTCCGGACCGAAAGGATTGGTCACAGCTTTTGGACTCGGTCTTGTGGGCCTATTGGACTTCCTTCAAGACTCCATTAGGGACATCTCCCTTTCGTCTCGTCTATGGTAAGCCATGCCATCTACCAGTGGAGATCAAGCTCAAGTCACTTTGGGCAGTTACTGAGTTATTATTGGATCCCGAGAGTATAGGAGAACAAAGGAAAGCAGAGTTGGCAGCCCTGGAGGAGTTGAGAGATATAACCTTTTCTAACAGCCTACAGTATAAGGAAAAAGTGAAGACATGGCACGATTCTCATATCATCCATAAACAGTTTGAGCCCGATCAGCGCGTATGGTTGTTTGATTCCAAGCTGAAGTTATTTCCAGGGAAATTACAGAGTAAATGGAAAGGTCTGTATGTGGTCAAGAAGGTACATGACAATGGTAGTATTGATATATCCGAGCTGTCATCTTCCTCTTGAAGCTATATCTAGACCATGATCCGCCGACCGTTGACGTTGCCCCCATTCTTCTAGTATGAGATGTGTTCTTTGACTCATATCATTTGCATCTCATACATGGTTATCACCTCCATCTTCCACTGTATAGATCCG
Organism: Ottelia alismoides; assembly: GCA_037367405.1. Classification (NCBI taxonomy): domain Eukaryota; kingdom Viridiplantae; phylum Streptophyta; class Magnoliopsida; order Alismatales; family Hydrocharitaceae; genus Ottelia; species Ottelia alismoides. The sequence goes on from JAZKJV010007300.1 coordinate 524,942, forward strand.
TCTGTCCATATCATTCTTTCATTCTTCCATCTGTTGATATCTTTTCTTCTTTTCTTCTTTTCCTTTTTTACCTCTGTAGACAGTCTTCTATACTTAGGACGTACTTTGTCCTAAGTATAGGGGGGATGTGCACCCCGAGTGTTCTATTCTTTTCAATCCTCTCCATTGTCTCCTCTTGTTGTCTATACTTAGGGATATCTTACCCTAAGTATAGGGGGAGACAGTCTGAGAACGATCTATTCATTCCCACCCTTGACCCTCCTTGCTTTGTGTACAGTCTGCTATACTTAGGATTATTTGATCTTAAGTATAGGGGGGACGGTCAACTTCTCATTCGTTCATTCATTTATTTCCTCTTTAGACTTGCCTATACTTAGTACGAGTTATGTCTTCTCTTTTCTCTCCGATCTATGAGGACATAGCTCAAGCTAAGTATAGGGGGGACGTATATACTGCGTATATACTTTAACCATAACTCGTACTTTCGTATTTTCTTAATTATGACTAATTAATACAATTAAATTCATTAAAAACCTTAATAAAAAGATGTGATTATTCCTCAAATACTTTTTATCCTTACTGATTAATAAATCAGGTAATTTTTTTTGCAAAATGTTTGAAAAATAGTTTGAAAATCCTTGTGAAAAATCTTTTGAAAACTATTTTGAAAACATTTTATTACATGTTTTCAACCTTTGTAAAAATATTTTGATTCTAAAATTATTTTATTTGTGTGAAATAAAAGGTTGGAAAAACAATGTGCAAATGGTTTGAAAAATGGTTGCAAAAATATGTGAAAAATCTATATATACTGTTTGGAGAACCTTTACAAAATGATTTTCAAATGTGTGTACATGTTTGAAAAGACCGTTTGTAAAAATTATTTTGGATTATAGTTTTTAAATTGCTTGAAAAACTTTTGTCAAATAAGTTTGAGGAATACATACATCACACCAAAATTCATTATATACACTTATAAAATTGATCACTTACCCTTGTAAATTCTTAAAATCCACTTCTTGTAAATATAAGAAGCATCCCCGTGTAAATATTTGCACCTAATTTTTAGCTAAAACTGTTTTGTTTTCAAAAATTCCAAAACATTTGCAAAATTAAAATACCAAAAACATTTGAAAAATATTTTTGAAAATCCTAAAAAAATCGCATATGCATCATCTTTTCAAAAACTCATAAAATTTTCAAAACTTTTGAAAATTGCATCACAAAAATATTTCCTGCATAGCATTTGCATATCATGAGCATTTTTCGGATCGAGTTTGATAGTTGAACGAGTCTAAGTAAAATCTGAATATTGGAGCTTGGCTGGACCTTAAAATCTACCTAATTAACAAGAATCTTATAGGAGTTGGAACTGAGGTACTTCATGTCTAGTTGACTTAATTCTTTGAGAATCACGAGACTTGGTTCAATGGATTCTTGACTGCCTAATTAGAGTATTTCGGAGCACATGCACGACTCTTCTTGATAATGACCTAACTTGGACACCTGCACCTTTCACTTGTCTCAACTCAGTTGGAGTGGTGAGGGGGTTGGATTTGCCGGTATGAGACGCACACAAGTGGAAACATTTGTCCTCCTCTAGGGAAGGAAGTGCATCCCAACCCGTCCAGTGATGATGAGTTTCGAGGATAGGAGATTGTGGGTTGCAATAAAGCTTCAAAAGAGGGATAGTCTACTGGCTCAAGAGGAAAAACTCCCTATGTAAATGCTGCCGTGTATAGTATTCAAAAAAATGCAAAAAGAAAAAAAACTCCAAAAAAGTGGACAGGCTTGTACAAAAATAAAAATGCTTGTCGAAGTGTACATATGTGTATAGTCAAATAAGCAAGCTTGAGCTTCAAAGTCAATTCATGTGAGGCTGCAACTGGATGACTTGACTACACTGGTCTTGCATCCTAGGATAGGTAGCTACACTGGCTACCGTCCATTCTTCTCTTCACCCTCTCCTCTTGGGTTGGTTGTCACTTGAACTTAGAAGGGAATACCCTGCTCCTTGAGGAATGAGTTGTTGAATTGGGGAATCATTTGGTTGACATATTGGAGAAGCCAGTCTCTTTGTCATTTCAGTTGAGAAGAGCCACCATCACTTACACTGTACGAGTCAGATTCATAGTCGTAAGGGTTTACGTATGAGTTGAAATATTTCTGACCTGGCTATTGAGGAGACTTGAACAAAGTTTTGGGATTCTCGGGGACTGTTGGATTTCAAATTCGGTTCTCATTAAGGTTCCGCCCGCACTAAAATTCCAAAGGTCCGACTTATACTCCAAACATTGATTTTGTGAAGACAAGTTTGAGAATTAAATTTAATCCACTTTCTTCTTTTTCTTTTCTTTTCTTTTTCTTTATGAACTTATTGCATAAGTGTTTGCGAGGGACTAGCAAAGGTAAAGTATAGGGGGATGATGAATCCACATTTCATCATCTTTATTCTATCATTTTGGCCTCAAAAATCCTGGCAAATGCGTGTAAATACTAGTAATTCCAGCATCTTAGCATCCATGCATGTGCATGTAAATAGTGTATAAAATACTGTTCTTAAAGCCGAAATTATAGAATAAATAAAAGAAAAGAAAAAAAATAAAATATTGTAAATATTTTATGATCCGAAACTCCGAGACCTAGGCATCTAGATGAATAGGTCGACAAGGAATAAAGTAGGGGGAGATAAGGGCCAGAGTACACTAAGAATACCTTTTATTCCATTCATTCTTTATTCAATTTGGGACCTATTTTTTATTCCACTTTTTATACCTCAAATAAAAAAACTTTGTACATGAAAGTTGTAGATAATTAAATAAAGAAAAATACAAAATTGATTTCACACAAAAAAATAATACACGGATAAAAAGTTATGATCTGAATAAGTTTCCAAATCCCTAACTTCTCAGACCTGTATCTCTCAAATAAAAACTCGAAATGTACCAAACTCACCTTTAATTGTATATAGCTTTAAATAAGCTATTTAATGAAGGTGGTTTTGCGTTTGGTGGAGCTACGGTTTGAAAGTTGATCAATTTATTTATTATTCATTATTTTCATAATTTTATATTTTTATAATTTTGTAAGTATTATTTATAATAAATATTCATATTAAAATCAGAAAAAAAATCCAAAGGAAACACAAAAATAAAATACATGTATATAGCGCACAGGTAAAATACCAATACATATACCAACAGAATTAATACTTATATTTTATTAAGTGTACAAAATACCTTAGAAAAATAAAATAAAAATATTTTTGAGTGTACAGAAATATTTTAAAAATTTATAAAATAATAAACAAAATAAATAACATTAAATAAATAAAATAAAAATAAAATATTAAAATATATAGATATACATACCTATATAGACCTAAAATGGCATCTTGTATTTTTACACCTCATAAAAATAATTAAAAATCATATTAAAATACTTCATAAAGTAACAAATACTTTTCATTTTATAACCTAAAAATAATAAAATCATTTTCTATTTTTAATTGATTTTACAAAACATTTCTCGGGATTTTACAAAACATTTCTCGGGATTTTTCTTGGTTGGTCCACGTGGACCAACCAGGCGCCAGTCCAAGTTGACCTTGGTCAACTGGCTGTCCTCCCCATGTGCGCCTTGTCAGAACTGCGTTTTGACCTTGTTTCTTGATTTTTTCGAGGATCACCCTTACACCTTCTCGGCTGTGACTCTTCTCGACTTTTGTTCCTCGTTCAATGGGTACCCATGCCCAGATGAAACCTCGATCAATGGATCGACGTGATCATCGCTGCGTCTCGATCTTTGGAGCGTCATAGCCATATCGTCAAACCCTACATATTGGACCTCTGACTTTCGAGATGGTTTTGAACCCCTCTTCCACAAGCTCTGCTTCCCTTTTCGTGCCCAACCGACAGAGGAAGGTGACAGCTTCCTTCGCCGAGCTTCGGGCGGGTCGAGCGAGCTCCGAGGCGGTTCCACCACCTCCGCCTTTCGTCGGCGTCGAGGTACAACTCCCTCTGGTTCGACCATCGAGGCAGCCATTTTTCTTCCACCTTTATCTCGCATTTCATTCGACGTACCCATAGGAGTAAAACCCCCCCAAGAGTCTTTGAATTTCGTCCATCAAATCGCCTTCACGATCATCTCGTCGGAATGCTCCTCCGGCCACTTTTTCACGCCGCCGATTCTTGCACCATTTCCACCTCCACGGGGTCCAGGCATTTTGCCCTGGACCCTCTCACACGTTTTTGCAGGTCAAGGAGCTCTGACTCGAGCCTGGGGCTCGTTTTGCATCTCGCCGGAGTTCCGTGGAGCTTCCTAGCTCCGTCGCCCTCCCCCGCGAGCCTCGGTCGTCGCCGGGGTTTTCTGGAGCCATCAGGAGATAGAGGAGGACCGCGGGAGGGTGCATGCCAATTTTGGAGCCCAGAGATCACCGGAGGACAGAGCTAGAGGCCGGAGAAGTTCGCCTCGCCGGCGCTCCTCCCCTGTTCTTGCTCCTTCCCTCTGCGCCGTCGGATCTAGGCCGCACCTCCAGGTGTACGTGGACCGTTGGATCTCCTAGAAGCCCAGCCGTCAGATCAAGCCAAGGAGATCTAATCGTGGCCGCCAGTTGCGAAGCGTCATCGACCGTCCTTCACGCGCCACGTGTCAAGTGGCCTCTTCTCTGCCGTCGGATTGCCTTGCTCAGGGTATTTTGCATCTTTTACCCTAAGCGTTTTTGTATTTATTTTTAGTACATGAACGTTCGTATGTAGTTTAAATATTTTTGTAATATTTGCATCTAGACCCCTGAGCTTTCCTTATTTGCTATTAGGTCCTATCCACGTCACCTCACGTGCCTGTGCACGTGAGGGGATTGGGCATTTTGCAAGGACCCCCTCGCGGGTTTAGTTATTTCGATTTGATCCAGGGATTATTCTGTGACGTGTAATATTTTTGGGTAATTTGCATGTCAATCTCTGGGAGTTTTGTATATTGCTTTTAGGTCCTTGCCAAGCGCGTGCCAGCCACGTGTGGGGTTGGGAAAATTGCAGGCGTGCCCTAGCAGGTTTTGACATTTGTATTTGGTCCTGGAACTTTGATTATTAGTTATAAAATTTTGTGGAAAATTGCACTGTGGCCCTTGGATGTTTGCCTATTTACATATATGCCCTTGCCCGTAGTGTAGTTTCTTGTTGTTGTCTCTATTTATTTCATGCATTGATAAAACTCAAAAAAATCTACAAAAATTACCTTAGGCTCTTGTTGCATTGTAGTTTCACGCTATATTTTTAGTTTGCATTTTTATTGCATTTTCATATTTATAAAAACTCAAAAACAAGCATTTTCAGCACTGTTTGCATTAAAAAATCCACAAAATTATAAAAACTTTTTGAAAAATTCCCCAAAAATTATATTTTGCGTGTTTTATCATCTTTTAGTGTCAGTCCAAAAAACATTAAAAAATTCAAAGTAATACTCCTAAAAATTAGAAAACCTCCTAAAAACTTCACAAAAATCTGAAAAATTCAAGAAAAATCCTTGAAATACAAGTTTATGTATTTTCCCTATTTTATTGCCTTTATTTTAAAATTAATTTAAGGAATTTTGGATACTGTTTGATGTTTTTCATCCTCATTTTAAATTCGGCCAGTAGACTAGTTCATTGTTTCCTAGTATTTTTGCCTTCAAAATACCAAAGAAATTCAGAAAAATCTAGAAAAATCACAAAAACATTAGAAAAATATAAAAAGCCAAAAACATTTTATTTCATGATTTCTGAGTCTTTTTACCCATTTTTATAAAATCCTATCCTTCTCTTCTCTTATATTGTGTATATATTCTATTTATAGAAAAAGAAAATACAAAAATATAAAATATAAAAAGAAAATATAAAATCAGTAAATTGAAAATCAAAGTATAAAAAATTAAAAACCCACAAAAATTTGCTTGTTGGTAGGCACTTGATCACATCACATTTTGCGCATTTTTGCTTGATCTATCTTGCTTGCTCCCTGAGTTCGACACTCTACACATTTGCACACTATACATATTTTTGTAGAGTTATAATAAATTTTAACTCCACCCTTGCTTCTCATTGTTTGATTTAATTGTGGGTTGATTGTTGATATAGCCGGGATTTACCAAGGGTCGCCACAACGACCTTGTCTCCGCCTTGTGTGAGGCATTTAGACCCTAGTGATTCTCGGTTAATCAAATGGCGTCGTTGCCGGAAGCAACAACATATAGATCATATTTTGAGACTGATTTTGATTGTGTGTTTACCATTATTGCTTCATTTGTCTCCATTTTATTGACCTATTCTTTGTAGTTATCTGACCATTTTCTTTCTTGTCTTCTTGCGAGGGACCACGGATCGAGGAGGATCGCCTAGGGGATCCTGAGCAGCCTTGGGAGGCGGAGCCAGCTATTCTATCCTAGCCGGCAGGAGAGAGCAGGAGGATTTGAGAGAGAAAGAGAGGATAGTTAGTGGTTTATTATTCCTGTGAGAGAGAGACATTTTATTAATTTGTAATAATAAAGGTACATTTGGACTTGGACACTCGGGCCCAATTTCCAAGTGTTTGTAATCTTGGGGGCTCACCGTCGTTTTCATCGGGTTTTCACCACATGCTATTTTTCCGATTTTGTTTTCCTGTCTTTAATTTTGCGGAATGAGCCCTTAGTTTTTAGGCTTGCTTGATCGTGTAATCTAAGGCCAAACAACTAACAACCATTGCATGCACCTATAGACTTATCGTTTGGACTTAGATATAATTAATTGTTGAACATATAATTCAAAATTGAGAAGGAGAGGAGGAGGGGGTTTGAAACGCCCCGCCTCGATGGGAGCGCATCTCAACATCCATTATCAATATTACCGAGCAACAGTCATAAACAACCTGCATGATATACCATTTATACAAGATAAGGAAAGAAAAAAAAACTAAGTTTCTACTGATAACAAAGACCTCATATGGATAGCCATCAGTCTTGAAAGTCTCTTTATTACATCATAATTAAATAATCGGAAAGGAAGGATAACAAAAACTACTAAGAAACTGGTCCTCAACCTTAACAACGTCCTGCAGATGCACCACCAAAGATGTGAGCCTCTGTCTTCTGCTCTACACTTCCTGTTGGATTTCCAAAGAATGTAACTCATGAGTCAACTGACTCAGTAAGGATAAAATAAATTATAAACAAGAGAGTATAGGTAGGCAATGCAATTGCAGTAACTTAACAAGTGTAGAAGAGAACATTCTAAAAGCATCTAGCATTATACAATCATTTATATTCTAGGCCTTTTACACATGCAATCAAAACCAATTCTTTGACACATCTATATTCATATTCTCATTTACTTATCCCGGACTCGCCCGTCAAAGGAAAAAGCTTGCACTAGGAATGAAGCCTGCAACACTCCATTCAGAGTGCAACCTAAGACCTGTGCGTAAGCGCGATCCTTCAGCTAGTCTAGTTAGTAGTACTCTGACACTCGAGAATGGACATACAAGTCCGATGAGTCGCAACTCTATCACCCGAGTCTGCCGGAGGAGTCTTGCTCGCTCCAAAACAAGTGCAACAAGTACGGATCCGTATGGTGCAATGCACGCATGCATCCACCTCAATTCCTCCAGAGTACCTACCACCACCCCACTCTATGATGCCCCTCGAGTGGGGATGACTCACTGTCGGCTCAGCCGGACTACAAGGGTGTGCACCCACCTTGTAGTATTAATCATTATTTTCCCCTCTTGTATTATTATCACCCTTACACCATAGTTTCTACATGTGCATGCCACATACATTAGATTTCTCCAGAATCTGAAAAGGCAGACATAAATACTACACGTAACCCATGTTTAAACAACCCATATATGGTGAGACAATTAGCACCAATTCTTTATTCATAATAAATTTTTATACTTGATGACATGTTCAACGAATTAAATTAGGCCTCTTTCAAAAAACATCGATATCTGCATAAGGTTGAATCTTCAGGTAAAGTCTTTCCACAGGTATATCATATACATCGGTCTGGTCCATAAAATTTTATTAATGGCATGGAAAATCTACCTACTTGCTCACAAAATTATATAGGAAGGTAGCTTCTTATGGAGAGATAATTGGTCAAGATTTAACCATACTTATAACAATCCAAAGTCTAGAATAGGCTAACGGTTGGGAATTTAATTAAACTAGATAATGATGATGACATGGAAGATGGTCAATAAATTGACCATCTCTAAGTATATTTATAGCAAGGAGAAATTAACTATACTAAAAATAGTTCACGGCCTGGAAGAGTCTGTAATTAAGTATATTTATGGTAGTGTTTGCCGAATCAAGGAACATCAAACATAACTTCAACATATTTACACGGCATAGTACATTAAACATTTATAGCAACTTAAGCTAAACAAGACATGGTAGAGATTATTTCACTACGTTCCCATTTGGAGTGATCCACGTAATACCACATAATAAAAGGGTGTCTAATAGTTTTGAATCCCTACGACAACAACCTACTCTCCGCCATCACAGATAAGTGCCCGTATAGTTTATAAGTGATCTCTTACGCCTACTACTAATCTGGAAAAAAAAGAAAAAAAAAACCAGTTACAAACGCTAAGGCTCATCCTGATGTCATTCAATCCCATCTGTAAGGCTCGGCCTTAGTTTCTTTATTAATATCATGAAATTCATGCGACCAATCCGGGTTTCATCCATCCATTCCCCATACGAAAACAAGGAACTCACATATTTTATTTTTCTTATAGATGAAAATCTGTATGGATTACTTGATTACATTCGATACCCACGGTTTCCATTGAATTCTTGAATATCAACGAGATTGATAATCCTTGCATGCAACATATCTCCATATATAATAATTAACATGTCCCAATCTGCATACAACAACGAGATATATTGTGCTAACAAGAATAAAAAGGAATTCACACGATAGGTTTGAGAAGAGATAGGAATACTGCCTAACACGAGCTTAGGAAACAAATAATATTCATGATTGATCAAGATGAGGTTGCAAGGCTACCAACAGCAATAGAAGGTCCATGAGGTAGGAAAAGAAGTCGATATACAACCTCACCATCGGTATTCCTCAAGATCATAATGTACACGAAAATAAGGGGAGAAGTCGAGAATCCATTACCTATACTCGTGCACGTCTTTGATCCACGTGCTCGATAGCCGATCACGAATCCGATGAGAGGGTTGCTTTTCTCTTGCGTTGGCCCTCCTCGTCTTCTTCTTGTCGCGAGTCTACGAGACTTCGAGGGTTTTTGATAACGGTGGTGACACCATTCTCTCCTTGATTTTCTGAAGAAGGAGATGGAAAAAGAGATAAGAGAATGACTTGGGGAGGAAGAAAGGAAGGATTAGGGTTTGGAAAAGGAGTAGGAATGAGGGGAGATGAAGGGTGTGGGTCTTTATATAGTTGAGGGTTAAAACATTAGTTTTAAAAACCCTAAAACAACCCTAATTCGAAATTAATTAACCAAAACCCGTAACCCTTAATTCCCTCAAAAACCATAACCCCTCTTCACCAAAACAGGCATATCTCCCACATCCGGACTCGGAATTTCGCGTTTTTGGGATCGTTGGAAAGCTTGCGACGAGACGCTTCTTTTGAGTATAATATTGAAAAGATTTTAAAACTTCATAAAAATCAGAAAATTACGGGGTGTTACATCATAACAACCTTGAAAACAGTCTCGTCCCCGAGACTTAGGATGCAAAAGGTGTAATCATAACAACCTTAAAAGGTCGGATCCTATCGAGTAAAAGATAACAACCTTAAAAAGGTTGAAAGTAGCTTATAAATTACCTTCAAAAAGGTATGGATAGTCCCGTCGCATATCCGCCTCAGGTTCCCAGGTGGCCTCCTCGGAGTTGTGTCGTTTCCAAAGGATCTTCACCAAAGGTATCTCCTTGTGCCTTAATTTCTTCACTGAACGATCGATGATTCGAACTGGTTCCTCCGGATAACTCAGGTCAGTATCCACATGAAGGTCATCATAACTAATCACATGCGATGGATCATGCACATATTTTCTCAAGTTGGAGATATGAAAAACATCATGCACACCAGCAAGGTGAGGAGGAAGAGCAATCCTGTACGCAACTTTACCAATCTTGTCGAGAATCTCGAACGGTCCGACAAACCGGGGTGCTAACTTTCCCTTCACTCCAAATCGCTGAACTCCCTTCATGGGAGAAACTCTCAAGAAGACAAAATCTCCAACCTCAAAGCTAAGATCAGTGCGTCGTCTATCGCTATAGCTCTTTTGCCTACTCTGTGCAGTAAGCAATTTCTTCCGAGCTATCTTGATTGCCTTAGCAGTCTCCTCCAAGTACTCTACCTTATGTAAAAGGTTATGTCCAATCTCCTGCCAACTCAGAGGTGTAGAGCATCGTCTTCCATACAATGCTTCAAAAGGAGCCATACCTATGCTGGCATGGTAACTGTTATTATACGTAAACTCTGCTAACGGCAAACGGTCCTTCCACGACCCTTTCCACTCCAGTACACATGCTCGAAGAAGATCCTCCAGTGTCTGAATCGTCCTCTCAGATTGTCCGTCGGTCTGTGGATGGTAAGCAGAACTGAGGCATAGTTGTACTTCTAAAGAACTCATGAATTCCCTCCAGTAGTGAGAGGTGAACCTTGGATCATGATCAGATACAATCTGCTTCGGCAGCCCATGAAGTCTGACAATCTCCTTAATAAAGACCACTGCAAGCTGTAGGGGAGTGCATGCCATACTCACAGGTATGAAATGTGCTGACTTAGTAAGCCTATCAACCACGACCCAGATGGCATCATGACTACTAGTGGTCTTAGGAAGACCCGTCACAAAATCCATAGATATACCCTCCCACTTCCACTCAGGAATAGGAAGGGATTGCAAAAGTCCAAGTGGCCTCTTATGCTCAGCCTTAATTTGCTGACACGTCAGGCATTTTGCCACAAACTTGGCCACATCCCTTCTCATTTGCTTCCACCAAAAATTCTTTTTCAAATCCTTATACATCTTTGTGCCACCGGGATGTATCGACAAACGTGAACTATGTGCCTCACGCATGATCTCTTCCCTCAGTTGTACATCTGCTGGAACACACAATCAATTCCCATTTCGCAGCACACCATCTTGATAAGAAAAGCCAACTAAAGTTCCTGTGATGGCCTTCTCCTTGAGTCTCTGCATACTCAGATCTTCATGTTGCCCTTGGATGATTCGCTCAACTAACTCTGGACGAGAAGGGGATGGAACTATGACAGTCTCTCGACTGCTCTGAAATGGATGCCAATCACTGAAAGCTGCAAGAAGATCCCATGCTTTAAGCTGAGGACGAGATTCACTTGAATGAGGCCTACGACTAAGGGCATCAGCAACCACATTCGCCTTACCAGGATGGTAAGAGATGGTGCACTCATAATCCTTTAGCAGCTCCAGCCATCTTCTTTGCCTCATATTGAGCTCCTTCTGATCAAAAAGATGCTTGAGACTCTTGTGATCTGTGAAGATTTTGAAAGCAACACCATAAAGGTAATGTCTCCACATTTTAAGAGCAAAGATAACTGCTGCCAGTTCCATATCATGAGTTGGGCAATTTTTCTCATGTGGCTTCAACTGTCTAGATCCATATGCAACAACCTTACCATGTTGCATCAAAACCGCACCCAGACCCTCCTTTGATGCATCAGTGTAAACTGTGAATCCGTCTGGACCCGACGGAATTGTCAAGATGGGAGCTGTAGTGAGCCTTTCTTTCAATGTCTGGAAGCTATTCTCACACTCTTCTGACCAAGTATATGGCATCTCCTTCTTGGTCAACTGGGTGAGGGGAAGGGCAATCTGAGAAAATCCCTTCACAGACCGTCTGTAGTAACCAGCTAAGCCAAGAAAGCTTCGGATCTCAGTCACGTTCTTCGGTCGTTCCCAATTAAGGACAGCTTCAATTTTTGCAGGATCCACTGACACTCCTGCACCTGAGATAACATGGCCTAAGAATGATACTTCTTGAAGTCAAAACTCACACTTACTAAACTTTGCATATAGCTTGTGCCTCCGTAAGGTCTCCAACACTGTATGTAAGTGAGTGCGATGTTCCTTCTCATCTCGAGAGTATATGAGGACATCGTCAATGAAAACTACAACAAAGCTGTCGAGGAAAGGCTGAAACACCCGATTCATCATGTCCATGAATGCTGCTGGGGCATTTGTCAAGCCAAAGGGCATCACTAAGAACTCAAAGTGACCATATCTGGTTCTGAAGGCAGGCTTTGGTATGTCCACATCCCGAATACGTAGTTGGTGATAACCAGACCGCAGATCAATCTTGGAGAAGATGGATGACCCTTGTAGCTGATCAAATAGATCGTCAATGCGTGGCAAAGGGTAACGATTCTTGATTGTTACTTTATTCAATTGCCGATAATCTATACACATGCGCATGGATCCATCCTTCTTCTTAACAAAAAGGACATGCGCTCCCCATGGAGATGTACTAGGGCGTATGAAACCCTTCTCCAGCAGTTCTTGTAACTGCACCTTGAGTTCCTTCAGCTCAGCTGGTGCCATCCTGTATGGTGTCATGGATATTGGTTGAGTTCCTGGAATGATAGAAATCTCGAACTCCACCTCACGAGGTGGGGGAAGCCCATGCAAATCTGCAGGAAATACATCCGGAAAGTTCTTTACTATTTCAACATCCTCAATTCCTTCCATGGGAGTTTGATTCCCAATGATGTGAGCAATAAATCCTTCACACCCTTGAGATAGCAGGCGATGAGCTTGCAATGCTGATATGCAGGTTACCCCTCTCGACGAGATGCTTCCATCAAATATGAATTCTTGTAGCTCAGGAATCCTGAAAATAATATGTTTTTGGAAACAGTCTAAACATGCGTGGTGATTTTCAAGCCAGTCCATGCCTAGAATAACATCAAAATCCTCCATCTCAATAAGCAGCAAGTAGGCCTCGAGCATATAGCCTCCAATATAGACCGGGCAATCGGGAAACACCCGATGTACAACAAACACCTGACCTCCAGGTCCCTTAATAAGATAAGGGTCTGAAACTACAGTAGGCTCTCGGCCTAAGGTATCCGCAAAACTCCATGATACGAAGGAATGAGATGCACCCGAGTCAAAAAGAGCATGAGCTGTAAAGTCGTCTACGGAAATCATACCTCGTACTACTGATCCCGAAGCATGTGCTTGCCCATCGGTGATGGCATGGAGTTGTCCTTCTCTTCGTGGCCCACTGGAACCTGTCGTGCCTCGAGTCTGGTTGGGATGTCCCCTGCCACCACGAGAGGTAGAACCACGTCCCTGGTGCTGCGGACGTCCCCCTCGTACAGTACCTCGCATCTGTGAAGCTCCCAACGGACAGTTGGACCTGATGTGCCCCTCTTGGTTGCATCGGTAGCAAACACGTGCATTGATTATGCTGTTCACCATAGGATGTGCTGGTCGTGATGGCTCGGAAAGTGCTTGCCCCAAGGTAGGAGCTCCTCCATGTGCGGACCTGGTAGACATGCCATGCCTGTAGGGGTGGATACGTTGTCCTCTTCGTGCTGTCGAATGATCACTATGAGCAGTCTTCCCATAATAGCTCGATCCTCCTTGCCTGGTTTGTATTGACCTGCCTTCACGCAAGTCCTCCTCCACTCGTGATGCAGCATCAACCACTTCCTTCATAGTAACCAATCTAAGGGGTACTAGTCTCTCGCGAATTTCCTTACGGAGACCTCAAAAGAACTTGAATGCTTTGTCAGCCTCAGTCGACACAGTGCTAGCAGCATACTTCAGCAACTCCGTGAACCTGTTTAGATAAGCAGTCACAGTCTTGTTCCCTTGCTCCAGTAGTGTGAACTCCACGCGGCGGTGCTCTAGCCAGTATTGCGGATAGAAATGCTCCCGGAACGCCTCAGTAAATTTCTCCCAAGTAACTGGCATTGTAATCTGCGGCTCCATAGAATTCCACCATTCCTCAGCATAGCCTGCTAAGGAGTAAGTGGTAAGGGTAACCTTCTCCTCATCCGGTACATGTATGGTGCAAAATACCTTTTCTACACGCTTCAGCCACCTCTCTGCCACATCTGGGCTTGTATTGTCCAGAAACTCCGGAACATTCTCCTTGCGATATTTTGAAAATATGTCCTCTTGTTGCGGTGGCAGCGGCGAGGGGGGAGGAGGAGGAGGTGGCGGCGGTGGTGGATCACCGTCTCCTCCACCCATTCCAGACCCCCCTTCGGACGTAGATCTCGACAATCGCTCCTCGAGCATAAGCTGTCTCTGCTGCACATCCTGCAGCATCGCCATCATCGCAGCCAATTGCCGCGCAGTCTGATCCCTACGAGGCGGCATGATCTGCATGAGTAGAAATAAAAAGGGAATTGTGATTAGATCCAAGAGAAGAGGTCATTTGTCAACCTTGATCATTTATTTTTTTTTGACAGTAGTCAGAAGACTACTTGTCTAATGTACAATGGTATTTCTCCTACCATACAGTTGTCTATGACTGATGGGGTAATTGGGCTCTGATACCAAATGAAACGCCCCGCCTCGACGGGAGCGCATCTCAACATCCATTATCAATATTACCCAACAACAATCATAAACAACCTGCATGATATACCATTTATACAAGATAAGGAAAGAAAAAAAATCTAAGTTTCTACTGATAACAAAGTCCTCATATGGGTAGCCATCAGTCTTGAAAGTCTCTTTATTGCATCATAATTAAATAATCGGAAAGGAAGGATAACAAAAACTACTAAGAAACTGGTCCTCAACCTTAACAACGTCCTGCAGATGCACCACCAAAGATGTGAGCCTCTGTCTCCTGCTCTACACTTCCTGTTGGATTTCCAAAGAATGTAACTCATGAGTCAACTGACTCAGTAAGGATAAAATAAATTATAAACAAGAGAGTATAGGTAGGCAATGCAATTGCAGTAACTTAACAAGTGTAGAAGAGAACATTCTAAAAGCATCTAGCATTATACAATCATTTATATTCTAGGCCTTTTACACATATGCAATCAAAACCAATTCTTTGACACATCTATATTCATATTCTCATTTACTTATCCCGGACTCGCCCGTCAAAGGAAAAAGCTTGCACTAGGAATGAAGCCTGCAACACTCCATTCAGAGTGCAACCTAAGACCTGTGCGTAAGCGCGATCCTTCAGCTAGTCTAGTTAGTAGTACTCTGACACTCGAGAATGGACATAAAAGTCCGATGAGTCGCAACTCTATCACCCGAGTCTGCCGGAGGAGTCTTTCTCGCTCCAAAACAAGTGCAACAAGTACGGATCCATATGGTGCAATGCACGCGTGCATCCACCTCAATTCCTCCAGAGTACCTACCACCACCCCACTCTATGATGCCCCTCGAGTGGGGATGACTCACTGTTGGCTCAGCCGGACTACAAGGGTGTGCACCCACCTTGTAGTATTAATCATTATTTTCCCCTCTTGTATTATTATCACCCTTATACCATAGTTTCTACATGTGCATGCCACATACATTAGATTTCTCCAGAATCTGAAAAGGCAGACATAAATACTACACGTAACCCATGTTTAAACAACCCATATATGGTGAGACAATTAGCACCAATTCTTTATTCATAATAAATTTTTATACTTGATGACATGTTCAACGAATTAAATTAGGCCTCTTTCAAAAAACATCGATATCTGCATAAGGATGAACCTTCTCCCTCACTATATATTCAGCCTAGTGGGCGAGTCATGGGATCATTGACCAAAGGGTGCAGACCTACTACTATTTGATTGGAACAGGAGTCTGACCATCAGGTCCCATATCGGGTGCGGATCTAGTACTATTTGAATAGAACGGGAGTCTGACTAAAGAAGGTCCCGGTAAAGCTAGAAGCCTAATAGACCTCTTTTTTTCTATATATAATGCAGGATATATAATAGCGCGTAAAAATACAAACGATCTTTAACTACAGCATACGATCGTATATGTAATACAATAAAGAATGAAAGAAGGACCATAGAAAAACTCTTCAGGTAAAGTCTTTCCACATGTATATCATATACATCGGTCTGGTCCATAAAATTTTATTAATGGCATGGAAAATCTACCTACTTGCTCACAAAATTATATAGGAAAGTAGCTTCTTATGGAGAGATAATTGGTCAAGATTTAACCATACTTATAACAATCCAAAGTCTAGAATAGGCTAACGGTTGGGAATTTAATTAAACTAGATAATGATGATGACGTGGAAGATGGTCAATAAATTGACCATCTCTAAGTATATTTATAGCAAGGAGAAATTAACTATACTAAAAATAGTTCACGGCCTGGAAGAGTCTGTAATTAAGTATATTTATGGTAGTGTTTGCCGAATCAAGGAACATCAAACATAACTTCAACATATTTACACGGCATAGTACATTAAACATTTATAGCAACTTAAGCTAAACAAGACATGGTAGAGATTATTTCACTACGTTCCCATTTGGAGTGATCCACGTAATACCACATAATAAAAGGGTGTCCAATAGTTTTGAATCCCTACGACAACAACCTACTCTCCGCCATCACAGATAAGTGCCCGTATAGTTTATAAGTGATCTCTTACGCCTACTACTAATCTGGAAAAAAAAGAAAAAAAAACCAGTTACAAACGCTAAGGCTCATCCTGATGTCATTCAATCCCATCTGTAAGGCTCGGCCTTAGTTTCTTTATTAATATCATGAAATTCATGCGACCAATCCGGGTTTCATCCATCCATTCCCCATACGAAAACAAGGAACTCACATATTTTATTTTTCTTATAGATGAAAATCTGTATGGATTACTTGATTACATTCGATACCCACGGTTTCCATTGAATTCTTGAATATCAACGAGATTGATAATCCTCGCATGCAACATATCTCCATATATAATAATTAACATGTCCCAATCTGCATACAACAACGAGATATATTGTGCTAACAAGAATAAAAAGGAATTCACACGATAGGTTTGAGAAGAGATAGGAATACTGCCTAACACGAGCTTAGGAAACAAATAATATTCATGATTGATCAAGATGAGGTTGCAAGGCTACCAACAGCAGTAGAAGGTCCATGAGGTAGGAAAAGAAGTCGATATACAACCTCACCATCGGTATTCCTCAAGATCATAATGTACACGAAAATAAGGGGAGAAGTCGAGAATCCATTACCTATACTCGTGCACGTCTTTGATCCACGTGCTCGATAGCCGATCACGAAACCGATGAGAGGGTTGCTTTTCCCTTGCGTTGGCCCTCCTCTTCTTCTTCTTGTCGCGAGTCTACGAGACTTCGAGGGTTTTTGATAACGGTGGTGACACCGTTCTCTCCTTGATTTTCTGAAGAAGGAGATGGAAAAAGAGATAAGAGAATGACTTGGGGAGGAAGAAAGGAAGGATTAGGGTTTGGAAAAGGAGTAGGAATGAGGGGAGATGAAGGGTGTGGGTCTTTATATAGTTGGGGGTTAAAACATTAGTTTTAAAAACCCTAAAACAATCCTAATTCGAAATTAATTAACCAAAACCCGTAACCCTTAATTCCCTCAAAAACCATAATCCCTCTTCACCAAAACAGACATATCTCCCACATCCGGACTCGGAATTTCGCGTTTTTGGGCTCGTTGGAAAGCTTGCGACGAGACGCTTCTTTTGAGTATAATATTGAAAAGGTTTTAAAACTTCAGAAAAATCAGAAAATTACGGGGTGTTACAGGGTTCAGTAGAAAAAAGTGTATCTGTGTTTTTATTAGTGTTAGTCACATTATAATTGATATTTAATAGATTTATAATATCGTACGAATTTTTTTAAAATAAACTTTATTGTATTTTTTTTTATAATTTCTCTTACATATATCATATATATATTAGTAAATTTTTCATTTTCATTTGCCATCTTATATTTAGATTTATAATATGTATTACGATCATGTGATGCACGCACAAATTTATTCAGATAACAGATTCTATACATCCCACTGTTTAAATTTATTTATTTAAAATGTATGAATTTTTAATTCTTTTAAAAAGTTTTTTTATGAATTTTATTTCATTTTATGTGTTTTATTTTTTATGTTATTTTAGTTTAACTATACGTATAAATTATTTATAATTTGTCTATTTTTATCCATTTTACATCTAATATTTTTTATTTCATTTTTATTTTTTTATGTTATATTTGTTTATTAAGTTCTAATTTTGAAAAAAATTAGTATTCAAAAGTGTATGAATATAACATCTAAAAATTTTTATTATAGCTATCAAAATGCTAAAAACTTATGAAAGAAAATTATTTTTATGCCTTAATATATTTTTCATATTTTTAGTATTTTTAATTTTGAAAAATATTTTGATTTGTTATTTATAAAAATAAAAAAAATAAAATGATAAGTTAAACAAAATGAGGACTTAAAGTAAATAGAACCTTAAAACACGAGATAAATTTTAAGGAAATAAATAAGTTATATAACATAACAGAAGAAATAATGAAAGACTTAGAATAATTGACTGGAACAAATCTATTTGAACTCATGTATTTACTAAACAATCCATAAACTTAAACTATTTATTAAACTTTTTAATATTTATTATTTAAATATCGAATGTTATAAATATAAGTTAATTATGTATCGTAGATGATTCAAAACTCATTATAATATATTAATCATGAGTTAATAATATGTTATAAAGAATAATATTCATGCAATAGAAAGAGGGAAGGCTAAAGACAGAGGCCGTGGGTTGCAACTTGGTCTAGTGGAACCTCTCTTCTTCTTCTAGTGAAGGAAGTGCGTCTCAACTTGGTCTAGTGGTGATGAAGGCTAAAGACAGAGGCCGTGGGTTGCAATAAAGCTTCAAAAGAGGGATAGTCTACTGGCTCAAGAGGAAAATTTCTTGTATATATGCTGCACCATGTAGATCTGTTGTATAGAAGCACTTGAAAAAAAAATTTTGCAAAATGCAAAAAGAACTCCAAAAAAGTGGTGGGTCGGATTGAAAATTTAATAACCCCACCAGAGTGTATGTAGTCAAATAAAGCAAAAGCTTATGGTATCCATGTTACATCTCATGAAGCTTGCAGTGGGAGACTTAGCTACACTGGCTGAGCTTCCAAAAGTCTATACTTCTTCCCCCTCTTCTTGAGCCGGTTGCACTTGAACTTAGAAGGGAATACCCCGCTTCTCGAGGAAAGAGTTGCTAGACCGAGGCATTAGAGTTACCAGGTTGAGGGAGGTTGTTTCGTATTTGGTTCTTCACGCTAGCAACTGCCTGCTTAGGACGATTTCCGTATGCATATCGGCATATAGTATAAGTTTATAAATTCCTGTTTTGCATCCCCCATGGAGAGAGCTGGGAAGTACTGTAAGTCTTCTAACTGAGCATTCATCATTTAGGCACTAAGGTGAGATTTCCATCTTAGTGCCAACTCGCATTGCTTTTCCGACCCTCTTCCTTTGTTTTTGGATCAAATAGGAATCAAGGGAAAATACAAAAACGTTAAGCGCTTGTATTGAATCGACTCAAAACAAGCGATAACACCAAAAAATTAAAAAAGGGACTGCTAAAGAAAACTTGACTTAAATAAAATTGACTAATTGTACACATTGCTTGGGGTGAGCAAAGCCCTCATTTCTATTCAGGTTGCATGGGAAGGTCTCCTTCCAAGTGAGTGAGCAGCTTCGTAAGGATTAGAGCCCAAAACCCAGTCTGTGGCTGCCTTGTGTATCACCTGGATTTCTGAAATATTGGCGCTTCTATCGTACGTAGACGAGTAGGGCTTGGTCGCTGTTGATGACTCTCTATTGTGTAGAGCATCGGCCTTGTCTGAAGTATCGAGCATAGGCCACGCCTTCACGGGGGTGTCTGTCTCATCGTCTTGCGTCCGAGTAGGTTCTTGCATGCTCACGGGTGATTCCGTTGCGAACGAGATCCGAAATATCGGTTTCGCCTATCGGCTTCCTCCCTCTATTTCTTTGGCTGAGTAGGGATCCAGGAAGGGTTACAAGGACCTCAAAAAGTGCAGACTACATGTTACACAGGAGGAGGACAAGTACGAGATTCTTTTCTGGCAGTACTCTCTCTCCTATAGGCATAGCGCTCTAAGGACTCGTTCAAATATTAACTGCCTGAATTCAATCTAAAAACTACAAAGATAATAGCCGATCCTTCACAACTTCACGTGTTGAGTTGGTGAACCCTTTGTATTGTGTTTGATTGACTAGTTGAATTTAGGTCAAGATCAAAAACACTGCACAATTGTGCACAATTTTGCCCCCCTTCTTCATTTTTCAACCTCGCTCTTCTCAATAATCACGATGATGGGAAGG
This sequence comes from Ottelia alismoides, assembly GCA_037367405.1. NCBI lineage: Eukaryota > Viridiplantae > Streptophyta > Magnoliopsida > Alismatales > Hydrocharitaceae > Ottelia > Ottelia alismoides. The sequence continues at coordinate 545,323 of JAZKJV010007300.1, forward strand.
AGATCTCTTAGGCCGTCTCTAACGGCACCGCTATCCAGCACTCCTCCCTATTCATCTAGGATGGTTTTGGGGAGTCTAGACCCGCTCTCCGAACCTGAGTTCACTTCCACCCTGTTCTCCCTCGTCCATTCTTCTTTCTCCATCAATCCAGTAGTTTCAGAATTTAGTGCAGCACAGAGCTCAGAACATTTGACAGTACCTGAGATGGGTTCTTTTGCCTTTTCAGAGAATCCAGAAATGGCAAACAGAGGAGAACACCCAGATGAGCAGGAACACCCTCCATTCTTATATGATCAAGCTGCCATCAACAATTCACTATTAGCCTCCCTAAAGACCATGCAGAGACAGATCAGAGACCAGAGAGTATTCATGGGTGACATCATGGGAGAGCTGGCACAGATGCAAGAGGGCAGAGATGACAGACATGAGGGCGGTGGTGGAGACATACCAGAAGCCGCAGGCGGAGGAGGAGACCCTAACCAGGAGAAGCCGCCACAGATGACCATGAGGCAATTGCACAACTCAGCTGCAACCCTCACTCACCGATGGATTCAGCTTCCTCCCATCGTCGGGAATTTGAGCTTCACCTGCAGACTATCCAGTTATTGCCCAAGTTTCATGGGCTAGCCACCGAGGAACCTCATCTCCATCTGCAGGAGTCTGAGATGATTTGTAGCACTGTCCATAACAGATTCGTGGACGAGTACACGATCAAGATGATTGCCTTCCCATTCTCATTAGCTGACAGAGCAGCATGCTGGCTAAAACACCTTGGGAGGTATGTCACATCCTAGGCACAACTCCGGGCCGCATACTTGAATAAGTATTATCCTCTCGACTGGACAAACACAGCACGAGCTATGATCAGCAATTTCACCATGATCCTGAATGAATAATTCCATGAGTCTTGGGATCGCTTCAGAGAGCTCATTGACCGGTGTCCACATCATGAGATATCAAAGCCCAATTTGGTTCAGAGTTTCTTCTGTGGGATGACACCGGAGCTGCAGGGGTTTGTAAATGCCTCTTGTGGTGGGTCTTATTTTTCCAAGGGTGAAGACGACGTTTGGGCCATCTATGAAGGGATGGCAGAGAACTCGACAGTCATGGCCCAAGCCCGAGTCTACACACAGCAGAAGCCCCCCCAAGGAGCAGAATCATTTCAGAGGATTGCCCGCATCGATGCTGGTCCCCACACTCCGTCAGCAGCCGCAACCCAAGCCGAATCCGCAACAGCCAACATGGGGATCATTAGCGAGAAGTTGGACCGCATCGAGATCCTCGAGAAGAAGCAGAGTCAAGGTCTTGCCCAGATGGACCTTATTACGAAGACCGTGAGTGACCTGAAGACGCAGATTCTTTGCATCCAGGAGGCACAGACATCTACTCAGCAGCCTCCCGGGTCACGGGCCGATCCCAGCAATAGCAACTCAACCTAGCCCTCTGCCTCGTACCGTCAGGTTCACCACATCCAGGCAGAGCCGGTCCAGCAGCTCCAGCACTACTCATTGCCACCACCATCTCAGGACAATCAGATGGTGGTCTATCAACCGGATTAGCCACTGACAGTTCTTCCACCACCCCTTGTTGAGCAGGAACCATTGATGGAAGTCAATGGGATTTGGTACGACCAGTACCCACAACAGCCAGGTATTCGTCGCGATCATCCCGGATTCCGTTGGACCACAGGTGGCACCTCATCCCAGCAGTAGTCTCCAGCTCAGGGACTTCAGAACAGCCAGCAACAGCACCAACCCTAGTATGCCCACCAGCAGTATCAGCAGGGTCCTCGACCCGTCTATCAGGTACAGCAGTGGAGGCAGCGTCAGCAGCCTCACCAAACATACTCCCAGCCTTCCCACTACCAGCAGCAGCCTCATTTCCAACAGGGGAACACTTCCGATTCTCAGACGCCAGCCTTTGAGAACCCAGCACTCGATGACCTCGCCCGCTTGCTTTCTGAACAACAGGCATCCTTCCAGCGGGAAATGGATGAGTTCCGGCAGGAGATGAGGGAGATCATCAAAGGCAAGGGCCGCCATACCTGCACAGATCGAGCCTAATCCGAACAATCTAAAGAGGAAGTCTGAGCAGGTACAGTTTACAGAGGATACTTCTCCCAATGATTATTTGAGTGACATGTCTTCTTTGTATGATGTTGATTTCGTGACTACTAGGAGCGGTAGGATGCTAGCCGGCAGCGCCTCATCTGAGCGACAACCACACGAGGAATCAGGAGCGCCAGATGATCAGAGTAGCAGTGTTGATTCCGCTAATGATGTTGATGACGGTGGTGCCGATGCCACCAAGGATGGAGATCCAGATGACGGTACTGAGGCCGTCGTGATACCAGATGCAGACGGTGGTGCTGAAGCCACCATTTTTGATGCAGAGCCCGAGCGCTGTGCTGATGCTGCAAAGTCAGATGCCGTTGGTGGTACTGAGGCCACTGATGAATCCATGATTCATCGCCTTTATTATTTCATTTCGGCTAAAATCCTTCGTAAAATACATGTAAATATCCACCAACTCCAATTAATTAACATTCTAAACATATATATTAATATTATATAATTAACACTTAAATTATCCAAAATAAAAGAATAAAGAGAAAAAGAAAAATAAAAGAAGGATGTATATAGAAAATATACAGACTGATCCTAACCCCGAGACCGGGTCAATATTGACGGGTCGACAAGAGAAATAAGTGGGGGGAGATAAGGATCCTAATTTATAAAAATATTCAGAAAATTAAGACCAAAAATATAAATTACCCATTTTCACCATGTAAATACTTCACCTATTTTATTTATCATCAAAACCATCTCAAATCAAAACACTTCTTTTATAAAAATTGTTCACAAAAATATATATTATTTTATAAAAATATTAGAAAAATATTTCGGCTTAAAAATAAGATAACCGTAATGAACCGGAAAAGCCGTAAAAACCGACTTCCGGGGTTCATATCTATTTATATAAAACTCCAAATTGACCAAACTCACCTTTGGAATCCGTTTTGTATATAATACTATTTATTAAAAATATCAGGAAAATATTCAGATAAAACCGGTGAGTTTCGGCTTTTTGGACCCGTTGTCTATATGTAATATATGTAGAAACTTCCCCGATTTTTAATTAAATAGCCGTAAGTCCAATTAACTTAATTCTTTTTCCTAAAACCATCTAAAATTGTATATAAAAATATAAAAATAAAAATAATTTAAAAATATCAATAAAATCCGGAGGCCCGAAACTGCTACTTTTTTCGTCCGGGCCTCATAACTCGGACGTATGAACTCCGAAATTAGCAAAGTCGGTCGCTAAAATTTTATTTTTCAAATATCTACAAAATGACACTAGTTTCGCTAAAATCGGAATTAATGCGAAAAACGCGGTTTTCGGGTTCGTACTTGTATGATTGTACAATAAACTGTAACTTATATTATTATTTAATACATTAACACTTTATTTTCACTTAAAAATAAATAATACTTTATTTATTCAAAATTAATTAATCTACTTAATTATAATTTTTATCGACACTATTTATTTACTTAATTTAATGTATGAGGTATTTATTCTTATATAACTTCTTTGTCTTCTTCCCCTGTTTTGTCTTTCCTCTTTTATTTCTCTTCTGCCACATGGCATTCTCTCATTGGCCCCATTCTCTTTCTTCTCTCTCCTCCTTTTCCTTCTTTCCCAACGTCTCTTCTTCCTTCTCCTTCTTCTTCCTTCTCCTTCTTCCTCCCAAACCCAACAAACCCTCTTCCTATTTCTCCAACCGCCGGCCATCAACTACCCCAACGAACGGCCGTTGGCCGGCCGTTCCTCCAACCGGCCAACCACTCCAACCGAACGGCCGGCCGTTCTCCAAAACCTCTCGTTCTGGTCACCCCCGCTGGTGACGCCATCCGGTGGCTTGCCCTCCACGAAATCCATCCTATAAATAGAGCCACTACCCCATCTATAGAGAGGATCCGCCATTATCGTTTCTCCACCCCAAAGCTCCGAGAGAGAGAGAGAGCCCTGAGTGACAGCGGAGCTCCGATTTCGTTGAGCAAGGGAGAGAGGAGGGAGGCGAGATCGCTGCTGGCGTGGAAGCTCCGCTCCGTCGTAGCAAGCACAGCCTCCGCGTACGCCGCCGCGTCGAGGCCGCAACCTAGGAGTTCTGCTGCGAGCTCCGATCTCCAGGCGCACCTCTGTTTTCTCCGTCCAGGTTAGTTTAGATTTCTCATCTTATTTCCTCTCCCTCATCTGTTCTCTTCTCAAACCCTCCATTCTATCTCAGTCCTCTTATTCCGAGTTCACTTCTCTGCAAATCCAACGTCATTTTTTTTTATCAAATTTATCACAAATTCCTCTCATTAACCTTCACCATCCCTCTTCTCTCCTTGATTTTCGTCTGTATCTGCTCTAAAATCATCATCGATTATCCTCGTCCTCTGACCATTTCTGATCACAATCTATGGCCGGAACTCTGATCCTAATCCATCGCCTCCGATAGGAGCGTTTCATTCATTTTTTTTTGTAATTGTCATTGTCCGAGCCTTCGAGCTCGAGACGAGTGTGGTTTGCAGATCTGATCATTGAGCACCTGATTTTCTGATTCGAGAAACGCCAGAGACTCGCTTCATTTCACCATAGTCGGAGAGGAGTTTGACATGATGAGTAAATCCGGTTGAGATAAAGGATACACATCTGGAGCTGATCCATTGATACGAAGCACTACCGCAAGCTGGATAATAAAACTGCACCGCCATTCGCGAACAACCGTCATCATCTTCACTACAAAACTGTTGTGCGTGAAGGGGAGTTTCGCAGCTGCTCGCCGATCGAAGCTTCGTTACCAATTGCAACAGATCGAGGAAGCCATCCCTATTTCCAGAAGTTATTGTAGCCGTCGATCAATTTTGATCGTACAGCCACAATCACGCCAACCGTCAGCGCTTCAGTTACCCAACCGCCTGGGCTGCATATTAAACGGTGCACGTGCGAAGCAAGTGCACGGGGATATTTTGGGGTGATTTTCTTTTATAACGCCCTTTGACTTTCTGTTATAACCACCAGGTCCAGGGACAGCTTATACATGTGCTTCGTGCGTTAGCTGCATGTTGGCGAATTGTGCGACGACCCTCGGAGTTTGGAACAATTACAAATAGGTTCGGCTGAGTCTTGATTCACGCCGCCTGACACGCGTCTCCTACGGATTTCAAGCGGAAGCTCCCCACGTGCTCCTTAATTCACAAATTTGTCCAGGAAAACAAATTTCACGTGGGGATGTGATTTTCTGGAAATATTGCGTTAGAGCCCCCAACCTTCCACATTATCACACATACACGCCTGTGTTTTTATATACATATCACAATTTAGTTCTATATCGATAATAAATAAAATATAAAAAAAGATATAAAAATACACTAAAATACTCAAAAATATTATATTTTACGTAATACACAGTATTAAATACGTTTTAAAAAAATAAACAAAACAAAACAAAAATTAAATAATAAAATCAATAAAAAATATAAAATACACAAAAACTTTAAAAATTCATAACTAAATAAATAAAAATCCCCCTAAAACGCACAACATATCGTTTTAAAGGTAATTTCATCTAGTTTCTACAGAAAATATAATAAAAATATTTTCGTATTATTTTCAATCTTAAAAATCACAAAAATGTCACTGTTTTCAATAAAAATAGTTCTTTTTCTTTAAAAATAAACAAAACACCATAAAAATCATAAAAACCCTTTAAAAATTCATAAAAACAGTAAAACAAATTTAAAACATAAAAATTACAAAATAAAATTCAAATAAAAAATCATTAAAAAATTCCTAAAAACAAAATAAAAATTAGAAAACCCTTAGCGTAAGCTTTTCTATCGATTTTTCCTTGTTTAAACAGTTTGCCTCCCTGAGTTCGACACTCCCGTACGAATCCACTATAGAAATTGGTTTAGGAGGATAAATAAAAATAAAGAAGATTAATTAACTTTAATCTTTTCTGATAAAACTCACATGGTCAATTCAACCACTTCTACTTTTGTTGAGCTTCCACATGTTGTGTTGCGACCTTTTGTATCTCAGGACTGTGGTAACAAAAAGAACAAAAAATGAATAAAGGAAAGGTTACTGTATCCACCTCGAGTCCATATGTGTTGCATGATGATCATTGTATGGATTTTATTCCTTCACAGGCACAGGAACCTATTCCTAGTCCTCCATTTGAGGAGGCCCCTTCCATCCCCATCCCTGAAGCACTCCGCTTGACGAAGGGGAATAAAAGAGAAAATCCAAAAAACTCAACATGTAGAGTTCATCAACCGGATGATCGCTAGATTCCAAATCCAGCTGACTCTACAGGAGGCACTTGAGCACATCCCCCTCTTCCAAAAGAGTTTGAGAGAAAAGACTACAGTCCGCAGGAAGAGGAGGAACCACATCGATCAGATCCATGTGCTCACCCATTCTACTTGTTGCACCATTCAGAACCGATTGCCAGCCAAGAGACCTGATGCAGGAGCTCCCTATGTCAGATGCAAAATTCAGGAGCAGCATTTCGATCGTACTCTATTAGACAACGGCTCTTCAATCAACCTTCTTCCGGCAGCCTTACTCGACCGATTCGAGTTTAGTCCTCTTCTCCGGAGCAGGACAATCCTTCAGTTTGCTGATAGGTCGACTAAGAGGCCGAAGGGGTTGTTGAAAGACGTGATCGTTACCAATCAGGTCCTGAAATTCCTCGTGGACTTTGTTGTATTGGACATGGAGATCCATGAGTCGGTAACTGATGCCCCCATCATACTTGGATGCCCATTCTTAGCCACTGCCAGGACGGTGACCGATCATGATAGTGGGAAGGTGTGCTTTTGCGTAGAGGGCAAAAGCATACAAATAGAGACAATCAAGAAGACCAGAGCAAGAGAATCAGCATGCTCAGAGCAGTACAGTGACATTGAACATATGACAGAGGATGAGCGAGACGTCCACCAGGAGTGTGATTTTGTGATGACAAATGATGAATCCATTTGGACAGATACAGTAGCACAGACTCTTGCCTTGCCTGCAGATTCACTCCACTTACAGCTGATGGCAGTTGAGAGCTTGGAGAGCACACCCCTATACGAGGATACCATCGAGGCTGACAGTTCGGTGATGAGTGGTGATGCAGAATTTCATTCTTGTTCTTCTAGCTCAGATCCCTCGGATTCAGGCATTGATTGGGACATTTTTGATGATTATTTGCTGTGTCTGATTCCTTCTGAGCCGACAGCTAGGACGGAGTGCGAGCCAGTACAGTTTATAGATGATTCAGCAGGGTTCCCTTCGTCAGATTCTCATTCACAGCGAGAGTTCTCACATGCAGACCTGGTAGCCTTCACACAGACATATCAAAAGCCAGATCTGCCACTTCCCAGTTGTCCAGAGCTGAAGCCTTTGCCGCAATCGCTGAAGTATAGATTCCTTGCGGGTGATCCATATATGCACCCAGTCATTATCTCAGCAGGTTTGACTAGAGAACAAGAATCTCGTCTGATTGAGGTTCTTGAAAGAAACCGCAAGGCAATAGGTTGGAGTATAGCTGATCTCCAGGGGATTAGTCCGGCTCTGTGCTCCCACCACATCTATCTTGAGCAGGACGCTACGCCTTCGCGTGAGTTCCAGCGACGACTGAACCCAAATCTTCGAGATGTGGTCATGAAGGAAATATCGAAGTGGTGGAGCGCTGATTTTATCTACCCCATCTCCGACTCCAAGTGGGTTAGTCCATTACATGTGGTACCTAAGAAGACGGGTATCACTACAGTTGTGAATGAGTATGGAGAGGAGATAGCTACCCGGGTACCTACTTCTTGGAAGGTCTGTGTGGACTACAAACGATTGAATCAGACCATCAAGAAGGATCATTTCCCACTGCCATTCATTGATCAGATTATCGAGAGGCTAGCTGGGAAGAGTCATTATTATTTTCTTGACGGGTACTCCGGTTACAATCAAGTGGCCATTGTGCCCGAAGAACAGGAGAAAACGACATTCACCTGTCCGTTTGGGACTTATGCTTTCAGACGGATGTCCTTTGGTCTATGTAACGCCCCAGCGACATTCCAAAGGTGCATGTTGTCCATTTTCTCGGACATGGTGAGACTGTTTAGAGGTCTTCATGGATGACTTCTCGATCTATGATGATGGGTTTGATGCTTGTCTTGACTACCTAGGCCGTGTGCTTCAGCGCTGCATAGAGGTCAACCTTGTCTTGTCTTGGGAGAAGAGTCACTTTATGGTGACTTAAGGGACGATCCTTGGCCATATCATCTCCAACAGGGCATGGAGGTTGATTCTTCCAAGGTGGATATCATTAGAAAACTCAATCCACCGTCCAATTTGCGTCAATTGCGGTCTTTTCTAGGGCATCAGGACTTCAGTCGTATTGCCCGACCGCTTACTGATTTGCTGACGAAAGACACCGAGTTTCTTGTGGATGATAAGTGTCTTGCGTCTTTTGAGACTCTCAAGAATATGGTTGTCACGGCTCCTGTCTTTCAGCCACCCGATTGGTCTCTCCCATTCGAGATCATGACGGACGCTTCTGATTTTGCCGTAGGGTTAATGCTTGGACAGAGGAGGGATGGATTGCCGTATGCCATTCACTATGCTATCCGGACTTTGGATGCCGCTCAACGGAATTATACTGTGACGGAGAAGGAGATGCTGGCCGTAGTCTTTGCTTTGGATAAGTATCGATCATATATTCTCGGATCTAGAGTGACTATCTTTACAGATCACACCGCCATCCGGTACCTCATGGCCAAGAAGGATGCCAAAGCTCGCCTTAACAGATGGATCCTTCTGCTCCAAGAGTTTGATATTGAGATTAAGGATAAGCCTGGAGTTAAGAATGTGGTGGCGGATCACCTCTCCCGCTTAAAGAACCTTGAGGAATCTGAGCCCAGCGCACCTATTACAGAGACATTTCCAGATGAGGTGATTTTGGCTATCATCTCGCTCCCATGGTATGCCGACATTGTGAACTATCTTGTTGCCAAGACGGTTCCACAAGGTTGGCCCAGGAAGAAACTTGAGACCTTTCTTGCGAAGGCCAAGTTTTATCATTGGGAGAATCCCGTCCTTTACCATTAAGGAGGGGATAGTATCTGGAGGAGGTGCATTCTTAAAGAAGAGCAGCATAGCATCCTCACCTACTGCCACAAGATTGAGGCAAAAGGACATCATTCTGGGAGACAGACATCACAAAAGGTGCTCCAATCCGGCCTTTAGTGGCCTACTCTCTTCAAGGATTCAGATGAGTTCGTGAAGAGATGTACTGCCTGTCAGAAGATGGGTACATGCGGACAGAGAGACATGATGCTCATGCAACCCATTCACTTTTGTGAGGTTTTTGATGCATGGGGGATTGATTTCAGGGCCCATTTCCTAAGAGTCAGGGGTTTGAGTACATTTTGCTCGCTGTGGATTATGTAAGCCGATGGGTTGAGGCCATCCCCGCCCGAGCCGCAGATGCTAAGATCGTGTGTCGCTTTTTGAGGAAAAATATCATTTCGTGGTTCGGGGTACCTAGAGTTCTGATTTCAGACGGGGGGTCTCACTTCATTAATGACAAGGTTAGGGCCCTTGCAGACGAGTTCAGCATTGACCAACGTGTTGCCAAGCCATATCACCCTCAGACTAATGGTCTTGCTGAAGTTTCGAATAGGGAGATCAAGATTATCTCACAGATGGTTGTCTGTCCGGACCGAAAGGATTGGTCACAGCTTTTGGACTCGGTCTTGTGGGCCTATTGGACTTCCTTCAAGACTCCATTAGGGACATCTCCCTTTCGTCTCGTCTATGGTAAGCCATGCCATCTACCAGTGGAGATCAAGCTCAAGTCACTTTGGGCAGTTACTGAGTTATTATTGGATCCCGAGAGTATAGGAGAACAAAGGAAAGCAGAGTTGGCAGCCCTGGAGGAGTTGAGAGATATAACCTTTTCTAACAGCCTACAGTATAAGGAAAAAGTGAAGACATGGCACGATTCTCATATCATCCATAAACAGTTTGAGCCCGATCAGCGCGTATGGTTGTTTGATTCCAAGCTGAAGTTATTTCCAGGGAAATTACAGAGTAAATGGAAAGGTCTGTATGTGGTCAAGAAGGTACATGACAATGGTAGTATTGATATATCCGAGCTGTCATCTTCCTCTTGAAGCTATATCTAGACCATGATCCGCCGACCGCTGACGTTGCCCCCATTCTTCTAGTATGAGATGTGTTCTTTGACTCATATCATTTGCATCTCATACATGGTTATCACCTCCATCTTCCACTGTATAGATCCGTCTGTCCATATCATTCTTTCATTCTTCCATCTGTTGATATCTTTTCTTCTTTTCTTCTTTTCCTTTTTTACCTCTGTAGACAGTCTTCTATACTTAGGACGTACTTTGTCCTAAGTATAGGGGGGATGTGCACCCCGAGTGTTCTATTCTTTTCAATCCTCTCCATTGTCTCCTCTTGTTGTCTATACTTAGGGATATCTTACCCTAAGTATAGGGGGAGACAGTCTGAGAACGATCTATTCATTCCCACCCTTGACCCTCCTTGCTTTGTGTACAGTCTGCTATACTTAGGATTATTTGATCTTAAGTATAGGGGGGACGGTCAACTTCTCATTCGTTCATTCATTTATTTCCTCTTTAGACTTGCCTATACTTAGTACGAGTTATGTCTTCTCTTTTCTCTCCGATCTATGAGGACATAGCTCAAGCTAAGTATAGGGGGGACGTATATACTGTGTATATACTTTAACCATAACTCGTACTTTCGTATTTTCTTAATTATGACTAATTAATACAATTAAATTCATTAAAAACCTTAATAAAAAGATGTGATTATTCCTCAAATACTTTTTATCCTTACTGATTAATAAATCAGGTAATTTTTTTTTGCAAAATGTTTGAAAAATAGTTTGAAAATCCTTGTGAAAAATCTTTTGAAAACTATTTTGAAAACATTTTATTACATGTTTTCAACCTTTGTAAAAATATTTTGATTCTAAAATTATTTTATTTGTGTGAAATAAAAGGTTGGAAAAACAATGTGCAAATGGTTTGAAAAATGGTTGCAAAAATATGTGAAAAATCTATATATACTGTTTGGAGAACCTTTACAAAATGATTTTCAAATGTGTGTACATGTTTGAAAAGACCGTTTGTAAAAATTATTTTGGATTATAGTTTTTAAATTGCTTGAAAAACTTTTGTCAAATAAGTTTGAGGAATACATACATCACACCAAAATTCATTATATACACTTATAAAATTGATCACTTACCCTTGTAAATTCTTAAAATCCACTTCTTGTAAATATAAGAAGCATCCCCGTGTAAATATTTGCACCTAATTTTTAGCTAAAACTGTTTTGTTTTCAAAAATTCCAAAACATTTGCAAAATTAAAATACCAAAAACATTTGAAAAATATTTTTGAAAATCCTAAAAAAATCGCATATGCATCATCTTTTCAAAAACTCATAAAATTTTCAAAACTTTTGAAAATTGCATCACAAAAATATTTCCTGCATAGCATTTGCATATCATGAGCATTTTTCGGATCGAGTTTGATAGTTGAACGAGTCTAAGTAAAATCTGAATATTGGAGCTTGGCTGGACCTTAAAATCTACCTAATTAACAAGAATCTTATAGGAGTTGGAACTGAGGTACTTCATGTCTAGTTGACTTAATTCTTTGAGAATCACGAGACTTGGTTCAATGGATTCTTGACTGCCTAATTAGAGTATTTCGGAGCACATGCACGACTCTTCTTGATAATGACCTAACTTGGACACCTGCACCTTTCACTTGGCTCAACTCAGTTGGAGTGGTGAGGGGGTTGGATTTGCCGGTATGAGACGCACACAAGTGGAAACATTTGTCCTCCTCTAGGGAAGGAAGTGCATCCCAACCCGTCCAGTGATGATGAGTTTCGAGGATAGGAGATTGTGGGTTGCAATAAAGCTTCAAAAGAGGGATAGTCTACTGGCTCAAGAGGAAAAACTCCCTATGTAAATGCTGCCGTGTATAGTATTCAAAAAAATGCAAAAAGAAAAAAAACTCCAAAAAAGTGGACAGGCTTGTACAAAAATAAAAATGCTTGTCGAAGTGTACATATGTGTATAGTCAAATAAGCAAGCTTGAGCTTCAAAGTCAATTCATGTGAGGCTGCAACTGGATGACTTGACTACACTGGTCTTGCATCCTAGGATAGGTAGCTACACTGGCTACCGTCCATTCTTCTCTTCACCCTCTCCTCTTGGGTTGGTTGTCACTTGAACTTAGAAGGGAATACCCTGCTCCTTGAGGAATGAGTTGTTGAATTGGGGAATCATTTGGTTGACATATTGGAGAAGCCAGTCTCTTTGTCATTTCAGTTGAGAAGAGCCACCATCACTTACACTGTACGAGTCAGATTCATAGTCGTAAGGGTTTACGTATGAGTTGAAATATTTCTGACCTGGCTATTGAGGAGACTTGAACAAAGTTTTGGGATTCTCGGGGACTGTTGGATTTCAAATTCGGTTCTCATTAAGGTTCCGCCCGCACTAAAATTCCAAAGGTCCGACTTATACTCCAAACATTGATTTTGTGAAGACAAGTTTGAGAATTAAATTTAATCCACTTTCTTCTTTTTCTTTTCTTTTCTTTTTCTTTATGAACTTATTGCATAAGTGTTTGCGAGGGACTAGCAAAGGTAAAGTATAGGGGGATGATGAATCCACATTTCATCATCTTTATTCTATCATTTTGGCCTCAAAAATCCTGGCAAATGCGTGTAAATACTAGTAATTCCAGCATCTTAGCATCCATGCATGTGCATGTAAATAGTGTATAAAATACTGTTCTTAAAGCCGAAATTATAGAATAAATAAAAGAAAAGAAAAAAAATAAAATATTGTAAATATTTTATGATCCGAAACTCCGAGACCTAGGCATCTAGATGAATAGGTCGACAAGGAATAAAGTAGGGGGAGATAAGGGCCAGAGTACACTAAGAATACCTTTTATTCCATTCATTCTTTATTCAATTTGGGACCTATTTTTTATTCCACTTTTTATACCTCAAATAAAAAAACTTTGTACATGAAAGTTGTAGATAATTAAATAAAGAAAAATACAAAATTGATTTCACACAAAAAAATAATACACGGATAAAAAGTTATGATCTGAATAAGTTTCCAAATCCCTAACTTCTCAGACCTGTATCTCTCAAATAAAAACTCGAAATGTACCAAACTCACCTTTAATTGTATATAGCTTTAAATAAGCTATTTAATGAAGGTGGTTTTGCGTTTGGTGGAGCTACGGTTTGAAAGTTGATCAATTTATTTATTATTCATTATTTTCATAATTTTATATTTTTATAATTTTGTAAGTATTATTTATAATAAATATTCATATTAAAATCAGAAAAAAAATCCAAAGGAAACACAAAAATAAAATACATGTATATAGCGCACAGGTAAAATACCAATACATATACCAACAGAATTAATACTTATATTTTATTAAGTGTACAAAATACCTTAGAAAAATAAAATAAAAATATTTTTGAGTGTACAGAAATATTTTAAAAATTTATAAAATAATAAACAAAATAAATAACATTAAATAAATAAAATAAAAATAAAATATTAAAATATATAGATATACATACCTATATAGACCTAAAATGGCATCTTGTATTTTTACACCTCATAAAAATAATTAAAAATCATATTAAAATACTTCATAAAGTAACAAATACTTTTCATTTTATAACCTAAAAATAATAAAATCATTTTCTATTTTTAATTGATTTTACAAAACATTTCTCGGGATTTTACAAAACATTTCTCGGGATTTTTCTTGGTTGGTCCACGTGGACCAACCAGGCGCCAGTCCAAGTTGACCTTGGTCAACTGGCTGTCCTCCCCATGTGCGCCTTGTCAGAACTGCGTTTTGACCTTGTTTCTTGATTTTTTCGAGGATCACCCTTACACCTTCTCGGCTGTGACTCTTCTCGACTTTTGTTCCTCGTTCAATGGGTACCCATGCCCAGATGAAACCTCGATCAATGGATCGACGTGATCATCGCTGCGTCTCGATCTTTGGAGCGTCATAGCCATATCGTCAAACCCTACATATTGGACCTCTGACTTTCGAGATGGTTTTGAACCCCTCTTCCACAAGCTCTGCTTCCCTTTTCGTGCCCAACCGACAGAGGAAGGTGACAGCTTCCTTCGCCGAGCTTCGGGCGGGTCGAGCGAGCTCCGAGGCGGTTCCACCACCTCCGCCTTTCGTCGGCGTCGAGGTACAACTCCCTCTGGTTCGACCATCGAGGCAGCCATTTTTCTTCCACCTTTATCTCGCATTTCATTCGACGTACCCATAGGAGTAAAACCCCCCCAAGAGTCTTTGAATTTCGTCCATCAAATCGCCTTCACGATCATCTCGTCGGAATGCTCCTCCGGCCACTTTTTCACGCCGCCGATTCTTGCACCATTTCCACCTCCACGGGGTCCAGGCATTTTGCCCTGGACCCTCTCACACGTTTTTGCAGGTCAAGGAGCTCTGACTCGAGCCTGGGGCTCGTTTTGCATCTCGCCGGAGTTCCGTGGAGCTTCCTAGCTCCGTCGCCCTCCCCCGCGAGCCTCGGTCGTCGCCGGGGTTTTCTGGAGCCATCAGGAGATAGAGGAGGACCGCGGGAGGGTGCATGCCAATTTTGGAGCCCAGAGATCACCGGAGGACAGAGCTAGAGGCCGGAGAAGTTCGCCTCGCCGGCGCTCCTCCCCTGTTCTTGCTCCTTCCCTCTGCGCCGTCGGATCTAGGCCGCACCTCCAGGTGTACGTGGACCGTTGGATCTCCTAGAAGCCCAGCCGTCAGATCAAGCCAAGGAGATCTAATCGTGGCCGCCAGTTGCGAAGCGTCATCGACCGTCCTTCACGCGCCACGTGTCAAGTGGCCTCTTCTCTGCCGTCGGATTGCCTTGCTCAGGGTATTTTGCATCTTTTACCCTAAGCGTTTTTGTATTTATTTTTAGTACATGAACGTTCGTATGTAGTTTAAATATTTTTGTAATATTTGCATCTAGACCCCTGAGCTTTCCTTATTTGCTATTAGGTCCTATCCACGTCACCTCACGTGCCTGTGCACGTGAGGGGATTGGGCATTTTGCAAGGACCCCCTCGCGGGTTTAGTTATTTCGATTTGATCCAGGGATTATTCTGTGACGTGTAATATTTTTGGGTAATTTGCATGTCAATCTCTGGGAGTTTTGTATATTGCTTTTAGGTCCTTGCCAAGCGCGTGCCAGCCACGTGTGGGGTTGGGAAAATTGCAGGCGTGCCCTAGCAGGTTTTGACATTTGTATTTGGTCCTGGAACTTTGATTATTAGTTATAAAATTTTGTGGAAAATTGCACTGTGGCCCTTGGATGTTTGCCTATTTACATATATGCCCTTGCCCGTAGTGTAGTTTCTTGTTGTTGTCTCTATTTATTTCATGCATTGATAAAACTCAAAAAAATCTACAAAAATTACCTTAGGCTCTTGTTGCATTGTAGTTTCACGCTATATTTTTAGTTTGCATTTTTATTGCATTTTCATATTTATAAAAACTCAAAAACAAGCATTTTCAGCACTGTTTGCATTAAAAAATCCACAAAATTATAAAAACTTTTTGAAAAATTCCCCAAAAATTATATTTTGCGTGTTTTATCATCTTTTAGTGTCAGTCCAAAAAACATTAAAAAATTCAAAGTAATACTCCTAAAAATTAGAAAACCTCCTAAAAACTTCACAAAAATCTGAAAAATTCAAGAAAAATCCTTGAAATACAAGTTTATGTATTTTCCCTATTTTATTGCCTTTATTTTAAAATTAATTTAAGGAATTTTGGATACTGTTTGATGTTTTTCATCCTCATTTTAAATTCGGCCAGTAGACTAGTTCATTGTTTCCTAGTATTTTTGCCTTCAAAATACCAAAGAAATTCAGAAAAATCTAGAAAAATCACAAAAACATTAGAAAAATATAAAAAGCCAAAAACATTTTATTTCATGATTTCTGAGTCTTTTTACCCATTTTTATAAAATCCTATCCTTCTCTTCTCTTATATTGTGTATATATTCTATTTATAGAAAAAGAAAATACAAAAATATAAAATATAAAAAGAAAATATAAAATCAGTAAATTGAAAATCAAAGTATAAAAAATTAAAAACCCACAAAAATTTGCTTGTTGGTAGGCACTTGATCACATCACATTTTGCGCATTTTTGCTTGATCTATCTTGCTTGCTCCCTGAGTTCGACACTCTACACATTTGCACACTATACATATTTTTGTAGAGTTATAATAAATTTTAACTCCACCCTTGCTTCTCATTGTTTGATTTAATTGTGGGTTGATTGTTGATATAGCCGGGATTTACCAAGGGTCGCCACAACGACCTTGTCTCCGCCTTGTGTGAGGCATTTAGACCCTAGTGATTCTCGGTTAATCAAATGGCGTCGTTGCCGGAAGCAACAACATATAGATCATATTTTGAGACTGATTTTGATTGTGTGTTTACCATTATTGCTTCATTTGTCTCCATTTTATTGACCTATTCTTTGTAGTTATCTGACCATTTTCTTTCTTGTCTTCTTGCGAGGGACCACGGATCGAGGAGGATCGCCTAGGGGATCCTGAGCAGCCTTGGGAGGCGGAGCCAGCTATTCTATCCTAGCCGGCAGGAGAGAGCAGGAGGATTTGAGAGAGAAAGAGAGGATAGTTAGTGGTTTATTATTCCTGTGAGAGAGAGACATTTTATTAATTTGTAATAATAAAGGTACATTTGGACTTGGACACTCGGGCCCAATTTCCAAGTGTTTGTAATCTTGGGGGCTCACCGTCGTTTTCATCGGGTTTTCACCACATGCTATTTTTCCGATTTTGTTTTCCTGTCTTTAATTTTGCGGAATGAGCCCTTAGTTTTTAGGCTTGCTTGATCGTGTAATCTAAGGCCAAACAACTAACAACCATTGCATGCACCTATAGACTTATCGTTTGGACTTAGATATAATTAATTGTTGAACATATAATTCAAAATTGAGAAGGAGAGGAGGAGGGGGTTTGAAACGCCCCGCCTCGATGGGAGCGCATCTCAACATCCATTATCAATATTACCGAACAACAGTCATAAACAACCTGCATGATATACCATTTATACAAGATAAGGAAAGAAAAAAAAACTAAGTTTCTACTGATAACAAAGACCTCATATGGATAGCCATCAGTCTTGAAAGTCTCTTTATTACATCATAATTAAATAATCGGAAAGGAAGGATAACAAAAACTACTAAGAAACTGGTCCTCAACCTTAACAACGTCCTGCAGATGCACCACCAAAGATGTGAGCCTCTGTCTCCTGCTCTACACTTCCTGTTGGATTTCCAAAGAATGTAACTCATGAGTCAACTGACTCAGTAAGGATAAAATAAATTATAAACAAGAGAGTATAGGTAGGCAATGCAATTGCAGTAACTTAACAAGTGTAGAAGAGAACATTCTAAAAGCATCTAGCATTATACAATCATTTATATTCTAGGCCTTTTACACATGCAATCAAAACCAATTCTTTGACACATCTATATTCATATTCTCATTTACTTATCCCGGACTCGCCCGTCAAAGGAAAAAGCTTGCACTAGGAATGAAGCCTGCAACACTCCATTCAGAGTGCAACCTAAGACCTGTGCGTAAGCGCGATCCTTCAGCTAGTCTAGTTAGTAGTACTCTGACACTCGAGAATGGACATACAAGTCCGATGAGTCGCAACTCTATCACCCGAGTCTGCCGGAGGAGTCTTGCTCGCTCCAAAACAAGTGCAACAAGTACGGATCCGTATGGTGCAATGCACGCATGCATCCACCTCAATTCCTCCAGAGTACCTACCACCACCCCACTCTATGATGCCCCTCGAGTGGGGATGACTCACTGTCGGCTCAGCCGGACTACAAGGGTGTGCACCCACCTTGTAGTATTAATCATTATTTTCCCCTCTTGTATTATTATCACCCTTACACCATATTTTCTACATGTGCATGCCACATACATTAGATTTCTCCAGAATCTGAAAAGGCAGACATAAATACTACACGTAACCCATGTTTAAACAACCCATATATGGTGAGACAATTAGCACCAATTCTTTATTCATAATAAATTTTTATACTTGATGACATGTTCAACGAATTAAATTAGGCCTCTTTCAAAAAACATCGATATCTGCATAAGGTTGAATCTTCAGGTAAAGTCTTTCCACAGGTATATCATATACATCGGTCTGGTCCATAAAATGTTATTAATGGCATGGAAAATCTACCTACTTGCTCACAAAATTATATAGGAAGGTAGCTTCTTATGGAGAGATAATTGGTCAAGATTTAACCATACTTATAGCAATCCAAAGTCTAGAATAGGCTAACGGTTGGGAATTTAATTAAACTAGATAATGATGATGACATGGAAGATGGTCAATAAATTGACCATCTCTAAGTATATTTATAGCAAGGAGAAATTAACTATACTAAAAATAGTTCACGGCCTGGAAGAGTCTGTAATTAAGTATATTTATGGTAGTGTTTGCCGAATCAAGGAACATCAAACATAACTTCAACATATTTACACGGCATAGTACATTAAACATTTATAGCAACTTAAGCTAAACAAGACATGGTAGAGATTATTTCACTACGTTCCCATTTGGAGTGATCCACGTAATACCACATAATAAAAGGGTGTCTAATAGTTTTGAATCCCTACGACAACAACCTACTCTCCGCCATCACAGATAAGTGCCCGTATAGTTTATAAGTGATCTCTTACGCCTACTACTAATCTGGAAAAAAAAGAAAAAAAAACCAGTTACAAACGCTAAGGCTCATCCTGATGTCATTCAATCCCATCTGTAAGGCTCGGCCTTAGTTTCTTTATTAATATCATGAAATTCATGCGACCAATCCGGGTTTCATCCATCCATTCCCCATACGAAAACAAGGAACTCACATATTTTATTTTTCTTATAGATGAAAATCTGTATGGATTACTTGATTACATTCGATACCCACGGTTTCCATTGAATTCTTGAATATCAACGAGATTGATAATCCTTGCATGCAACATATCTCCATATATAATAATTAACATGTCCCAATCTGCATACAACAATGAGATATATTGTGCTAACAAGAATAAAAAGGAATTCACACGATAGGTTTGAGAAGAGATAGGAATACTGCCTAACACGAGCTTAGGAAACAAATAATATTCATGATTGATCAAGATGAGGTTGCAAGGCTACCAACAGCAATAGAAGGTCCATGAGGTAGGAAAAGAAGTCGATATACAACCTCACCATCGGTATTCCTCAAGATCATAATGTACACGAAAATAAGGGGAGAAGTCGAGAATCCATTACCTATACTCGTGCACGTCTTTGATCCACGTGCTCGATAGCCGATCACGAATCCGATGAGAGGGTTGCTTTTCCCTTGCGTTGGCCCTCCTCGTCTTCTTCTTGTCGCGAGTCTACGAGACTTCGAGGGTTTTTGATAACGGTGGTGACACCATTCTCTCCTTGATTTTCTGAAGAAGGAGATGGAAAAAGAGATAAGAGAATGACTTGGGGAGGAAGAAAGGAAGGATTAGGGTTTGGAAAAGGAGTAGGAATGAGGGGAGATGAAGGGTGTGGGTCTTTATATAGTTGGGGGTTAAAACATTAGTTTTAAAAACCCTAAAACAACCCTAATTCGAAATTAATTAACCAAAACCCGTAACCCTTAATTCCCTCAAAAACCATAACCCCTCTTCACCAAAACAGGCATATCTCCCACATCCGGACTCGGAATTTCGCGTTTTTGGGATCGTTGGAAAGCTTGCGACGAGACGCTTCTTTTGAGTATAATATTGAAAAGATTTTAAAACTTCATAAAAATCAGAAAATTACGGGGTGTTACATCATAACAACCTTAAAAACAGTCTCGTCCCCGAGACTTAGGATGCAAAAGGTGTAATCATAACAACCTTAAAAGGTCGGATCCTATCGAGTAAAAGATAACAACCTTAAAAAGGTTGAAAGTAGCTTATAAATTACCTTCAAAAAGGTATGGATAGTCCCGTCGCATATCCGCCTCAGGTTCCCAGGTGGCCTCCTCGGAGTTGTGTCGTTTCCAAAGGATCTTCACCAAAGGTATCTCCTTGTGCCTTAATTTCTTCACTGAACGATCGATGATTCGAACTGGTTCCTCCGGATAACTCAGGTTAGTATCCACATGAAGGTCATCATAACTAATCACATGCGATGGATCATGCACATATTTTCTCAAGTTGGAGATATGAAAAACATCATGCACACCAGCAAGGTGAGGAGGAAGAGCAATCCTGTACGCAACTTTACCAATCTTGTCGAGAATCTCGAACGGTCCGACAAACCGGGGTGCTAACTTTCCCTTCACTCCAAATCGCTGAACTCCCTTCATGGGAGAAACTCTCAAGAAGACAAAATCTCCAACCTCAAAGCTAAGATCAGTGCGTCGTCTATCGCTATAGCTCTTTTGCCTACTCTGTGCAGTAAGCAATTTCTTCCGAGCTATCTTGATTGCCTTAGCAGTCTCCTCCAAGTACTCTACCTTATGTAAAAGGTTATGTCCAATCTCCTGCCAACTCAGAGGTGTAGAGCATCGTCTTCCATACAATGCTTCAAAAGGAGCCATACCTATGCTGGCATGGTAACTGTTATTATACGTAAACTCTGCTAACGGCAAACGGTCCTTCCACGACACTTTCCACTCCAGTACACATGCTCGAAGAAGATACTCCAGTGTCTGAATCGTCCTCTCAGATTGTCCGTCGGTCTGTGGATGGTAAGCAGAACTGAGGCATAGTTGTACTTCTAAAGAACTCATGAATTCCCTCCAGTAGTGAGAGGTGAACCTTGGATCATGATCAGATACAATCTGCTTCGGCAGCCCATGAAGTCTGACAATCTCCTTAATAAAGACCACTGCAAGCTGTAGGGGAGTGCATGCCATACTCACAGGTATGAAATGTGCTGACTTAGTAAGCCTATCAACCACGACCCAGATGGCATCATGACTACTAGTGGTCTTAGGAAGACCCGTCACAAAATCCATAGATATACCCTCCCACTTCCACTCAGGAATAGGAAGGGATTGCAAAAGTCCAAGTGGCCTCTTATGCTCAGCCTTAATTTGCTGACACGTCAGGCATTTTGCCACAAACTTGGCCACATCCCTTCTCATTTGCTTCCACCAAAAATTCTTTTTCAAATCCTTATACATCTTTGTGCCACCGGGATGTATCGACAAACGTGAACTATGTGCCTCACGCATGATCTCTTCCCTCAGTTGTACATCTGCTGGAACACACAATCAATTCCCATTTCGCAGCACACCATCTTGATAAGAAAAGCCAACTAAAGTTCCTGTGATGGCCTTCTCCTTGAGTCTCTGCATACTCAGATCTTCATGTTGCCCTTGGATGATTCGCTCAACTAACTCTGGACGAGAAGGGGATGGAACTATGACAGTCTCTCGACTGCTCTGAAATGGATGCCAATCACTGAAAGCTGCAAGAAGATCCCATGCTTTAAGCTGAGGACGAGATTCACTTGAATGAGGCCTACGACTAAGGGCATCAACAACCACATTCGCCTTACCAGGATGGTAAGAGATGGTGCACTCATAATCCTTTAGCAGCTCCAGCCATCTTCTTTGCCTCATATTGAGCTCCTTCTGATCAAAAAGATGCTTGAGACTCTTGTGATCTGTGAAGATTTTGAAAGCAACACCATAAAGGTAATGTCTCCACATTTTAAGAGCAAAGATAACTGCTGCCAGTTCCATATCATGAGTTGGGCAATTTTTCTCATGTGGCTTCAACTGTCTAGATCCATATGCAACAACCTTACCATGTTGCATCAAAACCGCACCCAGACCCTCCTTTGATGCATCAGTGTAAACTGTGAATCCGTCTGGACCCGACGGAATTGTCAAGATGGGAGCTGTAGTGAGCCTTTCTTTCAATGTCTGGAAGCTATTCTCACACTCTTCTGACCAAGTATATGGCATCTCCTTCTTGGTCAACTGGGTGAGGGGAAGGGCAATCTGAGAAAATCCCTTCACAGACCGTCTGTAGTAACCAGCTAAGCCAAGAAAGCTTCGGATCTCAGTCACGTTCTTCGGTCGTTCCCAATTAAGGACAGCTTCAATTTTTGCAGGATCCACTGACACTCCTGCACCTGAGATAACATGGCCTAAGAATGATACTTCTTGAAGTCAAAACTCACACTTACTAAACTTTGCATATAGCTTGTGCCTCCGTAAGGTCTCCAACACTGTATGTAAGTGAGTGCGATGTTCCTTCTCATCTCGAGAGTATATGAGGACATCGTCAATGAAAACTACAACAAAGCTGTCGAGGAAAGGCTGAAACACCCGATTCATCATGTCCATGAATGCTGCTGGGGCATTTGTCAAGCCAAAGGGCATCACTAAGAACTCAAAGTGACCATATCTGGTTCTGAAGGCAGGCTTTGGTATGTCCACATCCCGAATACGTAGTTGGTGATAACCAGACCGCAGATCAATCTTGGAGAAGATGGATGACCCTTGTAGCTGATCAAATAGATCGTCAATGCGTGGCAAAGGGTAACGATTCTTGATTGTTACTTTATTCAATTGCCGATAATCTATACACATGCGCATGGATCCATCCTTCTTCTTAACAAAAAGGACATGCGCTCCCCATGGAGATGTACTAGGGCGTATGAAACCCTTCTCCAGCAGTTCTTGTAACTGCACCTTGAGTTCCTTCAGCTCAGCTGGTGCCATCCTGTATGGTGTCATGGATATTGGTTGAGTTCCTGGAATGATAGAAATCTCGAACTCCACCTCACGAGGTGGGGGAAGCCCATGCAAATCTGCAGGAAATACATCCGGAAAGTTCTTTACTATTTCAACATCCTCAATTCCTTCCATGGGAGTTTGATTCCCAATGATGTGAGCAATAAATCCTTCACACCCTTGAGATAGCAGGCGATGAGCTTGCAATGCTGATATGCAGGTTACCCCTCTCGACGAGATGCTTCCATCAAATATGAATTCTTGTAGCTCAGGAATCCTGAAAATAATATGTTTTTGGAAACAGTCTAAACATGCGTGGTGATTTTCAAGCCAGTCCATGCCTAGAATAACATCAAAATCCTCCATCTCAATAAGCAGCAAGTAGGCCTCGAGCATATAGCCTCCAATATAGACCGGGCAATCGGGAAACACCCGATGTACAACAAACACCTGACCTCCAGGTCCCTTAATAAGATAAGGGTCTGAAACTACAGTAGGCTCTCGGCCTAAGGTATCCGCAAAACTCCATGATACGAAGGAATGAGATGCACCCGAGTCAAAAAGAGCATGAGCTGTAAAGTCGTCTACGGAAATCATACCTCGTACTACTGATCCCGAAGCATGTGCTTGCCCATCGGTGATGGCATGGAGTTGTCCTTCTCTTCGTGGCCCACTGGAACCTGTCGTGCCTCGAGTCTGGTTGGGATGTCCCCTGCCACCACGAGAGGTAGAACCACGTCCCTGGTGCTGCGGACGTCCCCCTCGTACAGTACCTCGCATCTGTGAAGCTCCCAACGGACAGTTGGACCTGATGTGCCCCTCTTGGTTGCATCGGTAGCAAACACGTGCATTGATTATGCTGTTCACCATAGGATGTGCTGGTCGTGATGGCTCGGAAAGTGCTTGCCCCAAGGTAGGAGCTCCTCCATGTGCGGACCTGGTAGACATGCCATGCCTGTAGGGGTGGATACGTTGTCCTCTTCGTGCTGTCGAATGATCACTATGAGCAGTCTTCCCATAATAGCTCGATCCTCCTTGCCTGGTTTGTATTGACCTGCCTTCACGCAAGTCCTCCTCCACTCGTGATGCAGCATCAGCCACTTCCTTCATAGTAACCAATCTAAGGGGTACTAGTCTCTCGCGAATTTCCTTACGGAGACCTCAAAAGAACTTGAATGCTTTGTCAGCCTCAGTCGACACAGTGCTAGCAGCATACTTCAGCAACTCCGTGAACCTGTTTAGATAAGCAGTCACAGTCTTGTTCCCTTGCTCCAGTAGTGTGAACTCCACGCGGCGGTGCTCTAGCCAGTATTGCGGATAGAAATGCTCCCGGAACGCCTCAGTAAATTTCTCCCAAGTAACTGGCATTGTAATCTGCGGCTCCATAGAATTCCACCATTCCTCAGCATAGCCTGCTAAGGAGTAAGTGGTAAGGGTAACCTTCTCCTCATCCGGTACATGTATGGTGCAAAATACCTTTTCTACACGCTTCAGCCACCTCTCTGCCACATCTGGGCTTGTATTGTCCAGAAACTCCGGAACATTCTCCTTGCGATATTTTGAAAATATGTCCTCTTGTTGCGGTGGCAGCGGCGAGGGGGGAGGAGGAGGAGGTGGCGGCGGTGGTGGATCACCGTCTCCCCCACCCATTCCAGACCCCCCTTCGGACGTAGATCTCGACAATCGCTCCTCGAGCATAAGCTGTCTCTGCTGCACATCCTGCAGCATCGCCATCATCGCAGCCAATTGCCGCGCAGTCTGATCCCTACGAGGCGGCATGATCTGCATGAGTAGAAATAAAAAGGGAATTGTGATTAGATCCAAGAGAAGAGGTCATTTGTCAACCTTGATCATTTATTTTTTTTTGACAGTAGTCAGAAGACTACTTGTCTAATGTACAATGGTATTTCTCCTACCATACAGTTGTCTATGACTGATGGGGTAATTGGGCTCTGATACCAAATGAAATGCCCCGCCTCGACGGGAGCGCATCTCAACATCCATTATCAATATTACCCAACAACAATCATAAACAACCTGCATGATATACCATTTATACAAGATAAGGAAAGAAAAAAAATCTAAGTTTCTACTGATAACAAAGTCCTCATATGGGTAGCCATCAGTCTTGAAAGTCTCTTTATTGCATCATAATTAAATAATCGGAAAGGAAGGATAACAAAAACTACTAAGAAACTGGTCCTCAACCTTAACAACGTCCTGCAGATGCACCACCAAAGATGTGAGCCTCTGTCTCCTGCTCTACACTTCCTGTTGGATTTCCAAAGAATGTAACTCATGAGTCAACTGACTCAGTAAGGATAAAATAAATTATAAACAAGAGAGTATAGGTAGGCAATGCAATTGCAGTAACTTAACAAGTGTAGAAGAGAACATTCTAAAAGCATCTAGCATTATACAATCATTTATATTCTAGGCCTTTTACACATATGCAATCAAAACCAATTCTTTGACACATCTATATTCATATTCTCATTTACTTATCCCGGACTCGCCCGTCAAAGGAAAAAGCTTGCACTAGGAATGAAGCCTGCAACACTCCATTCAGAGTGCAACCTAAGACCTGTGCGTAAGCGCGATCCTTCAGCTAGTCTAGTTAGTAGTACTCTGACACTCGAGAATGGACATAAAAGTCCGATGAGTCGCAACTCTATCACCCGAGTCTGCCGGAGGAGTCTTTCTCGCTCCAAAACAAGTGCAACAAGTACGGATCCGTATGGTGCAATGCACGCGTGCATCCACCTCAATTCCTCCAGAGTACCTACCACCACCCCACTCTATGATGCCCCTCGAGTGGGGATGACTCACTGTTGGCTCAGCCGGACTACAAGGGTGTGCACCCACCTTGTAGTATTAATCATTATTTTCCCCTCTTGTATTATTATCACCCTTACACCATAGTTTCTACATGTGCATGCCACATACATTAGATTTCTCCAGAATCTGAAAAGGCAGACATAAATACTACACGTAACCCATGTTTAAACAACCCATATATGGTGAGACAATTAGCACCAATTCTTTATTCATAATAAATTTTTATACTTGATGACATGTTCAACGAATTAAATTAGGCCTCTTTCAAAAAACATCGATATCTGCATAAGGATGAACCTTCTCCCTCACTATATATTCAGCCTAGTGGGCGAGTCATGGGATCATTGACCAAAGGGTGCAGACCTACTACTATTTGATTGGAACAGGAGTCTGACCATCAGGTCCCATATCGGGTGCGGATCTAGTACTATTTGAATAGAACGGGAGTCTGACTAAAGAAGGTCCCGGTAAAGCTAGAAGCCTAATAGACCTCTTTTTTTCTATATATAATGCAGGATATATAATAGCGCGTAAAAATACAAACGATCTTTAACTACAGCATACGATCGTATATGTAATACAATAAAGAATGAAAGAAGGACCATAGAAAAACTCTTCAGGTAAAGTCTTTCCACATGTATATCATATACATCGGTCTGGTCCATAAAATTTTATTAATGGCATGGAAAATCTACCTACTTGCTCACAAAATTATATAGGAAAGTAGCTTCTTATGGAGAGATAATTGGTCAAGATTTAACCATACTTATAACAATCCAAAGTCTAGAATAGGCTAACGGTTGGGAATTTAATTAAACTAGATAATGATGATGACATGGAAGATGGTCAATAAATTGAACATCTCTAAGTATATTTATAGCAAGGAGAAATTAACTATACTAAAAATAGTTCACGGCCTGGAAGAGTCTGTAATTAAGTATATTTATGGTAGTGTTTGCCGAATCAAGGAACATCAAACATAACTTCAACATATTTACACGGCATAGTACATTAAACATTTATAGCAACTTAAGCTAAACAAGACATGGTAGAGATTATTTCACTACGTTCCCATTTGGAGTGATCCACGTAATACCACATAATAAAAGGGTGTCCAATAGTTTTGAATCCCTACGACAACAACCTACTCTCCGCCATCACAGATAAGTGCCCGTATAGTTTATAAGTGATCTCTTACGCCTACTACTAATCTGGAAAAAAAAGAAAAAAAACCAGTTACAAACGCTAAGGCTCATCCTAATGTCATTCAATCCCATCTGTAAGGCTCGGCCTTAGTTTCTTTATTAATATCATGAAATTCATGCGACCAATCCGGGTTTCATCCATCCATTCCCCATACGAAAACAAGGAACTCACATATTTTATTTTTCTTATAGATGAAAATCTGTATGGATTACTTGATTACATTCGATACCCACGGTTTCCATTGAATTCTTGAATATCAACGAGATTGATAATCCTCGCATGCAACATATCTCCATATATAATAATTAACATGTCCCAATCTGCATACAACAACGAGATATATTGTGCTAACAAGAATAAAAAGGAATTCACACGATAGGTTTGAGAAGAGATAGGAATACTGCCTAACACGAGCTTAGGAAACAAATAATATTCATGATTGATCAAGATGAGGTTGCAAGGCTACCAACAGCAGTAGAAGGTCCATGAGGTAGGAAAAGAAGTCGATATACAACCTCACCATCGGTATTCCTCAAGATCATAATGTACACGAAAATAAGGGGAGAAGTCGAGAATCCATTACCTATACTCGTGCACGTCTTTGATCCACGTGCTCGATAGCCGATCACGAATCCGATGAGAGGGTTGCTTTTCCCTTGCGTTGGCCCTCCTCTTCTTCTTCTTGTCGCGAGTCTACGAGACTTCGAGGGTTTTTGATAACGGTGGTGACACCGTTCTCTCCTTGATTTTCTGAAGAAGGAGATGGAAAAAGAGATAAGAGAATGACTTGGGGAGGAAGAAAGGAAGGATTAGGGTTTGGAAAAGGAGTAGGAATGAGGGGAGATGAAGGGTGTGGGTCTTTATATAGTTGGGGGTTAAAACATTAGTTTTAAAAACCCTAAAACAACCCTAATTCGAAATTAATTAACCAAAACCCGTAACCCTTAATTCCCTCAAAAACCATAACCCCTCTTCACCAAAACAGACATATCTCCCACATCCGGACTCGGAATTTCGCGTTTTTGGGCTCGTTGGAAAGCTTGCGACGAGACGCTTCTTTTGAGTATAATATTGAAAAGGTTTTAAAACTTCAGAAAAATCAGAAAATTACGGGGTGTTACAGGGTTCAGTAGAAAAAAGTGTATCTGTGTTTTTATTAGTGTTAGTCACATTATAATTGATATTTAATAGATTTATAATATCGTACGAATTTTTTTAAAATAAACTTTATTGTATTTTTTTTTATAATTTCTCTTACATATATCATATATATATTAGTAAATTTTTCATTTTCATTTGCCATCTTATATTTAGATTTATAATATGTATTACGATCATGTGATGCACGCACAAATTTATTCAGATAACAGATTCTATACATCCCACTGTTTAAATTTATTTATTTAAAATGTATGAATTTTTAATTCTTTTAAAAAGTTTTTTTATGAATTTTATTTCATTTTATGTGTTTTATTTTTTATGTTATTTTAGTTTAACTATACGTATAAATTATTTATAATTTGTCTATTTTTATCCATTTTACATCTAATATTTTTTATTTCATTTTTATTTTTTTATGTTATATTTGTTTATTAAGTTCTAATTTTGAAAAAAATTAGTATTCAAAAGTGTATGAATATAACATCTAAAAATTTTTATTATAGCTATCAAAATGCTAAAAACTTATGAAAGAAAATTATTTTTATGCCTTAATATATTTTTCATATTTTTAGTATTTTTAATTTTGAAAAATATTTTGATTTGTTATTTATAAAAATAAAAAAAATAAAATGATAAGTTAAACAAAATGAGGACTTAAAGTAAATAGAACCTTAAAACACGAGATAAATTTTAAGGAAATAAATAAGTTATATAACATAACAGAAGAAATAATGAAAGACTTAGAATAATTGACTGGAACAAATCTATTTGAACTCATGTATTTACTAAACAATCCATAAACTTAAACTATTTATTAAACTTTTTAATATTTATTATTTAAATATCGAATGTTATAAATATAAGTTAATTATGTATCGTAGATGATTCAAACTCATTATAATATATTAATCATGAGTTAATAATATGTTATAAAGAATAATATTCATGCAATAGAATATTCAAAATTAGTTTACTGAAGGATTCATTTGATATAAAGAATATACTAATTAAAAATTATCACATGATATCAATAATAGTTTTAAAAAATGTATTTATTTTTTCTAAAATAGTAGATTTAAAAATAAAATAGTACTTTTAAAAAGAATTTTTAAATATATATTTCAAATTTTTATAAATTATATGAATAATATATACGTTATCCTTTATTTAGTTGATACTAATATAGTTCTAAATTTTGAAAGAGAAAATTTTTTTGATATAAAAAGTGAATTGATTGAGAGAGAAAGGGAGGGAGTGAGAGAATATACAGAGAGAGAGTGGGTAGAGATAGAATACAAAGAGAGAGAGAGAGAAAGAAAGAGGCATGAGTGGGGGGAGAGAGAAAGTGAAAAGAGGGAAGAGGGAAGAGGACAAGTTTGGATGGAGAGAGAGAGAGAGAGAGAGAGAGAGAGAGAGGAGAGAATAGACGGAAAAGGGGGAGGGGACAGTGTATGTAGTGGAGAATGGGTGAGGGAAAGATAGGGAAATGCCCCGTGTTACTTAAAGGGAGAGGATGTGGGAAAATCACTATCAGTAGTGTTATAGATATGTGTTGCATAGTACCACCCGGTGCTATAGGAAAAATGTAAAATGAAAGATAATTAAAGCTACAATCGTATAAAACATCCTTTATAGTTTTGGCAATGGAAATAATGCATTTTAAATTTAAAATCAAGAAATTATATCTAAATATCAAGAATTTTATGCTTTTAAAATGATATAGTTCTTAACATTTTGGATATATATAAAGGATAGGGAGTATGCTCCCAAGTGAATGTAATTGTACATGCACCCGGACTTACAACTTCCACTTTTTTTTTACTTTTTCGAAACATGCAGCTATGTATATTCATCACTATATCCATCTAATATGCCATTCCAATTTTGTCTGAAACTAAGACTCATATGCCCTCCCATCTAGAACATGTAATTTTAACGATCTTAGAATTGCTGTAATTGACATATTCTTGATGGAGGGTATAGGAGTCTCTGTTTCTAGTGAAATTGGAATGACATGGAGGGATATATAGATGAATATACATGGTGGTATTTTTCGAAAAAGTAAAAAAAAAGTGAAAGTTATAGGCTCGGGTGCATGTAAAATTACATGCACCTGTGTGCATACTCATATATAATATATATATATATATATATATATATATATAATGGGGTTGCCCCCAACATGGATGTCGTGCCTCCTTATTTCGGTGTTTTTTTTTGAAAAATATCACCATGTATATTCATCCATATATTCCTTCTATGTGTCATTCGAATTTCGTCAGAAACAGAGACTCCTACGGTCTCCATCAAGATGATGTCGATTTAAAAAATCCTGTTACCGTTAAAAATGACTGTCTGGATGGGGGTCATATGAGCCTCTGTTTCTGACGAAATTCGAATGGCATATAGGAGGAATACATGGATGAATATACATGGTGATATTTTTTGAAAAAAATAAAAAAAACGCTGAAAATGATGCGAGGGCAACCATGTGGGGCAGCCCCATTAATCTATATATATATATATGTGTGTGTGTGTGTGTGTGTGTCCGATCTGCTATCTAATTCGTTTTATGCATATATTTGTTTCAAAATGAATACACATATGAATATTGTTTTGATATATTTTAATATCCATGTCCATAATCATATAGTATATATACATATGGATATATAAATAAAGTTGTAAATTTATATGTAATTATATCTGGTATTTTTTTGAATTATTTCATTTATTTGATATAATTGTTATAAAATAAGTGCATTCATTGTGTTGCCATAGGCCAACTTTGTTGTATTTTGTTGTATTGCTTTAGTATATATGCTTTATGCATATCCTATCATATATATATATATATATATATTAGCTAATAAAATATTTATTTGATTATTCATATCTAACTTTTATTTACATTTTTTCCATTTTTAAGGATATGGTGACATATTTTATTTTCAAAAGTATGTGTATCCACATTAATGCATATTTTAAAATAGATATATATCTATAACACGTATTTATTTTGTCAATCATTTTCATCTTATGTACAATTATGTAAAATAGATGAGCATTTGTAAAATATTAATATTTTATAGAAATGTGGTGATAAGAACTTTAGTTATAGTAACAGCTAAAGCACTTATCCCACTGAGCTTCCTATAGTATAAGATATGACGTTGTGCCTACTCTATCAATATAAATGTTGTGTGTGTGTATATAGGAAAGGAAGCCTACTTGATGAAGTAGATAACTTTACTTACTTCATGTTTATTTTTTATCAATTTTTTTATTTCTTTTTAAAAATACCATCATAAATTTTCATAACTATATCTCTCTAATATGTCATTCAAATTTCGGCAGAAACGGAGAGGCATATGTCCTCCATCCAGTACAGGTTGATTACAGCAAATATAAGACCGCTAAAACTACTTGTTCTACATGAAGGGTAAAGAAGTCTCTGTTTCTGATGGAACTGGAATGACATATTGGGGGGTATAGTTATGAAAATTCATAGTGATATTTTTCAAAAAAATGAAGGAAAAAAGACATGAAGTAAGTAAGGTTATCAACTTCATGAAGTATGCTCTCTTTCCTCACATGGTAAAATGGGGTTGCCCGAGGGTAGCTAACTTAGCTCCCCTTGCACCATTTCTCCTGTTTTTTTCTTTTTTTTAAATTTTCTTCCATGGCATTTCATCAATATATCCCTATATTATGTCATTCAAATTTCACGCGAAATAGAGATTTCTACGGCCTCCATCCAGAAGGCTCATTTTTAGCAATCTGTTACCGTTAAAAAATGACTGTTTGGATGGAGGTTATAGGAGCTTCTGTTTCACACGAAATTTGAATAGCATAATATAGGGATATATCGATAAATATTCACAGAAATTTTCGAAAAAATGGACGAAATGGTGCGGGGGAGCCAAGTTAGCTCCCCCGGGGAACAACCCCATTGAACACACACACTCTCTCTCTATATATATAGGGGAAATGTGCGTGCCCATTAGTTTATTTTTTGAAAATAAAAACCGTGTAAATTCATTATTAAATTCCTTGTCATGTTATTAAAATTTTGTGCGAAACAGAGACTCCTACGACTTCCATCTAGATGAGATCGATTTAAAAAATCATGTGACCGTTAAAAAATGATTGTCTGAATGGAAACCGTAGAAGTCTTTGTTTCATTTACACGAAATTTGAATGACATAATACCGAGATATAGTGATGAATATTCACGGAAGAATTTTTTTAAAAAAAATAAAAAATAGAGAAATTAGAGCGGGGAGCTAAGTTAGCTCCCTCTAAGGGGCAACCCCATAGGATAAAGGGGGTTGCCCCCTTGGGGGTAGCTAACTTGGCTCAACCCACATTGTTTTGTCTGTTTTTTTATTTTTTTTGGAAAATTTCTTCCGTAGATTTTCATTAAAATTTCGCGCGAAACAGAGACTCCTACGGCCTCCATCCAGAAGGGTCGTTTTTAGCAATTCTGTTACTGTTAAAAAATGATTATCTAGATGGAGCCCGTAGGAGTCTCTGTTTCATACGAAATTTGAATAGCATAATATAGGGATATAGTGATAAATATTCACGGAAGAAATTTTCAAAAAAAAGGTGAAATTGCGCGAGGGGAGCCAAGTTAGCTCCCGCAAGGGACAACCCCACTGAACTCATACACACACACACACACAAGGAAAGGGAGCTGCCACGACCCCGATTCTCGGACCATCAGATCCTCCCATAACCGGATCTGTTACTTAACAATAATTTATTCAGCAATCACAACTAACATTTAGAAACGAGCTGCAAATAAAGTATATTTAGAAGAAAGTATTTCAATACTTTTCCATTCACAAAATAAAGTTCATATGATACATTGTCCCACTATAAACCATTTACATGTACATCAGCTTGAAAGGAAAATACACAAAAAGATTACTAACTACGTTATAAAGTAAAACTACTGTGGCTGGCTGGATGTCTACTAAGGTCCTTGCGACTCACCGACACCTGTTGGGTTTTTCATAAATCATAGGATAACAATTAATGGATGTTAAGTAACGAAGAATAGAAAAACAAGCAAATTGTGTAATTTTTCAAAAAGTTGTTATCACAAAAATTTCCATTCCTTCTCATTAATTTAAGTCATATTCCTTTCTATTCCACGTCAAGGATTAGTCCAACCCCACCATTCTTGTACTCCGAAGCTGTGGATACTTCGGGATTGGAAATTGCATTGATTTGATGAACTTATGCTGTCGCACGTCGCCTCAACCAATCCTCCAATACTACCCTAACAATTTCTTTTCTTTTATTAATCAGGGTCTCAAGCCCTCAGTTTGGAAAACAAAGGAGCACACCGTCCTCGAGGACTCGGTTACTTAAGCCTTAGGCTAACATTTAATTATATAACCTGGTGGCTTTAAATACCTATTGTCGTGACACATCCGCTATTGAAGCACCCGTGCCTCCACATGGCACGACCACATCTTCCGTCGTTCAACCTGAAGATATTTGCTCCCGGTACCACGCGTTGCAAATCATTCATTTTGTGCGCACTTATCATAACATAGCAACCGTGTACCACCTAGATAGGAAAACATCAATATAGGTTCCTTCCGACAAACCTAGAGGTTGCATGTCCGACCTGTAGTTCTACTCCCAATCATCCTTAACGTGACACACGACCCTTTTTAGGATCCGAATTAAAACACATCAATTTCCATGATGTAATTCCTCCGTTAAGTCTTAGATTTGCATAATCATGAACACATACTATAGACTTACATATATATTATTCATATGCATATATACTCGTATTTATGCTTATTTTAACTCCAAAACCCTAACTTGCTAAGTCACTGCATCAATTCGATCCTTAAATCTTATTTTAGTGGGAATCACAAAGCAACTTTTCATACTTTCTCAAAAATAGCCAAAATTAGGGTTCTTCATAGCAAAGAATATAAAATCAGAAATTTCAACGATCTCATATGAAAACCCAACAGCAAAAGGAAGGATTTTGTTACCTAGTCGAGCTCTCTCACACGTATACAATGTTTTTTTTATCATAATTCTTTTTCAAAAAGAAAGATTTATAGCTCTTGAAATGATCGAATTTCATTTTCGTATCAAAAACACTAGTAATGTGCCAAGAACACGAAGAACAAACGAAGAACATGAAGAACACAAAGAGCACACGAAGAACACGAAGAACGTGAAAAACATATTTTTCTCTTAAAACTTAAGCAAAACTTCCCCTTATATAGGGCGATATTTCTAGGAAAATTTCGGTAGAGTTTCCCTCCGTATCGGGATATATTTTTATAAAAAATTTCGGTAGAGTTTCCCCTTATATCGGGATATATTTCTAGAAATTCGGCATAGTTTCTTCTTATATCGAGGCATCTTTGTAGAAAAATTTTGACAGAATTTCCTCTTATATCAGGACATATTTCTAGATTTTTTTCAGAGTTTCCTCTTATATCGGGACATATTTCAAAAGAAAAACGGAAAGAGTTTCCTCTATAAAATCATCGAGAGGAAAACAATAACGAAAATGAAAGAATATACTCAAACAACAAGAGATGAGAATCAATAGACACCACACATCTTAGGTGAGTGAAAATGTAACGAATCACAGGATTCACTGACATGCATAGCTGCCCGCACCTAAGTAGGGTATTACACAGATTTCTCCATCAAAATAATTATAAAAACAGAATTGAAAGAATAGAAACATAAGAGATGAAGAATCGGTAGACACCACGCGTCTTAGATGAATGAATGTGTGACGAATTACAGGGTTCGCTGACGTACATAGCCGCTCACACCTAAGTACGGTGTTACACAAATTTCTTCTCGAACCACAACAGAAAACGAATCAGAAAGAAAGATGAATCAAGAACAAAGATTGTAAGAAAAGATGAAGAATTGAAATCCTATCTTACGAAGCAAACTAAGAGAGGATCATACATTCCTCCTCGTTCTCCCGATAGCGCTTCGCTAGTGCTCGTTCCCTGCCTCCCACTCCTCCTCCCGACCTCTCAACCTAGCCCTTGGGGAGGTGGTGGTAGTGGAAATCGTAGAGAATGAATGGGTAGGGGAGTATTTATAGGCTCCAGAAAACCCATAACCATGGTTAGTAAACCATATTTTAGCCCTTAACCGTGGTTAGAGGGCCCATGATTTTGGCCTATGATTTTGGCAAAACTTAATCGAAACTTAAGGCTTAAGATAGAATATTCTAAGGGCCTGTTTGGTTGCAGGGTTGGGCAGGGTTGGCCCAACCCTGGTTACTATTCACAAGGGTACTTCCTCTTCACAGATTACTATTCACCCCAGCCCAACTCAGCCCAACCCAACCCTACCCAACCCTGCAACCAACATGCCCTAAGGGATTCTAGATTCGCTAATGACGTTTAATTAACATTAATCATGATTAACTTTCATTAATCACAAATTAACTTTTGCAACTTATGCTTATCTTTGCTAACTATTAATTAGTGTTCACTAATGGTCATTAGTGATTTTCAATCTATCATTAGTTTCTTTAATCATGTTTAATTAGTCTTAATGACGGTCATTATGGGTTAATGACGTCTTAAACCTCTTTACTTCTCTTTCTTCTGAAAATTATAACAATTTCAAACGAAGTCTAATTAATACGAAACGAATTCCGTTGGTTTCCTCTTAACGAGTCGGATCTTATTATATAGGATCCGAGAGGGACTAAGTTTAAGGCTTTACAATCATAACAACCTTAAAGGAAGTCTCGTCCTCGAGATTAGAAATGCAGGCATAACAACCTTAAAGAGGATTGAAATCATAACAACCTTTAAAAGAATAAACACCATTTCATTTATAAAGAAGGTATACACCACATAGTATTATCACTCAAACAAGTAGGGGTATTTTTTGTCTCATTTCCGCCTCAGGTTCCCATGTGGCTTCTTCAAACTCTTAATTTTGCCACAATACTTTAACTACATGCACCTCTTTATTCGTTAACTTCTTGATATCTCTACTTAGTATTTCCACAGGCATTTCTTGGTATGTCGGGTCTGACTCAACATGTAAATCATCGTAACTTATCTTATGCTCTGGATCCCTAATGTACTTTCTCAATTTTGACACATGAAAAACATCATGTATTGCCGAAAGATGTGGAGGAAGCGCAAGTTTATACGCAACTTTTCTAATCCGCTGAATGATTTCAAAGGGACCCACGAACTTGGGTGCCAACTTTTCATGCAAGCCAAACCTCTAAACTCCCTTCATAGGTGATACTTTAAGGAATACAAAGTTGCTTATTTCAAATTCAAGGTCTCTTCGCATGATATCACTATAGATTTTCTGGCGATTTGAGCAGTCAATAGTCTTTTTCGAGCAAGCTCTATAGCTTCCTGTGTCTCTTGCAGTGTATCTGAATCATAAAGGTTCTTTATCCTAACCTCTTGCCAACATAAAGGAGTAGTACACCTACGCCCATAAAAGTGCTTCAAATGGTGCAATGCCAATGCTTATATGGTAACTATTGTTGTATGTGAATTCTGCAAGAGGCAAATGCTTCAACCATAATCCTTTCCATTCTAAGGCGCACGCTCGTAGTATGTCCTCTAAAATCTGAATAGTACGTTATGATTGACCATCTGTTTGTGGTTGATATGCTGCGCTCAATTATAGTTGTGTGCCTAAGGCTTTCATGAAGTTTTCCCAATACTGTGAGGTAAATCATGAATCTCGATCGGGAACTACTTCCTTTGGGATACCATGGAGGCCTATCACATGTCTAATATATAACTCGGCAAGCTGGTCCGGAGAGAAAGATTATTGGAATAAAGTGTGTTACATTCGTCAGGCGATCTATTATTACCCAGATACAATCTTTACTACCAGTTGTTTGAGATAATCCAGTAACGAAGTCCATGAAAATGCTTTACCATTTCCATTCAGGTATAGGGAGGGGTTGTAATAATCCTGGTGGCTTTTGACATGAAGCCTTTACCTACTGACAAGTGAAATATGAATTCACAAACTCAACAACATATTTCTTCATTCCCGGCCACCAAAAATATGAATGAATATCCTTATATATCTTTGTAATTCATGGATGAATAGATAATCTTGAGCAGTGAACTTCGCGTAAGATATCTTTCCTTAGTTCAGGTGTGTTTGGTACAAAAACTCTGTGATGGTTATACAGTAACCCAACTTGTATCTGGAATCCCTCTATCTCATTCTTCTCAAGTTGTTGTTTCAAGTCTATAAGGACTGGATCATCCTCTTGTCCTTTCTTTATTCTATCTTAGATATCTGGTTTGTATCGGTGAGGAATAGTTATAGTATCAGCACCACTATCAAATGGTTTCCATTTACTTAACATTGATAGTAAACCCCAGAAGTGTATAGCACTCACCAACCCAAGTAAATAGTTCTTCTACTAAGGGCATCTACTACGACGTTCCCCTTATTAGGATGGTAGGAGATAGTGCAATCATAGTCTTTCAATAACTCTAGCCACCGTCTCTGTCTCATATTGAGTTCCTTCTGATCAAATAGATATTTCAAACTTTTATGATCAGTGAAGATTTCAAAAGTAATACCATAGAGGTAATGTCTCCATATCTTTAAAGAAAAAACTACAGGAGCTAATTCTAGGTCATGTGTCGGATAGTTCTTCTCATGTGTCCTAAGCTGTCGCGATGCATACACAACTACCTTATCATGCTGCATAAGAATTGCCCCAAGTCCTTCTTTAGACGCATCAGTTTACACTGTAAACCCTTCACTCCCAGAGGGTAGAGTAAGGATAGGTGCAGATGTTAGGCATTCTTTTAGTGTCTGAAAACTAGCTTCACGTGTGTTAGACCATATGAATGGGACTTCCTTCTGAGTTAGTCTAGTCATTGGCAATGCTATTCGTGAAAAGTCCTTCACGGATCTTCTATAATATCTAGCTAAACCTAGAAAAGATCGTATTTCTGTGACAATCTTAGGGCGTTCCCAACTCATCACCGTACTAACCTTTGTAGGATCAACTGATATACCTTCCCAGAAATAACATGACCTAAGAAAGATACTTCAGATAACCAATAGTCACATCCACTATATTTAGCATACAATTTGTTCTTCCTTAATATTTCAAGTACCCACCTGAGATGGTATTCATGTAGATACTTATCCTTGGAGTAAATAAGCACATCATCAATAAAGACCGCTACTATTCATGAGATCCATGAAAGCTGTTGGGATATTTGTCAGTCCAAAGGCATAACTAAGAATTCATAATGTCCATATTTAGTTTGAAAGGCTGTCTTGGGGATATCCGCATCTTTTATCATCAACTAATGGTATCCAGATCTTAAGTCAATCTTGGAATACAAACCCTGTAATTGGTCAAAGAGATCATCTATCCTTGGTAGAGGATACTTATTCTTTATTGTCATCTTGTTTAACTGTCTATAGTCAATGCACAACTGCATTGACCCATCATTTTTCTTGACAAATAAGACAGGTGCTCCCCATGGTGAAGTACTAAAATGAATGAATGCTTTATGTAACAGTTCTTTAAATTGTGCCTTTAACTCTCCTAACTCAGCTGGTGCCATCCTATATGGAGGGATAGAGATAGGCTGAGTATTAGGTATACAAGATTTCAAATTCAATCTTTCGCTCAGGGAGGTAATCCAGGTAGCTCCTCTGAAAATACATCAGGAAACTCGCACACTATATACACATCTTCTATCATTTATCTGACCTCAATGTAGTGGATACATAAGCTAAATAGCCTTGGCACCCTTGTTCTAACATTTGTTGAGCCTTTAGAGTAGATATGTATTTGATATCATCACTGATGTCTTTCCAATAAATTGGAACTCTATCGAATTAGGAATGTGAAAAGTTACTATCTTTTGGAAACAATCAAGACATGCATGATGCCTTTCTAGCCACTACATCCCAAGGATGAGATCAAAGTCATCCATTTCAATAAGTAATAGGGAAACATGTATTGATGTCCTACTATCAGTACTACACAATCATCCAGGATTTATCGGATTATAAATACTTCTTCTCCTGGTCCCTTTATCAGATATGACTATTGTGCTTCTATTGGTATCTTACCTAATATGGGTATTAATCCGTCGAGGAATAAATGAATGTGAAGTAATAGAATCAAATAAGGCATGTACTTGAAAAGACCATGAATAGTAACGATACCTCGTACGACCATGCCTGAGTTGTAGGCTTGTTCTTCAGTGATTGCATTGAGCTGGCCATTAGGAATATGCAAATTAGAAACCTGCAACACTTTGTGGTGGCTGCTATGTAGGAGATGCTCCTTATGAGCCATGACCTCTACCTGTCTTCCTCCATGTGTTGCTCCATTGCTCGGGGTGGATGTTATACTGTTAACTAGAGTTGGTTTTAAACCCTGAACCTCTCAACTGCGGACAATCTTTCCTAATGTGAGATTCTTGATGACAGTGATAACATGCACGTGTTCTTGTCTGAGGTGAAGACCCAACCACAGAGGTACTAGTTCCTGGTCCTGAGTTACGGGGTATATTGGAGGTCTAGAGAAACCCCCTCTTCTTGATAATTACTGACCCAAGATCTGTGGTGAGCTTATACTGGAACCGGTTGGATGATAGCAACGATCTCCAAGGTTATAATGTGCCTTGCGTTTGGATGTTCCACCATTAAAGTGAAAACTTCTTCTTTGGCGGTTTTCATCCCTCTTCCAATCTCAATACGAGAGACGATGTCCATTGCTTCATCTATGGTTGTAGCTTTAAATCCAACAAGCTTTTCTCGCAGATCTCCCTGAAGACCACTAATAAATTTGATAAGACACTTTTGTGGTGAAGCTTTTAAGCTGGTGAGTAACGTAGTAGCTCGGTATAGTGGATATGATAATCTCGTACGGTCTTAAAACCCTGGTTCTGAGAAGGCAACTCTCTCCTCTTTAATTCTTCCCATTGAGAGGGACAGAAGTGGGCTCAGAACCTTTCTTCAAAGATATTCTATGGAACATGATCTGCTAAATACTTGGAAGTTGCTCTCCACCATCGTCATGCACAATCTGCTAGGGAGTAATCAGCAAAGTACACCCAGGTGTCAACTGGGCATGGATTATCCTCAACATCATACTAACGTCATCGAGCCAT
This sequence comes from Ottelia alismoides, assembly GCA_037367405.1. Lineage (NCBI taxonomy): Eukaryota > Viridiplantae > Streptophyta > Magnoliopsida > Alismatales > Hydrocharitaceae > Ottelia > Ottelia alismoides. The sequence continues at coordinate 585,643 of JAZKJV010007300.1, forward strand.
AATTCAGTCTCGGCAGGTGTCTCTACACCTTTGAATCAAGAAAAATTTCCCTTTCGATAATTGTCAAGTAATTTTTGATGTCTAAGAGGACCTTCTCTATTTCTCCTTCATCTTGGGGTCGGATCAGACTTCAGTGGAAGATGGTAACTCGTTTCTTCCTTAGAAAAGTGGGCAGAGCCCTCAATTCTAGCATCCACATGTTTGGATGCCTTGGGTCAATCAGTTTGTGCATTCAGCCTCTCTCTAACGCTTGTTGATTTTGCCCCATTTCTTGCAGCATTGTCAACATAGCCGCTAATTGCCTAGACACATCTTGATCTGCCATGATCATGGGATGAGTCAAGGTCAAAGGTCAGATCCTATATGTCTTAGCATGATGTATATAAGATAAAATGACTTGTGAATGGTACTGCAGTTAATTTATTAATATCAAAGGATCTTAATACAACCTTAGTTTCTGAATACCGCTAATAGTTGTCAATTACTAAATAATTACTGGAGTAACGAGCTCTGATAGGAGCATAAACTAGGTAAGTTACCTACTTCATGAAGTAGGATCTCTTTCCTCTATATATAGATATGTCAAAAGCAGGTCCGATTACACATAGTCCTAATCCAAAATAGAATGTCATGACTGACGTAGGGATCCATATGTAAACATAGTACATATTTACATACACTCAAATGACTCCTTCTCATAATGAGAATGTACATAACAATATTCTGTCTAGTCCAATATGAAATGAACTTATAATCTGATGATCGAATTGATTCCATGATTATAAGTTCATAACCCCAGCCCACTCCTACTTTGGGTTTGTCAGTATTTATCAAATATGTTCCTATCTAACAGAACGCTATTGGATCAAATGACAAAGACAATGTTGAAAAAGAAATGACTTTTTTCCAAATGAAATGAAATATTTGATTCAGTAATAAGAGAAATATTTCTCATTCTTTATATATATATATGTATAGATATATGGGAAAAAAGGGTCTGTCCCCTGGGGGTAGCCAACATGGCTGCCCCCGCCCCATTTTTCACATTTCTTTTACTTTTTTGAGAAAATATCACCACATATATTCATCCCTATATCCCTCCTATATGTCATTCGAATTTCGTTAGAAATAGAAACTCATACGGGCCCATCCAGACGTCATTTTTTTAACAGTCGCAGGATTTTTTAAAATCGACCATGTCTGATGGAGGCTGTAGGAGTCTCTGTTTCTGATGAAATTCAAATGACATATAGGAGGGATATAGGGATGAAATACATGATGATATTTTTCAAAAAAAAATGAAAAAAATGCCCAAAAATGGGGCGGGGCAGCCATGTTGGCTGCCCTCAGGGGCAGCCCCCATCAACCCCTATATATATATATAGAGAGAGAGAGAGAGAGAGGAAAGGGATTCTACTCCATGGACTAGGTAACTTACCTACTCCATTTTCTTTTCTTTTTTCCATTTTTTCCATTTTTTTGGAAAAATACTTCCATGGATTTTCATAAGTTTATCCCTCTAATATCTCATTCAAGTTTCGTCGGAAATAGAGACTCCTACAGCTCCATCCAGAACAGGAAAAATACAACAAATCTGTAACCGTTAAAAAATGACTGTATGGATAGAGGTTGTACGAGTCTCGGTTTCTAACGTAATTTGAATGACATATTAGAGGGATATAGTTATGAAAATCCATGGAAGTAATTTTTCCAAAAAAAATAAAAAAATTTTGAAAAAAAGAAAATGAAGTAGATAAGTTACCTACTCCATGGAGTAGGATCCTTTTTCTCATATATATAGGGAAAAATGGGGCTGCCCCCAAGGGGTAGCCAACATGGCCGCCCACCCCATTTTTCACAATTTTTTTATTTTTTTGGAAAAATATGACCATGTATATTCATCCATATATCCCTTCTATATGTCATTCGAATTTCGTCAGAAACGAAAACTCCTACGACCTCCATCCAGGCGTCATTTTTTTAACGGTCGCAGGATTTTTTAAATCGACTCTGTCTGGATGGAGGCCGTAGGATTCTCTGTTTCTGACGAAATTCGAATGGCATATAGGAGGGATATAGGGATGAATATACATGACGATATTTTTCAAAAAAATAAAAAAATTTACCCCAAAATGAGGCGGGACAACCATGTGGGGGCAGCCCCATCACACACACACACACGCACACACACACGCACACGCAGTGTTGGTGTAGCGGTCATACTCATGGATGGTAGTAATGCAATGGTTGCAGGCCCTTTGCTTGAATCTCGACAAAAAAAGCAAGAAAAAAATGTTATGGAGCCATGTGTTCCTTCTTTCGAATTCCAAATCAGTCATTCAACCTTAAAATGGAAAGTATGTTTTATATAAATTATGCGTGTATCGAATTTTATCTGAGCCGACAATTATAGCAGATTAATCTTAAGTAATCAAGATCCAAATGGTTTTTAAAATAATTTTAATATTTTGATTTCTTAAGATGAATGAATTATAAATATCAAATAAAGAATAATTTAGTTAGGTGCATAGATTAAATTCCATACTTTCAATCTATAAGGTTGGGATTCGATTTGGAATTAACAAAATAAAAGATGTATCTCAGGTATTGTAGTAGATCTCATATACCTCGATGATAGGTTTGTTAGATTTGATATTATTCACATATTATTCATATATTTTTCAGGATTTTATCACGTTGTGCTCCTTCTACATGTTGCAATATCAATCATACCTTTCTTTTTTCCAGAATATCAGTTGTTGTTTTGGGTGAGTGATTTTTTGAAAGGGATGATTCAGGAATTTCAGATCTTAGTCAGAATAATTCTTTGGAGGAGAATAAGTATCAAAGCTCTAACATCAGACAATGTCTTCGCAAAGTGTCAGATGGACACTTTACTGCAGCCATAAAGATTTTATGCTCTTCAGGAGTGGTGCCTCTTAATGAAGACACCTTCAAGGCCTTAGAGTCTAAACATCCTTATAAGCCGCCTCCTGCCATACCAGATATCTTGATTTCAGAGACTCCTCTTACAACTGATGCAGATGTTATGTTGCGAGCTATCAAATCCTTTCCTAAAGGGACATCTTGTGGAAGAGATGGTCTGAGAAGTCAACATATTTTAGATGCCCTCTGTGGGGAGGGATCAAACGATTGCTAAAGATCTCTTACATGGTATTTCCTTGGTAGTTAATTTGTGGCTTAGTGGGAGATGCCCCTTGAGTCTGGCTGAGTTTGTAGCCTCTGCACCCCTTACTCCATTGCTCAAACCGGACAACGGCATACGTCCTATTGCTGTTGGCACTATCTGGAGGCGCCTTGTATCCAAAGTTGCTATGACAGGGGTCGACAAGGAGACGTCTAAATATCTCAACGACTTTCAATTTGGAGTTGGTGTATCTGGAGGAGCGGAAGCCATCTTACACAGCACCAACCGTCTTTTGAGCAAACATCACGGGGACGGGTCTCTCTCTATGCTTACGGTGGATTTTTCTAATGCTTTCAACTTGATAGATAGATCTCTGATGCTTAGTGAAGTTATGAGGAGATGCCCCTCTATTTCTTCATGGGTGGAATTTATTTATGCTCAAGCCGCCAGATTATATATTGGAGACAATTATTTGCGGTCATCAACAGGAGTGCAGCAAGGTGACCCTTTAAGCCCCCGTCTTTTTTCTCTGGCATTGCACCCGCTTATTCATGAGATCAAAGACAATTGTAAACTCCTACTCCATGTTTGGTATCTTGATGATGGGACAATCATTGGGGACACTTTAGAGGTGGTCAAGGTACTTGACATTATTCAATGCAGGGGCCCAGAGATGGTTGCTTATTCTTAATATAAAAAAACAGAGCTTTTCAGACCCTCATGTGATGGCCAAAAGATCCGTAAAGGGTTGTTTCCCTTGGATTTTGGGAGGCCGGTACTAGGTGTGAAGTTGCTTGGAGGAGCTGTGAGTAGGGATAAAGACTTTATTGAAGATTTTGCTATGATGAGGGCTACCAAGGCTGTTGACTTAATGCATTTACTTCCTCAGTTGGAAGATCCACAAAGTGAGATACTTCTATTACGATCTTGTATGGGTACCGCTAAGCTTATGTTCAGCTTACGGACACGCCAACCTGCATATATGGAACGAGCCGCTACTTGGTTTGACAAAGGGTTACACGGAGCTATTGAGGATATTGTGGTTTGTGGAGGTCCTTTCTTTGATGACCTTCAGTGGAGAGTGGCGTCGCTACCCATCAGATTTGGTGGTTTAGGTCTTTACTCGCCTATTGAGGCTTCTTCCTATGCTTTTGTGGCCTCTAGAGCTCAATCATGGATGCTTCAAGACCACTTGCTACGAGACAACAGGATACATGGTATGGATTCTAATTTTCTTAATGCTTTGGAAGGCCTACGTGTCGCACTCCCATCTCTTGATCTTACATATTTTGCTAGTAAGGATACCGTCCCCCCTAATGCCCATAATACTTTGACGAGTTCCTTTTTTAGCAAAATAGTAAAAGAAATGGAAGTTGAGTTTGACATGACTGCTAGACAAAAAGCTATTTTCCGATGTCTATAAGCTGAACATGCCCAAGATTTTCTTCTTGCCATTCCTATTGAGGGACTTGGAACGCATATGTCACCTATTGAATATCGCAGTATTCTCAAGTACCGCCTCATGATTCCTCTATTCCCACCAGATGAGGCTTGTCCTGTGTGCCACAAATCCTGCTTAGATGCTTTTGAGGAACATGCCGTTCATTGTCACGAACTTCCAGGTTTTAAATATAGACATGATCTTGTCAAGGATGTTCTTTTTGATGTACTCAGACATGCGGGGGTTGCTTCAAAAAAAGAAGCACCGGTGAATTTTTTGACTGATCCACAAGAGGGGAGATCTACACTTAGACCGGCAGATGTCTTAATATTTGGATGGGTTGGAGGAAAACATGCATGTGTTGATTTGACTGGAGTTTCTCCATTAGTGGGTCCGATAAAGAGTGATTTTGTTGCAGGATTCGCTGCACAAAAAGCTGCCTCAGCTAAAGTGGCTAAGTATGAGAAGACCTGCATCGACAATCAACATGTATTCATTCCCTTTGGCTTTGATACATTTGGGTTCTTGGCAAGTGAAGCAGTGGAACTCCTTAAAAGGATTCAAAAAATCATGCATAGCAATGTTATGGTTCCTAAGTCTATGAATTTTGTATTTCGAAGGATTGGATTTTCCATTCAAAAAGGATTGGCGGCGCAGCTTGTTGCCCGTCTCCCGTCAATTTCTATGTAATAGCCTCATTTTGATAAAAAAATGGAGACAATACCATAATGTAGTGTCTTTAAGTTATTTGTATCCTCATATTAATATGGTCATTAGTGAGGTGAACTAAATCATATATTGTGAGTAAATAATATATTTTGCAAATAACAAAGAATTAGTGACGCAGCTTGTTATCCACTTGTCTTATATTTCAATGTAACCAATCACGAGAAGTTTATTTTAAAAAAAAAGATAAAATGAGTAAATTACGTGAGGTTTTTCGAAACCATCATTTCTTCCTCCTGTGCTGGCGGCTGCGAGAGGGGAACGGGAGGCCGTGTTCTTGCGCATGACGCAGAGGTGGCGGCGGCGCGGCTGTCACCCACATCGTAGGGCAGAGTAGATGGTGATGTGGCGAGGTGAGAGGAGGAGAAGGGAAGGTCGTAACATCGAATTGGGTTCCTCTGTTCGCAGCCCCCGGTGGGGGCAGTTCCTCCTTCTGGAGCAGCGGTGGGAAGAGAAGGCGACGAGGTGGAGTTATGGTTGACAATGGGAGAGCTTTGAACCTCGATGGGTCTAGGGCACAGCATTTACCCCAAATTCATTCCAGGCATAGGCGATTTAGTTTCAATCGGAGATTCTCGGCTCCAATGGATTGAGTTTGATCGGAGGTGTTGTTGTGTTCCATTCCAGTTCGATTTCATCAGCAATTCCACCCGATTCACCCCCAAACCCATTCTACGCATAGGCTATTTAGTTTCAATCAGAAGTTCTCGGCTTCGGTTTTCATCTGTTCCAGACTGAGGAACACACTCCCATTCCCGTGCATCACCACTTGTGCCCTGATCGAGTTTTACCATCATCAGCATATGCTTCAGTTGGACATATTATCCCTTCTACTGTACTGTTTATTTCCGATTGCATGCTCTTTTCATCGCAATTGCAAATCCATCTGCATCTTCCAATCAGCGTGTCTTCGGGTTGTTCTTAAAGCTGTATAAGTTAGAGTGTCTATCGAGCCTAACGAGTGAATCAGCCTCAATAAGAAAAGCTAGGCTCGAGTTAGGAGTTTCAACAAATTCGAGCTCTAGAGAGTTAGCTCTGAAACTCAGAGTTTGAGCTGGCTTACGAGCCTCCTAACGAGCCAAGATCAAATAATTAATGTCTAAGTACAAAACAAGCTTGCTGGTGGGCCCTTCCCCCAAACAATCTCTATACCTTCTTTGTGAGTTTTTCACCCGCTACGTGACACGTGGCATCGTGTGAGGCATGGCTTCTACCTATTTGTATGACCTTTAGCATTTACGTTTTCGGATTGTTACGCCAGATTTTCTTACGCGTTTCGACTTTTTCATCAACGCGATTTTTTCTCCGCTGCCACGTTTAAACTTTTCCATCTTACCGCTTCTTTCCCTCTCTCCAATTTTTATCTTTCCCGCTTTACTCGTGTAGTTTCCAAACTCTTCACCAAACATGGACACGTGATTTCCTCTTCTCCACGTATATGACAGATGTCAATTTACCTACGTATATGGCATGTAACACCCTAACCCCAAACATAGTACCACATGGAAAACTCACAGAGTGTGGGTGTGGTATATAAGTGGTGAGGATTACTACTTGACAACTTGGGCTTAAGCATTTTGGGTGGTTGTCAACGGGTCCATTTGGGCCCGTACCCAACAAGTTATCAGGGCCAGTTTTCCTCGATAACGGACCGGTGACCTAAGCCCGGGACGTTACAAATGGTATCAGAGCCGAACACCCTCTGACAGTGGAAAGGGCTACCCGAGAGGTGGAGCCGCCCCTATATAGAGGTTGGAGGAAATGGCTACCCGGAGCGTGAAGCCGCCACTGTCACTGGGAAGAAGTAATGTGCCATGTCGCAACGAGGACGTTACAAATATAAGTGGGGGAGGTTGTAAAACCCCAACATAGTCCCACACCGTGGAACAAGAAGTTCCCGGGTGGGATAAATAGTGACGAGATTACTACTTGATAACCTGGCTTAAGCATTTTGGGGGTGGTTAATCGGGTCCGCATGGGCCCGATCCCAAGAGGTTGTTAGGGCCAGTAATGCTCCGTTAACGGACCGGGGACCTAAGCCCGGGACGTTACAAATGGTATCAGAGCTGAACGCCCTCTGACAGTGGAAAGGGCTACCCGAGAGGTGGAGCCGCCCCTACAAAGAGGTTGGAGGAAATGGCTACCCAGAGCGTGCAGTCGCACTATCACTGGGAATAAGTGATGGGCCATGTCGCAACGAGGACGTTGCGAATATAAGTGGGGGAGGTTGTAACACCCTAATCCCAAACATAAACCACATGGAAAACTCACAAAGTGTGGGTGTGGTATATAAGTGGTGAGGATTACTACTTGACAACTTGGGCTTAAGCATTTTGGGTGGTTGTCAACGGGTCCATTTGGGCCCGTACCCAACAAGTTGTCAGGGCCAGTTTTCCTCGATAACGGACCGGGGACCTAAGCCCGGGACGTTACATGGCATCTGTCAATTTACCTTATTTAATTTAATTTGCTTGTTTTATGCTGCTCGACCGACGGTTGCTTTCTATCGCCCCCCACGGTTGCTTTCTATCGCTCCCCCCTCCCCCTCTTCTCGAAGGATCATGTTCCATCATTCCCTTTACTCTCTGACGATCTGATTTCCCCGTTATCGGTCTTTATTTTCTGCCTGTTGCCTCAACTCCTGCAGAAGGTAACGCTGAAGAACTTTTTTCCCCTTGAGAGTATAACGATTGCTTCATCTTTTATTCCGGCTTGAGTTAATTTTTTGGGTAAATTACAAAAAAGGGACCCAGCTTTACATCAATTCCCAATTTAAGGACTGATCTTTATATTGTAACAAGTAGGGGACTCAAGTTTAGTTTAACGGTAAAGGCCCCAACGTTGTTAGCTGAGGACTTGATTTATGTTACGATATGACCAATATATCCCTTGCCCATTGGAGTTGGTTTCTCTTCCTATTTTCTTCCTCCACCGTCTTCTCCCTCCCCCCACCATCCAGCCCACCGCTAACTGCATCCTCCTCTGCCCCAACATCGTCTTCCCCTAACCTCCATCATATCCTCCCTCAAGGAGCCTCCCTATTTCTCCACCCTCAACTTGATCTCTCCCACAAAACCCTCCGATCGATCTCCCATCCTGCAACCTCAATCACATCACCGCCAAAACCATCGCCTCGCCCAAATCCCTCATCCTGACCTCCCCTCCATCCTCCGCTCGACCTCTCACTCTGCACAACCCTCCACCAGGACCCAGCTCCAACCATGGAAGAAACTCGCCTCAATCACCTCTTCATCCTTATTAGCTTTGCTTTTTGGTCAAAAGTTCCGATTTTGACGTGCGAGTCCAAAGCCCACCTCAATATAAGATCCCGAGGGGAACCTGTGGATCATATATGAGAAGGATGTGTTTGGATTTGGGATCGAGAGCAAGGTGAAGGAGGTGTGTCGGTGCCCGATGGACCACCTACCCTATGTGAATGTCTTCGTGATCTTGTTCTTGTTGGTAGTTCATAGCAGGGGCACACAAGATCTGCCCTTGACGCATATCCCTTATGATATCTACCATAGAAAGCATGGTTTTTTTCCCTGTTTGGGATTTTTGATTTTGTGGGTTGTTTGGGATTTTTGATTTTGTTGGTTATTCTTTGTTCATGAATTTTTGGCTAAAGATCGCTCTTTTATCCACCAGGAGCAATCGACTTAGCAATCTACCTCCACCAGAAACCTCATTCATGGCTCCAATGAATTCCGAAGACTCTATATCAAAATCGGTGGATAACTAGTGATTGCGTTGGTGATCTGCGGTCCGCTGAACCCACGTTGCCTTAGATAATTCGGGCGATGAGTGGGCATATCGCTTTCGTGATTGATTTCGTTGCTTGGAATGGGGCCATATCGCCCGCTTCTGTAAAGGCATTGTTAGGTGCTTCTTGTGCCTTCGAGAGGGTCACAAAGCGATCTCCTGCTCCACAAAAAATCCACATCGCTCTTCCCACCAAAAATCCTCTCAAATGGCTTCATCCCGACCACAAAAACGATTCCGCTCTTCCCCCCCTCCGATGGACTCGAGTAGCGGGACCGAAGATCCGACCAAAAACGAGAGAAAGCCTCCAACAACCACTCCCTTTCCCAAGCACGAGTTAAATAGCGGGGATGCGGCTCACCGATCTTTTCACAGAATGCAAGAGACCCGACAGGAGATTCATGGTAAGACTATCCTCCCTTTTTGGAAGGCGGAAATTTGTGAGGAAGGGAAGAGGTTGAGATCGGAGTTCCGAAATTGCTTAATAGTTGAATGCTCTTGTCCGTTTAAATCTCTGAAATCAGCAAGAGATATCCTATCTACGGAGGTGTCTTCTGCTTCATTTCGCAAGATTTGGCGCATTTCGGCTCTACAGCTCATTGTAGAGGTTGATTCACAGGATATTTTTGAAACGCTGGCCCATTCCTCTCTTCAGTGCAAGGATGGTTCTTGGCTCTGGTTCTACAAATGGTCTCCATCTTTTGGTGCCAAGAGGGTCGAGGAGGTGTCGGCATACTGGGTGGCAGCGGTGGGGCTACCCCTTCATCATCGGTACCCATATATTTTTATCAAACCTGGTGAAACAGTTTGGTAAACTTTTGGACTTCGACTGCCCTGATTTAGCAAATGATTGTGAGGATGCTTCTGTAATCAAACTCTTAGTTTATATTCCGGATATCAACAATATTCCAAGAGCTGTAGAAGTCATCACGGTGGATGGTATCTTCGAAGTTTTATTCATGCCACCTTCGATTTGCCAAAAGATCAGTTTCATACATTATGACTCTCCTCTGGTAGAAACATCTACCTTGGTAAATCATAAGATTTCTTACAAGATTGGAGATGAGCAGCAGGGAAAACCCCACATTTGGCAAAGAAATTTGTCCAAGTCTCTGCCGATTACTGAACTGGAGGGGGAGAAATCAGTTAGCTACCCTCCGGAGGCCTGGAAACAAATCAATCTCAATGTGGTGCCTTTTCCTACTCACAGGGGTCCCACCTCAAAGCCAGGTCCCCAAAAGGAGGTTCAGCCGGATCGTTCAAACCTTGAGCAAGCTTTATCTTGGCTACAAAGTAAGGGTCAAATAATTGACCCTTCGTTGTGGGAGCACATCAAAAATCTTCCAAATTCAGAGCCGGATGCTATTGCTCAGTCCCCCGAACCTTTAAATCTGATTGTTGATCTGGATACAAATTGGAAGAAAAAAGCGACGCCAACCCCTTGTGTTCATGATACCAAGGGCAAAGGTATTTCCTACGAGACCTCTAGTTCTGACTTATATGATTCTACGAATTTCTGCTCACCTGATTCGGTGCTTAGAACTAAAAATTTGTTGAATCTTTTTGAATTTGGCTTCTCGGATTCAAACATGAAAAGAAGTTTTATTGACAAATTACTGAGTTCAGATTGGGGTGACTCACCTAATCTTAAGGAAGATAAATTTTCACTCGGGATTGATCAAGAAAAATAAATTATTGCTAGAAGATTGTTCTTCTTGAAGATTAAAATCTTATTGATTATGTTGAATTTTAGCATTCTTACATGGAATATGAGGGGCCTTGGAGGCTCTAGAAAATGGGATAGGCTAAAAAACCTGATGCTATCTCAGAATGTTCATTTCATTTGCTTGCAAGAAACTAGGAGTAATATCATACCACATATGACACTCCTACCTCATTGGTCAAATTTTAGTTGGTCTGCAAACCCGAACCCCAAATCGTTTGGTATCTTGACCGGTTGGGATCATTCGAGGGCTACCCTACTTAGATCAGAAAATTCTGATTTTTTCACCACTTTCATTTTCCAACTGGCTGATCTAAATTGTCATTGTCGTGTAATAAATGTGTATGGCCCATCGCGTGAAAATCTTAAAATGGATTTTCTGAACATGCTTACTTCATTAAATCTCGATGACATGCCAACTTGGATACTGGGTGATTTCAACCTGGTGAGAGTTAGAAGTGATCGAATCTCAAAAAAACCACTAAAAGCGCATGACAAAAAATTCGATAGTTGGATTAACTATTCTGGCTTGAGGGATATCAAGGCGAGGGGAACAAACTTCACCTGGTCTGGCTCTACTGATTGTTTTTCTTGGTCTATCATTGATCGTATCCTGTGTAATGAGACCGCTCTAAATGCTTTCCCTCGTTATCAGATGCGAAGACTCCCTAAGACTTTCTCGGATCGCAATCCTTTGCTCTACCTTGGGGGCTCCTATAAGAAAGGTGCTCCAATCTTCCGAGTCGAAAATTTTTGGCTTAGGAAAAACTCCTTTCAGCCCATGGTGAGAGATTCTTGGAACAAAGAATTCACTTCTGATAACCCGTATCATATCTGGGCTTCAAAATGGAAGCGTTTAAAAACTGAAATTAAATTTTGGAGACGGATCCTCATTCCTGATATAAACCTTGTGATAAAAAAGACGGAGGATGAGATTGACAAAGCTGAAAGACTGTTGGGGTTGGGAGAACTCCAATTAGGAAATAAGCTAAAATATCTCTACTCTACATTGGAAAGCTTAAAGGTTGATGAACGCCTTATCTGGGAGCAAAGAGCAAAAATAAAATACCTAAAGGAGGGAAATGGAAACACGAAGTTCTTGAGAATTATGGCCTCTGCCAAAACTTCTAGAAACCACATCTCTGCTCTAAGAAACAAGGAGGGAATTTTGGTCTTTGACCAAAATGAGTTAACCAAAGTTATCATTGATTTCTATAACCATCTTATTAGAGACCCCACTCCCAGCAACTTGGTGTGTGCTATTCCTGCTAAATTGGTTTGCCAACTTGATGACCCTTCCATTGTCACAAAACCTTTCTCGTTATCCGAGATTGAAGCCACAATACATAGCTTCAAAGGCAACAAGGCTCCTGGGCCTGATGGGCTTACCATTGAATGAATCAAGCATTGCTGGCAAATCCTCAAACCAGATTTTATGAATTTGTTCGCCAACCTTCATTCTTCTGATTTCAAAAAGGAAAACTTCAGACACTTAAACAACACTTTAATCTCCCTCATTGTCAAAAATGGAGATGACAATGACATTGAAAACTTTAGGCCAATCAGTCTTATCAATTTGCCTATGTGCATTATCTCCAAAGTTATTGCTATTTGTTGGGCTCCCTTTCTGGCCAAAACAATTCCGCCTTCTCAGTGTGCCTTTCTAAGTAAAAGGTCTGCCTTTGACGCCTTCGTTGTCACTTCCACTATCATAAATGATTGGGAGCGTTTGGGTACCAAGGCCGTTATCCTAAAGATAGATTTTCGTAAGGCTTTTGACACCTTACATTGGCCTTTTATTATTGGATCCTTGAAAGCAGGAAATTATCCACCTATTTTCATTGCGTGGATTGAAGCATTTTTAGAAACCACTGGTTTATCCTTCAAAGTAAACGGCTCCTCGGTTGGTTTCTTGCACCCAGAACGGGGGGTTCGTCAAGGAGATCCACTTTCTCCTTTTCTCTTCATCCACTCTCTCTCTATTTTGGATGCGATGCTTGCTAACCTTGCTGATGATCTCAAAATGCGTGGTTACTATAAAAAGGGCCTAGATTCCATGATCACAAATGTTCAGTTTGCTGACGATCTCTTAATCTTCTTAGAGTTTACGGAGAAGGATCTAAAAAATGTCCTCTCAACCATTAACATTTTCAGCACCCTCTCTGGACTACAAATCAACCATAGCAAATCTTCTTTCTATGGGTTAAATCTGCTACCGGATGACATTATAAAAATCCAAAATTTGAGTAATTGGAAAGAAGGAGTCTTCCCCATAAATTATCTTAGCTTCCCGCTAACAAAAAAGAAAATGTTAGCAAAAGATTGGGCTTTTATTGTCTCCAAATTCTCAAGAAAACTTCAAGGTTGGAAAGCCAAATTACTGCCTCTCCCGGCTAGAGTCACCCTCCTAAATCATTCGCTCACTCCTCTAATCTTTAATATGATGTTCTGCTTGAAAATTCCTTCAGGTATCATTCAACAGATTGATAAGATTAGACGAAAATTTCTTTGGGCTGGAAACTCCGATCATCATGCAATTCCAAAGGTCTCTTGGGCCAAATTATCTAGACCTAGAGCAAATGACGGTTGGGGCATTATAAACCTCCGTGCTTTCAATGACGCTTTACTAACAAAAGCAGCGATGCAAATTGTGAATTTTGAGAAACCTTGGCTATCCAAAGTCATCAGCTCTGCCCATTTTCGTGGTGGCCCTATTACCTTGTGGGAAAAACCGAATTCGACCCATTCTGTTGTTTGGAAGTGTATTACTAAAGGTTCGGTGTCACTTCAACCGATCCTTCATAAAACTCTAGGGGATGGTGCTCGATCTTCTCTCTGGAAAGATCCGCTTTTGGGAAACCCCCCTCTAAAACAGATCTTCTCTGATATCTGGCCTTTCGTAAACAATCGTTATATCACTGTTCATGCGGGTAGGAAGGTTTGGGGTGCTCGCTTCAACTGGTTCAAAAGCCTTGTAAACCGTCTCCCACTAAGACTGTGGAGCAGGGTACTTGCTCTTAAGAATCAACTTGACACTATTTTTACTTCATCTACAAACGATAGAAAGGATTCTATATCCTATCCATATTCGAGAAGTTCCATTCATGATTCGGTTACAAAAAGACATTACGAAACTCTTGTGGATGGGGGGGGGTTAGATCAAAGATTCCACTAGATTTTTGGAAACCCTCTTTTGATCCTCGTGTTTCTTACTTCATATGGCTTCTAGCACACAACAAAATTATCACTCAGGAGGAATTGAAAAAAATACAACATTTCTTCTGTTAATAGATGTCACCTTTGCCATAACAATCTTGAGAATTATGAACACCTTTTTGAAAATTGTTGTGTTACAAGAGAAATTTTTAACAAGTGTGGTTTGACAACAAATTTTACAAGATTCATGGATCTCATCTTAGACAACTCAACTTCCTTTGATGGACTTTCTTCCATGGATTGGAATCTTCTGTCGCTTAAATCAACCATTTGGTGGGCAATCTGGAAGGGTCGTTGTGATCTGGCTTTTGAGGGAATACCTTTCAACACAACTAAGATCATTGAAAAAGCTTCATTTATTTGTGCGATTAGAACTGGTTTGGCTTTTGATCCGACGAGAGGATGGTTTTATCCAATCAACGCGCCCTATAGCGACTTTTAACTTGGTTGGTTCTTGATTCTGTTTTTCTGCTGGGTTCTACTTTATCATATTTTGGTCTCTTGTTATTGTAGGTTCTTTTTAGCAGCTTGTATCTCCTTCTCCGGTGGCCTGGTGTTTATGGTTGTGGCCTGATGATTGCGGATTGAGTTTCCTTCCTGGACGGTCTTTATGCTGTGTTTGTAATATTTTTGTTCCTGGAAGATCCTGTTTGTTTCACTTTTAGGGGGGAGGGGTGAGACTCTTGATGCTTATTCCCATCCCTTTTCCCTTTTTTTGGGTTGCTGATTGTGGTTGTTTCTTCTTGTTATTCCGCCCGATGTTGGTCAGAAGAAACTCATTTTCTGACTTCGTGGTTGTATCTTTTTAATCCGATGATGAATGAACTTTGATCCTTTTTCCAAAAAAAAAGTGGGCATAGCTTGTCCCCTATGTTGTGGGAGAGAATGCGGGGGGAACTTGAGACGGCGACGACGATGTCGGGCTTGGCATGGAGGGTGGAGAGGCATCGAACGGCGGGGAGGAGGCGGTCGTGGAGGGGGAGGATCTTGGGGCACTTGGAGAGGACGCGGGGGAGCTTCCGGTCGTGGATGCCGAGGGTGCGGAGGTAGTCCCAGTTCTTGGCCACCGTATCCGCAACAGACTGAAGATGAGCGCACATGCGAAACATCGTGGTGATGGAGTCGTCCATGAGGCCATGCTACTTCAGCACCTCCATGAGGGTGTCCTTTCCTCCTCCGTCATTGTTGTTCTCTATTTTTTCAACTTCTACGTCCTGTGATGTGGGTTTACACAGAACGGAGAGGGGGGGAAGATGGAAAGCTCTCTGATCTCTACTCAACTTTGAGTATGGACGGTCCACTGTGTACAGGGAGTGAGCATATACGAATTTAATTTATATGCATATGTGGCGAGGGGTATATTGGTCATATCATAACACAAATCAAGTCCTCAACTAACGAAGTTGGGGCCTTTACCGTTAAACTAAACTTGAGTCCTATACTTGTTACAATATAAAAATTAGTCCTCAAATTGGGAATCAATGTAAAGCTGGGTCCTTTTTTTGTAATTTACCCTAATTTTTTTAAGTGTTTTACAATCACTTTCGTCTCATTTTTCATCTTCTGCATTTTTCCTTTTTTTCTACACTCCGATTCTTCCTCTATTTTCGTCGGTTGTTTTCCACCGTCCCTCCTCTCTTCTTGGTCAATCATGCTTCTTTATTCTCCAACGATGGTTTTCAAACGATCTTATTTTTGCATCGTTATTTTTCCTTTTCCGATTGCTGATTTATCTTTCTGTGAAAGTTATATGGAATAACTTCTATTCCTACTGAGAGTACAAGGATTGTTTCGTCTTCTGTTCTGACTTTGACAAAATTTTCTGCAGTTTTATAAAAGTATAAGGTTTGCATGATCTTTTATTCGAACTTGACATAAATTTTTGAAGGTTTATACAACCACTTTCCTTTCATCTTTGGATGCAGGTACAAGTGATTTCCGATTACCTTTTCCCGTGATCATTCTGTGTTCTTCGCCGATCATCTAAAAACCTAGGTATGCTGAACTTCCTCTCATGAGAGTATAAGTACTGCTTCTCCTTTTATTTTGACTTGACGTAATTTTTATGTTTTCCCAACCGTTTTTTTCCAGCTTTGATTTCACATCTTCTGAAAGGTTTTCCTATTGAATGTTTGAATTTTGAATTAATGTCATTGTTTTTGTGCTTAGAAATTGCTTTTTTTGGCTTCTTTTGTAAGGTAACTGTGTTTCTTACTTCATCCTTGACTGGTCAATTGAACTCTTTCTTTATGATTCAACTGCCTATTCTTGATCTAGATATACATTATTGTTGTTTGTGTTTTATTTGAAAGGACATAGCTTCTGTTTGTGTTTTCCTTGGAAGGACGTACCAGACGTAATTTAAATAATGTACATCTAACCACTATCTCCATTTTTACTTAGTCTTGACAATTGCGGTTGATTAAAATATATCATCGTTTTCTTTTTTAAGTTGTGTCTTGATTATTTTTCCGTAAGCTTATAAAAATATTCTCCCCATTATTAACAATTTGTCCTGTATTATTAATTCCTTTGTTTTTTTATAGAAAAATCAATATTATATTTGCAAATTAATATTCTGTATAATGATTTAATGGATTTATTATTTTATTTCTGAATACTCATAGATTTTATTTTGTATAATAATTTAACATATTTCTTATTTTATTTCTGATTAATCATAGATTTTATAATATCCATGCAAACCATGTTCTAATGCACATGTTATTATATAGTTATTCATTTGTTTGTTACTTGAGATGTATCTTTTAATAAAAAATGTTCCATTCCAACTAAAAGGTTTTGCTGAACTGTCTACTTGATCATGCATTTTCGCATCCATTAATACATTACAAGCATTGGGTGGGTCTTCCCACCGACCCCCAATAATTTTCTGCCAAAAAAAATCATAATTTCCCCCTCTCTGTCCAATGACAGATCGAACAGGTGAAAGTTTCACCTTATGTCATGGAGTATCACGTGATCATTGGGTTATTTATACAATTGCATTGGATTATTCGCACAATTGAGTCACGACTTCTACTTATATAAATCAACTCAGGAAGTATTCTATAAATACTGTAATTGGTCATTCAAAGATTGTTCCCATGAACAACTATTTTGTATGATCATTTAACAAACATTTTTTATAATACCATGCAAACCATACCATAACTCACACATTATATAGTTATTCGTTTGATTGAGTTATTCATTTGTTTGTTATTTGATATGTATCTGTTTATAGAAAAATTTCCCATTTCAACTAAATGGTTATGAAATTAAACTGTCTACTTGAGCATGGATTTTGGCATTTGATATTGTAAATGGTTATTAAAATATTGTTTTCATGAGTAAATATATGGTATGGTCATTTAACATACATTTCTATAGTATCATGCAAACAATACTATAAATGTTCTTTACGAAGATCTTTTGATTTTGTTTACTCTAGGAAATAGTTTATCTGGTAAGCTTAATTGCAACTTAAAATCTTCAATTTTTTCATCCATATTTTTTCCTGTCATAAATGGTTGTACATCTTAAGTGATTTACCTTATGATTGTTTTCGTGTACTAATATTTTGTGTCCTCATTTATCAAGGAATTATTGTAATGGTCATTTTAGTCCAATAAATGTGACATAATCTTCAAGAGTTCTAGTTCTGTTGGAATCTTTTAACTTATTATGCAAATTAACCACTGACTTTGTTTTGGATTAATCATGGATTGACTTTGTTTTGGATTAATCATGGATTTTACTTTATACCCAGATATTTAGTTGCAAATTTAAAATTTCAATTTGTTTGCCAATGTTTTTTCCTTATCATAAATGTTCGCCCATCTTAAGTGGTTCTCCTCGAGTTCATTTTTTATGTATTGGTATTTTGATTGTTCATTTAACGAAGATTTATTAAAATAAATTTGAAAATCATGATATCATCTACGTATTATGCAGTTGGTCATTTTAGTACAACAACTGTGACGTAAGGTTTGAGATTTCCATTAGAATTGTATAGATTATCGTGTAGGTTAACCATGGATATTGCTTTAGATTAACCATAGATTTTACTTCATAAGGTTTGAGGCTTCCATTACAAATGTTTACATTATCATGCAGGTTAACCACATACTTTGCTTTGTTAACCATATATTTTTATTACGGCTAATCATATATTTCATCTTATGTTCAGATGTTTATTTCAATTGTCTAGAATATTATTCAATAATTCTTGCATCCAGTTGGCTTATAGGTCTTTGTTTGAATTCTATTGATTCTTTTTTTAAAGATTTTTTAACTTTATTCAAAAAATATTTCTTATTTCAGGTTGACAGTCTGTGTGGGAAAAAACATTATCTTGTGTAAGTTTAATTGCATATGAAAAGCTGTGATTTGCATGTTTATGGTTGATTTATTTTTTTATTATTGAAAACCATGATATCATCCACATATTATGCAGTTGGTCATTTTAGTCCAACAACTGTGACGTAAGGTTTGAGATTTCCATTACAAATTTTTAGATTATCGTGTAGGTTAAACGTGGATTTTGCTTTAGATTAACCATAGATTTTACTTCATAAGGTTTGAGGTTTCCATTACAAATGTTTACATTATCATGCAGGTTAACCATAGACTTTGCTTTGTTAACGATAGATTTTTATTACGATTAATCATATATTTCAACTTATGTTCAGATGTTTACTTCGATTGTCTAGAATATTATTCAATAATTCTTGCATCCAGTTGGCTTATATGCCTTTGTTTGAGTTGTATTGATTCTTTTTTTTAAAGATTTTTTACCTCCGTTCAAAAAAATTATTTTTTATTTCAGGTTGACAGTCTGTGTGGGAAAAAAACGCTCTTGTGTAAGTTTAATTGCATATGAAAAGCTGTGATTTGCATGTCTATGGTTGATTTATTTTTTATTATTTCCTTTTAGAGTAACTATATTAACGATTGGATTTTATGTTTGTAGGACTTATCTTATTCTAAGAAATATTTATCGTGTTATTTTATACAGTGCTACGTACAGATCAAGCTATCTTAAACTATGGATAAAACAGAAATTTCTAAGAATAATAGATTTTGCCGTATGGAAACAATAAGAAGAAAGAAGCAAGACAACTTTAATACAAATAATGCATTAGATGAAGGTAATTTGTTCACCAATGGTGAAATTATTGGCCATACAAGTAATACTGCAAATATACTGTTAAGAGATGTTTTTAAAAATAACAGATGTTATCGTCTGAATGTACTCAGGGAAAGGAAAAGAAAGAGGACTCCTAACAGTTGTAGCATAACATGTACTGGTGAAAATTCTTCCGAGATAAATTCAAATGCTCCCAGAAGAGTTGAACATTTAGATAACATTGATTGTTCATTTGGATATGTTCATGAGGATGATAATATCAATGTGAATAGGTTAGATTTAGGTGAATGTCCTCGTGGTGCACATACTGAATATATAGAAGGTTAGTCTTTGATACAAATTATTTAGTACAAATGATTTAATGTCTAATATATATATATATATATATATATATATATATATATATATATAGCGAATGCTGATTGTGTTTGCTTTTCATGCAGTTTTGGATCTTGGTTGTCCCAATTGCATTTGTACGTATTGCGGAGCAATTTTTTGGAATGATGAATGTCTTAAGAAATCTAAAAAGACTAATGATGAATACCCATTCATCACTCTTTATTCTTATATTTTAGCTACAAAAACCTTTGCAAATGCATGCATATTCATGTAAATACAAATAATTACCAAAAGCATGCATTGTGTAAAAACCTATAATTAGCATGTTTTTGTGCAAAAATAAAAGAATAAAGATTAAAAAGAAAAAGAGGGAAATATTTAGAATAAATATTGAGCAACCTAACCCAAGGGAGGGCTCAGCATGGGCCTGACCGCATAAAAGCCAAAGTAGAGGGAGATAGGGGCTCATGTGTAAATATTTATGTAAATAAATAAAAAATATTTTTCCTCACAAAAATAGCCCAAAATATGGTTGTAAATACTTGTACATATTTATAAGTATAAAAACAAAAGAAAAAAAAGGGTAAAAATCAAAAAGAACAAAAACACCACTTTCATCATGTACATGAACCACTCTTATATATTTATTTAACCTTGTAAATAAATAAAATTAATTCCCAAAATTTTTGTAAATATTCTATGTTATAAAATACAAATAAATAAAATAAAAACAATCAGCAAATAAATAAAATAAAAACAATCAAAACAAAAATCAAATAAAAATAGCAAAAATTGAAAACACAAAAATATATTGTACATATACCATGTATATAAGTGTATATATGTATTTATTTTACATATGTATATAAATAATAAAAATAAAATACCTTTTTATTCCTTATTTTATAATGAAAATAAATAAAATGTAAAATAGGGATAAAATTGCACAAAAATAATAATTAAAAAAAATCAAAAATTAAAAACTCTATAGTGTACATATACCTATATATTACATACTATGTATATACCTTATTTTTATTTCTAAAAATTAATTAAAAATCACAAAAAACTAGAAAAAAATAAAATAAAAATATTTCATGTTTTGAGTTTTGTGAAATTCGATCATTTTCTATTTATTATTTAATTTCTAAAATGGGAATAATTGGCGGGCTCTGATTGGTCCACGAGGGATGTTGACCCCCGGTCAACTCTCCCCCCAGGACCACCAGAGCCGGATTCTGCGCCTGACCCGCATGTTCTCCCATTTATTGCGTCCTGATCCGATCGCCAAAACCCCAAACCCCGGGTCCGACTTCTTCGCGATACACCCAAGACCCTCGCCGGAGCCACCGCATCGAGATCCGCGCTCCTGATTTCCCTACCCGCGCGATTCTTTCCGGATCACCCCCACGTATAAAGTCGAGCTCCGCCACCCTATTTCATCATCTTTGGCCATTCGTATCCACCTCCTGTGAGTTCCAGCGCACTCGCGAGAGTGACAGCTTGCGTCCGGCGCCGTCGAAGCGAGGAGTGGAGGCGTATCCACTGATCCGGCAAGCACAGCCGTCGTTGCTCCGCCACCAGCGTGAGCATCGAGCCTCGGAGGGAGACGCTCCTCGAGGCAACGACCAGGAGCTTCCCCAGCTCCTCCCCAGTCTCTTCGTCCACCCAGGTAACCTTGTAGACCTTTCTTTCTCGCGGATTTTCATTTACCCCCAAATCGCTCCGCCGCCGTCCATCGTCGATTCCCATCGCCTCCGACCACCATTCGATCATCGGGCATCGCCATAGCCCTCGCCATCTTCCCGCGCACCTTCTTCACCCCTCCATCCAACCCAGCTCGCACAGGAGCTGGGAGTCGAGCTCCTCCGTCTACCCTCTTCGCCGGAGCTCACCATATCGACCCACAAACCACCGTCGCTCCGCCTAACCGGGTCGAGGCAGTTTACCCTCGACCCGCGAGTCTTCTGGATTGCTTTGCAGGTCGAACGAAGGCCATCTGAGGTCCTTCGTCATTCAGCCAGGAGGCCCAGCTCCGCCGACCTTGCCCGAGCTCCTCAGAGCTCGGCTGGATCATCGGAGCCCACCACCAGCTGCGGGACACCCTTGCGGAGCTTCTCCGACCTTCAGGCGCAGCAGAGGAGCCCCGGAGCGAAGCCACCGGGCCGGCGAACTTCGCCGGTCATCTGTTCTTCGAGGACCCTCCTCCTCCGTTCGATCAGCCCTCCAGCTCCAGACTTCATCGAGACCGTCCATCTGGGGAGCAGCAGTCACCGCCCGATCTCAGGAGGACAGATCCCAGCCATCCGATGCACAAGGGTTAGCCACCTGCGCCCTACACCGTCCGATCGTCCACGTGGAGGAACCCTCGCCATCGGATTCGCCCGAGAACCTCAGCGCTGGAGTGCCACCCGATCCAGACCATCCGATCCAACACGTGGCAACCATCCAGCGATTCACCTTAATAAAGGGTAATTTACCCTTAGGCCCTCTTAGTTATTTTATTTCGTTTTTAGTCTTGTAAATATTTAACGTAGTTGTTTAAGTTTTGGTACATTTGCATAGAGACCCTGGTACTTGCTTTTATTTGCTGAGATGCCCCTGTATGTGATGTGACACGTGCTTCGACACGTGATTTTCTGGGTATTTTACATTTCAGGCCCTTGTAGTTCTGGTTGTTCTTCAATGAATGAAAGTTTTTAGTTATTTGCATTTATACCCCTGTGCGTGATATATTTGAGCATGTGCGTTATATTTTGGGTATTTTACGAATAGGACCCTGGACTTTTGGTACCTGTTACCAATAAGCCCTCGGAACTTATTTTTCTTACATTTGGGTCCCTGAGTGCCCCAGACACGCGCATCGCACGTGTTTTGCTGGGTTAATTGCACCATACCCCCCAGACTTTTGGGTATTTGCACTTTGGTCCCTATGCACTGTACCCTCTCTTTACTTTTGAATAAAATAGCAAATTACCTCCAAATCCAACGAAAATGGGACACATGGCTCCTGCCATGGTGTAAAATTTTCGAGGATTTTTGAGGACATTTTTGTTTTCATTTGATATTTTTAAAAAAATCCAAAACACTTAATTTTGCTACTGTCTAACTTTAAAAACCCCCAAAAAAATATTAAAACTCATTTAAAAATTACAAAAAATTGTCTACTGTCTATTTTGATGTTTGATTTTCTAGCCAATTTTGGCTATTTTTCATTACTAAAAACTCCTAAAAATTGAAAAACACTCAAAATCTTATAAAAATTCTAATAAATCCATTAAAAATCCAAAAAACAATAAAATAGGTGCCTAAATTTTCCTTGTTTTATTCTCTTTACAGGAAAATTACCTCCCAGCGAATTTGGGGGCTTTAGATATTTTATCTAGGCCCGTTCAGCTCGGCTGGACAATACCTTTTATTTCAGCTACTGTTTGATTTTTAGAAAATTAAATAAACATCAGAAAATTCTCAAAAATTCACCAAAAACACTAAAAAATATAAAACACATAAAAATATTTTTGTTTGAATTTTTGGTTGATTTTTAGTGCTTTAAATAAATTGTTGAAGTGTGTGTGTCTTTGTTTTCCTTATTTTCTTAATTAGCTAAAAATCCAAAAAAAAAATATAAAAAATTCAAAAATAACCAAAAATATTTTCTTCTTTTCTTTTATCTCTTTTTGACTACTTCGTTGGTCGAGAGGCCAACCCGTGCTCCTTGAGTTCGACCCTGGTCGCTATACCAAGTTAATCAAATAGCGAGACTGCTTTCGTGTTTTGATTGATTTTATCTATTATTAGTGGTCTGATTTTTCTTGATTGACTTAGCTGAGTGACCGAGGTCACAACGATCATCTAGATACCTTTGCCTTAGTCGCTCGGCTCGTCATCAGAATGGCGCCGTTGCCGGGGAGCACGGCTTAGTAGTCGATTTTTGAGTTTTTCCGCGGCTTTTTCTTTGCGTGGCTTTTTGTATAGCTTCCTGCACATATATATATTTTTTCTGACATTTTTATAATAATTCGGTTTGTGACACTTGCTCTTTTTCGTGCGAGGGCCCGAGGACCGAGGCGGCCGATTTCGAGAAGCTGACGCAACCGCGAGACTCGGAGGCGGCTCCTTTCTGCACGGAGCCGCAGGAGAGAGCGAGAGAGAGAGTTGAGTGGGTGAGGTTTAGATTATACCTTTGATTATTATTGTAATAATACAGGGACTCAGACTGGACACTTTGGACTGTGATTGGACTTAGCGGGTCTGTTTCGCCGAGCACCGGTGTGCTCGGGGGACCCTGAGGCTTTTTCGCGGCTTTTTACGCGGTTTTGTTTTCTTCTCTTTTTACTGCCTTTTCCGATGTTTACGCGGTTTTCCGAGCCCCTAGCCGTAGGATTTTCTGCTTGATTGTGACGTAAGTCATAGGATCCAAACACCCTAATATAATTGCATGTTCTTATAGTGCGGTAATTGGACCTATAATAAAAATAATAATAAAATAGCCGTTCCATCACCTCCGAGCCTACGCGCCGCGAGCCCACCTCGTCAAGCGCTACTCCTGAACTCGACCTGTCGAGAAGAGGAGGGGTGGGTCTAGACCGAACTCTTTGGATTGGAGGTTGGTGGCCGGCTAGCCGTTCTTTCGAGTAGCACTGCTGTTTAGGGACTCGGTTTTCCGCTTGCATCATTTAGGTAGTTTATTTCTTGTCTTTAAATTCTACGCGGATCACTTGCATGTAGAGTGCTGGAGACAAGGTACGCATTTCTATCTCAGCATGCATTATTGATTTCATCGCGCATCGGCTTTTTCGTCTTCTCCCCCTGTTTTGGACTTAATAACCAGGAGAACCGAAAAATTCGTTAGGCGTTTATTTTCTATTTGAAAAATATTAAAAAGAAAAATCATAAAATTGGGACTGGATAAAAATATTGATCCTAAAAGACACTCACCCGAAAAATTTGTCTTGGGGAGAGCAACCCCCTCATTGTATGGTTTGGATGCGCGAGAGAGTGACCCGCACCCTAGGTAGAGCCCTCCGGTACTATTTCTAGCTGACTACCGACTTTTCCGTGCGGGCCAGTCGGTTGGAGTAGCATCGGGTATCCTAACAGGTCACGTAAGCGCTCTGATATCTTGTGTGTTCACCTAATAAAAATTGACAAGATAATTTGACCGAGCTTTTACGGTCTTCAGCTCGCGTTGCGTTGGTGAACCGGGGGTTTGCATTTTGATCATAGTTTCTTCAGATCTCATCCGCACTACTCGCTAGATCAAGATGATGGGTAGACGCTCTCTTAGGCAGCCTCTGGCTGCACCGCTTTCGGGCACGTCTACTCGATCATCTAGGTTGGCCCGCGAGAGCCGAGACCAGCTCTCCGAGGCCGAGTACGACTCTGCCCTGTTCCCCCTCGACCCCCTTTCTTTCGGACCTGAGCGACATGAGCCCGAGGAGAGATTAACAGATTTGACAGCACCTGAGTTGGGCTCATTTGATTTTGCAGACGTCATGGCCGGCAGTTCTGAGGATCACCCTGGAGGTTCACGAGGAGAGCAGCATTTTGTCCTGGACCAGGGTTCGATCAACTCCACCCTGATCGCCTCCCTCGAGTCAGTTCAGCAGCAGCTGAAGGATCAGGGAGCTTTCATGATGGACATGAGGTGAGAGTTTGAGCAGTTGAGAGCCAACCGCGGAGGAGGAGCAGGAGGAGGACCCGACGATGCGGCAGCTGCCGCAGCAGGAGCAGGAGGAGCACCACCACCACCACTTAGATCGATGCGGGAGAACCATAATCCCGGGTCGACCTTGACACACCGCTGGGTGGTACTTCCAGCGATCGTGGGGGACTTCAAGTTCCCCCTGAACACCTTGCAGCTTCTTCCCCGATTCCACGGATTGGCCACAGAGGAGCCTCATCTCCACCTGCAGGAGTTTGAGATGATTTGCAGCACTGTCACGACCGTCAGGTGGACCAGGACACGATCAGGATGATCGCCTTCCCCTTCTCTCTAGCAGACAGAGCAGCCACCTGGCTGAAGCATCTGGGGAAGTTTGTTTACACCTGGGAGCAGCTCCGCACCGAGTACTTGTACAAGTACTATCCACTCGGGCGGACGAATGCAGCGAGGGCCCTAATCAGCAACTTCTCCATGCTCCCCAACGAGCAATTCCATGAGGCATGGGAGAGGTTCCGAGAGCTCACAGACCGATGCCCGCACCACGACATTTCGAAGCCGAACCTTGTGCAGAGCTTCTTCAGCGGGTTGACACCAAAGCTCCAGGGCCTGGTGAATGCTTCTTGTGGCGGGTCCTATTTCGCCAAGGATCACGACCAGGTCTGGGCCATCTACGAGGAGATGGCCGAGAATTATATGGTGATGTCCCAGACCCGGTTGTACATACAGGGGAGACCCCAGCAGCAGCCAGGACCCGTGCAGTACCAGAGGATAGCACGGGTCGATGCTGGTCCATCCAGTTCATCCGCAGTTGCAGCAGCACAGGCAGAGTCGTCCGCTGCGGATATGAGTATTATCACGAGAAGTTGGACCGGATGGAGCTGATCGAGAAGAAGCAGTGTCAGGGTATCACGCAGATGGAACAGATGGCACAGACTCTGAGCGACATGAAGACCCAGCTCATGTGTCTCCAGGAGGCACAGACGGCTTCCCAGCCTCGTCTTCAGTCGCGAGGCGATACCGGCGGCAGCAGCAACTCATCCCAGCGCTCCAGCTCTTTTCAGCAGCCTAGACAGGTTCAACTTGTACAGGCGGAGCCGTACCAGGAGCAGCAGCCCTCTTACCAGTCTCCACCATCTCCAGACATGCAGATGGTGGTATACCAGCCGGATCAGCCTCTGGCAGTACTCCCGCCAGCCCCATATGATGCAGAGCCGTTGATGGATGTCAACGGGATTTGGTATGACCGTCCCCAGCCTGGGATCCGACGAGACCATCCCGGATTCAGGTGGGGGAGTGGAGATACTCAGCCCCAGCAGCAGTCATCCGGTCAGGGAGGGCAGTATGGCCAGCAGAGAGATCACCAGCCGCAGCAGCAGCCCCCAGCCTACCAGTCACACCAGCAGTCGTCCTTCGTTCCTCTACCCTATCAGCAGCAGGGACAGTCTTGGAGACGTGAGCAGCAGGCTCACCAGCCACACCAGCAGCAGCATCCTTCCTCCTACCCCTCTCAACAGCAGCACCAGTTCCAGCATCCTCATTACCAGAGAGGCTACTCGTCGGGCCCCCATGAGAGCTCCACCTTGGACGACGTAGCCCGCCTCCTCACGGACCAGCATGCTACATTTAGACGGGAGATGGACGAGTTCCGCCAGGAGATGCGGGACCTGATGAGAGGGAAGGTCGCCATTCCTGCACAGATAGAGCCGAATCCGAATAGCCTGAAGAGGAAGTCTGAGCAGGTAGTTAACACTGAGCATACCACTCCTAGTGATCCATTTGATGATATGTCTTCAGATCTGTTTGATGCTGATTTTGCTACACTTAGGAGCGGTAGAGCACCAGCAGGCGGTGCCTCATCTGAGCGACTACTCGAGGATCTACCCAGGGTGCCAGATGAGGAGGAGGAGAGCGGTACTGAGGCCGCACCCGAGGATGACGGTGGTACTGATGCCACCAAGGATGCTGATTCCACCGGCGGTACTGAGGCCGCCGCCTTACCAGTTCGAGGAGGTGGTACTGACGCCACCAGAGTAGCCGAGCCAGCCCGCGGTACTGAGGCCGCGAGACGTCCAGCAGTAGAGCCAGCTCGTGGTGGTATTGAGGCCACCGGTGTTCGTTTTGATAGAGATGTTGTTTTTCCTTCGGTTGATGTATCTCAGAACGCTATTTTGAATAAAGGAAAAGGTTTAGTTTCTTCTGGTCCCACTGTGGTGATTGATGTATGTGCGGATCCGGCCGTCGAGCCGTCTAGGCCTTTTCCTAGTCCTTCATCTGAGAAGGACCCTGTGATCCCCTTCCCTAGAGCCCTTCAGATGGGGAAGGGGAAGAAAAGAGAAAAAGACCCAAAAAAGAGAGAGCAGGAGGAGTTCAGCCAGAGCATGATCGATAGATTCCATATACAGCTGACCCTTCAGGAGGCTTTGCAGCACATCTCCCTTCTTCAACGATCTTTGAGAGACAGGACCACAGTCAGGAAGAGGAGGAGGAACCACACTTCAGAGATTCATGTGCTGACGAAAGCCACGTGTTTCGCGATCCAGAACCGTCTGCCGGCCAAGAGGCCAGATGCAGGGGCCCCGTATGTCAGATGTCAGATTAGTGAGCAGAGGTTCGACCGGACTCTATTGGATAGCGGAACGTCGATCAACCTTTTTCCGGCAGCCCTTCTCGACCGCTTCGAGTTGGGCACTCTTAGACAGAGCAGGACAGTCCTTCAGTTTGCTGATCGATTGGTCAAGAGGCCGAAGGGGTTGTTGCGAGACGTTATCGTCACGATTCAGGGCCTGAAATTCCCCGTGGACTTCGTAGTGTTGGACATGGAGATCCCTGATTCAGTGGCCGATACCCCCATCATCCTTGGTCGTCCGTTCTTGGCCACAGCCAAGGCGATGACTGATCATGATAGCGGGAAGGTATACTTTCGCGTCGAGGACGAGAGTGTACAGATAGAGACGGTCGAGGACAACAGAGCCAGAGAGAGAGCATGCTCGGAGACCAGCACAGACACAGAGCAGCTGACAGATACCGGGTTAAACATCCACCAGGACTATGATTTTGTGATCACAGATGATGAGGCAGTATGGGCAGACCCTTCCGCACAGGCCATCCTCTCATTTCCAGACACCACAGATGCAGAGATGATAGCAGAGGATAGCTTGGAGAGCACAGCCCTGGTACAGGATACGATAGAGGCAGTAGAGCCGGTTCTTGACCGCGACACGATTTCTAGTGATGGTGGTACTGAGGCCACCTTGTGTGACGGTGGTGCTGATGCCACCTTGTTTGATGCAGATCCCTCGGATTCAGAGTCTGATTGGGTAGATTGTGATGACCAGATGCCAGACCTGAGTCCACCTGAGCCTACAGATGAGGAGGAGGTAGAGGCAGAGCAGATCAGAGACAACACAGTTGAGCAGCCTCCTCCAGATCCAGTTTGCGAGAGCTCGTATTCCTTCTCCCAGGCAGATTTGGCAGATTTAGCAGCATTCACGCACCTTCTTTCGAGGCCAGATTTGCCAGCACCCAGATGTCCAGAGCTGAAGCCGCTCCCTACTTCGCTGAAGTATCGATTCCTTGCGGGCGAACCTGAGATGTACCCAGTCATCATCTCCGCCGATCTGACTGGAGAGCAAGAATCCCGTTTGATGGGGGTTCTTGAAAAGAACCGCAAGGCAATTGGATGGAGCGTAGCAGATCTCCATGGGATTAGTCCATCAGTGTGCTCCCACCATATCTATCTCGAGGAGGGGGTGAAGCCGTCGCGTGAGTTCCAGCGGCGATTGAACCCCAACCTGAGAGAGGTCGTGATGAAGGAAATATCAAAATGGTGGAGTCCAGATTTCATTTATCCCATTTCCGACTCCAAGTGGGTCAGCCCCTTGCATGTGGTGCCCAAGAAGACGGGCATCACGACTGTGATCAGTGAGTCGGGAGAGGAGATTGCTACACGAGTACCCACCTCTTGGAGGGTCTGTGTTGACTACAGGAGACTCAACCAGGCCACCAAGAAGGACCATTTCCCCCTGCCTTTTATTGACCAGATTATTGAGAGACTGGCAGGGAAGAGCCATTATTGATTCCTGGATGGGTATTCGGGCTACAACCAGGTGGTCATCGCTCCTGAGGATCAGGAGAAGACCACCTTTACCTGTCCCTTTGGTACATATGCCTTTCGACGCATGCCATTTGGGCTATGCAATGCCCCTGCGACTTTTCAGAGGTGCATGCTGTCGATCTTTTCGGACACGGTAGGGGAGTGTTTGGAGGTCTTCATGGACGATTTCTCGGTCTACGGCGACGGATTCGACTCCTGTCTTGACTACCTAGACCGAGTACTCCAGCGATGTATTGAGTACCATTTGGTTCTATCTTGGGAGAAGAGTCACTTCATGGTGACTCAAGGGACGGTGCTTGGCCACATCATCTCCAACAGTTGCATGGAGGTTGATCCGGTCAAGGTTGATGTCATTAGAAAACTCGCACCGCCGTCCAATTTGAGGCAGCTACGGTCATTCCTGGGGCACGTTGGATTTTATAGGAGATTTATTCAGGATTTCAGCAGGATTGCCCGGCCGTTGTCTGACCTCTTGACGAAAGACACCGAGTTCCTTGTCGATGACAAGTGTCTTTCGTCCTTTG
This sequence comes from Ottelia alismoides, assembly GCA_037367405.1. NCBI lineage: Eukaryota > Viridiplantae > Streptophyta > Magnoliopsida > Alismatales > Hydrocharitaceae > Ottelia > Ottelia alismoides. The sequence continues at coordinate 615,453 of JAZKJV010007300.1, forward strand.
CGACTCTCCAGCAGTGTGTGATTGAGGCTCCTGTCCTCCAGCCGCCTGATTGGTCTCTCCCATTCGAGATCATGACGGATGCCTCCGATTTTGCCGTAGGGGCAGTGCTGGGACAGAGGAGGGATGGAGTCCCGTTTGCTATCCACTACGCTAGCTGCACATTGGATTCCGCACAGCGGAATTACACGCTCACAGAGAAGGAGATGCTAGCCGTAGTGTTCGCCCTAGATAAGTTTCGATCTTATATCATTGGATCTAGAGTGACTTTGTACACAGATCACACCGCCATCAGGTACCTCATGGAAAAGAAGGATGCCAAGGCCAGACTGACTAGATGGATCCTTCTACTCCAGGAGTTCGACATTGAGATCAAGGATAAACCTGGAGTCAAGAATGTGGTGGCGGATCACCTCTCCCGTTTAGAGCAGCCTGAGGAGTCTGAGCAGATTGATCCCATTCGAGATACCTTCCCAGATGAGGCGATCCTTGCTATCGCCTCACTCCCGTGGTATGCCGATATTGTGAACTTTCTCGTTGCTGGGAAAGTCCCACAAGATTGGCCCAGGCAGAGGCTTGAGACCTTCCTTGCGAAGGCCAAGTCCTACCACTGGGAGGATCCCATCCTTTACCACGAAGGAGGGGATAGCGTCTGGCGTCGGTGCATTCCTAAGGAGGAACACCATAGCGTCCTCACTTACTGCCACAAGCTTGAGGCAGGAGGACATCATTCTGGGAGGAGAACGACACAGAAAGTGCTCCAATCCGGCTTGTGGTGGCCTACCCTCTTCAAGGACTCTGATGAGTTCGTGAAGAGGTGTACTGACTGTCAGAGGATGGGCACTTGTGGACAGCGTGATATGATGCCGATGCAGCCCATTCATTTCTGTGAGATTTTTGACGCATGGGGCATCGATTTCATGGGTCCATTCCCTAAGAGTCAGGGATTTGAGTACATTCTGTTGGCCGTGGATTATGTTAGTCGTTGGGTTGAGGCCATCCCCGCCCGAGCCGCTAATGCGAGGACAGTTTGCAGATTTTTGAGGAAGCACATCATCACGCGGTTCGGGGTTCCACGAGTTCTGATTTCTGATGGGGGGTCTCATTTCATCAACGACCAGGTGAAGGCCCTTGCTAGCGAGTTCAATATAGACCATCGTGTTGCTACACCTTACCATCCACAGACGAATGGTCTAGCCGAGGTCTCGAACAGGGAGATCAAGACTATTTTGCAGAAAGTCGTCCGCCTTGACTGAAAGGATTGGTCACAGCTTTTGGACTCGGTCTTGTGGGCATATAGGACTTCTTTCAAGACACCATTGGGCACATCTCCCTTTCGCCTCGTATATGGCAAGCCATGCCATTTACCTGTTGAGCTGAGGCACAAGTCACTTTGGGCAGTTACAGATATTCTTATGGATCCAAATGGTGTAGGAGACCAGAGGAGGACAGAGTTAGCTGCCCTGGAGGAGCTTAGAGATACAGCTTTCTCAAACAGCCTACAGTATAAGGAGAGAGTGAAGGAGTGGCATGATTCTCATATCAGCCACAAGCATTTTGAGATTGGACAGAGAGTATGGCTGTTTGATGCGAGGCTTCGTTTGTTTCCAGGGAAGCTGCGGAGCAAATGGAAGGGACCCTACTTGGTCAGAAAGGTACACGACAACGGTAGCATTGATATATCCGAGTTGTCTTCTGAGAGTACCTTTCGAGTGAACGGCCAGCGGCTCAAGCCATTTCTAGATCATGAGCCGCGGGTCGTTGATGTTGCCCCTATTCATTTTGCGTGAGATGTGGTCTCTTGACTCACATCTATTGCATCTCACGCCTGATTATCACTGTTCTTCCGACTTGTATAGATCCAGTTGTCCATATCATTTATTCTTTAGTCCCACATCCCTTTTCTCATCTTATGATTATGCTATACTTAGGGTGTACTTTACCCTAAGTATAGGGGGGATGTAGGACCTGCGGGTATTCTTTTCATTCTTTCTACCCTGTTTTGCTGCCTATACTTAGGGATATCTGACCCTAAGTATAGGGGGGGGGGCAGACTCTGTATCTTCTTCACTCGGATTTCCCTTCATGTACAGCTTGCTATACTTAGGATTAGTTAATCCTAAGTATAGAGGAAACCACCGAGTTCCTCTCATTCTATTCATTTATTCGTTTCTGTACTTAGCCATTCCTTTTCACTTCCCTTTTACTAAGCACGAGTTATGTCTTCTTCATCGCTCTTGATCACTCTGAGGACATCGTTCGAGCTAAGTATAGGGGGGGGGTGTGTGTATATATTTCATATATACTTAGCCATAACTCGTACTTTGTGTGAGTGTGTTAATAAATAAATTGGCTAAAAACCTTAAAAATCACAAAAATTAAAAATTTTTCCTGTACATAATCATTCTTTTATTGCACATACATAGCTAGTGTACAAAATTATTCTTGTAAAAATGTTTTCAAAAATCTTTTGTGTAAAGTTTGTATAAATATTTTCTTATCAAAACTATGTATATAGTACAAAATTTTTCCAAAATGTTTTGAAAATCAAAAATTTGCAAAAATCTTGTGTAAATGTTTGTAAATACTTTTGCAAAACTTGCACTTCATGCATCCATCCATTCATGATTTCAAAACATTTTTCAAAAATTTTGCACGATTGTAAATATTTGTAAATAGCATCTTTGTATATATATGTATATAGTTTTTCCTGGATGAGAGTTGACATTTAAACTGAGCCTGGAATTAAATTGGGAAATGGAGCTTGAATAAGATCTTAATCCACCTAACTTTAAGAGGAACCTTATAGGGCTAAGGGTTAAGGCTTTTCAGGTCCATAAGGACTTAATTCTTTGAGTCCACTAGGCTATGAGCATATGTCATCTTGATGAGCCTAAGTAGAGCACTTAACAACACACGCATGACTCTTAGAGACAATGGCTTGACTTGCACCAGCACTTTACACATGGCTCTCCACGGATGAGGTGGTGAGGAGGCAGTTTCCTTTGGCTTGGGGTAGCATATGAGGGTAGTACTTCTTGGCGGAACCTCTCTTCTTCTTCTAGTGAAGGAAGTGCGTCTCAACTTGGTCTAGTGGTGATGAAGGCTAAAGACAGAGGCCGTGGGTTGCAATAAAGCTTCAAAAGAGGGATAGTCTACTGGCTCAAGAGGAAAATTTCTTGTATATATGCTGCACCATGTAGATCTGTTGTATAGAAGCACTTGAAAAAAAAATTTGCAAAATGCAAAAAGAACTCCAAAAAAGTGGTGGGTCGGATTGAAAATTTAATAACCCCACCAGAGTGTATGTAGTCAAATAAAGCAAAAGCTTATGGTATCCATGTTACATCTCATGAAGCTTGCAGTGGGAGACTTAGCTACACTGGCTGAGCTTCCAAAAGTCTATACTTCTTCCCCCTCTTCTTGAGCCGGTTGCACTTGAACTTAGAAGGGAATACCCCGCTTCTCGAGGAAAGAGTTGCTAGACCGAGGCATTAGAGTTACCAGGTTGAGGGAGGTTGTTTCTTTGTTACTTCTCAGGTGGGGAGCCACATATCACTTACACTGCATGGAAAGATTCATAGTCATTAGAGTTTGTGTATGTAGACTTGTTCTGATCTGGTTTATTGAGGAGTCTTGTCCATAGATTGGTGGAACTTAGAGGCTGTTGAGTTTTAAGCTTAAGTCTAAATAAGGTTCCGACACATTAATAATCCAAAGATCTGATCGAGCTCCATAATTCAATTTAATGAAGGAAAGTTTAATATTCAACATTGATCCATGTACATTCCCCTCTTTTTTTCTTTCTTTCTTTCTTTTTCACTTCTTTTTCAAATAAGTGCTCGCTAAGGGACTAGCAAAAGTTAAGTATAGGGGGTGATGAATACCCATTCATCACTCTTTATTCTTATATTTTAGCTACAAAAACCTTTGCAAATGCATGTATATTCATGTAAATACAAATAATTACCAAAAGCATGCATTGTGTAAAAACCTATAATTAGCATGTTTTTGTGCAAAAATAAAAGAATAAAGATTAAAAAGAAAAAGAGGGAAATATTTAGAATAAATATTGAGCAACCTAACCCAAGGGAGGGCTCAGCATGGGCCTGACCGCATAAAAGCCAAAGTAGAGGGAGATAGGGGCTCATGTGTAAATATTTATGTAAATAAATAAAAAATATTTTTCCTCACAAAAATAGCCCAAAATATGCTTGTAAATACTTGTACATATTTATAAGTATAAAAACAAAAGAAAAAAAAGGGTAAAAATCAAAAAGAACAAAACACCACTTTCATCATGTACATGAACCACTCTTATATATTTATTTAACCTTGTAAATAAATAAAATTAATTCCCAAAATTTTTGTAAATATTCTATGTTATAAAATGCAAATAAATAAAATAAAAACAATTAAAACAAAAATCAAATAAAAATAGCAAAAATTAAAAACACAAAAATATATTGTACATATACCATCTATATAAGTGTATATATGTATTTATTTTACCTATGTATATAAATAATAAAAATAAAATACCTTTTTATTCCTTATTTTATAATGAAAATAAATAAAATGTAAAATAGGGATAAAATTGCACAAAAATAATAATTAAAAAAATCAAAATTAAAAACTCTATAGTGTACATATACCTATATATTACACACTATGTATATACCTTATTTTTATTTCTAAAAATTAATTAAAAATCACAAAAAATAGAAAAAAATAAAATAAAAATATTTCATGTTTTGAGTTTTGTGAAATTCGATCATTTTCTATTTATTATTTAATTTCTAAAATGGGAATAATTGGCGGGCTCTGATTGGTCCATGGGGGATGTTGACCCCCGGTCAACTCTCCCCCAGGACCACCAGAGCCGGATTCTGCGCCCGACCCGCATGTTCTCCCATTTATTGCATCCTGATCCGATCGTCAAAACCCCAAACCCCGGGTCCGACTTCTTCGCGATACACCCGAGACCCTCGCCGGAGCCACCGCATCGAGATCCACGCTCCTGATTTCCCTACCCGCGCGATTCTTTCCGGATCACCCCCACGTATAAAGTCGAGCTCCGCCACCCTATTTCATCATCTTTGGCCATTCGTATCCACCTCCTATGAGCTCCAGCGCACTCGCGAGAGTGACAGCTTGCGTCCGGCGCCGTCGAAGCGAGGAGTGGAGGCGTATCCACTGATCCGACGAGCACAGCCGCCGTTGCTCCGCCACCAGCGTGAGCATCGAGCCTCGGAGGGAGACGCTCCTCGAGGCAACGACCAGGAGCTTCCCCAGCTCCTCCCCAGTCTCTTCGTCCACCCAGGTAACCTTGTAGACCTTTCTTTCTCGCGGATTTTCATTTACTTCCAAATCGCTCCGCCGCTGTCCATCGTTGATTCCCATCGCCTCCGACCACCATTCGATCATCGGGCATCGCCATAGCCCTCGCCATCTTCCCGCGCACCTTCTTCACCCCTCCATCCAACCCAGCTCGCACAGGAGCTGGGAGTCGAGCTCCTCCGTCTACCCCCTTCGCCGGAGCTCGCCATATCGACCCACAAAGCACCGTCGCTCCGCCTAACCGGGTCGAGGCAGTTTGCCCTCGACCCGCGAGTCTTCTGGATTGCTTTGCAGGTCGAACGAAGGCCATCTGAGGTCCTTCGTCATTCAACCAGGAGGCCCAGCTCCGCCGACCTTGCCCGAGCTCCTCAGAGCTCGGCTGGATCATCGGAGCCCACCACCAGCTGCGGGACACCCTTGGCGGAGCTTCTCCGACCTTCAGGCGCAGCAGAGGAGCCCCAGAGCGAAGCCAACGGGCCGGCGAACTTCGCCGGTCATCTGTTCTTCGAGGACCCTCCTCCTCCGTTCGATCAGCCCTCCAGCTCCAGACTTCATCGAGACCGTCCATCTGGGGAGCAGCAGTCACCGCCCGATCTCAGGAGGACAGATCCCAGCCATCCGATGCACAAGGGTTAGCCACCTGCGCCCTACACCGTCCGATCGTCCACGTGGAGGAACCCTCGCCATCGGATTCGCCCGAGAACCTCAGCGCTGGAGTGCCACCCGATCCAGACCATCCAATCCAACACGTGGCAACCATCCAGCGGTTCATCTTAATAAAGGGTAATTTACCCTTAGGCCCTCTTAGTTATTTTATTTCGTTTTTAGTCTTGTAAATATTTAGCGTAGTTGTTTAAGTTTGGGTACATTTGCATAGAGACCCTGGTACTTGCTTTTATTTGCTGAGATGCCCCTGTATGTGATGTGACACGTGCTTCGACACGTGATTTTCTGGGTATTTTACATTTCAGGCCCTTGTAGTTTTGGTTGTTCTTCACTGAATGAAAGTTTTTAGTTATTTGCATTTATACCCCTGTGCGTGATATATTTGAGCATGTGCGTTATATTTTGGGTATTTTGCGAATAGGACCCTGGACTTTTGGTACCTGTTACCAATAAGCCCTCGGAATTTATTTTTCTTACATTTGGGTCCCTGAGTGCCCCAGACACGCGCATCGCACGTGTTTTGTGGGTTAATTGCACCAGACCCCCCAGACTTTTGGGTATTTGCACTTTGGTCCCCTGTGCACTGTGCCCTCTCTTTACTTTTGAATAAAATAGCAAATTACCTCCAAATCCGACGAAAATGGGATACATGGCTCCTGCCATGATGTAAAATTTTCGAGGATTTTTGAGGACATTTTTGTTTTCATTTGATATTTTTAAAAAAATCAAAAACACTTAATTTTGCTACTGTCTAACTTTAAAAACCCCAAAAAATATTAAAACTCATTTAAAAATTACAAAAAAATTTTCTACTGTCTATTTTGATGTGTTTGATTTTCTGTCCAATTTTGGCTATTTTTCATTACTAAAAACTCCTAAAAATTGGAAAACACTCAAAATCTTATAAAAATTCTGATAAATCCATTAAAATCTAAAAACAATAAAATAGGTGCCTAAATTTTCCTTGTTTTATTCTCTTTACAGGAAAATTACCTCCCAGCTAATTTGGGGGCTTTAGATATTTTATCTAGGCCCTTTCAGCTCGGCTGGACAGTACCTTTCATTTCAGCTACTGTTTGATTTTTAGAAAATTAAATAAACATCAGAAAATTCTCAAAAATTCACCAAAACACTAAAAATATATAAAACACATAAAAATATTTTTGTTTGAATTTTTGGTTGATTTTTAGTGCTTTAAATAAATTGTTGAAGTGTGTGTCTTTGTTTTCCTTATTTTCTTAATTAGCTAAAAATCAAAAAAAATATAAAAAATTCAAACACAACCAAAAATATTTTCTTCTTTTCTTTTATCTCTTTTTGACTACTTCGTAGGCCGAGAGGCCAACCCGTGCTCCTTGAGTTCGACCCTGGTCGCTATACTAGGTTAATCCAATAGCGAGACCGCTTTCGTGTTTTGATTGATTTTATCTATTATTAGTGGTCTGATTTTTCTTGATTGACTTAGCTGAGTGACCGAGGTCACAACGACCATCTAGATACCTTTGCCTTAGTCGCTCGGCTCGTCATCAACTAACAATCCTGTTTTTCCACTATGTTGTAAACAAGGAAAGATTAGACTTAATAATTTGCCACCTACGCCAGTTTATCTTGATATGCTGCTTGATCGAATTAAAGGAAATACCTACAAACAATTCAGAGAAAAGATTAGGATATACAATTCCCTTTTTGCCTTTACTTCTATGGGAGCAAAAATTGATCACCAAGTTAATAAACGTCCTGGACCTTACGTGTTTCGTGTTTCTGGACAAAACTACCACCGTATTGGTTCTTTATTACCAGAGCCTGGCGAAACTACAAAGTTTTCACAATTATATATTTTTGACACTGACAATGAAATTTCAAATAGACTGAAAGCATTATCTGATTATGAAGATATTAGTACTGTAGATATCAATATTGTTTCTAGGTTGATAAAGATGTTGGATGAGATAAATTCGATAGTTAAGGTGTTTCGTATAATGAAAGATCGAATTGCTTCCGCACCTTCTGAATCTATGCATCCGAGAATAAGTGTTTCTAGAAGTCCATACAAGTCACCTTATGATATACCAACTGTATCAGAAATTGTTGGATTAGTTGTAGGAGATTTTGGAAATGCTGGTAGAAATCGAGATATTGTTATAGAAAATAGGGATATTTACACCCATAACCCTGAGTAATATGGTAATTACCCCAGGAACCCTCGATAAACACTAATTATCCTCAGGACCCTGAATAACCACGCCGTTTAACATCCATAACCTTCCGTTAGTTTCATTCGTTAACTCAACCAGATGGTTGAGTTAATCTAACCAATCCGCGATCTACGGTTGGGATTAACCGAAAATAAAAAAAAGAAAGGAAAGGAAGAAGAGAAGGTGGGGTGACAAGGAAGATGACACAGCAGGGGCTCTGAGGAGCTTGCGAGCCGGACTTGGGACTTGCAAGCAGGCGACAACGGGCAGTGGGAACTCCGAGGGGCGTGCGAGTTCCGAACTGGGAGAGGACTTGGGGTTTGGCGGGACCGAACTGGTTGCAGAGGCGACGAGCTCGCAGCGCGGGGGGGGAGTGCAGCTCGCGGCGCGGGGGAGGGGGTTAGAGCTCGCAAGCTCGTAGCGCGGGGGAGGGGTTGCAGAGGCGACGAGCTCACAACGCGGGAGGGGGGGGGGTTGCAGAGGCGAGGGAGGGGGAGAGTGGAGCTCGCGGCGCGGGGGAGGGGGTGAGCTCCCAAGCTCGTAGCGCGGGGATGCAAAAGCGACGAGCTCGCAGCGCGGGAGAGGGGGGGTTGCAGAAGCGACAGGGGGGGTGTTGCAGAGGCGATGGGGAGGGGGGAGGTGTTGCAGAGGCGACGGGGAGGGGGGGAAGGAGGTGTTGCAGAGGCGACGGGAAAGGAGGGGATGGAGCTCGCAAGGAGGGGGGGTTGCAGACGCGACGGAGCTCGCAAGCTCGCAGCGGGAGGGGGGGTGCAGAGGCGACGGGGAAGGGGGGGATTGCAGGAGGCGACGAGGGGCAGGGGTGGTGTTGCAGAGGCGAGGCGATGGAGCTGGTGGCGCGGGGGAGACAGGAGGGATGCCTGGATCGTGAGCTGGGGCGCGGATGAGCTCGCCGGCCGGGGGTAGGGGGTGCTGGATCTCGCGAGCAGTGGAGGCGATGAGCTCGCTGGCGGGGGAGGGGATGCTGGACCTCGTGAGCTGGGGCCGGAGGTGCGGGGCGGACATGAGAGAGCGGGCCAGCTTTTAGAGGGGAGGGGGACATGATTTTGCCGGTGCCGAGCTCGCATGTGGGGCCGGATGCGCGAGGTGGGAGAGGGAAGGTTCCGGCGTAGGCGCAGGCAGAGGAGGGAGGCTTGCCTAGGAGAGGGGCATCTTGTTTCACAGAATGGCATCATGTTGAAAATATGATGTCTTCCAAAGGGTAAAATGGTCAACATATTTCTTTTTCCGTTGGGGTTAACGGAGCATTCAGACGGAAAATGACACGGGGTTATGCCATGTAAAGGTTAAGCATTATTCGGGGTTTTGGGTGTAATTCGTGTTTATCGAGGGTTCCTGGGGTAATTACCATATTACTCAGGGTTATGGGTGTAAATATCCCTAGAAAATAAACGTGGGGAATTAAAAAGAATTAGTGATTTACACCCGTCTTTTATGGCTATGCAATACCCATTATTATTTCCTTATGGTGAAGATGGATTTTATCCTGGGATCAACTATCATATTGAGAATAACTGCAATAATAGAAAAAGGAAGCAAGTTACCATGAGAGAATTTTATTCTTACCGTTTGCAACAACGAGAGAATGATGGTAAAACTTTACTTAGAGGTGGTCGATTACTACAACAGTATATTATAGATTCTTACTGCTGTATTGAAGAAGATAGGTTGTACTTTATAAGACAAAATAAAAAAAAATTACGCTCTGAAATATATCAGGGTATAAGGGATGCTATAGATAAAGGAGATAATGAAGGAAGTTCAATTGGGAAACGCGTTATTCTATATATGATGCAGAATTACCAAGATGCTATGGGAATTTGTAGATTTTTTGGACATCCTAACTTATTTTTAACATTTACTTGCAATGCAAAATGGATAGAAATAAAAAATGCTCTACAAATTATACCTGGACAGAAAGCGGAAGATCGGCCAGATATAGTATGCTGAATTTTTAAGATTAAACTAGATAATCTAATAAATTATATAAAGAAAGTAAAAGAATTTGAAAAAAATAATATTATTATATACAATAGAATTTCAAAAGAGAGGGATACCTCATGTACATATTCTAATATGGCAAAAAAGAGATTCATTAGATACTCAAATGATAATAGATTCTATTATAACGGCTGAAATACCGTGTAAAGAAACTGATCCACAATGTTATAATATTGTATCACAATTTATGATGCATGGCCCATGTGGTATTCAAAATCCGAAATCACCTTGCATGAAAAAAGGAAAGTGTTCAAAGATGTTCCCTAAATCATTTAACAATGAAACATTTATAGATGAACATGGTTTTGCAACTTACAGAAGAAGAAATAATAACAAATCAGTGATTAAAAATGGATTAATTCTTGATAATAGATATGTAGTCCCTTACAATAGAAATTTAGTTATAAGATATCAAGCACACATTAATGTAGAATGGTGCAATCAATCGATAGCTATTAAATATTTATTTAAATATATCAACAAAGGTCCAGATAGAATTCATGTTGTGCTAGAAGGTTATCCTAAGCATAAGAATACATCATTCTCTGCTCAAGAACAAATAGACGAAATTAAAGATTATCTAGATTGTAGGTATATATCTTCTTATGAGGCAATTTGGAGGATTTTTCAGTTTCCTATCCAATTTAGAAATCCTGCTGTTGAGAGATTAATGATACATTTGCCTTTAGAAAATAATATCACTTTTAATAGTAGTGAGCAACTACGTGATGTGTTAACTAAGGATAGTTCTAAAATTACAATGTTTACATCTTGGCTGGATACAAATATGTGTTCTTTAGAAGCAAGGGAAGTAAGTTATGCTGAGTTTCCTAGATATTGGGTTTGGAATACCAAAGAAAGGACATGGACAAGAAGAAAACAAGGTAGATGTGTAGGTAGAATTGTGTACGTACATCCTAATCCAGGAGAATTATATTATATGCGTATGCTTTTAAATATTGTAAAAGGCTGTAGGAATTTTGATGAAATTAAAACGATAAATGGTGTTCTGTATGATACTTACCAAGAAGCATGTAATGCACTTGGTCTTTTGGGTGACGATAAAGAATGGGTCGAGGCTATAGAAGATGCTTCCCTATGGGCAACAACAGATTCAATGAGACATTTATTTGCAACATTACTACTACACTCTAAAATTGGAGATCCAAATAAATTATGGGGTAATGTTTGGCATCTACTTTCAGAAGATTATGAATATATGCATATAGATAATCATCAAAATTTTAATACAAGTGTTTGTGAAGAAAAAATGAAGTTTTTCGCCTTAAATGAGGTAGAAAAAATATTAAATCGAAATTCCTATTATCTTTCTGATTTTAACATGACTTTCCATGCGACAGATATTATTAATTACAGAACAAATAGGCTAATTCTTGAGGAAATTACTTATAATATTGCAGAACTTAAAGATGAATTTTCTAGAAATGTTGGTTCTCTAAATTCTGAACAGTTCAAAATCTATAATAGTATTATTGATTCTGTTGATAAAAATTGTGGTGGATTATTCTTTGTTTACGGACATGGTGGCACTGGGAAAACCTTTTTATGGAAAGTTATTATTTCAAGATTACGTGCTGAGGGTAAAATAGTTCTAGCTGTTGCTTCATCTGGTATAGCTTCAATGTTATTACTAGGAGGTAGGACAACACATTCACGGTTTAAAATTCCACTCAATTTAGATGAGAATTCCACCTGTCAAATAAAGAAAGGCACTGATTTACCTAAGTTAATTCAAAAAAACAAAACTCATTATCTGGGATGAAGCACCTATGAATCATAGATATTGTTTTGAAGCATTACATCGAAGTCTATCAGATATTTTAACAACAAATGTACATAACGAAAATGATATACCTTTCGGAGGTATCACAGTTGTATTAGGTGGTGATTTTAAACAAATACTGTCTGTAGTTAATAATGGACGTAGAAAAGATATTATAAATGCTACTATCAACAGATCAAATTTATGCGGTTGTTGAAAGATAGATTTGTAGATGAGGAATCAAGATTGCTAACAGTTAATTTTGAGCATTGGCTTTTAGATATAGGTAGTGGATTAGTGCCAGCAATTAGGAAAGATGAGTACGAAGATGAAGCAACTTGGATAAAAATACCAGATGATTTGATTGTTGATAGTTCCACAATACATGTACATGATTTTTTCTTAAGCATATATAAAAAATTTCAGCTATAGATTTGATGACATTAAGTACCTTGGTGAACGATGCATAATTACACCTACAAATACTGTGGTCGATGATGTTAATGAGTACATGTTATCCTTGGTACCTACAAATGAGATGGTTTATAGGAGTTGTGATTCACTTGGTCAAAATTCAAATATTCAATACGATGCAAACTTACTTTATCCCATTGAATTTCTCAACTCATTGGTTTTTAGTGGAGTCCCAAATCATATTCTAAAGTTGAAAGTTGGTACACCGATAATGCTGCTGTGCAATATTGATCAAAGTATTGGATTATGCAATGGTACATGATTGTTAATAAATCAATTAACATCTAAAATTATAGAAGCAACCATTATTAGTGGTGATAATAAAGGAACGAAAGTGTATATCCCCAGAATTACATTCGAAGTTAAAGAAACTAAATGGCCATTTATATTACATCGAAAGCAATTTCCAGTTAGAGTTTGTTACGCTATGACAATAAACAAAAGCCAAGGTCAAAAATTAAAGAAAGTTGGTTTGTATTTGCATGTTCCTGTTTTTTGCCATGGTCAGCTTTATGTTGCTCTTTCTAGAGTCACATCACGAAAAGGTTTAAAAATTTATATACCTAACGAAGATCCGGCATTCACTGGTTACACAAAAAATATTGTTTACAACGAAGTTTTCAACAATCTAATTTCAATTGAAAAGTTTGTTTAGATATTGTTTAATAATAATGCATAATTTATTCTCATTTACTACGAATAATTTTTTGCATACACTTGCAAATAAATATGATCTATCTATCTATCTATTTCATAAAATACTGCTTTAAATCTAGGTTTGATTCTACATTAAGGAATTTGAAATCCTTACATTTATATCGCGGCTTTTTAAATCACAATTTTTTCTTTCCTGGTTATGTGATTATAGAATCATATATCACAATGGAGTACACACGTTTATCAGATTTGCAACTATCCAAAGTTACCTACAAGATTCGTGTTCGCTTGCTATGACTTTGGCACTCAACTAATCCTAACATGGCAGATGAAGTTATGAGCGCTGATTTTGTTATCGCTGATGAAATGGTAAGCTGCTGATTTTTTTATACTGCCTTATACATAAGTTGTTATCCAGGATACAAAAAAATTTGTACCCATTTTTCGATAATAGTTTTCCTTACAAAATCTGGAATATATATTACCAAATTTATAAACCATATATTGATATTCTTTATGAAATATTACTGATTCTGTTGTACGGTCAGTAATGTAGATTTTATACTTTTTTAAATTTTGCCTTATATGTAAGTTGTTATCCATGACAAAATATAAAATTTTTTATCAATTGTCTGTCAATGATTCTTTAAAATAAATGATGTTGTCTTTGTCCCACATTTAATAATTTAACCATTTCTTATTTCTTACAGGGAGATACAATACAGGGTACAATTAGAAAGCAAGGTGTTCTTCATTTCAGAGAGCAATTACAAGAAGGCATTATCTATGTTTTCTCAGGTTTTATAGTTTGCCTGGGCAGGCAAAACTTCAGGGTTGTCCCAAATAATTTGATGATCAGATTTATGAGATCAACGTTTGTAATGCATATTTCACAAGAACTTGAGATCTTACCGTATTATAAGTTTCATTTTGTGGAATATTCAGAAATTCCATCCAGGATATACAAAGACTTCAACTTAACTGGTACAAACATTAATTCATTTATTTTTTTAGTTTATTTCTAACTCTGAATTTTTTCCAAGATGTTATCGGACACATAGTATCTGTTAGTCATCTTGGCAATACTTACGTGAGGAACACTTTAACAAAAAAGAAAAATATAGAGATACATGATCTCAGGTAACGTTCTACATGTATGTTTAAAGAATTTTTTAAACCAAAATTCATATGGGTGATTGTATATTATTCTTTTAATGCAAATCTGTGCTTTTACGTATGCAGTAACAATAAAATGTTGGTCACTTTGTGGGGTAAAGTTGCAGATGTTTTTCCTGAAAATGTTATATTAGGTAAATCGAAAACTGTCATTATTGTCTTCGCTGGAATGACCGTTAGAACTTTTATGAGTAAGCATTTATTTGATTCCATTTTTATGACTGACAAATCAAACAACTAATACATGATAAATAACAGTTTTATTGATTTCTACAGGTCAAACCTGCCTTTGTTTTTCGTCAGCGACGAAATTTTACATCGATATAGACATCCCGGAGGTTCAAAGGTTCCGAGATAGGTAAACATTTAAATCTAGGCTTCTTTTATATGGCAACAAAATTTAAATTCATATATATAGCTACATCTACGTAGCTGATAAATACTTTTACTTTACCTGTAGCCTTCCTTTAGAAAAAAATTAAAAATGGACAATGCTTTTATAATAACATTCATATAGCTGACTATTTTTTTAATAATACTATTTGTATAGGATCGACCAAGTTGAAGTCGCAACACTAATGTCTAGCGAGCGGTTCACTACTTTGAGTCCCGCGGAAGAACTACTTGACAATAAAATAACCATTGGAGAATTAGAGGTTTTGGACCCGGCTTTGTACCAGGTAATTTTAAATAAAAATAACGTCACCGCATTATTTCAATGATATTTTCCATTCGTGTATAATGTTGTAAAAAAAATAATAGTTGTGCTATGCTAATTGAAAATGTTTGCCTTATAGACCAAAAGATTCACATGTACAGCTAGAATAGTAGATATTGATACCTCAGATGTGTGGTGGTATAACTCATGTAATCAGTGTAAAGCTACATTGAAAGAATATGAAAGCAAATTTTGGTGTGATAGATGCTGCATTGTAGAAGAATTTCCCTTGCCATGGTAAACTTCAAAACGTAATATATATCCTTTATTCAACAATGTAAATAATCATATGTCTTCTAACAATATTATATCCATCAGGTATAAATTGACTGTTATTGTCCAGGATGAGACAAGCTATGCATCATTTATAATGTTTGGGAGCTTGGTAGCAGATCTTATAGGAGTGTCTTGCTTGAACCTAACTTCAAATCAAAAAATGATAGATTGGATTTTCCTCCTGTATTTCGTGGATTGATTGGCCACACATTTAACTTCAGGATAATTTTGGGATTTCGTGACAGTAGAAAGAAAGTACAAGCTAAAATAGTTAAAATTATTCCTGATTCCGCGCCGACTGATCACCATTTACATGGTATGTTATTCAAATATTTGCATTGTATATATCCAGGAAACCTAACAGTATCATTTTGTCCCAAAAACTAGGTACTGATTCTGGTGGCTCAAACTTCTCAAGCAGTGTTAACAGTATCTGGAGATCAAAAAGATACGTCAATCGTTCCACACGACAGGTCATTCTACTATAACATTTTGTTCAAATTTCAACAATGAACTAAAATTTTATTCTACAACAACTACGTAGCATTTTAATATGCTCAAAACTTAACCCATGTTAATTTCATTAGACATCCCAAATCCTATGAGAAAAGGAAGAAAATTGTTGAAGGTCCACCGGATAATGCTGAAGAAAGGGAAGGGAAATTCTCCCGGACAATGTAATTATATATTTTATTTGCTGAAAACTTTTCTCATGGCTAATATCAAGTTAATCTACTGCATATCTTAATGTTTCAGGTAGTTTACATCATCTACTGACTGATAAAGTTTTTATGCAGTAATAGTTCCTTTTGATCTTTTTATAAATACTATGTATGTCTTTTTTGTGAAGAAACAAACTTCTGTAAGGAAAAACAACTTTACTATTTGTAATTATTTTTTGTTAATGTATATATGTAAATATGGATACGTCTTTGTTTGTTACTTGCAGCTAACTGATGTCTTTGTTTGTTACTTGCAACTAACTTCAAACTTATTTCTGTTAAAATAACATCTGCCACAATTTACTGCTTGTGTGTACGATTATATGATCTTACTATACGTGAATCTATTTATATAGGGAAGTTCAAGCCTGATACCAAAGAAAATGATGTTGTCTCATATAAGTTGTTATTTTTTTAAAATTATTTATTACCTTTGATCCTCTTATAGGAAAGACTTTTTCTACATATATTCTAACAGTTTCTATAGCATGTTGAGGGACCAAATTACAATCTTTCGGATATATCATTGTCTATTGAAGGTCAATTGTTCTGTATGCTGAATGTTTGCATTGATGTTAGCGCTTTATTTCCGAAAGTTAGATATGTATTTGTTTAATCTATTGTACTTTCTTCTCTTCTTCATTTTATTTTTAAGTTATTTCCCGTCATTTGAATTTTTACTGCCTTTTACATGTACATGTACTTAGTTGTCAACACCTTAGTTGTTAGCGTTAATTAAAGATTCTCCTAATGAGTTATCTATAGATCCTCACAGTGGATAACAGATTGCTGTAAATTTCATTTTTGAAAATCACGTGCTGATTCCTTTTTGAATATCACGTGCTGATATTCGTTAATCTCATATATTTTATACTATTATATTATCTTTTATATTATGCTTTGTCAAATTTTTTTGGAAAATGCTACTGTACCTTTTTCAATTTCAATAATGTATTAAGCTTTTATCACAAATTTTTTTAATTCGCATTCGTCTCTTGCTGCAATTTAATTGCAATACAAAAAGCATGAGAGCTTATAGTATATACCTTCATCTATTTTTTCCCATTTCTGCTATATTTAATATAGGTTATTATATTTTCTGAATTTCCAATTCATATATAATTTTACAATAGGCAATGATTACACTCCATGACAACTAGGCTTCTTCCGACGAGGAAAAAATGATATGCTTGAGATGTTGGGGCAATTTAGGACATCTTAAAGGGAACCAGATTGCTAATTTGCTTTGTATAGATACTACAACAATTTAGGATGCCTTTTAAGGGACCAAGTTGCAGACATTCAAGTATATTATTATGTGTCGAAGCTCCCTTTTTTCTGTATGAGCCTCTATTGAATATATATTAGCTCATATGAAATTATTTTATTGCACATCCTAATGTTTCAGGTAGTTTATATCATCTACTGAATGCTAGCGTTCTGTTACAGTAATAGTTCCTCTCCATCCTTTTATAAACACTATCTATGTTTTTTTGTGAAGAAACAAACTTCTATTCTTATAAGGAAAAGCAACTTTACTGTCTATAATTTTTTTACGTATATATGTAAACACAGATATACTGTTTAATCTACTGCATATCTTAATGTTTCAGGCAGTCTACATCGTCTACTGTCTGATAAAGTTCTTATGCAGTAATAGTTCCTTTTGATCCTTTTAAAAACACTATCTACATCTTTCTCTGTGAAGAAACAAACTTCTGCTCCAATAAGGAAAAAACAAGTTTACTGTTTGTAATTATTTTTTTAACACATATATGTAAATATGGATATACTGTTTAAACTGACGTGTTTGTTTCTTACTTGTAGGCAACTGATATGTTTGTTTGTTACTTGCAACTAACTTCAAACTTATTTCTGTTAAAACAACATCTATCACAATTTACTGCTTGCGTGTACGATTATATGATCTTACTATAGGTGAATCTGTTAGCTTTGACCCTTCTACAGGAAATACTTTTTTACATATATTTTAATAGTTTCTATAGCATGCTGAGGGACCAAACTACAAACTCTCGGATATATCATTGTCTATTGAAGATCAATTGTTATGTATGTTAAATGTTTGCATTGATGTTAGTGATTTATTTCCGAAAGCTACATATGTATTTCTTTATTCTGTTGTCTAAATTACTTATAGCATCGTCTACTTTCTTCTTTTCTTCATTTTATTTTTAAGTTATTTCCCGTCACTCGAATTTTTATTGCCTTTTACATGTACATGTACTTAGTTGTCAACACCTTTGTTGTTACCGTTAATTAAAGTTCTTCCTAAGGAGTTATCCATAGATCCTCCCAGTCGATAACAGATTGCTATAAATTTAATCATTTTTTGTCCATACCTTGCCAATTTCATTTGTGACTATCACGTATTGATATTCGTTAATTTCATATATTTTATAATATTATATTATATTTTACATTATGCTTTGTCGAAATTTTGAAAAAATGCTGCTGTACCTTTTTCATTTTGAGTAATTTATCAGCCTTTTATCACATTTTTTTTAATTCAGATTCGTCTGTCGCTGCAATTTAATTGCACTACAATAAGCATGAGAGCTTATAGTATATACCTTCATCTATTTTTTCCCATTTCTGCTATATTTAATATAGGTTATTATACTTTCTGAATTTCCAATTCATATATAATTTTACCAGAGGCAATGATTACACTCCATGACAACTAGGCTTCTTCCGAAGAAGAAAAAAAATCATATGCTTGAGATGTTGGGGCAATTTAGGACATCTAAAAGGGAACCAGATTGCTAATTTGTTGTGTACAGATACTATAGCAATTTAGGATGCCTTTTAAGGGACCAAGTTGCAAACTTTCAAGTATATTATTATGTGTTGAAGCTCACTTTTTGTCTGCTTGAGCCTCTATTGAATATATATTAGCTCATATGAAATTATTTTATTGCACGTCCTAATGTTTCAGGTAGTTTACATCATCTACTGAATGCTAACGTTCTGTTACAATAAGGTAGTTCCTCTCCATACTTATATTAAGACTATCTATTTTTTTGTGAAGAAACAAACTTCTGTTCTAATAAGGAAAAACAACTTTACTGTCTATAATTTTTTTTTACGTATATATGTAAACACAGATATACTGTTTAATCTACTGCATATCTTAATGTTTCAGGCAGTCTACATCGTCTACTGTCTGATAAAGTTCTTATGCAGTAATAGTTCCTTTTGATCCTTTTAAAAACACTATCTACATCTTTCTCTGTGAAGAAACAAACTTCTGCTCCAATAAGGAAAAAACAAGTTTACTGTTTGTAATTATTTTTTTAACATATATATGTAAATATGGATATACTGTTTAAACTGACGTGTTTGTTTCTTACTTGTAGGCAACTGATATGTTTGTTTGTTACTTGCAAGTAACTTCAAACTTATTTCTGTTAAAACAACATCTATCACAATTTACTGCTTGCGTGTACGATTATATGATCTTACTATAGGTGAATCTGTTAGCTTTGACCCTTCTACAGGAAATACTTTTTTACATATATTTTAATAGTTTCTATAGCATGCTGAGGGACCAAACTACAAACTCTCGGATATATCATTGTCTATTGAAGATCAATTGTTATGTATGTTAAATGTTTGCATTGATGTTAGTGATTTATTTCCGAAAGCTACATATGTATTTCTTTATTCTGTTGTCTAAATTACTTATAGCATCGTCTACTTTCTTCTTTTCTTCATTTTATTTTTAAGTTATTTCCCGTCACTCGAATTTTTATTGCCTTTTACATGTACATGTACTTAGTTGTCAACACCTTTGTTGTTACCGTTAATTAAAGTTCTTCCTAAGGAGTTATCCATAGATCCTCCCAGTCGATAACAGATTGCTATAAATTTAATCATTTTTTGTCCATACCTTGCCAATTTCATTTGTGACTATCACGTATTGATATTCGTTAATTTCATATATTTTATAATATTATATTATATTTTACATTATGCTTTGTCGAAATTTTGAAAAAATGCTGCTGTACCTTTTTCATTTTGAGTAATTTATCAGCCTTTTATCACATTTTTTTAATTCAGATTCGTCTGTCGCTGCAATTTAATTGCACTACAATAAGCATGAGAGCTTATAGTATATACCTTCATCTATTTTTTCCCATTTCTGCTATATTTAATATAGGTTATTATACTTTCTGAATTTCCAATTCATATATAATTTTACCAGAGGCAATGATTACACTCCATGACAACTAGGCTTCTTCCGAAGAAGAAAAAAAATCATATGCTTGAGATGTTGGGGCAATTTAGGACATCTTAAAGGGAACCAGATTGCTAATTTGTTGTGTACAGATACTATAGCAATTTAGGATGCCTTTTAAGGGACCAAGTTGCAAACTTTCAAGTATATTATTATGTGTTGAAGCTCACTTTTTGTCTGCATGAGCCTCTATTGAATATATATTAGCTCATATGAAATTATTTTATTGCACGTCCTAATGTTTCAGGTAGTTTACATCATCTACTGAATGCTAACGTTCTGTTACAATAAGGTAGTTCCTCTCCATACTTTTATTAAGACTATCTATTTTTTTGTGAAGAAACAAACTTCTGTTCTTATAAGGAAAAACAACTTTACTGTCTATAATTTTTTTTACGTATATATGTAAACACAGATATACTGTTTAATCTACTGCATATCTTAATGTTTCAGGCAGTCTACATCATCTACTGTCTGATAAAGTTCTTATGCAGTAATACTTCCTTTTGATCCTTTTAAAAATACTATCTACGTCTTTCTCTGTGAAGAAAGAAACTTTGCCTCCAATAAGGAAAAACAAGTTTACTGTTTGTAATTATTTTTTAACGTATATATGTAAATATGGATATACTGTTTAAACTGACGTGTTTGTTTCTTACTTGCAGGTAACTGATATCTTTGTTTGTTACTTGCAGCTAACTTCAAACTTATTTCTGTTAAAATAACATCTATCACAATTTACTGCTTGTGTGTACGATTGTATGATCTTACTATAGGTGAATCTGTTAGCTTTGACCCTCCTATAGGAAATACTTTTTTACATATGTTCTAATAGTTTCTATAGCATGCTGAGAGACCAAACTATAAACTCTCGGATATATCATTGTCTATTGAAGATCAATTGTTGTGTAGTTAAATGTTTGCATTGATGTTAGTGATTTATTTCCGAAAGTTACATATGTATTTCTTTATTCTGTTGTATAAATTACTTAGAGCATCGTCTACTTCCTTCTTTTCTTCATTTTATTTTTAAGTTATTTCCCGTCACTCGAATTTTTATTGCCTTTTACATGTACATGTACTTAGTTGTCAACACCTAACCTGTTACCGTTAATTAAAGTTTCTCCTAAGGAGTTATCCATAGATCCTCCCAATCGATAACAGATTGCTATAAATTTAACCATTTTTTCCATACTTTGCCCATTTCATTTGTGACTATCACGTATTGATATTCGTTAATTTCATATATTTTATAATATTATATTATATTTTACATTATGCTTTGTCGAAATTTTTAAAAAAATGCTGTTGTACCTTTTTCATTTTGAGTAATTTATCAGCCTTTTATCACAAATTTTTTGTAATTCAGATTCCTCTGTTGCTGCAATTAGTTGCACTACAATAAGCATGAGAGCTTATAGTATATACCTTCATCTATTTTTCCCATTTCTGCTATATTTAATATAGGTTATTATACTTTCTGAATTTCCAATTCATATATAATTTTACCAGAGGCAATGATTACACTCCATGACAACTAGGCTTCTTCCAAAGAGGAAAAAAATCATATGCTTGTGGAATCAAATTACTAATTTGCTTTCTATAGATACTATAGCAATTTAGGATGCCTTCTAATGGAGCCAGTTGCAGACTTTCAAGTATATTATTATGTGTCGAAGCTCATTTTTTGTCTGCATGAGCCTCCATTGAATATATATTAGCTCATATGAAATTATTTTATTGCACATCATA
The DNA here is from genome assembly GCA_037367405.1 of Ottelia alismoides. Lineage (NCBI taxonomy): Eukaryota > Viridiplantae > Streptophyta > Magnoliopsida > Alismatales > Hydrocharitaceae > Ottelia > Ottelia alismoides. The sequence goes on from JAZKJV010007300.1 coordinate 637,486, forward strand.
ATATTTCAGGTAGTTTACATCATCTACTGAATGCTTACAGTAATAGTTTCTCTCCATCCTTTTATAAACACTATCTATGTTTTTCTGTGAAGAAACAAACTTCTGTTCTTATAAGGAAAAACAACTTTACTGTCTATAATTACTTTTTTACGTCTATATGTAAACACGAATATAGTGTTTAATCTACTGCATATCTTAATGTTTCAGGCAGTCTACATCATCTACTGATAAAGTTCTTATGCAATAATAGTTCCTTTCGATCCTTTTATAAACACTATCTATGTCTTTTTCTGTGAAGAAACAAACTTCTGCTCCAATAAGGAAAAACAGCTTTACTGTTTGTAATTATTTTTTGTTAATGTATATTCATAAATATGGATATATTGTTTAAACTAAGGTGTTTGTTTGTTACTTGCAGCTAATCGATATCTTTGTTTGTTACTTGCAGCTAACTTCAAACTTATTTCTGTTAAAATAACATCTGCCACAATTTGCTGCTTCTGTGTACGATTATATGATCTTACTATAGATGAATATATTAGCTTTGACCCTCCTATAGGATTGTGCAAGTTTATGGTATATCCCTTCGTTTAATTTTTCTCATTCCTGCTATATTTAATATAGGTTATTCTATTTATAATTCATATATAACTTTATATGAGACACTGATTATACTCATGACAATTAGGCTTCTTCCAAAGAGGGAAAAAATGACATACTTGAGATGTTGGGGCAATCTAGGATACCTAAAAGGAAACCAGATTGCTAATTTATTTTGTGTACTTATTATAGCAATCTAGGATGCCTTTTAAGGGATCAAGTTGCAGACTTTCAAGTACATCACTATGTGCTGAAGTTCACTTTTTGTCTGTATGAGCCTATATTAAATATATATTTTTTCAAATATTAATATCGGCTTCTCCTTTGGCTTGCACCGTGTGTTATTGCCATCCTGCCTTATTTTTTTCCAGCTTTATTGTTGCAATTTCTTCCCTATCCCCAACCTTCCCTCCCGGTAGAAATGTGCTATTTTGACCCGTCATCTCATACGTGGCATCAAGGGCTTCCATTTTTTCCTCCGTCGTCGCCGCAAGGTTCAAAGTTTCCATTTTATTGTGTGTGGCTTTTTTTCTCCCGCTTCATCGGTGGAATTTTTTTCCCTCTCACTGCTGATGCAATGCTCATGCGTATTTCTTTATTATTCTCCGCCAGTTACTTTATTCTCTATGTGCTCTTTTCTCGGACGATATGTATCCTCTTCTTGTTCTCCGACGATTAGCTTCTTTCTCCCCCTGTACCTCGGATGATCTGTTCTCCCTGTTACGCTTTATTTTCTGCCTACCAGCTTGCTTTCCGCTGCAGGTGCGTAGGTGCAATAATATATTATTTCTTCCGATGAAATTGTATTTGAGTGCAGGTACCTCTTATTGACAATCTCATTTTTTCAGTTGTTATTCTGAATGCATTGACGGATGTTCTATTTTCCCCAGTGTACATACTTTTTCCAACTACCGTTTCTTTTTCTGCTGGAGGTGCGAGAACAAGTTCTCTTTCTCTTTGGATACAGGTAACAACTTTTTTCTTTTATCCCATTTTGACTTATTCTTAAAATATTTTCCAACAACTTTCTTTTTATCTTTCTGTATATATGTGCATGATTGATAATATCCATTTCTCAATGTTACTTTGTCTTCTTCAACCATTGACTCTCCTCCCATTGAAGATACGATGAACAACTGAAGGTACGACGAACAACGTATTCTCTTGAGAATATCGTTATAGTTCATATTTTTGTAATTCTAAATTCATTCTTCATATATGTATGTAACTTATCATTCTTTTACTTTGAATGATTTATCCCATTTTTTGCCATTTATTTTGAATCATGATTGTAATTTTTACCTGTTTCATCAAATTTTTATATAAAATATCTTTTTCCAACATCAACTGTTATAATTTAGTAATAACAGTTTATGTTAATTATCTTTTTTTTGCTATCCTCTTCTTATGTTCTCCGACGATTAGCTTCTTTCTCCCCCTATACCTCGGATGATCTATTCTCCCTGTTACGCTTTATTTTCATCCTACCAGCTTGCTTTCCGCTGCAGGTGCGTAGGTGCAACAATATATTGTTTCTTCTGATGAAATTGTATTTGAGTGAAGGTACCTCTTATTGACAATCTCATTTTTTCAGTTGTTATTCTGAACGCATTGACGGATGTTCTATTTTCTCCAGTATACATACTTTTTCCAGCTACCGTTTCTTTTTCTGCTGGAGGTGCGAGAACAAGGTCTCTTTCTCTTTGGATACATGTAACAACTTTTTTCTTTTATCCCATTTTGACTTATTCTTAAAATATTTTCCAACAACTTTCTTTTTATCTTTCTATATATATGTGGATGATTGATAATATCCTTTTCTCAACGTTACTTTGTCTTCTTCAACCATTGACTCTCCTCCCATTGAAGGTACGATGAACAACTGAAGGTACGACGAACAACGTATTCTCTTGAGAATATCGCTATAGTTCATATTTTTGTAATTCTAAATTCATTCTTCATATATGTATGTAACTTATCATTCTTTTACCTTGAATGATTTATCCCATTTTTTGCCATTTATTTTGAATCATGATTGTAATTTTTACCTGTTTCATCAAGTTTTATATAAAATATCTTTTTCCAAGATCAACTGTGATAATTTAGTAATAACAGATTATGTTAATTATCTTCTTCATATTTTTTGCTATCCTCTTCTTATGTTCTCCGACGATTAGCTTCTTTCTCCCCCTGTACCTCGAATGATCTGTTCTCACTGTTACGCTTTAGTTTCTGCCTACCAGCTTGCTTTCTGCTGCAGGTGCGTAGGTGCAACAATATATTATTTCTTCCGATGAAATTGTATTTGAGTGCATGTACCTCTTATCGACAATCTCATTTTTTCAGTTGTTATTCTGAACGCTTTGACATATGTTCTATTTTCCCCAGTGTACATACTTTTTCCAGCTGCCGTTTCTTTTTCTGCTGGAGGTGCGAGAATAAGTTCTCTTTCTCTTTGGATACAGGTAACAACTTTTTTTCTTTTATCCCATTTTGACTTATTATTAAAATATTTTCCAACAACTTTCTTTTTATCTTTCTGTATATATGTGCATGATTGATAATATCCTTTTCTCAACGTTACTTTGTCTTCTTCAACCATTGACTCTCCTCCCATTGAAGGTACGATGAACAACTGAAGGCACGACGAGCAACGTATTCTCTTGAGAATATCGCTATAGTTCATATTTTTGTAATTCTAAATTCATTCTTCATATATGTATGTAACTTATCATTCTTTTACTTTGAATGATTTATCCCATTTTTTGCCATTTATTTTGAATCATGATTGTAATCTTTACCTGTTTCATCAAATTTTTATATAAAATATCTTTTCCAACATCAACTGTTATAATTTAGTAATAACAGTTTATGTTAATTATCTTCTTCATATTTTTTGCTATCCTCTTCTTATGTTCTCCGACGATTAGCTTCTTTCTCCCCCTATACCTCGGATGATCTGTTCTCCCTGTTACGCTTTATTTTCTGCATACCAGCTTGCTTTCCGCTGCAGGTGCGTAGGTGCAACAATATATTATTTCTTCTGATGAAATTGTATTTGAGTGAAGGTACCTCTTATTGACAATCTCATTTTTTCAGTTGTTATTCTGAACGCATTGACGGATGTTCTATTTTCCCCAGTGTACATACTTTTTCCAGCTACCGTTTCTTTTTCTGCTGGAGGTGCGAGAACAAGTTCTCTTTCTCTTGGGATACAGGTAACAACTTTTTTCTTTTATCCCATTTTGACTTATTCTTAAAATATTTTCCAACAACTTCCTTTTTATCTTTCTGTATATATGTGCATGATTGATAACGTCCTTTTCTCAATGTTACTTTGTCTTCTTCAACCATTGACTCTCATCCCATTGAATGTACGATGAACAATTGAAGGTACGATGAACAACGTATTCTCTTGAGAATATCGCTATAGTTCATATTTTTGTAATTCTAAATTCATTCTTCATATATGTATGTAACTTATCATTCTTTTACCTTAAATGATTTATCCCATTTTTTGCCATTTATTTTGAATCATGATTGTAATTTTTACCTGTTTCATCAAGTTTTATATAAAATATCTTTTTCCAACATCAACTGTTATAATTTAGTAATAACAGTTTATGTTAATTATCTTCTTCATATTTTTTGCTATCCTCTTCTTATGTTCTCCGATGATTAGCTTCTTTCTCCCCCTGTATCTCGGATGATCTGTTCTCGCTGTTACGCTTTAGTTTCTGCCTACCAGCTTGCTTTCCGCTGCAGGTGCGTTGGTGCAACAGTATATTATTTCTTCCGATGAAATTGTATTTGAGTGCAGGTACCTCTTATTGACAATCTCATTTTTTCAGTTGTTATTCTGAACGCATTGACGGATGTTCTATTTTTCCCAGTGTACATACTTTTTCCAGCTACCGTTTCTTTTTCTGCTGGAGGTGTGAGAACAAGTTCTCTTTCTCTTTGGATACAGGTAACAACTTTTTTTCTTTTATCCCATTTTGACTTATTCTTAAAATATTTTTCAACAACTTTCTTTTTATCTTTCTGTATATATGTGCATGATTGATAATATCCTTTTCTCAATGTTACTTTGTCTTCTTCAACCATTGACTCTCCTCCCATTGAAGGTACGATGAACAACTGAAGGTACGGCGAACAACGTATTCTCTTGAGAATATTGCTATAGTTCATATTTTTGTAATTCTAAATTCATTCTTCATATATGTATGTAACTTATCATTCTTTTACTTTGAATGATTTATCCCATTTTTTGCCATTTATTTTGAATCATGATTGTAATTTTTACCTGTTTCATCAAATTTTTATATAAAATATCTTTTTCCAACATCAACTGTTATAATTTAGTAATAACAGTTTATGTTGATTACCTTCTTCATATTTTTTGCTATCCTCTTCTTATGTTCTCCGACGATTAGCTTCTTTCTCCCCCTGTACCTCGGATGATCTGTTCTCCCTGTTACGCTTTATTTTCTGCCTACCAGCTTGCTTTCCGCTGCAGGTGCGTTGGTCCAACAATATATTATTTTTTCCGATGAAATTGTATTTGAGTGCAGGTACCTCTTATTGACATCTCATTTTTTCAGTTGTTATTCTGAACGCATTGACGGATGTTCTATTTTCCCCACTGTACACACTTTTTCCAGCTACCATTTCTTTTTCTGCTGGAGGTGCGAGAACAAGTTCTCTTTCTCTTTGGATACATGTAACAACTTTTTTTCTTTTATCCCATTTGACTTCTTCTTAAAATATTTTCTAACAACTTTCTTTTTATCTTTCTGTATATATGTGCATGATTGATAATATCCTTTTCTCAATGTTACTTTGTCTTCTTCAACCATTGACTCTCCTCCCATTGAAGGTACGATGAACAACTGAAGGTACGACGTACAACGTATTCTCTTGAGAATATCTCTACAGTTCATATTTTTGTAATTCTAAATTCATTCTTCATATATGTATGTAACTTATCATTCTTTTACTTTGAATGATTTATCCCATTTTTTGCCATTTATTTTGAATCAGGATTGTAATTTTTACCTGTTTCATCAAATTTTTATATAAAATATCTTTTTCCAACATCAACTGTTATAATTTAGTAATAACTAATTATCTTCTTCGTATTTTTTGCAGTGTAACAACAGGTTCTCTAAATCGAAAACTTATACATTTCTTTCACAATACATAAATGCTTCGTAACATTTCTCTTTTCTTTAATATTTTTTTAATAAATTAGACATGGTCAACAAAGCCGCCTTCCGCCGCGAAGCACGGGTTTCCTCCTAGTTAATGTAATATCATGTAGACCGATAGCCCACCTATCAAATATTAGCTAAAAGACCAAGAAAGTTATGATTTGTATAATAGAGGATATGGTATGTATATATAGTTGCTCTACCCCAGTCACTTCTCGAGTTCAACTTATATGGGATTAAACATATTCCCCGTTCATGCTCTTGTCGAGTTATCTAGTCGAGTTGTCGAGTGGAGCATGACCCAACTCAAGCTCGACTTGATAACTCTAATAAGACAAAAACCAACTCGAGCTGGGGTTCAATAAATTTTCGACTCGAGCTCATGAGATCTTAACGAGCTGAGCTGAGTTGAGCTCATCGAGCCTGATCTCAATAGACACCCTTAAGTATAAGTGCCCTTCAATTGTAAGAAAGCTATTTTGGATTGAGATCCTAATCATATTGGATTTATTAGGCTATATCTATTAAATGATCGTGTATTTCTTGAATTAATTTGGCTAATAAAAAACTGTAGTACTATATCTTTTTGAGTTGTTTCGAGTATTCATAAATAAGGAGGAATATGTGAAGCATGTTCTCTTGAGATTGGAACGAAGCAGTAAGTCGATTGGTGTTTTCTAATCTAAGCTTCCCGTTTCAGTCTCTACAGTTGTAGCTACACTGTCATGTCATGCCATGGACCACAAGTGCCAGCGGTTAAAAACGTATAAAAGATACGTAAATGAATGTTGTGCAAGAAAATGGTTTATAAGAGAAAACCATCATGAAAAATGCAAGGAATGGTTTAATAAGAGAATGAACTATCATCACATGTTATGCTAAAATTGGTTTAAGAAAGTTAAACCATCAAAGTCATGGGGGCTAATATGTAAAGTGGTTTATATATTTTTGTAGGTATGTAAATTACTTGGTATTTTTTTTGAAATACGTCCACAAATAAAAATAAATGTTTGTCATGCCTACCTATGCAATTTACCTACTTTACATGTATACCCATTTTTATGAAAGAAGCCAAACTAAACATGATAGGGATCGAACTTAGACATGCATGAGAATTATTTAGGCACGAAATATTGTGTATGCATGAAAATCTAAGTATAATAATTTTTTTAACGGATCAAGGACCGCTAAAATACCCATGCATGGATCCCGATGCATACTGGGCATTAGGCTCATACAAATTATGTTTGTTAATTTCAGGTGAAGAACATGGTTGATTGCATTTTCTGGATCGTGCTACGGGTTCATTGAGTTTGCTGACGTGGTACGAATTATCTTGTGGAGATCTAGTGGATATCTATATGCCCACAGGAACTATCGAGTTGTTATTTTTTTAAAATTCTAGATTAGTTAATTTTTTTTATTTCCCAGTTTAGAGTTGTAATAATGGAACTCTAGTTGGAGATATTTTATGGAATGGATATTATTTTCTCTGCTCATTATGTGCCATTTGTTGATATTTTGGAATGGATATTATTTTCTGGAATGGATATTATTTTCTCTGCTCATTATGTGCCATTTGTTTAAAATTCTAGATTAGTTAATTTTTTTTATTTCCCAGTTTAGAGTTGTAATAATGGAACTCTAGTTGGAGATATTTTATGGAATGGATATTATTTTCTCTGCTCATTATGTGCCATTTGTTGATATTTTGGTAACGGGTCGGTCGTGCGATCAACTGTCGCTTGCTTCCGCCGATTGTCACGATCCGTTCCGTTACAGATCAGCCCCCTCCGAGCCCTCGACACATTCGCCACCGATCAAGTCTCCGTTCTCTGCGGTTACGAATATCCTAGAAGCTCGTCTTCTTCATTTCCTCATCTTCTACCAACTTCACCTACCCCTCAAATCGCTTCTTCATTTATTGATCTTCACCTCCTTATGGCATCAAACTGCTTCTTAATTTTCCTCACGTCACAAAAGATCATGTGTCTGAAGAATGAATTCAATCAAAGATAAGCAAATGCGAGGAAGGAACATACCTCGGCATCAAACTCACGGAGCTTCCTCTTTCTAGAAGTGGTAGCACATGTAGAATGAGAAGGCACTAGCAGAATCTGGGTATTAGACGACGTTTATAAACGTCGGGTTTAGTGTTTGTAAACGTCGTTTTTGGATAACACGACGTTACTTAGTGTCGATCATCAAATGTTGCCCTAGCCTCGTCGTCCTTGGATACCTCGACATAAAAAGGTAAACGTCGGGCTAACTCTCTATTCAAGGCCGACGTTCTAACGTCGAACAAAAACTTCAAACGGACCCGTTACTTGCACCGTTAGGCTTTTTAGCCAACGTTCAAACGTTGAGGTAGGATAATCAAGGACGACTTTTGAACGTCGTGTACAGTAGTAATCTTATTTTTATTTGTGAATCAAATAATCAACTGTGATTGCCAATACCATCAACAATGGAGTTTGATTCTGGCCAACAATTGTACTTAATTGGATAAGATCAAGATATTTGCAAATTCAATGAAAATATGTACGTACAAAAACACCATAATCACAAACGAGCCTTCTTATTATAAGAATTAATTAAAAAATGAAACATCCATTAATATACAATCTATTTTTGTACAGAAGGCACGACTGCACGATAAAAAAATGGCATTATTATGACGTGGCTTTGAGGCTCCTGCTTCTTCTTTTTCCTTATTTTTCGAGAAAATGCCATTTAATTGGGGAGTCATCGCCAGCTTTCGTCCAAACGGCACCGCCTTGAGCGCGTCTCCTTGTCAATCTCTGCTCGGGTAGGCGTTTCGAGGATCAACGCCTCGGTTCCGTCGATACCCTTCACTGTCGCACTCCAGTCACCACCGGCACCACCCTCTGTCCTCAAATAAGTCCATCTTCGCCTCCACTAGACCCTCTCTCCAGCCACGATCTCCGATCAAAAATATCTGCAGCCATCAACTAGAGGGAAAAGCCTCGGTAGACTCGCATCTATCAACACCTTGAGGGGGCATAGCTCTATCTCCTTCCATTGCAGTCGAGGGCGTTGTTTGCTTGGCATCGCCCCATATCGACTGTGGTTGCGTCGTCTACACTATCGCCCTCTTCGTTGCAGCATCTTCATTTGTTGTCCTCGCTGTGCGACCCTCCTCCCCCTGGAGGCCCACTATCTGTACGCCATTGAACACTTGATTTGGGGAGGAAGAAAACTCCAGGGGTCCTTTCTTTGGGAGAGGAGGGGAAGGGTGACGTGGGAGAAGAGGAAAGGTTTATAGTTGTAAAAATGGGAGGTGAACAGACGCGCCTATTAGATTTCCGACAAAAGAATCTAACTCAACGTTTACAATATAAATGTTGGTATAGAGTGTCTTACAACGACGTTAAAAATCAAAAGTCGAATTAAGTTCATATTGGACGACATTAATATTAACGTCAGCCTTGTTCTGACCAAAGTCGACAATGATGGTGATAGAACGTTGGCTTAGGTAAAATTTCTTGTAGTGAGGCTCTTTCAATGCTTTGGCTGCCACCTCATACTTCCAGACATCAGCCATATATAGGATCTCGGAAGCCAGATCCCTGAGGTCTGCATCCAAGCTGAATGGATTCCTCATGAATCCTCCTCTGTTATGCATCCACGAGTGCGGCCTCGATTCACTCCCACATCATCTTCACGTTGTTCAGATCTTCTATTATGCTTACTCCTCTGGAGAAGTAGAGGACGACATGCAACACAAGAATCGAGGAGGAAGATAAAGGATGCAAAGGAGGGGCCAACGGAAGCAAACGTCTTCCAACTCAAGGTAGTGGAGATGGTTTTGGTTGCACCAATGAGTTCTCTCTTTGTATTCGATAGGAGACATGTATCTGTCCAGTTTGGAGTGTTGTAGTCCTTGCGATTGCAGTTTCTACTTTGATGATAAGGATCAAGAAGTTTGACGCTCTGCCAATCTTTCGTTCCAGCTGCAATGAACCATATGCGGAGCATCACTGTAATGTCTCGGGTTTAAGTTCCCGGTCCGTTATCAAGGAAAACTGACCCTAACAACTTGTTGGGTGCAGACCAAATGGATCCATTAACAACCACCTAAAATGCTTAACCCCAAATTGTCAAGTAGTAATCCCCACCACTTATAAACCACACCCACACTTCGTGAGTTTTAGATGTGGTACTATATTTGAGGGTATGAGTGTTACACTCACCCTCGTCGGAACCCCATCAGAGTTGGGACTACACATCAATAATACAACCCTCGGCAGCATCAAGTCCTTCGGGGAGTCCAACCTCACGCAGTAGAGAGGACCTTCTTCCTCTATTTCCTAATTGTGTTGGCCATGTTGATTGGTCACGAACCACATGCTATGAATGCGGGTGCGGTACCAACTCTGTTTTGATACCAGTTGATGGGAACGAACAACTGGATACAAATGTGGATACACAATCGATCACCACTATGGAAGCAAGTGAAAGAAAGAACAACCAGATATAATGGTGTCGATCACCTCTCGTGTCCACCAGAAAAGAAAGATCATTATAAGAAGAACGATTACAACTCTCTCCTTTATCTTACTCTGTCACCTCTCTCTCTTATCTCTCTCTTTCTCTCTTTTCTATTGTGGTATTATCTTGATGTGGTGTAAAGACAATGCATCCACTGAAGGATACAAGGAATCCTCAAGCGCATCACGGAAGCGTGTTGATCGCATCTCATGCGATCGGGGCGACTAGTCACACTAGTCGCTAGATGCAACAGAAATTAAAATTTTTAAATCAAGTGATGAAACCACATGATCACAAGAACATTTCTTGGATCGTTTCATCAAACCACAAAGAATTAGAAATACCTCTTGAAGTGTGGTTGCGATCACAAGATCTCTAAAGCAAGAGATCCTCCTGACTCAAGTCCGATCTACGAAGATGGCACTTGCAGGCGCGATGATGAGACACGTTCTTCCCGCAATCCTCGATGAAAAATCCAAGTCTTGAATCTCCTGATTTCATCCAACGAAATCCGTCGATGGAGATCCACGAGTAATCGAAGCGGCGACACAACGACGTGGAGACGATTGCTTGTTCTCTTAAAGCACAAGGTGGACAACCACCTTAGAGAGAGAGGACGAGAATGAGAGAGAGATACCCATAATCGTCCATAAAGATCCTAATAGAGTTTCAAGGTTAGTCATTTGAAACACAATCAGTCAGATGAAAAGGGAATTTTACCCTTAATGGTAATATTAGTCAAATTCTTGACTTTATTGTCCATAGAGCTAGTCGAGTGGCCTAATGCCTTAGTCAGTTGAACAATAACTCTGTGACCTATATGTTTTTCTAATTAAGTATCTTCATATATCCCATTGTATATGGGAATCATCATTTCTTATAGTCCTTTTGTAATCCATATGTCTATAGTTTCTTTCAGACTGACCAAGTTATCTTGTAGTGTGTCAGCATTGTATAAACATATATTCTATACCATTCTGACGTTAAGAGTCCATTCTGCATGATAACCACATTTGCATAATACAGTGATATAGCAAATAATATATATTATCGTCAATATTCATAATCAAAACCATGACAAGGCTTTGAAAACATCCATTCTCCTCCATTTTGATAATGGTCAAAGCCAACTAACAACCATGATCATTTATTTTTTGTATTTTTTATCTTTTTCTCACTCTTTGTCATTATCAAAATGACAACAAGGAGAGACATATGACACGTCAAAGTTTTGAGTTTAAGAATGTTATGGCCATATACCCTTATGCATCAATTGTTCGAAGCCTGATGTAAGTTATGATGTGTAGAAGGCTAGACATCTGCTACATAGTGGGATCGGTAAGCCGTTACTAGTCTTGTTATGGAGAGAAAACATTTGAATGTAATGGAAGTATATCCAAGTACTTTAGAAGCAATCAAAACTATGTCTTAGTCTAAGGAGATAATGATATCCAAATCTTAGGATACTGTGACAAAAATTTTCAATTCAACATGGCTAATAGAAATACCACTTCTGATTTCAATTTCATATTGAATGGTGGTGTTGTGAGCTGGAGAAGCAAGAAGCATGACATAATAGCTAATTCAATAATAGAGTTTGGTTATACTTCTACATCATTTGTTATAAAGGAGGCTATGCGATTTCACAAGTTCATTATAAAATTGTCATAGTTTCCTCATGAGGTTCTTCCATTATATTACTTTGTGATAACACGACGGTTCTAACACAAGCAAAGGAAACTAGGTGACATCAAAAGAGAAAACACATGAAGATAAAATATCATATGATTCAGGAGATACAAAATGAGGTGATATTACTAAAGCAAGTCTGCCTTTGTTGATAATGTGGTTTATCTGCTATCAAGCATTTGGCCAAAGAATCATTTGATGAGCATGTCATGATTAAAGATTTCAGAGAGGTTCAATAATGATTCTAAGTGTAAGACTGATAGACATGTAACTCCTCGATGAGCCATTTAACAGTAATTTTATTGCATTTATCAGAAATAAAGCAAGTTTGAATTGTGTAATTTAAAATGTCTCTCCTATATTATTAGGGTTGCATACCTTCTTTAATTTGGATATGATATAATAAATAGTCTAAAGAGTTAAAGAAGAATAACTAATATGTAGTTGATGATCAAGAAATGTTAAATCGAGAGACATGACTAATATCGAATATTATTATCCAATTAATAATTTAAAAAGTTAAAGAGGAATAACTCATGTTTAGTTGATGATTTAAAAATATTGGATCGAGGATATGACTGTATTGAATATTGTTATCTAATAAAGTGATCTCCAGTCTAAGAAGACATGGCAATTTTACATGTAGACTCTTGTTTAGCAGATACTCTTTATGTGTGTTCTCTATACAAGATAGAGATTTGATGTTGTTAGATTATTCAAGTTGAAGAGTTGATTTAATGAGATTGAGATATATGAAGTCTTGGATCGTAAATGTCACAAGATGGGAAATCATCCCTTGATCGGAGACATATGTAAAACTATACATCTAAGTCAGTACATTTGACAGACCACTAGGTTGATGACATGAGAAGGCCTATATAGTGGTGATCTAGTGTAAGTATAAATGTACATGAAGTATATGATCTCTCAAAGGAGTCATACATATTTATACATGATAAACTAGGAAAGAAAGTTCACTCATGAAACATTGGGGTAAAATGAATTCCGCAAGTGGTTATCCTATTTTGAACATGATAGAAATTCGAGAATATCAACATACACTTTCAAAAAATATATGATTGATACAGTCGTCCTATGATCAATTGAGATATCTTTTACTTAACCCTGGAAAGAGACATAAAATGTGGGAACACATTGAGTTATCCAGGTCTTCAAGCATGTCGGACACAAGAGTTTTGGGGATATTTGAGGCTACCTAGATTGTAATAGATTATATACCATGGCACTTCCATTCTGAATAAATGACGAAAAATGATTGATTTTAGTGGCTCTGCTTAAAGATAAGACAAACGTGGCTTGATTAATTTAAATATCAGTTCAACAAATCTATTTAAGCTCTAAATGATTGGATATTAGTTCGTGAGAGTTTAGATTGATTAGGAACTTAATAGTTATATTGCTTTAGAGATCATTATCCGTAATATCGATCTAATATTGAGTCATTATGTATTATGTATTGTTATACTATTTCCTTACAAATATCTCCAAGTATCCGTGTTTGTTGCATATAGGAGATGTTCATGTGATTGAGATGTTCTTATCCACGAATAACACTATCCATGATATCCAAGTCATGTATCGAGATATCCAAGTATCGTTAAATCATGAGCAGATCCTATGAATTGGATTCACATGTATAGTGGATTCCCACTGTCCGGGATATCCAATCAACGAATTCTAATTTGTGATAGTAGGGTAGAAATATCTTCGTATGGTTGACTCATGGATTGATTGTGTGAATTTGGCTCAAATAAGTCAAAAATCAATTTTTGTGAATTTGATTCACTTGATATTTTGGTGAATTTGATTCACATAAATCATTGTGAATTTATGATCAAATAGGAGTCAATTGGGCTTAAGTGGTCAGGGTTGGACTCTGACCACATTGGTGGCACTCATCCTCTCTATTTACGAGAGGACGAACAACCACAAGGAACCATAATGCCACCCCCACCATCCCATGTCTCTCTTCTTTTTGGATGTCCTTTTCATTTTTCATCACCTCCATTTGCTGGTCTAGGAGCTTCTCCATGAAGAAGCTCTCACATGCATGCTTTGCGCGTGCATCAAAGGAGGGACTTCATGCGATGTTGTCCTCCAGAAGAAGCGAGAAAAACTTCAAGGGGTCTCCTTGGAGTGTACAAGAAGATTGAGTCATCTCGATGGAGTCAGAACTTAGCGTTTCATCAACCCTACATGTACGACGAGCATAAACCGTTTTCTTTAGAGGTTCAAACACCTACTAACAGCTTTGTATCTCTTATGGTGCATGGAACAATATAGAAAAGTTCTAAGCCATGTGGTTTCACAGTAATCCAAAATTTTCTTATGCGTCTATACATTGAGTTCTTCATGGGTAATATCTGCGTTTTTCCGCATATTTATGGGATGCGTGAGGTATGACCTCCATTGTGCACTGCCAGTAGACCGTCTTGCAATGTGAGTTCATAGGAATAGGTTGAGTCATGAAAAAAAGGAATGTAACCAAGTTACCTGCAGTATCATCTGATAAATCATGCTGCAACTATATTGTAAATTTTACAATTCATTTAGGAAGCAGGATATTACATCCAACTATGTTCAAAGATCGACAGAAGCAATTATATTATTTTTTGACAATTTTCCCCTGATATTGAATATCCAACTTCAAACACTGAAATCATCAACCACTGTTTCTTTATAAGATTCAAGAAGTATAATCACATGATCTCGCTACATGGCAGCATTAAGAAATAAGTCCACATATTATATTATATTATATTATCGAACCTTGGTTCAAAGATATCAACTCAATATAGACACATACTTGGATGGGTGATGCCGTGACAAGTTTGGTGAATGAATTTGATGGTCAAGTCGTACTAGATTAATCTGAACAGGGTACCCATGACTAGTTGCTCCGTTTACAATCTTTGAACCACACCATAACCAGGTTTATTATTTGTATACATTGTCATATCACCTACACAAAATTTCTATCGTACAATGAAATTGACGTTGCAGCTGGTTCAAGCTCGTCCAGTTGCAGAGGTCAAGAGGCATGATCTCAGCTTGACTCACATGCTGAGAGATATTTCTCTGCACTTACGCTCCAAATGGTAAATGCAATATGTCGATTTCTCTGCATATATACAATGGCTGAACTGCAGTATAAATTCCAGATTATCGCTTCACAAACATGGCTTCTAATTTCCTCCTCCTTGCTGCATGCTTGAGTTTCTCCATTGCGACAAGACCAACTTGCCTAACTCGCTCCCTCGATAAACCCATCCTGCAAATCATATATTGGACAGCATTTAAGCAATCAAAGAATTCTAATTATGATCTGGACATAACTAGTGTTTCATATGAGTACATAACAAATTGACATTAATTTTAACTTGACTAGTGTGAAAAGTCAATATCCATCATTTTTCTTAAATCAAGAGACTGAAAGAGAATATGCATGTAACCTCAGCATGCTGACAAGTTCCATTGAAATGATGAGGTAATAGTATGTCATTCTCCACTTACAGCTATGCGATGAACCACCCATTTCTATGTAAATAATTTTAATAAGTTGGTACTTGGGCAATCTCATCAGGATGGATTTAGAGGATAACAAAGTTATATTATGAATTTGGATGGCATAATGGAAGAGTTTTTAGGTTCCAATCAAGGGGACAATATTGACTTACTGTCGGCTGATATCCTCCCATGAATGGCATTCACTGTCAAAGCCATAGTAAAGACGAACGATTTCTTGCTCCCTTTCACCAAGGGCCACTGTCAAAAGCTTGGTAACCTCATCCTGAAAATAGAGGATTTGAGGTTTATGTTTCTCCAGAGCAGCACGGATAAAGAAGAAAAAATATATAAGAGAAGGTACTTCTGAAAGAAAAGAAAATACGTTGAAAATGTATAGTAATAGGGAATTATAGACTCCACTAATGAAGGTTATGTTTTTTATTAGGAAAAAAACATGTTAACTACGTTGGAAGTAATCCTCAATCCCATAGGATCTGATACAATGTAGAAAACAAGCAAACAATCAATCCAGAAGAATGCAAAGATTTACATGAAAAACCCTTCTCAACACGGGGGAAAAATTATGATGGAGATGTCATAGCGTTCACAGGTGTCTAGGGTTGTCTTCACTTAACTTGTGAAGGAGGGATGCATTATATTTACAGTCCCACGGGTTTAATGGATTCTCATCCACGACCCAATAACTTGATTAAAACAAGACAACACAATAGACATAAATTATTTACCTTCGTGATTGTTTGTGCTTGTTTTTTCTCCACACACCACAAATTTGGGAACCCCTTCAGGGATTTTATTCTATTTGCAATTTCGAATCTAACTAAATTATCCGCAATGTCTTAAAGCTGAAAGTTTGATACTGGGTTTCACCTTCACAACTTTAAAACACAAAAGAGGATTCTATATATAAAAAAGGAAATCATCAATAGTAAAAAAGCCTCTAAAGACAATGCCAATAGGTGCCCTCAATGATAATCCACTCCATAGCCATGAGCAATTATAGAGCTCGATGCCTATGACCCTTTTTGTGGCAAAAGTTTCTGTGAAATCTCCCTAAACATAGGGTTTGGACAATTGGTTATGTATTGGTGACCTTAACTACCATCTTAGCTATATAGTGATGAACGATCCCATGCCGCCCAAGGATAGTTGGTTACATGTGAACTTTGTAAATGTGTGATCGTGCATGATCACTTCCTTTTTGTGATTGATATCTGTAGAACAATGTAAGCTGAATTCTAGGTGCAAGCTCTCGCGCAATTTAGAATCTATATATGTCCAATATAACTTGTTTGAGTAGACAATAACTTTAACACCGAAAGAGTGCCAAAACTGAATGAAATATTGAAAAAAAAACAGTACATACAAAATGTTCAAATAAAAAGTGAGCGGTAGATAAGCGGCCCCTCCTCTCACTGACAATTGTTTTCTTCTAAGATATGAATACAATTCGGAGTCACTTAAAAACAAATAGACGGGTCGTTGCGATTTCATTCTTTTATTTACATATAGATCTACTAAAGCTATCTTTCAAAACAGTGAATAATAATAGTAAATTTTAGCTTACACCATTATTCATCAAGTTTTACATTTCACTCTGTGACGTAGACCTCGGTTTTTTAAATGTAAACGTTGATATGAGATGCATATGTAGATGTTACCTTGATATAACATTCTTCAAATCCATGCCAAGGGTTGAACTCCACACGAGTATCAGCAATGTACTAAAAACACAAGAAGCAAAATCAAATATCATGCAAGTTAGGAATTACGAGAATTATTAGATTAACCTTGACAAAAAGAACATACACTATGAAGAGTTTTCCCCGGAATGCCATTTAGGGAGGGGAAGGCTTCCCGATCAAGGGAAAAGACCTTGGTGACTGCCTAAAAAGTTGGACCAAATAGCTTGAGAATAGGATAAAAATTTGAAGCTTACATATATGCATGCAGTGTTTTGGATTGATCAGTAATATACCTCTGTTGCATTCCTCACTTTCCTCTCCGACATATTTAGAACCTCTGCAATTTTCTGTGATGAATTTAAAACGAATTAAAGCATGAATGTTGGCTGAATCAAACCATATTTGATTCTGATTGAGGACCCAAATATTTGCATTTAATCTCAAGCAGCTGACTTTATATCATGATACAACAATGAATGCAAATCATAAATATGACATTATACTAGATCTAAATCAACAAAAAATGAGATTATAGACGATAAAAAAGATCCATAAATGAAGTTTCTTGTAAGCATTCCTTTATAGACAATAAGTCATGCTTTTTGAGAAAGCTAAAATAATTTTGGATGACATTCATTGTTCCAATCAAACAATGTTCATGTATCTTACTAATTAACATAGCAATACAACCTACCGAAAGTGTGGGAGAAATTCCTTGCTCTTCTAGTTTAATCTTCGCATTCTTTATGGAGGAGAGCCTCTCATGGAGATGTGATGGCAATCTCAATGTTCGAGAATTATCAATCAGTGCTCTTGAAACACCCTAACAAAATGGAAAGTGAATCAGCTATTAAGATCGTAATAGCATTTGCACGATGTGGCCTGAAGGCCACTTTCTGTAATATCGAAAAGATAGATAATCTATTTAGTGATTTTTTATGATAGATCCTACAAATCCACAATCATTAACATGTCTTACACATTTCTTTCCCTACTCTCTAAAAAATTTAAATACATCAATAATGCTAAGAATGTACAAGTTAACAAGCAAAGCATCTCTCCAGTTTATGCAATTACATAATGAAATAAAATCATGGGTATTTTATTTTTTGAACTTATTACTCTTCGAGAATGGTAAGAATAGGTCGGTTGGAGAACTTTATCATATTGTTGATTTTTTGTAAAAAATTTCAACCATGCTTCAGCATGTCTTGCAAAAGTGCGTTGCCGATAAGTTACTAAAATATTAGGCTAATAAAAAGATGCATGTTGTAACCAAAAATGTATATAATATCTGTATGGCCACTGATGATGCCTTAGGGATTTGTAAGCACAAGGCAACTTGTTATATATCGACAACCATAGGAGAACATGGAAAATGACGTGCTCTTTTAGTTTGTTTAGACCTTTGTTGTAAGTCATTTTCCCTTGGCCTTGAAACTATCAATTATCTACTAATGTCAAGAGTATAACCTATTACTCTCTCCAGAGTTGGTTTCTTTGCATATACAATGTAGAAAAATTAACTTGGCTTTTAAACAGGATTAAAGTGAAAACTACCTGGCGTACCCACCAATAGACGTAAGTTGAAATTCTAAAGCCTTTGGAAGAATCATACTTTTCTATCCCCCTAAGCAAACCAATCAAGCCACCCTGGACATTTATTCATCTCAGTATTAATATTCACCACAGAACATATAAATCAGAGCATCAAATAGTACAGGAAAACAAAGAAATGCACCTGAACAAGATCAGCCATTTCAGCTCCCATGTTTTCATACTTCTGTGCAATAGACCGGACTAAACGAACATTGTTCATTGCAAGTTTTTCTCTTGCTAAAGAACATTCCATCATTTTAGACTGTAAATCAGCATGTGACAATTGTAGCGAATGTGCCAATTGTTGTTCAGATGGCTTATATCCAAGTTTCTCCTCAAGCCTGGATTAATTGTTACAACAAAGTTTATACACAAACCTAACTAAATGAAAATTGGGGTGGAAAACAAAATTACACGGATACAACTAGGAAATTGGCACTCTCCAGAATTGGGCCATACAATGTAGACCTTGCATTATGCCGTTATCATTAATTTTTCTGTCACCCAAGACTATGAAATACTTCCTAGAATCAAAATTACTCTTTCAGTCGTTAGCATTTATGCAAATAATACTAATATTTTTGCTAATGTTTAAAAATAATTATACCTCAAATGGTATCCTAACTCTATAGATGGGATATTTTGCATGTCCGTGTCTAATATGGTATTCCATGTACCAACTATTTAGGAGTATTTTTCTTGCTTAAGCTTGTGTGCAATATCTAGTTAATTTCTGAGAATGCAATCTCATGAATAAAATGGATTCATTCTTTAAGGCAACAACAACCTTAAAGCCATACTAAGTGAAGGTGTAAACATTTTACTAGAGGCAACTAGTTACTCCACATGACACGAGATATGTAAAATAGGCCACAACTGCTTACTATTTTCCATATACTCATTTAGAAGTTTGAGCATTGGTCATGAACCTTTTTTCGAACTGTTTTGTCGCTACACCTTACTAGGTAACTGCATTGTAAATCTTTAGCTTCTCATTTCTTTTATGGGACAGGGCTCTTCTGATGTAATCACGATTTCAATTTAGATATATAATGTAGTGGTGCTGTATTGTTATGAATAAAATTATAGAATTCCTAGAAAGAGATAGTAGCCAATATCAGAAATGTGCACTAACAAATAATGGACAATAATGGGAGATTTATGGTCGCATAAACATCCTTATTTGTTTTCCCATGGATCTCTGCACGTGTGTTTATGTGGAATTGGGAGAAAGCCTTTCTATCTCGAGCTGATCAACTTTAGATAAGAGAAAATCATTAACTTTAATGAGTGAAATTGATCATGTACCTCTTTTTATGGTCCTCTAAGGAAAGTCCAGCTTTTATTTTCTTCGATAATCGAACAACCTCAGCATGACTTAAGAGTTCTTCACGTACATTACCCCGAATATATCCTTTTGTCCGGCTTTGTTGGAGCTCCGGACTGACAACAGGTCGTCTTCTTATGCTCTTAGGAAGAACGTCCACATTTCCACCCAAGCATTTCCTCCTAGTATGGTTCCTCCTTTGTCTGGCAGACATCCCTGATCGGGTAATCTCAGTTCTCTGGATTTCTCCAGGATACATTGTTTTTGCAATCTGAGTAGAAGAAAGGTTCCACTGCTTCTCAAGCATGGATCTCTGCAGCAGAATTATAGCTTCTAATGAAGACTCCATAGCAGACTCCTCCCCCTCCTCCACATAAAGGTTTGATTTCCTAATCCAATCAATGGTCGAGGGGACAAAAGCGGCTTCTCTATCTTCTTTCACTGCCCTGATGCCTTGTTTTTCTTTATCAGATGAATAGTTTGGGCTAAAGTTCGATCTCCTTTTTGCAGTTGTAACAGTTCTAGAAGAAGCAGACGAATACTGTGCTTGCCCATAATCTATGGTTGTAAACAACTTTTCCGAGAGTTCGGATGAATAAATAGAAGTGTTTAAAAGCCTCTTTCCAGTTGTTAGTCCAATAACCGCAGCAGTGGCCATCAGATAGTTGTGTTGGATATGTCTAAGCCTCACATGCCATGGTAATCTATCAGCACTATTTGGATAGTTAAAACTTGAAAATCAAGAAGCCCTGGTACTGATAAAACAGAAAATAATTAGACCAACGAAATAACAGAAATTCACTTGGAAGAAAAGAGGTAGAAGAGGAAATTAACTATTTTGGTTCTAGCATTTCCAAACGGACACATACAACAAAAGAGTCCCTTTTCATAGTGAGTGTTTCATAGGTTCACCCTCATATCAACAGTTGAAATGAACTGTGACAAAAGAGAAATAAGTGCAGAACGGGAAACAAGCAGAGTTACAAGTTTCAATGAAAGGAAAACAACCAAAGCAGTTATAGGTTTTCACGACTAGGAACTACATCTCCTATCTGACTTGAGAAAAAAATTCGGTCTTACCAAGTCCTTGTATGAACATACACGCATTCATTAGATCTTACCGCCCGGACCATAATGCATAATAAGCTGGTAAAGAACTAAATCCACTCTTAACTCCAATGCATCAAAACATAATGTTCACAAAAAATCCAATCATTTGGCAAATACGAAAGTTATCGAAAGAAAAGATCCTAAGCACTGCCGAAATATAAGCAATTAAAACATGAAAAAGTAGTACTCCATGCCACATCATCCCATGAACAAGCGTACACAAAAGAAGGGCAATAACTAAAACCTAACATCATTTGCGGTAGAAGAAGAAGAAGCAAAAATGCAAATTTTGAGGTACACAGAGAAGGATCCCAATCAAATAAAGATCATAGCCTCTAAAATAATAGCAGGAATGAGGAAAATATTCGACTTCTATGCGAGTAGCTGTGGAAGAACGCACCTTTCTGCTCTTCTAGCTCGAAACTGGAGATGGGGCGAGAGGAAAAGGGCTTTGCGAGTGGGCTGTCGCGCTGTGAGGTTTCCGTCAGTACGGCGGAGAAGTGGGAAGGAGTGACGAACAGCAGATATTCTAAAAACACCCAAGAAAACAAGATTTAAGATATAAATTCAATACATATTATTGTTTTATTTATACGCAGCATTGTGTCCGCTACGTATGTTTCTGTGGCTGAGAAAGCGAGATCGTCTAGTTCTCTCAAACTTCTCAGTTTATTTATAATATGACCCTTCCATTTTCATATTCGTTCTATTCGGCGCTTGTTTGGGGACCGAATGTTCATGGATCGTGCATGGGGACTTCGTAATTTTCCATAAGATCCCGTTCGCCGTAAGCTTGTAAAAGCAGGGATGTAAATGGATACGAATATATGTATTATTGTATTCTTATCTATTTTTAAATACGGATACGAATGCGGATACATGTATTAAAACTATCTTACCATATCTTTAAAAAAGCGGATACATATGTAAAATGGATATTGATTGCCTAAGAGTAATGTTAGAAATACTCTATAAAACTAACTCAAATGTATATAAATTCGATGGAAACACGCGATATAAATTTACCAAATATTTTTGTATCATAAAAATTATACAAATATGGTAAAAGAAGGTATAGAATTATGTTATATGAGGTTAAAAATAAATCTATGACTACATTTATATAAGAAAATGAATATACGGATACGGAATATACGGATACAGATGCTTACGAATATCAAAACGATATCCATATCCGCATCCATTTTAAAATGGATAAAGATACATGTGTCAAAAAAATCTATATAAAACAGATATGGTGACGGATTAGATACAAATATATCTTAAGTATCCCTACATAAAAGACAACTGGATGTGAAAGTTAGAGAGGGTGTTTTTTGTAAATAGGAAATAATCTTGTGTTTTATTACAAAAACAGAAAATGGGAGGATATATGCGTGGTGTCTCGGATATAAGGTTTTTTATTTGATGGGGGGAGATGGAAGTGGGTGGGGATCCAGATATGATGAAATGGGAATAGGAAGAGATCCCCATTTCATTGGCTGGGAGAGATATGGCGTCAGAAGGCGTGTGGCTGCCG
Organism: Ottelia alismoides; assembly: GCA_037367405.1. NCBI lineage: Eukaryota > Viridiplantae > Streptophyta > Magnoliopsida > Alismatales > Hydrocharitaceae > Ottelia > Ottelia alismoides. Next base: position 660,307 of record JAZKJV010007300.1, read on the forward strand.
TGGTTACTCCTCCTTTCATGGGGGGCCACTGCCCTTTGCCTATATGGCACGGGGATGGCCACGAGTCTCTCTTTCCAGTCCCAACTTGCCACTAATGGAGGTCGTCTCCATGGACCTTATTCCTGCATCAGAGGAGATGTACATTAGTTATTTAAAATGGTATGTATTTAAATGCTGATTAAACGGAGTTAAAGTGTTAAATTGATGGGTAATCCGCTTTGTTTGTTTTTGTGTTTAAATTGCGAGTTTGTTGTGGGAAAGATTTGTTGTGATGTAATTTTACCGGAAATATGGAAAATGACTGTTTTTATTGTTTTACTATTATGTGAATGATGAGGGATGAGGTGGTGATGTTATAACTCTCTCTCTCTCACACACACAAAAGCACATAGTATAATAAGTCAAGCCCACAACCTCTTATATAATTAGTAGTTGAGCAATTTCTAACTCCCGGATCTAAGGCCTTGAATGCTGCATCATCCTTCCCCAAAAATATTTAGTTTTGTCATGGGATAAATCAGGTGCAAAGTCCAAATGAAAATCATGCTTGATGATGCCCATAGTGATGCTCTGAACTCAGTCTTTGAAACTTTTAGGGATTTGCTGGTATCTCCTAGTTAACACGGAAATCGCTCGATGAAACTGCCTTGGAAATTGAGGTACCATGGTTATTACTGATTCAATTCTTTTGGTCAGTGATAGCTTTCTTTTTTAAGTGGACTCTAACGTCACATTCTTTTTTCTGGAGCTCGTTGACTATATGTTGTCGGATCCATAATCATTAGTTCATGTTCACATTGTTGAGCCTCCTTTATTTTAGATTGAGATCAATAAGGGCACAACAAGGTTGAAGGCACCTTCCCTTCTAGAAATGAGACCAAGTTGGGCCACAGAACTATAGCCAAGCGAGGTGTGTCGTCATCTTTCTCGGCCTTGACCAGAATCGACCACATGTATCTTCACTTATTTAAAAGAAGTGGATGGAAGATACATTACATTACATACACTATGTTGGTAAAATACAAGAGACAAATGCATATTGTTTTCTAATTTATAAAGGCTTATCTGAACAACATTAAAAAAATATAAATAAACACGACAATGGTTGTGTGGAACATAAAACTTTTATAAAAATATATACATGCTTGGTAAGATTAGATAAACTTGATAGTATGAGGAATATGCACTCGAGTAGATGAAATTGGTATGACATGGTTCTGAACTAAGTGGTTCATCGTTTGATATATAAATATAGATTTAAGAAATTATATTTAAAATTTGATTGAATATCATAAAATTTAATATAAAAAATATACATAGCTGAATAATATCATGAACGTTAGAAATGCTTGGACATGGACTATATGTATGGATTTTTATCAGTTTTGCCCTGATGGATCCATGATTCAACACCTTTATTCTTTTATTTTAGCTAAAATCTTTGGTAAAATACATGTATATATTCATTAATTATCATTATTTATCATTCTTTATTGATTTTTAATTCTGTATATTTATCATTCTTTTACACCAAAATAAAAGAATAAAGAAGAAAAGAAAAGAAAAGGAAAGAGAAGGATGCATTTATGAAATAAATGCAGATTGACCTAAACCCCGAGACTAGACCAAGAATTGGAATGGTCGATAAAGAATAAGGTAGGGAGAGATATGATCCATAACATATAAAAATAAAAAAAACAATTCTCATTTGTATATATTCTTCATTATTTATCTTGTAAATATGATGTACTATTTTATTCACCAATAAAACAATCTCAAGTAAAAATATTTCCTTATTGAAATTTGTTTATAATAATATATATTAATTTATAAAAATATCGTAAAAATTATTTAATGAATAAAAATAATTACAATGAACCTAAAAAGCCATCAAACCTATTATCCAGGTTCATAACTATTTGTATAAAATTTCAAATTGATCAGACTCACTTTTAAACTTCATTTTGTAACTAACATGTGAGTTTTTGCATTTGGAGTCCTTTATATATGTACAATGTGTATATAAAACTTTTTTATTTTCTATTTAATTATTTCTAACTCTAATTGACTTAATTCTTTTTTCTAGATTATTTATAAAAATCGATACAAAAATATAAAAATATAGTTAAAAATAATTGTAAATAAATACCAATAAATCTCAAAATCTAAAAGTTGTAAGGCCTAACTTCCGAACCTCATAACTTGACGATATGAACTCTGATTTGGGTGCACTCACTTTTAAAGTTTGTTTTGTAAAATTATCTTTAAAAAAAGAGCGATTCCACTAAAATCAAAGTTAAAATACAAAAAGTAGGTTTTGAGACCCGATTGGTATACTTATATATATGTATATATATTGTACATATTTTATTTGTTTATTTTCTTGTATATATTTGCACACATTATTTTTTAAATGTTTTGTATATTTTTATTTTATTTATATAAAATGAAAATAAAAATAATAAAATAAAAATTATTAAAAATTAATGTATGTATTTATTATATATGTATAATGTACATATCTTGTATATTCTTGTTATTTGTACCATTAAATTATTTTTATAAATAAAATAAAAATATATTTATAATCCTTAATTTATTTTATAAATAAATTATTAAATTATGTAATCATTATTAAAATATAATTTATTAAAAAATGGATTGTTGTATATATAGGTATTTTATACCTATTAATAAAGGTTTTTATTTATTTTACCTTATTTAATTAATTTATTTCATTTATTAAAATTTATAACAAAGTACTTTTATTAATTTATAAACATTACTTATTTTAATTATTTTTTATTTTAAAATTGTTTTCTATTTTATTTTAATTTATTTAAATATCTGAATTCCTATTGGTCAGTTTGAATTGTTGACTTTCAGTCAACTACCTCCTTAGATCTTGGACCTGACTACCCTCACCGACCCGCCTTCTTCACTCAATTTTCTTGACCAACTCATACATCCATTTCAAGCATTTGTTCTACTCGATTATTGTTGATATACCTGTGATCCACAACTGTTTTCATCGTTTTTCGTATCAATTCATCATTTGAGATTAAACTTTTTTAAGTCCATTTATAAACATTTCCAGATCTGAAATTTGGGAGATCCGCCATTATTTCCCAAATTTCTACTACGTTCGAGATCAAGAGGAGTGATGGTTTTCCTTCTGATAGAGGAATAGGGAGGCACGATCATCCTCGTCAGTATGGGCTTTCCGCCGTCGTGATCAGCCTTCGTGTTCGCTGTACATTGAGGTGACGACCTCCTGGATCTCTTCCAAACTCTAGTTTCCCCATGTGATCATCCATCATCTTCACCTTATATCTGTGCATACCTGATCACCACAAGCATCAACTTCATCTAGAGGAGTTGCGCATTGAATGAATCATCGTCTAGAGCAACATCGATTATCATCATCGCCTTGAGCTGAATGATTAGATGAAGAGGATAGATGCATAGCAAGCAACAGATCTGATTGATCGAGATTTGTGTTTTGTGCGAGACTCCACACTTGGAGAATCCATTCGAAAAGAAGCATCGGCATCGACAGACATCGTCTGAAGATCTGATCGCATCGAGGATACTCAAGATTTCATCTCCGATCAACCGTGATCTGAGATCATCGTTCCTAAGCTGATATGTAGAGGCGTCAACCTTCAGACCAAAAGGAACTTCAAAAAGCTCTTTTTCTCTTCTCTTCTTTTAGTCAGCTCTTACAAAGAAAGGAGCCATGTCGGCCCACTGGCGGGTCCAGGTATTCCTCATTCTTTCTATTCTTTCTTTTTCACTGATGAGTCCCTGCTACTACAACTGGACTTCTTCTGACCCCTGTATGATTTGGGAGACATGACCCTGCGAAAAGGGGTTGCCTTGGCTTTTGTATAATAGATATAATGGCTTGATGGAAGGCGAGACTAGATTGGAGCTGCTTTCTCGAGAAAGGATGTTGACAAAGGTGTCTTTTGATTCCGAAACCGGTACCTTTGATCAAGACCAAGTACTGAATGAATTCAGAATGAAAAAAGCCGCTTTCTATTAGTATAGAGAATAAGTTGGGGCAAATAGGGTAGAGGAGAGGTTCCACAGGCCCTTTCTTGTTCATTATCAGAGTGAGAAAGAGGTCAACATATGTTCTTTCACTGCGGATGCAGATCGGAAGACACGGAAAGGAAATCTCTATCCCTAAAGAAGAGGCATATTCAAGTAGGGTCTCCTCCCTCTTTCAGCAACTCTAACATGAATGCAGCTATGCGTTGGAACTCAGAGGCTTTTTCATGTGGATTAGCCTTTTGTCCTTTCAAAGATCTTTCTATTTATAGAATTCCGTGAAGAAGGCTCAGTTCCTATGAATCACAGCATTCCAGGTATCAAATCAAATGGCAGGCAGCTTTTCTACGCCGTATTTTCTCTCTTCCACCCCTTTCCAAATAGCATTATAGGGGGCAAGTTTGAGTCAGAAAGATGAGTACATCTGAGGTATATATCCAGTCTCTCTGAGGAAGAATTGTTATTAGAAGAGTATTTTTGAGACTAAAAGAGATTTTTGAAGACTGAAAGAGAATAAGAAGAGAAGAAAAGACTATCTATTTGGGGATTTCTTTTAAGAGTTAGACGAGTTAGGGTAGGGGAAAGCCTGCAGTCTATCCTTCGATCACAGAATCCGTAGACAGTAGCATAAATGACTAGAACTTGCTTTTCAATGGGAAGTGGTTCATATTGTGGTTGTTTTGGAACTTTTGTTAGCCTTGTACCTCTATTTAGTAATGCTTGAGTGGCAGCATCAAGGTTTGAGCCAAATTGAGCAAATGCTGCTACTTCTCGATATTGTGCCAATTCCAGTTTTAAACTACCACGAACTTGTTTCATAGCTTCCAACTGAGCTGCCGACCCAACGCAACTGACAGATAAGCCAACGTTAATAGCATGTCGAGCCTCTGATCAAGGTCAAACTGCAGAACCGTCGCCACCTAATTTAAAAGAGGGAAGTGAAGGATACGGGAAAAATCCTCAAGCGCATCACGGAAGCGTGATGATCGCATCGAATGCGATCGGGAGCGACTAGTCGCACTAGTTGCTCGATGCAGCGGAAATTAAAATTTTTATGTGATGAAACCACATGATCTAAGAACACTTCTCGGATCGTTTCATCTAAAACACAAACAAGTAATAGGATTACCTCTTGAATCATGATTGCGATCGAGTCTCTAAACGAAGAGACCTCCTGTCTCATGTCCGATCCGTCGGAGGAGACGCTTGCGAGCGCGTGGATGAATCACGTGCTCCTCACAATTCATGTTGATGATCCAAGCAGCGGATCTCTTGATCTCGTCACACGAGATCCAACATCTTCTTCACGAGCGAGACGCACCGAAGGAGATGGAGATCCACGAGTAGATGATCCGGCAGCATAATGACGATGTTGCATCGATGTCGACTCTTACAATGGCTCCATGGTGGACGACCATTTTAAGAGAGAATAGAGACTTGGTGTGTAGAGAAAAGAGAGAAAGAGAGACTCGTCGAGTCGGTGCAAATCGAAGAGCAAGGCATGCCTCTTCTTATATAGGATTTTGGGAGTTCATGGATCTCAATCCATGGATAACTGATAAACACGAAATTCACGAGCGGTCGTATTGACTCACAAGGCGAGTCAACAGTCGGTGTGTTGACCACTACAAAATGAACCTCGTATTTGATCAACAATTAACCTACACTATAAATATCAAGAAATGACAAGCAAATGTGAAGTTAAAATTTATTTTTAACTCTACATAAATGGTGTATAGCAAGCAAGTACGTAGAGAGTTCGAACACAGGGAGCAAACATGGTAGATCAAACAGATGTGTGTGTGTGAAAGTGAAGTGTTGTCTACACTATGCAATGCAAATATTTTTGTGGGTTTTTTATTTTTAATTTTTAAATTTTAATTATGTATTTTGATTTCCTTTTTACTGGTTTTGTATTTTCTTTTTATATTTTATATTTTATATTTTCTTTTTCAATATAGGAATATATATACAATATAGGGAAAGAGAGGGGTAGAGTATTTATAAAAATGGGTAAAAATAGTCAAAAATCAGGAAATAAAATATTTTTGGTCTTTTTATAACTTTCTACTATTTTTGTGATTTTTGGGGGGTTTTCAAAATGTTTTTGGTATTTTTAAATAGTGAAATAAGGGAAAAACAGTGGACTAGGTTGCTGGCCGAAATCAAAATGAGGATTAAAAATACTAAACAGTACCCAAAATTTCTCAAATTAATTTTAAATAAAAGAAAATCAAATAAGGAAGACATAGCAACTGAGTTTATATTTTTGTGATTTTTCTATGATTTTCTATATTTTTTTGAAGCTTTTAGGTATTTTCTAATTTTTAAGGTTTTTCTTTTGGAATTTTTAGTGGTTTTTGGACTTACACTAGTAGATGATAAAACACACAAAATATATATTTTTTAGAATTTTTAAAAATATTTTTATAATTTTTATGGATTTTCTAATGCAAACAGTAAGAAAAATGCATTTTTTTATTTTTAATAATTATGAAAATGCAATAAAAATGCAATGCAAAAATATAACGTGAATCTATAAGTTAACAGGAGCCTATGTGATTTTTTTGGTAATTTTTAGAGTTGAAATGATGCATGAAATAAATAGAGCAAGCAAGCAAAAATATCAAGGCCTGGCAAGGGTATAAGTGCAAATATTAAAACATCCAGGGGCTAAATTGAAATTTTCAGAAAAGATTCAATACTGAATAAACAACTTGTTGGATGAAATATAAATATAAAAAGCCAACAGGGCTTATCTGCAAAATGTCCAACCACGCGCGTGCAATGCACGCACCTGGGGAGAACTAGATAGCAATTATCTAAAAAGTGGAGGGCTAGATTGCAAAACGCCCAGAAACATTATAACTGCACATGAATGTTTAGGTACTGAAAGTGAAAATAACAAAAGCCCCGGGAGGCCCTTGCAAAATCGCCAAGTCACGTGCATGAAGCACGTGACCTGGCGGGGTCCTCGATGTAATATAATAAAAACCGGGGGCTCTATGTGCAAAGTTCGCAAAACTTTTGAATGGCTACAGATAGTTTAAATACTAATAAAATATTACAACAAAATGCGGGGAATGATTCGCAAAATACCCAAATTAGGCGGGCACGGACGGCAAGATGGTTCCCACTTAACACGTGTCAGCAATCCGCGTCGCGATACCCCTTCGCAACGGATGCCTACGATTAGATCCTGGCAAAGATTGGACGGTGCTGGAACGACACGATCTAACGGAGGCTGTACGTCGCCAAGAACGCGACCGAGATCGACGGCGGAGAGCGATGGAGGATGAACTGGACAAGAACTCCGGCGTGGCGAAGTTCCTCCAGCCGGTTCTTGCTACTCCGACGACCGTTGAAGCTGCAAAATGGCCGCGCGACTCCTGGAAGCTTTCTCTACGGAGTGGTGGCCTCAAAATCGCGCGAGGAGCACGGGACGACCACCGTGGCGTGACGGCCTGGAGCTGCTCTCAAGAGCCTTCCTTTCCAGATCTTGACCCCCAGATGGAGTCTCGTGACCCTTGGAACCTGCAGAGATAAAACATGCGCGATGAGAGAGGGTTCCGATGGCTCAAAAAGGTGCACAAAAAGGAGAAACGCGAGCGAGGACAGGTTCACCGGAGCAAGGCTCCGGCGAACTTTGAATGGTCAGATCTAAACTTTTGCAATCGACAAAATATGCAATAAAAAGGGCAGCCTGAAGCTAAACCTACGGCAAAGAAAATACAATAAAAAGGCAACCTCAACCGGTGACTAGAACCGGGAAATAAACCTCACGGCAGCGCAGCCGCCGGAGATGGGTTGGAACACGCCCAGGAGCCACCCTCCGCACCTCAACAAGAGGCCGGGTCGATCCTCTGTCACTGGAGACGCTCGGCTGATCGCTCGGAGGTCTGAAGTTTGGCCAAGAATGGTTCAAAGTCAAATGGAAGTATGGCTGGGGGTTTTGAATGGAGTGGTCGAGTGGCGTGAAAAACGAGGGATGGCGGTTGGTGCGATGCTCCACAGACCAGGCAAACATATGGGCGTGTATCCTTGGGAGTAGAGCAACAAAAGTTGTGAAGGGCCTAACACCAGATGGTGCAAGACGTGCCCTCGAAAAACGATTGAAAACGGGTCAAAATGCAGCTTCTGACACAACCCATGTGTTGGGCAGAGAGTTGACTGAAGGTCAACTCTTGCTGCCCCCTGGTTGGTCCACGTGGACCAACCAGGAAAAACCCTGGAAAACAATCTTGTTAATTCATTTAAAAATCGAAAATGATTTTATTATTTTTAGGTTATAAAATGAAAAATGTTTATTATTTTCTAAATTATTTTATGGTGATTTTTAAATATTTTTATGAAGTATATTTTTATAAGTTACCTTTTTTAGCCCTTATAGGTATAATGTCTATATAATTTATTAATTTATTTTTATTTTGTGATTTTAATTTGTTTATTTTTGTTTATTATTTTACGAAATTATAAGATACTTTTGCACACATGAATATATTTTTATTTTATTTTTCTGATGTATTTTGTATACTTAATAAAACAAAAGTATGTATTGTATAGGTTTGTAAGTAGGTCTTTTACCTATGTATTATGGACAAGTATTTTTATTTTGCATTTTCTATGAATTTTTATTCTGATTTCAATGCACATATATATTATAAGTAATTTTTACAAAATAATAAAATATAAAGTTATAAAAATAAGGAATAAATAATAAAATGAGTATCTTAGTATGTACAAGTATACAATAGGGGTCCAAAACTCAACTTACAAACTGTAGCTCCGCCAAATGCGAAACCACTGCCATTAAATAGCTTATTTTATTCTATATACAATTAAAGGTGAGTTTGCTGCATTTGGAGTTTTCAGTTGTGAGATACGGGTCTGGGAAGTTGGGATTCTGGATTTTTATTCAGACCATAACTTTTTATCTATACATTATTTTTCAGTGAAATAAATTTTGTATTTTTATTTATTTAATTATCTACAACTTTTATGTACAAAGTTTCTTTATTTGATGTATAAAAAGTGGAACCAAAAATAGGTCCCAAAATGAATAAAGAATGAATTAAAAAGTATTGTATTTTGGCCCTTATCTCCCCCTACTTTATTCCTTGTCGACATATTCATCAAGATGCCTAGGTCTCGGGGTTTGGGTCATAAAATATTTACAAAATTTTATTCTTTTTCTTTTCTTTTATTTATTCTATAATTTTGGCTTTAATTACAGTATTTTATACACTATTTACAGGTACATGCATGAATGCTAAGATGATGGTTTTAATGTTATTTACACGCATTTGCTAAGGTTTTTGATGCCAAAATAATAGAATAAAGATGATGAAATGTGGCTTCATCATCCCCTATACTTTACCTTTGCTAGTCCCTAGCAAACACTTATACAATAAGTGCATAAAGAAAAAGAAAGAAAAGAAAAAGAAGAAAGTGGATTAGATTTGATCATCGAACTTGTCTTCACAAAATCAAAGTTTGGAGCTTAAGTTAGACCTTTGGAATTTTAGTGCGGGAGGAACGTTAATGAGAACCGAGTTTGAAATCCAATAGTCCCTGAGAACCCCAAAACTCTATTCAAGTCTCCTCAATAGCCAGGTCAGAAATATCTCAATTCATACGCAAACCCTTACGACTATGAATCTGACTCGTACAGTGCAAGTGATGGTGGCTTTCCCCAACTGAAATGGCAAAGAAACTGACTTCTCCAGTACAACAACCCAATGATTCCCCAATCCAACAACTCATTCCTCAAGGAGCAGGGTATTCCCTTCTGAGTTCAAGTGGCAACCAGCCCAAGAGGAGGAGGTGAAGAGAAGAATGGACGGTAGCCAATGTAGCTACCTATCCTAGGATGCAAGACCAGTGTAGTCAAGTCATCCAGCTGCAGGCTCACATGATATGACTTTGGAACTCAAGCTTGCTTATTGGCTTTACAACATTTGTACATACTTTGCAGGCTTTTTATTTTTGTACATGCCTGAACGCATTTTTTTTGAAACTATATACCGCAGCATTTACATAGGGAGTTTTTCCTCTTGAGCCAGTAGACTATCCCTCTTTTGAAGCTTTATTGCAACCCACAACCTCCTGTCTTTAGACTTCCTCATCACTGGACGGGTTGGGGGTGCACTTCCCTCCCCTAGAGGAGGACGAGTGTTTCCACTTGTGTGCGTCTCATACCGGCAAATCCAATCCCCTCACCACTCCAACTGAGTTGAGCCATGTGAAAGGTGCAAGTGTCCAAGTTAGGTCATTATCAACAAAAGTCGTGCGTGTGCTCCGAAATACTCTACTTAGGAAGTCAAGAATCCATTGAACCAAGTCCCGTGATCCTCAAAGAATTAAGTCAACTAGACCTCAAGTACCTCAATCCCAGTTCCTATAAGGTTCCTGTTAATTAGGTAGATTTTAGGTCCAATCAAGCTCCAACTTCAGATTTTACTTAGACTCGTTCAACTATCAAACTCAATCCAAAAAATGCGAATGCTATGCAGATGCTATGCAGAAAATATTTTTGTGATGCAATTTTCAAAGATTTTGAACTTTTTATGGATTTTTGAAAAGATGATGCATATGCATTTTTTAGATTTTTCAAAAAGATTTTTCAAATGTTTTTGGATTTTAATTTTTGCACATGTTTTTGGAATTTTTCAAAATAAAAAGATTTTGGCTAAAAACTAGGTGAAAACTATGTACACGGGAGTGCTTCTTTATATATACAAGAAGTGGATTTTAAGAATTCACAAGGGTAAGTGATTAATTTTATAAATATATATAGTGGATTTTGGTGTGATGTATATATTCCTCAAACTTATTTGACACATGTTTTTCAAAGAATTTTTGAAAACTATAGTCCAAAATAATTTTTACAAACATGTACACACATTTGAAAATCATTTTGCAAAGGTTTTTCAAACAGTATATATAGATTTTTCAAAATATTTTTACAACCATTTTTCAAACCATTTACAAATCATTTTTCAAACATTTTATTTCACACAAAGAAAATAAATTTTTACAAACCACACATTTTACAAAGGTTGAAAACATGTAACAAAATGTTTTCAAAATAGCTTTCAAAAGATTTTTCACAAAGATTTTCAAACTATTTTTCAAACATTTTGTAAAAAATATTTTCACCTGATTTACTAATCAGTATAGACAAAAAGAATTTGAGGAACAAAACACCTTTTTATTAAGGATTTTAATGAATTTTAAAGAGTTATTAGCCATATTATTAAGAAAATACGAAAGTACGAGTTATGGCTAAAGTATATACGTAGTATATACGACCCCCCTATACTTAGCTTGAGCTATGTCCTCATAGATCGGGGAGAAAAGATAAGACATAACTCGTACTCAATATAGAAAAGTCTAAAGAATAAATGAATAAGAGATGAATGAACAAAAGAATGAGAAGTCGACCGTCTTCCCTATACTTAGGATCAAATAATCCTAAGTCCAGCAGACTGTACACAAGGCAGGGAGGGTCAAGGGTGGGAATGAACAGATCGTATTCAGACTGTCTCCCCCTATACTTAGGGTAAGATATCCCTAAGTATAGACAAGATGAGGAGACAATGGAGAGGATCAAAGAATCGAACCACTCGGGGTGCACACCCCCTATACCTAGGACAAAGTACGTCCTAAGTATAGAAAACTGTCTACAAGGGGCGACACCTTTTTGATAGATAAAGAGGATAAAAATAGGAAAAGAAGAAAAGATAAAAAGATATCAACAACTGAAAGAATGATATAGAAGAATGTACATATCACTCCCCCTATACTTAGGGTAAAAGAAGCCCTAAGTATAGGCAACAATAGGAGTGATGAGACGGAACAATGAATGAACACTCGGCTCGTCCACCCCCCTATACTTAGGACAAAGTACGTCCTAAGTATGGAAAACACGAGAATGGGTGGACGAGCAATACGGGAGAGAGACCAAAGGTACACAAGGGAATATGCGACAGAGATGGATATACACATGATCAAGAAGGTAGAAAGCTAACCTTCTTGCGAGACCGCTGAGGGATAGATCTAGTGTGGTGCAGGTCGACATCGGGGTCCACAGTGGATGGAGGCCGATCAGGGTCGACAGAGTGAAGGCCCTCAGTGGAATCAAATCGGAAAGGCACGAACTGATCAGTGGAAGTAGTACGGCTAGGTTCTCCCTTGGTGGTCCTATGGTGTGAAGGCACAGACAGATCATTGGAAGAGGTGTGGTCGGGTCTGGCCTTGGAAGTTGCCGATGTCAAAGTGAAATGGGATGAACTCATCATCCTCGACAGAAGTGTAATCGGAGTCGTCCTGCGAGGGATCGTCCAGGTCAAAATCAAAAGGAACGAAATCATCAGTGGAAGTATACGAACTCTATTCGTCCTCAAGAGTCTCACCTGGGTCATTTGTTTCCTCATGAGGTCTATCAAAATAATGGGCAGCATCATAACCGACCTCAATCATCTTTACTTGTGAGCGACCAGAAACGGACTTATCAGTGGAAGTAGTCAAACCAGGCCCGTCCTGTCTAGTCTTGGTATCTGCCCTCCGCTCAAATGGATCAATCACGTAAATACTTTGGATTTCATCAACACATCGCCACACACCAGGAGGAGGATCTACAAGATCCATGCTTTCCGATTTCCTCCCCTTTCGGGGGATTCGTCGGGTCTCATTAGGTTTCCCTAAGCAAACATCTTTAGTAGCATCAGATTGGTCACGGGCCTCGGAGTCAGCTAAGATCGGTGAAGGTGCATCAGATACCAATCTCTGGTCAACTGTGGGTGTGGTGATCAACACTTCGCTCTCGTCAATAGGACGGAAGCGAATCTCTCCTGATCCATAGTCAATAACGACCCTCACAGAGGCGAGAAATGGTCGTCCCAGGATGATTGGAGATGACTCCCCTGTGGTGGTGTCCATGGGCAACACGACAAAGTCAACATGATGGCTCGTGCCCTGAATAGAAATGACGGCGTTTTCAAGGATACCCTTCGGCCTCTTTATTGATCCATCAGCAAACTGAACGATCATCCTGGTTTTCTTGAGAGGCCCTAGGTGAAGAGACTGTACCGGCGAGAAGGGTAATATGCTAATAGATGCACCGTCGTCTAGGAGAGTGTGATCACAAGTATAGTCAGAGATGGTGAAAGTGATGAAAAGTGTAGCTATGTTCTTCTTCCTGGGAATGGGACGGTGTGTGATGGCGTGGGCAGTGGCCATGGTCAGAATGTGACGCTCATATCTGCTCCTCCGTTTTCTCTTCTTGGGAAGAGGAGCAGATAATTGGGTCATGGCCTGCTGAAGTGGGGCTTGGATGATCTCATGAATAGTAGCCACCACTTCGGGTTCAGATATCATTTTTTTGAATTTTTGGACCTCCTCCATACAAGGGAGGAAGTCGGAATCAGCGTGTACATGAGGAGTGCCCAGAGCAGTCTGTACATAGGCACTCTCAGGGTTGGAGATGGGACAAGAAGTGAATGGATGTGTGGTCAAATGATTGGGCAATTGACACCTCTCCTCACAATGCGGCTCGATCGTGTGACTCCCGAAATCTTTTTGTGTTTTTATGTTTTTCTCATTTTTTTGTATTTTTTGGTGATTGCAAGCTCCCATGATCACCCACAATTGAATCCGTAGCCTTGCTGAATAGAGCACTATTCTTATATTCTCTCAACATGGCAAGATTATCTTTCATCAAATCAGTGTGCTCTATCATCAGGATCAACATGTCACTCATGGAGATCGAGGGAGGTGACTCCAACAGGCCAGACTCGGGTGGATGTGAAAGTGGTGGTGGATAATATACATGTGGAGGGGAAGGTGGGTAGAAATCTGAGGTCTGATACTGCGGCTGAGGCGGATATGTACAAAAGTCAGAAAAAGTAGGAGGAGGATCCTCCTGATAAAAGGGAGGTGGACTGGCTGGAGGGTACGAGGAATCCGCAAAATCCGGATAAAAATCGCTCCAGCGATCCATCTCGAAACAAGAGAAAAATGATCGGGAGAGCACGACGGTCAAAGAGATGTGAGAAAAAGGCGCAAATGCGCGGAGTGATCGAGTATGCACACAAAACAATCACAAGCAAAAATGAATCAATCAAACCCTCAATTCACCTACTCAACTCGGTGGAGACCGAAAAATCGATCTTTTTATCTTGTCCGTTTTAGAGTTAGGTGAGAAGTCAAGAAGTTTCACAAACACTTAGGGGCTCAATGGGATTTGGGCACTAATCCTTAGCGTGTGCGAGAGCAATTAAAAACGAAGACAATGAGGGGATTACTCGCCCCAAGACAATATTTTTCTTTTTGATCTTTTTAGGGTCAAGTAATATTAGAAGTCCCACTTTTATTAATTATCACTTTTTTGGATTTTTTTTATAAAAATGCACGATCCTAACGGGGATTCAATTTTACTTAGCACCTAGGTTGGCAAAATCAAAGGGAGAGTCGGAAAAGCAATGCAAGCGGCAAACAATGATGAATGCTAAAGCATAAATGCTCACCTTACCTCCAGCACTCTACATGCAAGGATGCTCAACAGAATTGAAACCTAACTATATGCAAATGCAAGCCGATGAAATCGCCCTAATTTTCAGAAATTGCTATTATCGTGAAGAACCACAAGTCGATCACCGATCCTCAATCCAAAGAGTCCGGTCTAGACTCACCCCTCCTCTTCTCGACAAATCGAGTTCAGGAGTAGCGCTTGATGGAGTGGGCTCGCGGCACGTCGGCTCGAAGATGATGAAACGACTGTTAAAAATTTGACTAAGTCCAAGCGCAGCTATAGGTACATGCAAGATATATTAGGTGTTTGGCCTTAATCTATCGCAAGCAATCTTAAAACTAGGGGCTCAATCACACAAAATAAAAAAAACAAAATCAGAAAACAAAGTAAGAAAAAGGCGATGAAAACCGATGAAAAGCCGCGGTGAGCCCCCAAGTGAACAAACACTTGGAAATTGGGCCCGAAAGTTCAAGTGTCCAAGTCCTGTATTATTACAAATTAATAATCACTCTCTCTCAGAAAGAAAATGCAAGCTAATCTAGTCACTCTCTCACTCCTGCTGCTCTCTCTTGCCAGCTTGGCTCAAGAAAAGCCGGCTCCGCTTCACGTGGTTGCTCCGGATCCCCTAGGCGATCCGATTGGCTCCGCGGTCCCTCGCAAGAAGACAAAGAGATGGGCAGAAAAGCTCAACAATATCTAGAAAAATAAGAGAGATAAAACAAGCAATGGTAGACAACTAATCACAATCAAGACAAAAATATGAACTACTCGCTGTTGCTCCCCGGCAATGGTGCCATTTGATAAACACGAAATTCACGAGCGGTCGTATTGACTCACAAGGCGAGTCAACAGTCGGTGTGTTGACCACTACAAAATGAACCTCGTATTTGATCAACAATTAACCCACACTATAAATATCAAGAAATGATAAGAAAATGTGAAGTTAAAATTTATTTTTAACTCTACATAAATGGTGTATAGCAAGCAAGTACGTAGAGAGTTCGAACACAGGGAGCAAACATGGTAGATCAAACAGATGTGTGTGTATGAAAGTGAAGTGTAGTCTACACTATGCAATGCAAATATTTTTGTGGGTTTTTTATTTTTAATTTTTAATTTTGTATTTTGATTTTTTTATTGATTTTGTATTTTATTTTTATATTCTATATTTTTATATTTTCTTTTTCAATATAGGAATATATATACAATATAGGGAAAGAGAGGGGTAGAGTATTTATAAAAATGGGTAAAAATAGTCAAAAATCAGGAAATAAAATATTTTTGGTCTTTTTATAATTTTCTACTGTTTTGTGATTTTTGGGGGTTTTTCAAAATGTTTTTGGTATTTTTAAATAGTGAAATAGGGGAAAAACAGTGGACTAGGTTGCTGACCGAAATCAAAATGAGGATGAAAAATACTAAACAGTACCCAAAATTCCTCAAATTAATTTTAAATAAAGAAAATCAAATAAGGAAGACACATCAACTGAGTTTATATTTTTGTGATTTTTCTATGATTTTCTATATTTTTTGAAGTTTTTAGGTATTTTCTAATTTTTAAGGTTTTTCTTTTGAAATTTTTAGTGGTTTTTGGACTGACATTAGTAGATGATAAAACACACAAAATATAATTTTTTTAGAATTTTTCAAAATATTTTTATAATTTTTATGGATTTTCTAATGCAAATAGTAAGAAAAATGCATGTTTTCGATTTTTTAATAATTAATGAAAATGCAATAAAAATGCAATGCAAAAATATCGCGTGAATCTATAAGTTAACAGGAGCCTATGTGAGGTTTTTGGTAATTTTTAGAGTTGAAATGATGCAAGAAATAAATAGAGCAAGCAAGCAAAAATATCAAGGCCTGGTAGGGGTATAAGTGCAAATATTAAAACATCCAGGGGCTAAATTGAAATTTTCACAAAAGATTCAATACTGAATAAACAACTTGCTGGATGAAATATAAATATAAAAAGCCGGCAGGGCTTATCTGCAAAATGTCCAACCACGCGTGTGCAATGCACGCGCCTGGGGAGGACTAGATAGCAATTATCTAAAAAGTGGAGGGTTAGATTGCAAAACGCCCAGAAACATTATAACTACACATGAATGTTTAGGTACTGAAAGTGCAAAAAACAAAAGCCCCGGGAGGCCCTTGCAAAATCGCCAAGTCACGTGCGTGAAGCACGTGACCTGACGGGGTCCTCGATGTAATATAATAAAAACCAGGGGCTCTATGTGCAAAGTTCGCAAAACTTTTGAATGGCTACAGATAGTTTAAATGCTAATAAAATATTACAACAAAATGCGTGGGATGATTCGCAAAATACCCAAATTAGGCGGGCACGGACGGCAAGATGGTTCCCACTTAACACGTGTCAGCCATCCGCGCCGCGATACCCCTTCGCAACAGACGCCTGTGATTAGATCCTGGCGAAGATCGGACGGTGCTGGAACGACACGATCTAACAGAGGCTGTACGTCGCCAAGAACGTGACCAAGATCGATGGCGGAGAGCGATGGAGGATGAACTGGACAAGAACTCCGGCGTGGCGAAGTTCCTCCAGCCGGTTCTTGCTACTCCGACGACCGTTAAAGCTGCAAAATGGCCGCGCGACTCCTAGAAGCTTTCTCTACGGAGTGGTGGCCTCAAAATCGGGCGAGGTGCACGGGACGACCACCGTGGCGTGACGGCCTGAAGTTGCTCTCAAGAGCCTTCCTTTCCAGATCTTGACCCCCAGATGGAGTCTCGTGACCCTTGGAACCTGCAAAATAAACATGCGCGACGAGAGAGGGTTCCGAGGGCTCAAAAAGGTGCAAAAAAAGGAGAAACGCGAGCGAGGACAGGTTCACCGGAGCAAGGCTCCGGCGAACTTCGAATGGTCGGATCTAAGCTTTTGCAATCGACAAAATATGCAATAAAAAAGGGCAGCCTGAAGCTAAACCTACGACAAAGAAAATACAATAAAAAGGCAACCTCAACTGGCGAATAGAACCGGGAAATAAACCTCACGGCGGCGCAGCTGCCGGAGATGGGTTTGAACACGCCCATGAGCCACCCTCCGCACCTCAACAAGAGGCCGGGTCGATCCTCTGTCACTGGAGACGCTCGGCTGATCGCTCGGAGGTCTGAAGTTTGGCCAAGAACGGTTCAAAGTCAAATGGAAGTATGGCTGGGGGTTTTGAATGGAGTGGTCGAGTGGCGTGAAAAACGAGGGATGGCGGGTGGTGCGATGCTCCACAGACCAGGCAAACGTATGGGCGTGTATCATTGGGAGTAGAGCAACAAAAGTTGTGAAGGGCCTAACACCAGATGGTGCAAGACGTGCCCTCGAAAAAAAGATTGAAAACGGATCAAAACGCAGCTTCTGACACAACCTGGGTGTTGGGCAGAGAGTTGACCGAAGGTCAACTCTTGCTGCCCCCTGGTTGGTCCACATGGACCAACCAGGAAAAACCCTGGAAAACAATCTTGTTAATTCATTTAAAAATCGAAAATGATTTTATTATTTTTAGGTTATAAAATAAAAAATGTTTATTATTTTCTAAAGTATTTTATGGTGATTTTTAATTATTTTTATGAAGTATATTTTTATAAGTTACCCTTCTTAGCCCTTATAGGTATAATGTCCATATATTTTATTAATTTATTTTTATTTTGTGATTTTAATTTGTTTATTTTTGTTTATTATTTTACAAAATTATAAGATACTTTTGCACACATGAATATATTTTTATTTTATTTTTCTGATGTATTTTGTATACTTAATAAAACAAAAGTATGTATTGTATAGGTATGTAAGTAGGTCTTTTACCTATGTATTATGGACAAGTATTTTTATTTTGCATTTTCTTTGAATTTTTATTCTGATTTCAATGCACATATATATTATAAGTAATTTTTAAAAAATAATAAAATATAAAGTTATAAAAATAAGGAATAAATAATAAAATGAGTATCTTAGTCTATACAAGTATACAATAGGGGTCCAAAACTCAACTTTCAAACCGTAGTTCCGCCAAATGCGAAACCACCACCATTAAATAACTTATTTTATTCTATATACAATTAAAGTGAGTTTGCTGCATTTGGAGTTTTCAGTTGTGAGATACGGGTCTGGGAAGTTGGGATTCTGGATTTTTATTCAGAACATAACTTTTTATCTATACATTATTTTTCAGTGAAATCAATTTTGTATTTTTATTTATTTAATTATCTACAACTTTTATCTACAAAGTTTCTTTATTTGATGTATAAAAAGTGGAACCAAAAATAGGTCCCAAAATGAATAAAGAATGAATTAAAAAGTACTGTATTTTGGCCCTTATCTCCCCCTACTTTATTCCTTGTCGACCTATTCATCAAGATGCCTAGTTCTCGGGGTTTGGGTTATAAAATATTTACAATATTTTATTCCTTTTCTTTTCTTTTCTTTTATTTATTCTATAATTTTGGCTTTAATTACAGTATTTTATACACTATTTACAGGTACATGCATGAATGCTAAGATGATGGTTTTAATGTTATTTACACGCATTTGCTAAGGTTTTTGATGCCAAAATGATAGAATAAAGATGATGAAATGTGGCTTCATCAACAACACACAATCAATGGTTGAGATTGATTTGTGTTTCTTTCAATGGCTAGGATTGTTGTTGGTAAAACACAACAACATGTGATTTAATTCAAAGTAATTATCATAGATAAATCAATATAATTAATCTCAAATTAAATCACTTTTTGACTAGAGATAGGATAATGATAAGATCAAGGTCCTCTCCTAAAAAGGGGGGATGGCTACTCTACTCCTCTAGAGGAGTTGTAGCTGTCCTCTCTTATTAGAGGGGACTTGGTCAATCTCATTGATATATCATGAAATCTCATTATCTCATGATATCTCCTATAACTCTTGTCGAAATAATTTTCACAAAAAATAATTCCAAATTATTTTTTGGAAAATATCAATCAAGCCATTGAAAAAATGTGAATCTCATTCACAACTCAAAACTAAATGTAATTATATTTTCAATTAATCATTCAATGTGAATCCCATTCACATTAACAATTAATCAACAAATATAAAACATAATATGCTCTCTCTAATATATTATAAATCACATTTATAATATATATGATTAATATGGATAGTGCTATCCACATTATTCATATCCATGATAATTAAATCACATTTAATCATCTTGGATCTCTTTTCTCACGTGCCTAAATAACATGAATCACATTCACATTATTCATATCTTTGATACTTGAATCACATTTAATTATCTTAGATATCTCTCCTTATAATATCTCTCCTTATATCAACAATGAAATTATCCATGAACTCTTTCAAGGATAATGCGCTTTCTCCGCGGATACTTGGAGATAAGGACATGGTGATTGTATTGTTCCACGTATAGTGACTTGGATATTGAGATCACATCTCAAATCCATATCCCGGGCCTCCCATAGATTCTTGATTAAATCAAGACCATAAATCCAATCTTCTCATTGCATGTGAATCTCATTCAGATTAATGTCCAACATTTGGACCAAGATCAGATTACTTCACTACTGAGAGGAGTCACTAAAATCTAGATCCGTTTCATCACTCCCTAGGAATGGAAGCGTCATGGTTATACAATCGTTTATGATCACATCACCCTCAGGTATTCCCAATACCTGTACATCCTGCATACTGGAAGACCCAGAATAAACCCAAAGTATTAGATTAACTTTATACTGTCTACTTCAGGATTTTATCAGTAAGTTTCTCATTTGATCATTGGGATTTGGTATCGATCATATACTTTCCAAAAGCATATATCATACCTAGGTCTTGATCATATACTTTCCAAAAGTATATATCAAACCTACTAATTCAGTCAAGCTTCCAAAGCGAGACGACCGTGAATGGAATTTGATTCTTCCCAATATCTCATGAGTGAGCTCATGTCTTCCGGTTCAGTAGTGAACCTGTATGATCCCTTTGAGAGATCGTATTACTCATATGCCCTTATATGCACACCAACGCATTGGTGTATAGACCTTGGTTAGGTCATCAACCTATTGGTCTGCCAAATGTACATACTCAGACATATAGTAACACATCTATCTCTGGTCAAAGGATGCATGCCTGTATCGTGACATCATACGATATAGGACTTTGGTTATCTCGATCTCGTTAAGTCAACTCTTTGACCTAACTAATCTGACACCTCCGAATCTCTATTCCGATGCAGAGGACCTGCATCAAGAGGTCCGTCAGATATCAGCCTATGTGAGAAAGGATTTCCATCTCCTACTCAGGCTGGAGATCACATCTTAATAATCATTTGACGGTGCTTGATGAGTCCTCAATCTAACCCTTAGATATTCATCCAAGCACTAGCCTTTATGATTCAATAATTGAATCAACACCTGTATGATCATTAAGATAGCCATGGTACATAACCCTAATTGTACTAAGGGACCTATTATGCAAATTAGTTATTCTTCATTTCAGATCAGGGAATGATATGTGCAATAACATTTATTGCATAATGGCTCGCCGTGGGCTCGCATGTCCAACAATCTTCCACTAGCCCAAAGAGCCATTAATGGGCTAATCATTTAAACCCACACTCATGTGACAATCATAAGCTATTTCAAAAATAGCTAGGTAAGCCGGTCAGTCACTCTGTTCCCAAAATACTATGCCAAGTCCTTTTACGACACTTGCATATCCCTAGGTAATAGTGCTTGCATCCAATGCGAATGTTGCATCTTATGCAACCAATACTCAATCTTGATAAAGCAATTATAGTGTCCTTGACACTATTGCTCAGTAATTATTATAACCAGCATTTCCATAATCCTTATCATAGTACCTGTATTCCTGGAGATCTCTATCTCCCAAGGCATCTACAGTTAATACCTTTTAGATCACTATCTATAAAGTCTTAGGTTCTTGATGATGAGACTTTGAGATTATTATCTCTAAGTCTTGTCATCTTTGAAGATTTTGTTATTACTGTAATCAAGTGTTTTCTCTCCATAGTAGGATTAGCAACACTTTACTACTCCCACTACATGGCAGATATCTGGCTTTTGTACACATCTAGCATACACTCAGCTTCTCGTAACTGATACACAAGTGCAAGCAGTTCTAGCATTCACTTCCTCAACTCTTTGAGGTGCTATCCCTTTAGATAGGTCAATACCATATCTTAAGGAAAGGAAGCCTTCCTTGGGGTTTTCCAAGAATGGAACATGTCCAAGGTGTACTACAAATGTGACAGTCCCAATACCCTCTTTTCTTTGCTTTTGAACAACTTCAAAACTAAGATCTAAGAGGTATTCTTGAGATCATATCTCAAGGTATGGAATAGCTAGTCTATAAAACACTTATTATCATCCTTATATCATTCCAAATGATTAGGATATTATCTACATTTAGCACTATGAACACAAAGGCACTCCCACTAAGCTTCACATGGCTCATCAAGATTCTATCTGAAATCATAACATTTATAATTTCATCAGATCTTATGGTCCAACTTCAAGAAGCTTATTTGAGTCCATAGATGGATTTCTTTAGCTTTCACATCTTTCTTTCTCAAATCATGAAGCCATGGGGCTACTTCATGTGAATATCCTTAGAGAGGTATTCTTAGAGGAATGCAATCTTGACTTACATCATGAAGATGCAAAGCCAAGTTGTGTAGCTATAGTTAGCAATAATCCGATGGGTTTAAGCATGGTTACTGAAGAGCAAGTCTCATCGCAAGCAATGTCTTCTCTTCTACCGTGTAGCTCATGGCTATGAACCGTGCTTTGAAGGTCTCTACCTTATCATCAGATTCCCTTTCTCTTGAAGATCCATTTACACCTTTACGGGTCTTACCCATATAGGTGGATCCTCGAGGGTCTATATACAACACTTGTATATGAAGTCTACTTTAGACTTTATTGCTAATATCCATCTTTCCTTGTCATGATCCTTAGGAGCTTCATCACATGAAGTCTGATCATTGTCAGACTTAATCGACACATGGAATACATCCTTAAACTCATTTGAAGAAGTATTAATATTTCATCTTTAATTAACCGTTTTAGTTTCTGATTTCAGGAGCCTCATTATCATCTCAAGATTAAATGAGTTCCTTTACTTCATTTTCTTCTTGATTCTCAAGAGTCTCAGCCTCTAAGAATCACATTCTCAAAGATGAGATATTTTAAGAATCTCAAGGTCATAAAGTAGGTATCCCATACCATCCTTTATTTTCCTAATGAAGTAGCACTCTCTAGTGCTTAATTCCATCTTGCTTGCATGGAATCTTATTAAGGATATATAGTGTAGTCCCTACTACATATATGCCTGGAAACTAAGAGGTAATTATGCTAAAAAAACATCATTGATCAAATCATGTCACACATGATCCAATTGTATCTCCCTACAACTCTATTGAGTTCAGGTTTATCAGGAGGAGTGAGATATAAATGATATTCGTATATCCATAAGGTATTCTTTGAATTTTAACTAACAGTTACAAGTTACCTAAGTTAGATCAAATTCATTTCATCTTTCTTCAAACTTTGGTTCTACACCAAAATTGTGAAATCTTTGAACATTTCAAAGGTTTCTCAGGTGAAGAGAAGAAATCTCATATCGTACATAATCATCAATAAATATTATATATCTATGTTGTTCACTATGATATAGATGATCTACATATATCAATATGTATGAGATCCCGAATACCTTAACATCTTACATCTTTCCCAAAGAAGGTTGTATTGGATATTTTACTTTGAATACTATATTCACAAGTATGTAAGATTTGAAATTTTAGACATTCTAAAGTTTCATATCTTACTAGTCTATTCATCAAATCAACAGATAAATGTCCAAGACTTGATGCCAGATCATTGTCAAATGATCTTCATCCTCCTACGGATCTTTTTAAGGTTTAATTTTCAATATTAGAAATCTTAATGAACCATTCATTAATTTTCTAATTTTGTGGAGTCTACTAGATGTTAGATTACTATCTGAAATATATCCATCATAACTCTTTATGATAGTTCTATCTCAGAATTCATGTTTATTTCCAACACTTAAAACAAACAATGAGTGTATTCTAATATCTAGGTCATAGAGACATTCTCCAAGACTAAGGGCTCTCCCACTGAGAATATGAAGTCTATCTATCTAACAGAGATTGCTGCAACAATTACAACAATATCCATGTAGATGACTACTAAACCTTAAGATCAAATTTCTAATCTTCTAATATATATGCGAGCGATTGCAAATGTCATTAGAAGATTGGGATACAATTGTCAGACTTTATCTTATGAAATAAGTAAGTCAGAGTCAGTGATTATATGTAGATTATTCTGATGCTCTATCCGAGTCCTTCTCTAAGGATTCTAGACAGACTAGATAGTCATACTATCAATACACTGACTTATTGCAGTATTGGCATTCATCCAACTCTTAGGATGTCATATGGAAGTCATAGAAGTACGGTGAACTCTTTGACTATCGTTCTCATCTTGGGTCTGACCCATGCTTCCACAGCGCTCTCTTTATCTATGAACAACCATTGCTCAAGACAAAGGATCTCTTATGTTGAACTCAAAAGATTTCAATATAAGAGAACTTCAACATTTATACATGCTTCATTTAATTCATAAAATATGAATATTATGAAGATTCATGAATTACTTGGGTATAGATAGTAGAATGATGACATTCATCATTTCTACATCCATCTAGACTCTTAAAACATTGGTTCAGGTAGGTATTCAAATATTTTGAATACATCATCTCTTATAGAGCTACCATTCTGCATGATGCAGTGAATCATGTCATTCATAATAAATGTTAAGAGCACATATGTATGTCAGAATATATTTTTAAATTTTATAAGGATTAATTGACAATTACGATCATCATCGACATGTCACTTCCAAAGTACATTCAATGATATCAAGACTATAGCGACATACAAACCCTAAGGTTGTAGTCCTATTATCTATTTAATTATCATTCCTCATTATTATGAGGAAACTTGCACATTGCAACCACATACATTATGTGTCCAACTGCAAGTACAATATCTGGATCATGAGTCCAATCCATGATATTTTACTGGTTATTATTGAGTATAACATTGAGTGGGTTTTATGAAGGATTATCTGAAATAAGAAATTTGCATGTGTATATATATATACATATTTTTACTTTGATTTAGGAATTTTTATATCAAAGTTGTCTTGCCTTGTCAACAGTGAAAGTTCATTCCCTCAATCACTTTCAATGTAAGAGATATACTTACCATTATATCTCAACCAAGATCTGGGATCTCCTTCCTTATCTTTGTTACATCCCAATAATATGATGACCTGTAACTCAGATAAAAAGAAGCGAGAACACATTCTGCCTTGCAAGTCCAACTTGCATCTTCCAATTCGGTCTTTAATACCCGGGCCCACCACCACTAAGGTGATGTTGACCCGTCATTAATTGAACCAACCGTCAACAAGCTTAATACTCGCTATACGCAATCCAATATCACCCCAATAATATGAGGACCCTTGGGGTCACTACGTATACGACCTTACTCTTTCGAGAAGCGAAGAGTCCGATCCAAATGGCTTGTATGCAGGAGCTGTCACTTCAGACAAGCATCTCCGACATACAATCTCTGGCGACGAAACCCTCCGCCTTGACGGGAGACCATGGATGTCACTAATGTGATCCTCCATATCATATTCAAATTCTAATTAATCATCATGAATCACATTCATTATGATCAATTCTTCCAAGAGAAATACACATCTATTCATAATAGAGTGCTTTTAATTGGATATAATCAATTTAATCAAACTAAATTAATTAAAAATCCAATTTTCAATCAACAAACTTGATTATTACTTGAATAGTAGGTATAATCAGAGTACATTTTATTCGATTTATAATAATTAGAAAAATACACTTTGACTTCTTCGGCATTATCGAGTCCCTACCCGCTGTTATGGCCAGTACCGACGAGAGTGGGACGGACCACGTACGTTGTAACCCGCTACCCCAATGCTCTCGGACTAGACACCATATCCACCTCAGGAAAGGATAATGCCAGATAGATCATTATGTACTTTGAGATGCTCAGCAGGTTTTCAACAGAAATTATATCATATAATATACATCAAAACAATTTTGATTATATTATAAGGAGATTTGCTAAACAAATCCCCAATCCTATTCAAGCAAGAGGGTTTTTCATGTAAAAGTTGTCCTACAGCTTTTGTAGGATAAACTAAGGTTTTACATGAAAACAATATTTGTTGATGATTTCATATCAACCAATCATTATCAAGATCAACTATCTTATTATTTTGGTTAGTGAAATGTCATTCAAGGAATTAATTATCATCTTTAAATATTTCAAAAATATTTATCAATAATCATTTCAAAAAATTATCAATTAATTTTCATCAATTTATTTGAATGACAATCACAAGGTTTTGGATAATCATGCAATTTCCAGCGGTGACCCTCATTAACTAAAAATAGCATATCTCATTCATTTTAAATCCAAATTATGCAAAATCAATTTTCAGAGATTGATAACTTGATTTAAAAACAAAACCATGTGATAAACATGCATTTTCAGGCGTTTTAAAATCGTAATTAACATCTTAATTACGTCTCTAATCGCCATCCCCGAAACAGTGGATATATGGTTAATAAAATGACCATATCTTGAGCAAACAGAATTCAAATTATGCAAACTCAAATCCTACTGTTTCCTTGATTAATGGGGAACATTATACATATTAAAATTTCGTATTTAAACATTTTAAACAGGGCCGAAATTTTATTACAAGACATGGCTGCGAAAATTGAAATGCTAAAATCTTCACGAACCCAAACGAGCCAAAATCTTCGTAAGTTCATGGATCTAATCCAAAAAATTCAACAACCTGGCTCTGATACCACTTAAAAGATACGGGAAAAATCTTCAAGCGCATCACAGAAGCGTGATGATCGCATAGAATGCGATCGGGAGCGACTAGTCGCACTAGTTGCTTGATGCAGCGGAAATTAAAATTTTTATGTGATGAAACCACATGATCCAAGGACACTTCTTGGATCATTTCATCTAAACCACAAAAAAGTAATAGGATTACCTCTTGAAGCGTGGTTGCGATCGAGTCTCTAAACGAAGAGACCTCCTATCTCAAGTCCGATCCGTCGGAGGAGACGCTTGCGAGCGCGGGGATGAATCGCGTGCTCCTCACAATTCATGTTGATGATCCAAGCGGTGGATCTCCTGATCTCGTCACATGAGATCCAACATCTTTTTCACGAGCGAGACGCACCGAAGGAGATGGAGATCCACGAGTAGATGATCCGGCAGTATAACGATGATGCTGCATCGATGATGACTCTCACAATGGCTCCATGGTGGACGACCATTATAAGAGAGATAGAGACTAGGCGTGTAGAGAAGAGAGAGAGAGACTCATTGAGTCGGTGCAAATCGAAGAGCAAGGCATGCCTCTTCTTATATAGGGTTTTGAGAGTCCATGGATCTCAATCATTGGACAACACACAATCAATGATTGAGATTGATTTGTGTTTCTTTCAATGGTAGGATTGTTGTTGGTAAATCACAACAACAAGTGATTTAATTCAAATTAATTATCATTGATAAATCAATATAATTAATCTCAAATTAAATCATTTTTGACTAGAGATAGGATAATGAGAAGATCAAGATCCTCTCCTAAAAAGGGGGGACGGTTACTCTACTCCTCTAGAGGAGTTGTAGCCGTCCTCTCTTATTAGAGGGGACTTGGTCAATATCATTAATATATCATGAGATCTCATTATCTCATGATATCTCCTATAACTCTTGTCGAAATAATTTTCACAAAAAATAGTTCCAAATTATCTTTTGGAAAATATCAATCAAGCCATTGAAAAAAATGTGAATCTCATTCACAACCCAAAACTAAATGTAACCCATTCACATTAACAATTAATCAACAAATATAAAACACAATATGCTCTCTCTATTATATTATAAATCACATTTATAATATATATGATTAATATGGATAGTGCTATCCACATTATTCATATTCATGATAACTAAATCACATTTAATCATCTTGGATCTCTTTTCTCATGTGCCCAAGTAACATGAATCACATTCACATTATTCATATGTTTGATAATTAAATCACATTTAATTATCTTAGAAATCTCTCCTTATAATATGAATCAAATTCATATTATCCATGATAATTAAATCACATTTAATTACTAATTTTCTCGATGCTTGGATACTTATATCAACAATGAAATTATCCATGAACTCTTTCAAGGATAATGCGCTTTCTCCGCGGATACTTGGAGATAAGGACATGGCAATTGTATTGTTCCACATATAGTGAAATGGATATTGAGATCACATCTCAAATCCAGATCCCGGGCCTCCTATAGATGCTTGATTAAATCAAGACCGCAAATCCAATCTTCTCATTGCATCTGAATCACATTCAGATCAATGTCCAATATTTGGACCAAGATCAGATTACTTCTCTACTGAAAGGAGTCACTAAAATCCAGACCCATTTCATCACTCCTCAGGAATGGAAGCGTCATGGTTATACAATCGTTTATGATCACATCACCCTTAGGTATTCCCAATACCTGTACATCTAAACCCGTAGTATTAGATCAACTTTATACTGTCTACTTCAGGGTTTTATCAGTAAGTTTCTCATTTGATCATTGGGATTTGGTATCGATCATATACTTTCTAAAAACATATATCATACCTAGGTCCTGGTCATATACTTTCCAAAAGTATATATCAAATCTACAAATTCAGTTAAGCTTCCAAAGCGAGACGACCTTGCACGGAATTTGATTCTTCCAATATCTCATGAGTGAGCTCATGTCTTCCGGTTCAGTAGTGAACCTGTATGATCCCTTTGAGAGATCGTATTACTCATATACCCTTATATACACACCATCGCGTAGGTGTATAGACCTTGGTTAGGTCATCAACCTATTGGTATGTCAAATGTACATACTCAGACATATAGGAACATCTGTCTCCGATCAGAGGATGCGTGCCTGTATCGTGACATCATACAATATAGGACGTTGGTTATCTCGATCTCTTTAAGTCAACTCTTTGAACTACTAATCTGACACTCCGAATATCTATTCCTATGCAGAGGACCTGCATCAAGAGGTCGGTCAGATATCAGCCTATGTGAGAAAGGATTGCCATCTCTTACTCAGGCTGGAGATCACATCTTAACAATCATTTGACGATGCCTGATGAGTCCTCAATCTAACTCTTTAGATATTCATCCAAGCACCAGCCTCTATGATTCAATAATTGAATCAACAACTGCATGATCATTAAGATAGCCATGGTACATAACCCTAATTGTACTAAGGGACCTATTATGCAAATTAGTTATTCTTCATTTCAGATCAAGGAATGATATATGCAATAACATTTACTGCATAATGGCTCGCCGTGGGCTCACATGTTCAACAAGAAGAACAATCTACGCCTCCATATCACTCGACAACCGTTCGATCGTAGAAGATCGGATGGATCCGATTCATCTAATCGCACCACCGCTGGAGGATCTCACATAGGCATCGCGTGCGAGGGATATATTTTGGGGTGTTTTATGCGTAGCCCCCTAGACATGTTGTTATCACGAACATATCCAGAGCTTGAAAAGACATGTGATGCACATGTGATCTATTAATAAATTTGCACGACATTTCTCAACATTTTTAATATTTGTCTACATGCACAACTGGTTGCAAGTACACGAGCGTGGGCACGTGTATTCTAGAGCTTTTGCATAAATAGATCTGCATTTATTTTTATGTTATTATTTGATTAACCATCATGAAATAATTTCTCATTAGTCCATTAATTCCAGAATTAATTACATGCTCTACATTGCTTGAAATAAATAATTGCAATGCTCTAAAAAATACATAAAAATTAGGATAAGTTCTTGCACAGTCATTTTATATCACATAAGTTTTGTTTTGAATAATAATTTGTTTTCTTATTTTTAACAATTCAAAATCACAAAAACTTTCACTATTTGTTTTATAAAATTTATAAAAAAATTTAAAAATGTTTTAAAATTCAAATAAAATTACTATAGATATATTTTGATTTGTTTTAATTTCGGTGCAATTTTATTTTAAAATCTTTTATAAAAAATAAAAAATGGAAATTATAAAAATACTAAAAATCGTATAAAATCATTAGAAAAATATCATAAAATTATATTTTTGGTACTGTTTGAAATCAAATAAAAATCCTTTTTTATAAAACCAGTTTCCAGTATTTTCATCTTTATTTTATATTTTAAAAATTCAAAACACATGCTTGATTTGTTGTTTGATTTATTTTTTATTTTTAATTGATTTGAAAATTCTATAAAAACTAAAAATATCTGAAAAATTATAAAAATAGTAAAAAAATCAAAACATAAAAATTTTTATTTGATTTTTTGGATATTTTTGTTATATTTGAATAACACAAAAAGAGTGCATGCGTGTCTTCAATTCCTTTCCTTTTATTTGCTTTGTTTGAAAAATAAAAATATAAAAATTTGTAAAATTAAAAATCATTGAAAATCTAAATCATAAAAAAGATATAAAATTTAAAAATTTCATAAAAATTAAAAGCAAAAAATCCATAAAACCAATGTAATTTTCTTAGAGTTTTCTTCTTTATTTTTATTTGATTCCTCATTGATTTTAATAACCCTCTCTTAATAATCGTTGCCTCCTTGAGTTCGACCTTGAGAGTATACCATGTTAATAACTAAATATCAAATCCATTTTATTTTATTTTATTTTGGAATAAAATAATTTCATTTAATTAAATTGTTTTTCTTTGGTTTTGAAGACACTTGTGATATAATAATAATAATCTTAAAAAAACCGATTGATCAAAATGGCACCGTTGCCGGGGAGGCACGTTGAGGGTAGCTAGGTTTTCCCTTTAGTCTGCTATTCTTGGATTGTATATATCTGTCTCTTTCTTTTATTTTGTCTTCTTTTTCTGTCATATATTTCTTATTTATATTTCTGTCACTTGTTGCATATTATTTTTGTTTTGTATTTCATTTTATTTTAGTCTATATTTGTGTATATATCTTGTTGTGGATTACATGTTGTTGAGGAGTGAGCATTCACTTCGAATTCCGCATTCCATGAGGGAGCTTATACAACTCTTGTAGGATCCGATGCGTCGTACACTAAAAACTCTCCAAGATCGGACTTAGGGATTAATTTGAGATCCATTTTACTTGCTCTTCTTATTTTGCATCATATCCACCCTCGTGTTCTTTTTTTGGTTGTTTATTTCTTTTTATGCTTTTATTTTTATCTTATTTTGCTCACATTATTTCATAACCGTGATCTGACACATTTCTTATTTCTCTCTTTCTTGAGAGGGTCCGACGAGAAAGGACGACATTCTTAGGAGCATCGGTGCACCCAAGAGAAGTGGAGGCGACTCGTTTCATCATCGAGTTGCAGGAGAGCATACGAGAGAAGAAGCAGGGGATTTGGAGAACCGCTTGATAATTTTTTTGTTTTATTTTAGTCTTTTAATTCATTTTCATTTGTATAAATTTGTAACAATTTGTTGGTGTTTTCCCTTTTTCTACGTTTATTTGGCTTAGATACCCTTCTGTGTGCAGGGTCTGTTTCACCAAGTGTTGGTGCACTTGGGGAGACCTCACTAAATTTTTATTTTCTTTGCCTTTATGTTTTTTATTTTCTCATAGATTTTTGTTCTTGAGCTCTTATAAGCAAGTTTTATTATCTTGGTTGAGCCAGATAACTGATTAGGTCCACATTCCTTAATAAGAATATCTATTCCTATAGATTAGAGCGTAGGATTGGAATAGTTAAATAACATGTTCTTTCCCGCTAATAGAAGTTACTTCTTAGGATGTTTCTCTTGCATCATTTAGGTAGTTTATTTTCTTCTCTTTATTTTATGCGAGGAACATTTTGCATGTAGATTGCTGGAGCAAGGTACACATCAATTTAGTCATGCATGCATCATCGATTTCTGTCGCATAAACTTTTCCCACTTCCTATCTTTATTTCTCTCACTTAGGAAATATTGGAATTGGAAAAATCGTTAGATCTTTTTATTAGAAAAAGATATAAAAAATAGATAACTAATTAAAAGAAACTATGATTTTCATTCGACCCTAAAACTAAGTGTAAGAACAAATCACTCATTGTTTTGGGGAGATCAACCCCTCATTGTTTGTAGGTACTTACCTTAAGATAGATTGGGATTGGGTGAGGACACAACCATAAGGTTAGAGAACAAATCTCTATACTTGTACCCTATGCTCATATGCATTACTCTTTGGTGCATGGTCGAGATGCACGCCCTTAACTTAAACATTAGAAAATTGTTTTGGTGTACATTCTCCTTTCTCCTTTTGGGCTTGATATTGAATCCAAAAACATAGGCAGATAGTTACATTGATTGGGGAGGATTGAGAATGTATGTTGGGCGACAACAACGACTCACCCTGTGTGATTGGTATTAAGTAACTTCTTATAGTTTCATTGAACTAAAATTGAAAAGATAAAAGATTGGACCTTTACAACCTCCACTTATGTTTAGTTGGTGAATAAAGGGTTGTATTATGTTTGTTTTGTGTGAGTAGTCCAGATCCCATCTCATATTTCATCTATTTCCTTTGCCTTTTTCTTCTTTCTCTCGTCTATGGTCACGATGATGGGAAGGATATCTCTTAGAATGACTCTTATGGCACCGCTATTCAGCGATCCTCACCATTTATCTAGGTCGATTAAAGAGAGCCTAAAACCTCTTTTCAAACCCAAGTTTTCATCCACTCTTTTTCCTCTTGACCACCATTCTTCTTCTTCATCACAGTATTTTAACAACAGTTTCAACAGTTCTACATTGATCTATTAGAGCATGATATAGATTCCTTCTCATTTCCAGAGGAAGACACTATGGTTGGGAAAGCACCCCCAACTGCTGCAGACCACATCTTTAGTGATCAACCAGTAGAGATCAACATCGGCTAACTTGCATCCCTTGAGTACATGTAGAA
Source organism: Ottelia alismoides (assembly GCA_037367405.1). Lineage (NCBI taxonomy): Eukaryota > Viridiplantae > Streptophyta > Magnoliopsida > Alismatales > Hydrocharitaceae > Ottelia > Ottelia alismoides. The sequence continues at coordinate 693,062 of JAZKJV010007300.1, forward strand.
TTAGATTAGGGAGCAAGGGAGGGCGATGACTGAGGTTAGAGCTGAGGTTACACAAGTGTGGTAGAGACAAGATGATGAGAGAGTTGAGGATGTTCCTGGTGATGCTGATAGAGAGATACATGAGGGTGGAGGAGCTGGGATCCCACATAGACTTGCTCATACGATGAAGGAGTTGTACAAGCCTTGTGCAACTACTATACATTAGTGGATTTGTTTGCCCACCATTTTTAGTGATTTTAAGCTTCGTCCTCAGAACATTCAGCTTTTTCCCAAGTTCTAGGGGCATTCAATTGAGGAGCCTCATTTACATATTCAGGACTTTGAGTTGATTTGCAATACTGTACATGACAAACATGTGGACAAGGACATCATCAAGATGATAGCTGTTGACATGATTTTTCGCAGTTTAAAATGATGGTTTAATAAAGTCGTTGTTTTCCCACGATACATCGGAATCAAACAAATAATAATACAACTACGAGCTTAATGGAGGGACGAAAAATGTAGAGCGCAAGTAGAGGTTCGAATCCACAAGGACCAAGTAAGTTTGCAATTTTTAATTCGACATCTAACACATAAAATGCTAAGTGAAATAATAGAGATGCAATTTGAAAAAGATTTCTTTCAAAGATGTGCAATTTAAGAAACTAAGGACTATGTTTGGAATACTCAAAATAAAGGAGAGTTCAAGGGTTGAAATGTAAATGACATATAAATAAAGAGAGAGAGAGAGATAAAGGTATTCTCATGCACAAATGGAGAGTTGTTGTTTGCCAGCGGGAATAGCCTGGAATGAGGGCGCTGCACGGTGGCTGGAAGTGCACGGGAAAGACGCCGACTGAATTGGCGTATGGAAGGTCGCAGCTGCTTGCTGCATGAGGAGGACGGGCTATGGGCTGCGGAGGTGGTCGGAGGCTTGCGTTGGAATGCGGAGGAGGAGGCTGGATGCACGCCGGTGCGTGGTGGCACGCTGGAGGAGCGGCCGAAGTACAGAGTAGGAGACTGGACGCACGCCGGTGGACGGTGGTGCACTGGAGGAGAGGCTGGAGTACAGAATAGAAAACCGCGCGAGAGAGGTGGCGTGCGCAGGTGAGGTGCGCAGCTGCAGGCTGCGGACGAGGTAGACGCCGATGCACGCTGGAGGAGAAGATGACACCTGCGGGGAAGGGGTTGTTTCCGTCTATGCCTTCATCTGCATGAGACAAAGAGAGAGAGAGAGATAGAATAAAAGAGAGAGATAGGGAGTAAGAATCACGGATGCAAGGGGAGAGAGGACTTCCTTCATGTGTCATGCCTCCTTTTATAGATGAATGTTGCTTGGAATGAAGGGACACATCCCATGCACATGAAGACAAAACAATAAATTCATTCATGCATGGGGAAGGGATAAGAATATGGACAGCTACTTTTCATGGGTGATGGGGAAGAGACCTTCCTTCATGTGTCATGCTTCCTTTTATAGATGAATGTTGCTTGGAATGAAGGGACACATCCCATGCACATGAAGACAAAATAATAAATTCATTCATGCATGGAGAAGAATATGGACGACTACTTTTCATGGGTGATGGGGAAGAGAGAGAGAGTGAATAAAGAGGGGGTGCATGCACGTGGGTGGCATATTAAAGAGTGGAAATTTTACATTAACCCCCTCCTTTTCTTTCCAACAAAATGTAAGAGATATTTGTAGAGCCAATTCAATATGTTGCATTCTTGTTCAAATGCTTATATAATTAAATCTAATGCACTTTCATTTTCTTTTTTAATGTAGATAATTTATTCATGGATGTTTGGTATTAAATATATTCCCATCATATATAATCCATAAATGATGTGTGAATGGAGATTTTTGAGAATATTTTATCCAGATGATTTTATCTGCTATGTTTATAGGATCAATAGAATGCAAATTATGTGAATTTGGAGTTTATAAATAAAAAATTAATAGTGTACTCCACATAATTTAAGCTTGTTATAAAAGTATATAATGAAATCATCACACCCCCATACTTAAATCTTGCTAGTCCCGAGCATGATTAAGATAAGTAATAACGAAGGACACGGAGAATAACCAAGATAAATATGGTGAGGGTTTGCAGCAGACATACCCACAAAGTCTCGAGTTTTCAGATCCTAACCACACAAATACACAAACTTCAATAGAGTCGGCCCATGGATTAATGATTTGTTCGAATTGTCGACTTGACTTGAGTTTTGTAGTTTCAACAACCTCTCAGTTCCAATAAAATCAGACATGTTTTCAGAAGGTCGATCATGTCAGCTCATCCCTAAGAAACAAGTATTCTTTTTGACTTTGAATGGATATAAACAGTATTAGTGATAGTTTAGCTTTCGTGAGTCAAGAGAACGAGCTAGCAGTACGATCTATCAAGGTACCGAATGATTCCCTACACATATAGCCTCAGTCCTCACCTGAATTTAAGCATATTCTCTTTTCACCCAAGTATGTCAGCATAAAAAGTAGGTCATAATTCTTTGGAGAATGGGACTTAACTTTCGAGGTTTTCCGTAGACCTCTTTGGTCCGTTGCTCTCATTCTTTTCCTTTTGCAGAGCATAACCCTGGCCTCTTTGGGCCTCTTTTAAGAATTTAGGTAGCATCATTGGGGTACTACCACGTCTTTTGGTGGAGAAGGGTTATTTTCTGGTCTTCTTTCATTGCTTTTGCTTTGCATATCTTTGCATGTTTGGTGGTTTTTTGGTATTTTGTATTTTGATATGCCTTTTTGTGGTGTTTTTGTCTTGGGTTTGGCATCAAAGATAGTATCGTCTTAATATTGACTTTGGAGGCACGATACTGGCTTATTTGCTGACATACTTAGACTAGAGATATCATGTTGCCCCTGAGTCAAGTTCCTTCACTGACTATAGATAAGGTTCAGACATTGACACAACCAAGAGGAAAACTCCTCACCTCAACTAGATTGTAATTGTATCTCGTAAAATAAACTCAATCAAGCTAAGTGCAATGTGCAGTTGCTTAAAATCCACTGAAGAGTTTAAGAGTGCTACTAGTTGCTCAGGTGATTTAGTTTGATATATAAGTTCATTCACCAGTAGAGTTAGTGGAACTTAGAGAATAAAGTCCATATGGACCCGAAGAAAGCTTAAAAGCTCATGTCTAGTGAAATTCTGATGGAATTAAGTAGAATAGGGTCAACTCAGCTTCAGTATATGATCTATGCAATGAAGAGCTGATTTCTCAAAAGATAGGATAAAACTAGGAAGGATGTAGTTTTGGTGGTTTTCAAGTTTTTTGAAAATATTTTAAGGGAAATTTTTGCAAAATTTTTTTGAAGAAGGTTTTTTTTTGAAAAGTATGCACTTTGAAAACTATGCAGACACCCCCCCATGCTTATGAGAAACCATGTCCTCATGGTGAAAACAAGGTATAAAAGGAGGATCAGAAGGGGTGAATGATTGTGAAAAGTATTTTTGGTTTTTTTATGAAGTGTGGAGGTGTACACCCCATACTTATCTAATGCCATGCAATAAAAGAAAGGATACAAAGAAAGGAAAAGATACCTATGGGTGTGGACCCACAAAATGTTGTTGATTTAATGTCCCAACTCGACGATTCAGCTTATCAAGAGTATCCAGTGTTGCGTGTAAGTGCAGAAGTTGTATTCAAAAAATCCAAATGAAATTCTTGATATCATACGAATATCCTGACCCAGATGTGAGAGTGCGGTTGATGAATTTGATAAATGTGTGCTCTCATTGATACAGTGAAGACATTAATTGGTTGGTGAATCAGAATGAGAGATGAATCAGTTTGATCTTGGATTGGATGTGATGGGAGGGAAATGGGTGGACTGGTGAAGGGCTCATGGACCAGATATGATGTATTGAAGCCGAGCTCTACATGATCAAGTATTGATTCCTCCATGAGGTCCTCTATATATTGTGATAAATCATCATTTTCCCTCAAATAATCATCATGGCTATCCTCGGTGGCATCTATTGTGAATTTCATTTCAGTTCTCTTCTTGAGCCACAAAGATGATTCTTTCCAATACATATGATTAGGATATTCAGAGGCCAGGAGCAGGGGAATATTGGCTAATGGATGATTTTCTTTGATTGTTTTGAGTAGTTCCTTGGTATCATTCCAAAAAGGATCAGAGAATAGAAAATCACTCTGATTAGACTCGGTAGTAGAAGATGTATTTATAAGTCATCGACTGAATTGATTTGATCTTCTTTCCTTGTGGGGGGATAATAGAATTGGAAATTTCATCTTTGAACGAGTCATCGCAAAAACTCTTCAGCATATCATCATGTGTTAGTTGGAAGGGAGTTTTGGTGCATGAAGAAGTCAACTCATTGTCTGATATGTCCTCAGATTCCAACTCTAAATCTGCCCTTCCCTTAATTGAAAAATCACATCCGGAATCGACATCAAATGATATATATCCTTCTATTTCTTCTTCCCACTCAACATAAGTACCATCCTCAATTTCAAATTTTGTCTCAGACCAATCGATATCATTAGTACACCAAGGTTCATAATTTTCAAAATCGTCTGAGGAAGGATCAATGCTATCATCAAAACATGTCTTTATCTTCGGCATACCCAGGGATGAAGTTAATTTGAGATCATTATTTAGTGTTTCCCAGATTTCATCTAATTCAAAAATTTTTCGACAAGTGAGAGGACATGGTGTGGTTTCAAGTGCAGAGTCTAGATGAGACATATCCTTATGAGTTATGAGGTGTTCAGACTAACCTCTAGGGGGTCTTTGGAAAGATGGACTAGGGCAAAATCATCAAGAATAGAATAGTTCTCTATCCATCCACAGTCCTCAATTTTAGAGTCACCAGAAGTAGGGGTGACATGATCTACAGGACTATCTTTATCATTGATTTTCAATTCCACTCTCTCATCTTCACAGTCAAAATGTGCCTTGGTAGTGGCCAAGAACAGTCGTTCAAGTATGTTGGATCTCTCACATAGTGTATTAGCTTGATTGGACTTTTGTTTTGTTGCAATCAGTTGCTGAATGGCCTGGGTCAAAGCATCAAAATCCACAGCTGAGGTTGGTTGTGTCAGTAAGGGCTCAATCAACTATTTGGGTTGGGTGTGATTTTGGACCCAATGGACCGTGTCCTCTGCTACAGATAAATAACGTGTGCTGATGGGTGGTGGTCGGATGAGAGGAGCTATGGTATGTCGGATTGTTGCATTCTCTTCTCTCAAAAGTTGTAGCTGTTGGAAGATGAGGTCCATGGTATTCGATTTCTTTGCTCCCATGTCTCCTAGGTTAGGTGAATTTTCAGATTTCTCAGTAGAAGGAGACAGGTAGGATTTACAGACTAGGTTGTAATCTAAAGATTGTTGTAATAGATTTTTCAGAAACCTAAGACCTAGCATACACAACACAATACACCAGACAATTTGTTGATTCACCAACTCACACAAAAATTACTGCGGGAGCAGTTATCTTTTCAATTTTAATTTAGTGATTTCAACAAAAATAATCAGAGAATTTGGAGTCCTTAATGAGGAGGTGGGTATGGAAGATTGTAAGAAATCAATGTCCTAATCCGGTTGGGGGATCCAGGGTGCGGTACTCAGATCGAGGATCTGTTCTTCCCACAAGAACCTGTGCCCAACACGTCGAGGAGTTACAATTTCTCTCTGAAATCCCACGTAGTACCATGGATTTTTATTTCTACCCAGGGGTTCTATGTGCTCGTGATTTTTGTGTCATACATGTGCATCAAAACAAGCATTCAGAAATTTTGCCGACTTTCTGCTTGGGCCACTGCGGCGGCCTTTCAAGCTTATCTTTAGTGTGATAAAGCACGTTTTGGTGATCAATTTAGGTGAGCAGAGGGAGAAGACCACAGAGATGATGCAAAGAAGAAGTATTTTTTTTAATTTTTTTGGGTTTAAATTCGGAGCACAAATAAATACAGAAATTTTAAAAACCTAAAATGCCTAAGAGAAAGAGAAGCTCACAGTGCCTGCACTTCTGGTGCAAATCCATATTGTTTTATCTTGTTGATGGCGAGCTTTTCCGAAGGGAGAGGATTTTTTTACTTAGAACAAGTTACAAGTTTGCAAAAAAATGCATGGATTCTTCATTTTTTCTTTTTCAAGGTTTAAGTACCTGAAATAAAAAAATTGTACAGATTCGAATATTGAAAACAAGTTGAAAGTGAAGATTTTTTTTTTGCAAATGTTGCCTAGCCCCGGCAACGACACCAAAATATTGACACGATTTTACGCAGTTTAAAATGATGATTTAGTCAAGTCATTGTTTTCCCATGATAAATCGGAATCAAACAAATAAAAATACAACTACGAGCATAATGGAGGGACGAAAAATTTAGAGCGTAAGTAGAGGTTCGAATCCACAAGGACCAAGTAAGTTTGCAATTTTTAATTCGAAATCTTACACATCAAATGCTAAGTGAAATAATAGAGATGCAATTTGGAAAAGATTTCTTTCAAAGATGTGCAATCTAATTGATTAAGAAACTAAGGACTATGCTTGGAATACTTAAAATAAAGGAGAGTTCAAGGGTTGAAATGTAAATGACATATAAATAAAGAGAGAGTTAGAGGTATTCTGATGCACACATAGAGAGTTGTTGTTTGCCCGCGGGAATAGCCAGGAATGAGGGTGCTGCATGGTGGCTGGAAGTGCACGGGAAAGACGGCTAAGTTGGCGCGCAGAAGGTCGCAGCTGCTTGCCGCATGAGGAGGACGAGTTATGGGCTACGGAGTGGCCGGAGGCTTGCGTTGGAATGCAGAGGAGGAGGCTGGACGCACGCCGGTGCACGGTGACACGCTGGAGGAGTGGCTGGAGTACAGAGGAGGAGACCGCGCGGGAGAGGTGTCGCGCGTAGGTGGGGTGTGCAGCTGCAGGCTACGGACGAGGTGGACGCCGATGCACGGTGGAGGAGAAGATGGCGCTCACGAGGAAGGGGCTATTGCCGGCTATGCCTTCATCTGCATGAGACAAAGAGAGAGAGATAGAATAAAAGAGAGAGATAGGGAGTAAGAATCACGGATGCAAGGGGAGAGAGAGGCCTTCCTTCATGTGTCATGCCTCCTTTTATAGATGAATGTTGCTTGGAATGAAGGGACACATCCCATGCACATGAAGACAAAACAATAAATTCATTCATGCATGGGGAAGGGAGAAGAATATGGACGGCTACTTTTCATGGATGATGGGGAAGAGACCTTCCTTCCTGTGTCATGCCTCCTTTTATAGATGAATGTTGCTTGGAATGAAGGGACACATCCCATGCACATGAAGACAAAACAATAAACTCATTCATGTATGGAGAAGGGAGAAGAATATGGACGACTACTTTTCATGGGTGATAGGGAAGAGAGAGAGTGAATAAAGAGGGGGTGCATGCATGTGGGTGGCATATTAAAGAGTGGAAATTTTACATTAACCCCCTCCTTTTCTTTCCAACAAAATGTAAGAGATAATTGTAGAGCCAATTCAATATGTTGGATTCTTGTTCAAATGCTTATATAATTAAATCTAATGCACTTTCATTTTATTTTTTAATGTAGATAATTTATTCATGAATGTTTGGTATTAAATATATTCCCATTATATATAATCCATAAATGATGTGTGAATGGAGATTTTTGAGAATATTTTATCCAGATGATTTTTTCTGCTATGTGTATAGGATTAAAGAATGCAAATTCTATGAATTGGAATTTATAAATCAAAGATTAATAGTGTACTCCACATAAATTAAGCTTGTTATAAAAGTATATAATGAAATCATCAGTAGCATTGTCATTCTCCTTGGTCGATAGAGCAAACTATTGGCTAAACATCTTGGGAGAATTGTCACTACTTGGGAACAATTGAACACCGAGTACTTGAACAAGTACTATCTGCTTGGTTGAACCAATGCATCTAGAGCCATGATTAGCAATTTCACTAGGATTCCAAATGAGCAGTTCCATGAGGCTTGGGATCGAGTTAGAGAGCTCATTGACAGGTGTTCACATCATGATATCATCAATCCCAATCTAGTACATCGTTTCTTTTGTGGGTTGACACATGAGCTGCAGGGGCTAGTGAATGCTTCTTGTGAAGGATCTTACTTCTCCAAGCACGAAGACTAGGTCTAGGCCATATATGAGGAGTTGGTAGAGAATTATACAGTGATGACCCAAACATGCATCTACACACATGGGAAGTTCCGACATCAGGAATCACATTCGAGAGTGGCACACATTGAGCCGTGATTTTCTTCAACAACAACAACACATATAGAGTCCTCTTCTACCGATATGGGGATTATTTGACAGAAGTTAGACCGCATGGAGGTTATAGAGAAGAAGTGATAGGGTTTATATAAGCTCGACAAGACTGGAGAGCTGACCTAGTGTTTGAGTGACATGAAGACATAGATCATGTACCTTCATGAGGTATGGATGACTTCTACGCCTTCTTCATGATCACAGGTTGATTCAGAGAGATGTATTCCACATTGTCAGACTCAAAAACATGTACACCACATCCATTCTGACCAGTACATCATACTCCCCAGTACCAGACACATCAACCACCATCTTCTAATACTCAGATGGTGGTCTACCAGAACGATCATCCTATTTCTACTTTGTCAATGTATAATCTAGAGAAGCCTGAGCCATTGATTGAGGTCAAAGGATTTGGTACATCCAGTACCCATAACAGCCATGGATCTGTCGAGACCATCCAGTTTTCGTTGGACTATAAGAGGTGTTTTTTTACAGCAGCAATCTCAGACACATTCAAGTTAGAGTAGAGAGCAGACCAACCCGGTCCTCATCCACCATATCATAGCACACAATGGAGGCAGAGTGCATATCATGCTCAACACTCTTATATGCAGAAACAACATCATTCTTATAATCAGCAGTAGCATTATGCCCATCAGCCTCATTTTCAGAGAGGCAACTCATCTGGGTCTCATACTCCTTATGAGAACCTGACACTAGAGGATCTCTCCAGTTTGCTTTTTGAGCGGCATACATCATTTAGGCGAGAGATGGATGGGTTTAGACATTTGATAATAGAGATCGTCAAGGGCAAGGTCACCATTCCTACTTAGATTGAGGCAAATCTGAACAACCTAAAGAGGAAGCCTGAGCAGGTACATTCGACAGAGTTTATCATTCCGAGTGAGGTACATGATGATATTCCTTCGTTATTCGATACTGATTTTATGACACTTAGGAGCAATAGAGTTCCAGCCGACGACGCCTCATTTAGGTAAGGAGAGGATGAACATGCAGATTCGGGAGATCTAGATGAGCGAGAGAGCGGTAATGAGGCTGCTACACCATTTGCTGTGGTACTAATGCCACCTATCTTGACAATCGAGAGGGCAGTACTGAGGCCATCACTCCCCCAGTTACAAATGGTGGTGCTGATACCGTCATATTTGTTGAGTCAGAGAGCGGTGCCGATGCCGTTACACATTCTGTTGATGGTGGTGTTGATGCCACCAAATTCACTCGTACAGACATACATGTCGATAGTCCTTTAGTTTTATTCAGTTATTGGAATAGAAAGATACAAAAACTGTACAAAATAGAAAATCTAAAAAGAAAAATGAAAAAGGTTTCTTCTTCTACTACTACCGGTTCATCTTGTGGTGATGGTGATGATCGTACTGATGCTAGTCATTGACGAATCACTGAATACGATATATAATTTGCACTCATTGTAATACATGTACTTAGCAAATCATTCAAAATCGAGAGAAGATCTCCATGAAGAGTGTCTTGGCTTTAATTTTTATCCCGGGCAAGTCCGGGGTCGAACACAAGGAGGCAAAGGAACGACTTCAGGTCAATTCGAAAACTTAGGTCTAGATTTCCCATGTAAATTTTTTATATATTTTATTGAAAAAATGAATGCGAAATGCAAAATGCAAGCGAATTAAGCTACTGAGAAACCATACAACTTAGTGAAATTAAGTTTAATATGAAATTAGTCCAATTTAGCCAAACAATATTTTTCTTAGAATCCTAATCTATAGATGAATGCAAGACACTTTTTTTAGAATTTTATGGGTTAAAATACACACTTTTTATGGATGTTTTTCACATTTTTTCAAACAAATAGAATGCAAAAATTATAAAAAATTATTGGAAATAAAACATGATGCAAGGATGTTATAGTATTTTTTTGGAATTTTTAGACACTATATGAATTTTTTATGGTTTTCTACTAGAAACAGAGTGGCTGCAAGTAATCAATAAATCCACATTAACGAATTAGTCATAATGCGAATTATCTCACATAGGTATTTTATAAGGAATCCATGAGATTTGAAATTTTGCAAAATAGATATTTATGGAGTTAATAAAAAATTATTTACTAAAATCACTCTACAATTTATTTAAGGCACAAGACAACTCCAATTAAGATGAAATTTGGATAGTAATTAAAGCATATTTCAAGGCATCATTCTTAATTTTGTGGAATTTTCAGAGCGAGTCTGAGTGAAATACGAATTTAATTCCTCATATTGGGTAAAATATGAATAATTGCACTTGAACACTTTTAGTTAATTAATCAGAACCAACAAAAATACAAATAAATTTCCAAATGGTAGGGAATTAGTTGATCAGCATAATGATGTTTTTCATTAAACAAAACGATGTGAAATTGAAAGCCAAATTAATACATGAACATATGGATATTCGTGCAAATTCTGTAAACAAAATAAACAAACAACTATATACAGGGACCTTTTAGCAATAATCGAAACTTAAAATATAAACAATGCAATATTTACAATAAAAAATGAATAGAATGACCTTCTTCTTCAGGTAGGGCGCGATGTTGGGGGCGTGCCGCGGGCGGCAACACGCGAAGGCGGCAGACGGAGAGGGCCATGGTGGTGCGCAATCAATGGCGGTGTGATGGAGGAGGCTGGCGTTGACTGAAGGGGGGACCGTCGTGCGCAACACACAGAGAAGGAGTGCTGCTATACGCGACGGAGGGGGCCTGCGTATGGGCAGCGCGGCCTAGAGGTTATGGAGACGTCGGTACACGACCGCGCATGGGCGCAGGCGGCCAGATAGAGGGTGCTGGGGCCGGCACGTGGGCACGGGCGACTGGACGAAGGGTGTTGGGGAAGAGGGGGGCTGCCTGCTGCTCCCTCCATACTTTTTTTATTTTTTTTGCTTTATACTGCTGTGATAATAATTTTTTTGTTTTATTTTTGTTTTATTTTTTTAAAACAGAGAATAAAACAAAGGTGAAGATATATTGGTGTAGTGATGATATGATGGAGGTGATTATATGAAGTGTGATAGAGTATGGGTAATGAATGTGATGTGCTAACAAATCGCAAAGATAAAACAATGACAAGATGAAAATAAACTTACCTATGATGGAGACGACCGCCTATGATGTGCTCACGAGAAGCACGATCTTGGTTCAAATCATCGGTGAGCGATGAGCTCGAGCAACACGCGGATGCGGCTGCGATGTTGGCCAAAAAGCCAACGGATCTCACCGGAGAGAGGGCTGTCGTCGCTGGACCACGGTTGCGTCGCTGTCACTGATTCAACTCTGGGAACTAGGCTCTCCTCACATAAAGATGGATCAAATGCAAAATGAGTAGGATGGGATGTATAAAGAGATATGAAAACAATGGAGGTTAGAATGGATGTGGAATGGAATGGAGGTTAGAATGGAGGTGGAGTTGAATTAGAAGTTAGAAAAGATGGTTGAAGAATGGAGTTGAATGGGTGGTTATTGTAGAGAATAGAAATTAAATAAATAATAAGTAAAGTAGGCTACTAAAATACAATAAATATAGAGAATAAAAATAGTGGAGAATTTACAAAAGAAGACAAACAACATGTACAATTTTTTGCTTTCTAATTTATATTTTTTTATATTTTCAATAAGAGATATTATAACAAAAAAATACAATAAAGTAATAGAAATAAAATACAACACAACAATGAATTTTTTAGATTTTTTAGTAGCTTGAAAAATAAATAAAAAATGAAGAAAGAATGAATATTTACATTATATACAATGTACACCTAGGTCCCAAAACTCATATTTTACAAATGAGCTTTGATTTTAGTGAAACCACTTCTGTTAGATAGATAACTTTTTAACTTGAACTATAAAAGTGAGTTTGATGAATTTGGAGTTCATATGGAGTGGGAATTTGGCCATGAAGTTGGATTTTACGACCTTTTCTCTTTGGAATCTAGAAGTATTTATTTAGAGAAAGAATTAGCTAAAAAGGAGTTGAAATGAAATGATTAAAAATACATTAGGGTTTGGGCTATTTACAGGTGAAAACTCCTTTAATTTTGCAGTTTTTTATTGTTAATTTATTTTGTACAATATAATATACAATTTTTAGTGTGTTTTATTTACAAGAGCCATTTTGTTAATTTAATGATTTTATGGACATTTATTTGAGCTTTTCTCATGGATTTTGCTAAGATCAAGATATTGAGATGATGAATAGTGGATTCATCACCTCGCTATACTTAAAGTTTGCTATTTCTCGAGCAAATAAAGAATGAATAAGTTGGATTAATCCCTGATTGTGTATGCGAATACAAGACTTGATCCGTTCAAGAACTCTCGATTTTAGAGATCCTAAAATTCTGAGATGAACCATACTCTAGTCAAAAGGTATCTAATTTCTCTATTCATCAAACTCTCTTTGTATACATATATAGTAGGGATATGACTTAAGTGTTGACTGCAGTTACAAGAATAGAGTCACAACATCATGCAAGGTTCCAGTTCAAGAGACTCTTCTATGAACCCGATCCTCAACACTAGGGAATAAACTATTTCTTGCATCCAATCCACCATCTTTTTAGTTGTCAGACTTAAAAGTGTAGATGGAAGGCCAGTTGATGGAGGGCATATGATTGTGTCATTTATTCTCTCCGTCTCATTGTAATAAGGATCCTCTCGTGTGCCTTATTAACTCAACGCATGTATTTTTTGGTTGTTGATCAGAGTGTCTGTCAAGAGAAGTTGGAGTCGTCTGCATTTGTTTTTCTGGGAATACATCGGGGTGTGTCTTTTTTGAGTATCTAATATACCTTCTACATCCATATTTGTAGCATTTACGATGCAGAGCCCTTTTTTGGTGCTAGCCCGACTCCTGGTCCTAATAGCGGTGGTCCAAGTGGACACTTTGTTGGGAGCGCTCGCCTTTGGTGGAAGCTCTTTGATATTTGACGTTGTATGGTGAGAGCTTTTCTTTCAACATTGATATTTCTTTTCTTTGCTTTGCTTTTTGTCTAGTTGGTGCACATTGAGCAATATTTTTTTTTAGATTTCATCACACCCTGGCACATAGGTAAAATGTCAAAAGATAGTACAAGAACCGTGTTCTCATACTGGCTAAAGGTGCTGACACTCAGGTTTCCTGAAGCCTTCATTGATTTTATTCTATCCTTGAGCATCATCAAATCAAGTCCAAACTCAAATCCCTCGTCCCAGTTCCTCAAGTGAAATTTTAACTCATCTCATCATAACTGCAGTTGTGTATGTAAGGTGCTGATCATATTCTTAAGGTTGAGACTAAGCATGCAATTTAGCACACAAATCTTTCAAACTAGGGAAATGTGAATAATTAAGTCAAAGACCCTAATGACTAAGGTTGGTTAACTCAAAATCTTAAGACCTCATAAACCAAGTGTTCTTGAACATCACAAGTCTTGTGTGAATGTGTCAGCGATTAAACCAACTTATTAGTTATTTTTTGTGACGTTTTATTTTATTTTGTTTTGTTTTTTGAAAAAGTTTTTACTTTTTTTGTTTTTTGAAAAATTTTATTTTAAAAGAAAGGTAAATAAGAAAGGACACATTTTTTTGAATTTTTTAATACAAATAAGGAAGAATTTTTTTAAGGTTTTTTTGAAAGAGAGACATTTTTTTAAATCAGATAATGATGGAAGAGAGTTTTTTTTGAAAAAAATTGTCTTTTTCTTTTTTTCTCTTTTTTTAAAAAAGAAATATTGAAAAGGAAATGATATTTTTTTTATTTTTTTTGAAAAGTTTTTTAGGATTTCTTTTTTTTTATTTCTTTTTTTGAATTTTTTTACTAATTTTACCCACCCTGTAATTATTATATAATATATATAAGTACATGAAAGTACGAGCTATGGTAAAGTATATATGTAATATATACATGCCCCTATACTTGGCATGTGCTATGTCCTCAGAGCACAAGAAGCGATAAAAAGGCATAGCTCGTGCTAAGCATAGGATAACTAATATAACAAAAGTATAGAAGTCGATCCGCCCCCTATACTTAGGCTATGGTCAGCCTAAATATAGAATAAGAGTAAAAATGAGGCGGACAAGGTCAAGAGGAGAAATGGATGAGTATTTAAACATGGTGAGCATCAGTTCCCCCTATACTTAGGCTTTGGTCAGCCTAAGTATAAGACATGAGTAAGTGTGAGAACCGATGTGATCTAGAGAATATACAGAGAAGGGATAACATACAAGAATGGTCGAATCTTCTAAGCTGCTGAATCTTGATGCTGTATCTTCGTGAAGAGTAATATGATGTATCTGCTCTATGCTCACTCTACATGAAGTTGATGACCTTGACTTGGACTAAGTGCTCTTTCAAATCTACAAAATGCTTCAACAGTTGTCCATTCACCACATGAGATTGTGCACCATCTGTGAGATCAACTATCTCTACACTTCCATTCCTGTGCACTTTCTTAGCAACAAAGGGACCCGTCCATTTAGATTTGAGCTTCCCATGGAACGTCTTCAACCTGGTATTGAACAACCATACCTTTTGTCCAGGGACAAAGTCTTTGCACCTAATGTGCTAATCATGCCTTTTCTTTACTTTGTCCTTATAAATCAAACTGTTGTCATGTGCCCTGTTTCGGATTTCCATGAGCTCGTTCAAGTTCAAGTCTCGACAAAGCTTCCCTAGGTGACAACTCCAATTAATCTATTTAATTGCCCATTCGGATTTATGAATCAACTCTGCAGGAAAATGGCATGACTTGCCATAGATCATTCTAAATGGTGAAGTACCCAATGATGTCTTGTACGATGCCCTATAGGCCCATATAACTTGGTCCAAGAACTGGGACTAGTTCTTCCTATCAAGACAAACCAATTTCTGCAAAATATTCTTCACCTCTCTATTCGAAACCTCTGCCATGGCATTGGATTGTGGGTGGTAAGGACTAGTAACTCTGTGCTCAAATCTGTAGTCCTTAGCTAAAGATCTAATATCTCGATTCACAAAGTTTCTACCCCCATCTGATATCAAAACTTTTGGCACCCCCAACCTGGCAATAATATGGCCTCTCACAAACTTACAGACAATCTTGCTATCTGCGGTTCGGGTTGGGATAGACTCCACCCACCTAGATAAATAGTCAACTGCCAACATTATGTACTCATGTCCTTGGCTGTTGGGAAAGGGATCCATAAATCTATGCCCCATGCATCAAAAACATCACAAATGATCATCGGCTGCATGGGCATCTCATGTCTCTGTGCAACTGTTCCTCCCATCCTTTGACAAATCGGGCTTGACTGTAGAAAATCAATAGCATCTCTAAACAATGTTGGCTAATACAATCCACATTAAAGTACTTTGTGAGCGATTCTCTTTCCCGAATAGTGTCCTCCAACCTCAAGTTAATGACAATATGTGCGGACACTCTGGTATTCCTCTTGAGGAATACACCTTCTCCAAACACAATCCGATCCTTCGAAGAAAAGGAAAGGATCGTCCCAGTGGTATCTCCTCGAATCCGACTTCTGTTGATCAATGCTGCTCCTAGTCCAACCATGGGGAACCTGCTTGGAGACAAGGTAGTTCACCCTGTTGGCATACCACGTGAGTGAGTCAATAACACAAATTGACTCTTCTGGGAAGGTCTCTCTAATCCGCTCATAATCAGGAGAATCCTTAAGTTCAATCCGAGAAAGGTGATCAGCCACAACATTCTTCACTCCAGATCAACCACAACATTCTTCACTCCAAGTTTATCTTTTATCTCCAAATCAAGTTCCTGAAGGAGTAAAATCCACCTAAGAAGACACACTTTCACGTCCTTCTTTTCCATTAAATATGGAATGGCTGTATGATCGGTGTAGATTGTCACCTTATAGCCCAAAATATACGACCTAAACTTCTCGAGGGCCCATACTACACCAAGCATTTCCTTTTCAGTCATTGTATAATTCTTCTGTGTAGGGTCTAATACTTCGCTCGCGTAGTGGATCGCAAATGGAATCCCCTCTCGTCGTTGTCCTAACACAACTCCTATAGCGAAATCTGAAGCGTCAGTCATGATCTAAAAGGGGAGAGACCAGTAAGGGGCTTGTAGGATAGGCGAGGCACAAATCTTCCTCTTCAAGAGCTCAAAGACATCCAGACACCTATGATCTACAATGAACTTTGTATCTTTCCCTAAGAGCTCAGTCAGTGGGCAGGCTATCTTTGATAAATCATGAATGAATCTCCTATAGAATCCAACATGCCCTAGGAATGACCGCACTGGCTTCACGTTGGTAGGTAGCTCGAGTTGCCTGATTACATCCACCTTGACAGGGTCAACCTTCATTCCCCTTTTAGAGATGACATGCCCCAACACGATACCCTCCGTCACCATAAAGTGACTCTTCCCCCCAAGAGAGTACCAGATTCACCTTTCTACACCTCGTGAGGACTCGGTCCAAGTATGCTTATCAAAAGAATCACCATGGACCGAGAAGTCATCCATGAACACTTCCAGGAGATCTCCCACCATCTCGGCAAATATGGCGATCATGCACCACTGAAATGTGCCCGGGGCATTGCATAACCCGAATGGCATGCGCTTGAAAGCATAAGTGCTGAATGGACATGCGAATGTGGTATTTTCCTGGTCCTCAGGGGCTATAGCTACCTGGTTGTAGCCTAAGTACCTGTCAAGAAAACAGAAGAACTCTTTCCCTGTGAGTCTCTCCAATATCTGATCAATAAAAGGCAAGGGAAAGTGGTCTTTCTTGGTCGTGGCATTCAGGCGGGTGTAGTCGACACAAACACGCCATGACATGTGTACTCATGTCACGATATCTACCCCCTCCTCATTGGTGACCATCTGAATTACTGACTTCTTCAGGATAACATGAAGGGGGGGCACCCACTTGGAGTCAGAAATAGAGTATATAAACCCTACCTTGCACCATTTCTTAATATCTTTCTTCACTACTTCTCGTAGATTGGAGTTAAGTCTCCTCTGGAACTCACGGGAAGGTCTCACATTATCCTTAGTAAAAATGTGGTGTGAGCAAAGAACAAGGTTGATCCCCACGAGATCCAACACTGTCCAGCCTATTGCATTGCGGTTCCTCTCTAAGACTTCTAACAACCTAGACTCCTGTTATAAAGTCAAGTCTGAGCTAATGATAACAAGATATCTCTCTCTGAATCTCGCAAGAAAGACATACTTGAGTGTACGAGGTAGTGATTTCAGTTCTGGCAAAGTGGTATCATCAATCAAATCTGGTTAAACTGAATCTGAATCTGGTTCCATGTTGCATGAAGGTGGTATAAGTTGCGTAGTACTCGCCATCAACTCAAAAGTATGGGGAGTCGGATCGCCAAAGAAATGCGATAGTTCGGCCAAAGCCGTGTTCGACTCATCATCTATGTCCCATGATCGTTCCTAAGGAGATGGAACTGACAGATCCAGATGGATATCTATGTCATCATGGGAATAGGTAGATGCATCTCTAACAAGATCAGACAACACCTGGAAAATTGCATCATGTACTATGTCCTTTCCAAATGAAAGGGTCTCGCTCTATCCTGAAGGAAGCTACCCCTAAATCCCAACTATGTAATCATTCTACAATCTGCCTTTGAAGATGAGTACTCTATGCTACTATCTAAATCGGGTCACTGACATTTGGTTTGCTTCATCTTAAGGTTCACTTCTCTGTTTGGAGAACAGAACTTCATCATTCCCCGTACCATAATCAAAAGCTGCGCCTGCGGTCCTAAGGAAGGGCCGCCCGAGAATAATCTGAGATTCTCTCTATTGATTGGGGGTCTCCATATCCAAGATTGTGAAGTCAACTTGATAGTTTGCCCCTCAATCGAGGTAACCACGTTCTTCACTTCTCCCTTAGGTCTCTTCACTAAACGATCTGTGAATTGGAGTAACGCTCTAGATTTGCGAAGTGGTCCCAACTCCAATTTATGATATAATGCTAAGGGAAGTAAGTTAATGGAAGAACCGTTATCCAAGAGTGTGCGTGTAAACACAATGTCATCAATATGACTCCACATAGTAAGCACCCATGTCTCTCTTTTTTTCCTTGACAATGTTTGATTCTTGAGACAATAGATTGTGGCTACCGATAAGACGTGTGTCTTTATATTTTGCTTCTCTTTCTTCCTGCTAACCCTTGTAGGTGTGCACTTCACCTTAAGGTATTTTTGGGATGCAAGATGGTTAGCCACATACTCATAAATTGGCACCTTTACAGTGATATTTTCTTTGTAAAGTCGTGCCATATCAAGGTCATCTTTTTGAATCTTTTTGATGCGCTTTCCTACAATAAGAGCTCCAGCGGCGCCCCTCATCATGTCCCTCGCTCAGTCAGGTACGATCACGGTCCTTCTGCTCCTGAGTGACATATGATTAGCCTCGTCACATGAAAGAATCTCATGTTCAGATTTAGTACATGTTGAATAGTATACCTGACAAAGTGCTGCTGAGAACAAGATCGGTTCAGATTATTAGGGTTAGCCTGAACTTGGGCTGGGATTGAGGTAGAGGGCGTAGTCTGATCGTCTCACCATATGGACAGGAGGTTGACATCCACCCCATAATTCATGAATTTCATTCCTGTAGGAACACCACTCATAGAGTATCTGTTGCTGCATGTCCACGGGACCAGAAGAAGAAGGAAGGGAATAAGACTGGGAAGAAGAATGGGAAGACTGCCCTGCTGGTCGGGGTACTACCTTTGTTGCTGCTGTTGGGGTATCTGCTGAGATTGTGGGCCCTACTGGCCTGCCTGGTACTGTCCCTGTCGGCCATACTGTTGGTATTGCTGCCACTACTGCTGCTGGGGTGGCTGGAATCCAGGGATCTGCTGTGAAGGAGGTGGTGCGGAGGTGAATGCAGTGTTGTGAAAGGTCAGGGGACACTGGTAGGTCTGTCGTTCCCCGTACTTCCATGCCTGGTAGGGTCCTCAGTATACCATACTCCATTCACCTCCCAAACTGGTGGAGGCTCCTCGTGAACTGTATCTGCTAGTGGAGGTGGCTGCTGGAAAGAGTGGGCATAGGACTGGTCCTGCTCCCATGGCGGGGGTTGCCCTAACACCAACTACTCATGAACATGGTGAACTTGGTATACGAGAGCAGCAGGTGCAATCACGATGGGTATCCTTATCTTAGATACCTTCTTAGTCAACTCCTCCATCTGTTTTGGAAGTTTGGAGACACTTCAGTCTAACTAATAAATCCTCCTGTCAATCTTCTCGACTATTGTAAGCATGCCCGCAAGGAGTCCCATGCTATGGATTACGTCCTGAGAGAGATTGACTACAAGAGATTTTCCTCCTCCAGATAAGAGTGAACTGGGGGACGACGTATAGGCCCTGCTGGCCATCTGTGAGCGGCTAGTTTCATTCATCTGATTGAATACCTTCCAGACGGTATCCGATCCTCGTGATGTATAGCTACCTCCACAAGAAGTGCTCACTAAACCCTGCATCTCATGGTTGAGACCTGTGAAGAATGACTGGACCAAGATGTTGTCATCTAGATTATGACAGGGACACTTCTGCAGGATGTCCTTGAATCTATCTCAAGCATCACAAAAGGCTTCATGGGGTAATTGGAAAAAAGTTGTAACGCGCGTCCTCATCATTTTAGTCCTACTCAGCGGGTAGAACTTCTTCAGAAATAGGTCATTGAACTAGGCTTAAGTGGTGACTGTAACTCCAAGATTTTTCACGTAGTAGTCGGTTTTGCTACCCAAGGCAAATGGAAGGGTTGTGAGCCTAATATAATCCTGACTAACTATAGGATGTCTTAGGTTAGCACAGATGAGCTCAAAGTCCCTTAAGAATGCATATGGCTCTTCAGAAGCATTCCTATTAGAGTGCAGCAACAAGTTTAAAAATTGCAGCTTCAACTCAAAATCTATTTAGGGTTCGACCGGACTCAAATAAGTCTGAATTTGGTATTGTCCGGGGTTATACATCGCATCCATTGGTGGTTCCACCCCAACATTCAGCTGTCCTAACTGAGCTCTGAGTAATGCGTGTTGCTTCTCATATGTAGCTAATCTGGCTAGTACCATTCTCATCAGGTCTTCAGGGTGTTCTTCTTCCTCTTCTTTCTTCTTTGGCGGCATTTGCATCTTCTTTAGGTCTTGAATCTGCAATGTGTTCTTGATTAGAAGAGGATTTATGAATCAAGATATTCTCACCGAGGCGAAGGTCTTCCTCGGTGAGGTGGGAAGAGAGAAGGGGAATAGTTGAAGAGTAACCATCTCGAGAGTGGGTGATCCTGGGCTCAAGAGGGTCATGAGTTCAGGTTGGTCCAAATTGCACCCAGACCTTTGAATAAGTACTTCTTGGAGGATTCAATGAGAGATTCACAAAGTCCGAATAAACATCCCCCCAATTAATCATCTTCGATGTCAAAAGAACCGATTAGAAGACGATATTCAATGAGGTGCTAGTTCTACGGTGCACATAAATGTGCAGAGTAAACTCACACAATTTAAACGCAATTCAAAACCTCAATTTCACTAACTCAACAGGTGATGGCCGTAAGGTTCGATCGAATAATTTGGTCAATTTTAGTTGGTGAAAAATGCAATCATGGAAAGATTAACGAGTTGTTAGTTGCCCGTATTTTCTTACAGTCTGACCTGGTTCTTACGATTAGTTGGACCTACTTTCAGCCTGTATAGGAGTAAGTACGGACAATATAAATACGGCTACCCATTCCTTGAGGGCTAAGGCGTACTCTAAACCTCTCACTCTACTAAGGAAGTCCAGACATTTACCGACTACCCGTATTACTCTCTAGAAAGTAGCTAATCGCCTAAAAATAAAGAACCAGTAGTATGTAAGAAATCTTGGCTTGACTCTATCCTAGGGTCGTCTCTCTCTCACTTGCAAATAAATCAAACAATGAGGGCTTTATGCACCCGTGAACAAGGTTCTTTTTATTTCAACTTTTTTAATTGGCCTTCTCAATTCAGTCCCAATTTAAGAGTTAGGTTATCACTTGAAATTTAAGCTGAACACACAAACACATCTATCGTTCAGTCCCAATTTCCTTTTTGACCTTAAGCTGTAAAACAAGAGGGAAATTGGAAATTAGAGTGCAAACGTGAAACGATGATGCATGCTCAGAAGAAGGTACACTTACAGTGAATCCCAATACTCTCCATGCGTTATGAAAAACTGAATTTCTAAATTTACACCATGCAGATCGAGAAAACCACACCTAAACAATATACTATTAACAGGGAAAAATTGATTTAATTTGATCTAAGTAGTACGTGTCTATATGCATCTCATTATGAATCTTATCAGATAAGTGAATCTTCTAAGATATGCGTAGCCTAAATTATGATGGGCACAAACAAAATTGATGATATACTACCGTGTGACTATCCTTAAATTCGCCACTCAAGTCGAGCCACCCCCTCATCGGAGAATGCAACAGGTCTCGACACACCACAAAATAATGTCCTAGTCTTTTTACACGCGCGAGCTCTCAAACAAGAGCCGCTATAAAAATCAAATTGCCTAAATTATTACAACAAGATAATTACAAAAAATTACAAAAATTGCTCTCGAAAATAAATTAATTATCTTCGCTCTTCAACATTCGACGCGCGTCACATCCGTCGTCCTCCGATGCACTCCAAATCCACTGGGCCCTTGCGAGGAATATAAAAATTTATATTAGAGAGATCAACAACAAAATATATACAAAAATGTGAAGAGAAATAATTGAGAGAAAATGGATTAATTACAAGGTGGCTCGAGGGTCAAACTACCCGAGTAAGTGAAAATCTAAATCTAACTTTTCAAATTAATCCCTAAGCTGTTTGCCTCCCCGGCAACGATGCCATTTGATGAATCGCTGAATATGATATATAATTTGCACTTGTTGTAATACGTGTACTTAGAGTTAGAACCAAGAGAAGATCTCCACAAAGAGTGTCCCGGCTTTAATTTTTATCCCAGGCAAGTTCGGGGCCAAACACAGGGAGGCAAAGGAACAACTTCAAGTCAATTCGAAAAGTTAGGTCGAGATTTACAATGCGTATTTTTTTATATTTTTTTAATGCAAAAATGAATGCAAAATGGAAATGCAGACGAATTAAGCTACTAAGAAACCATACAACTTAGCTAAATTAAATTTAATACAAAATTGGTCCAATTTAGCCAATCAATATTTTTCTTAGAATCCTAATCCAGAGATGAATGCAAGACACTTTTTTGAGAATTTTATGGGTTAAAAATGCAACAATTAAAAATGCAACAATTAAAAATGCACAATTTTTATGGGTTTTTCTGCAATTTTTCACATAAACAGAATGTAAAATTATGAAAAAAAAGTATTGGAAAGAAAACATGATACAACGATGTTATAGTAATTTTATGGAATTTTTAGACAAAATACAAGTTTTTTATGGATTTTTTTACTAGATACAGAGTTGCTGCAAGTAATTAATTTCTAATAAATCCACATTAACGAATTAGCCATAATGCAAATTATCTCACATAGGTATTTTTATAAGGAATCTGGGAGATTTGAAATTTCCAAAATAGATGTGTGTGGATTTAATTGAAAATCATTTACTAATCACTCTACAGTTTATTTAAAGCATAAGAAAACTCTAATTTAGATGAAGTTTGGATAATAATTAAAGCATATTTCAAGGCATCATTCTTAATTTTTTAGGAATGTTTAGAGTAATTGTGAGTGAAATATGAATTTAATTCCTCGTATTGGGTAAAATACGCAAAATTACACTTGAACAATTTTAGTTAATTAATCCGAACCCATAAAAATACAAATAAATATCCAGATAGTAGGGAATTAGTTGCACAACACAATGACATTTTTCGTTAAACAAAATGATGTGAAATTAACATCAAAATTAATACATGAACACAAGGATATCTGTGAAAATTCCGTAAAAAATAAACAAACAACTATATACATGGACCTTTTTGTAATACCTGAAACTTAAGATATATAAATTGCAATATTTACAATAAAAAAATGAAAAGAAGGACCTTCTTCTTCAGGTAGGGCATGATGTTGGGGGCATGCCGCGGACAGCAGCACGCAAAAGCGGCGACGGCGGGCAGAGAGGGACGCAGTGGTGCGGCGACCAATGGCAGCGCGATGGAGGAGGATGTCGTCGACTGAAGGCGGGACCACTGTGCACAACACACGGAGAAGGAGTGCCGATGTACACAGTGGACGGGGCCCGTGCCTGGGTAGTGCGACCTGGTATGCAGAGGTAATGGGGACGTCGGTGCACAATTGCGCGTGGGTGCTGGCAGCCGGACGGAGGGTACTGGGGCCCGTGCATGGGCGTAGGCGGCCGGACGAAGGGCGATGGGGAATAGGAGGGGGGGGGAGGGCGACCGACTGCCTGCTGCTCCCTCCGTATTTTTTTGATTTTTTTTGCTTTTTACCGTTGTCATAATAAATATTTTGTTTTAATTTTGTTTTAAAATTTTTTAAAAGAGAGAATGAGATAACGATGAAAATATGGTGGTGTAGTGATAATATAACGGAGTTGATTATGAATGTGATAGAGTGTGGGTGATGAACGTGATGTGCTAAAAAAATACAAAGATAAAAATGATGACAAGATGAAAATAAACTTACCTACGATGGAGACAGTCGCCTATGGTGTGCTCACGAGAAGCATTCGAATCGCTGGCGAGTAATGAGCTCGAGCAGCGCGCGGATGCGATGTTGGCCAAAAAGTCAACGGATCTCACCGGAGAATGGGCTATCGTTGCTCGACCGCGGTTGTGTCGCTGTCACCGATTCAACTCTGGAAAGTAGGCTCTCCTCACATAAAGATGGATCAAATGCAAAATGTGGAGGATGGGATGTATAAAGAGAGATGGAAAAAATGGAGGTTAGAATGGAGGTGGAGTGGAGTGGAGGTTAGAATGGAGGTGGAGTTGAATTAGAAGTTAGAAAAAATGGTGGAAGAATGGAGTTGAATGGGTAGATATTATAGAGAATGGAAATTAAATAAAAAATAAATTATAAGATAGAGTAGGCTATTAAAATATAATAAAATATAGAGAAGAAAAATAATGGAGAATTTACCAAAAAAGACAAACAACATGTACATTTTTTTTTTGCTTTTTTAATTTATTTTTTATGTTTTCAATAAGAGATATTTATAACAAAAAAATATAATAAAGTACTATAAATAAAATACAACACAACAACGAATTTTTTATATTTTTATTAGTTTAAAAAAAATAAAAAATGAAGAAAGAATGAATATTTACATTATATACAATATACACCTTGGTCCCAAAACTCATATTTTAAAAACGAGTTTTGATTTAAGTGAAACCACTTCCGTTGGATAGAAAATTTTCTAACTTGAACTTTAAAAGTGAAGTTGTGAATTTGGAGTTCATATGGACTTTACGACTTTTTCTCTTTGGGATCTAGGAGTATTTATTTGAGATGGAATTTATTTTGTATTTTTGTATTTTTATATACATTACTTTGAACAAGTTGGATGAAGAATTAGCCAAAAAGAAGTTGAAATGAAATTATTAAAAATACATGAAGTTTTGCGCTATTTACAGGTGAAAAACTCTTTTAATTTTGCAGCCTTTTATTTTTAATTTATTTTATATAATATAATATACAATAATTGTTGTATTTTATTTACAAGAGTCATTTTATTAATTTATTGATTTGATGGGCATTTATTTGATATTTTACTCAGGGATTTTGCTAAGATCAAGATATTGAGATGATGAATTGTGGATTCATCAGTCATACTTATGTGAGGAGATCTATTTTTATTTCTGACCCCCTACACTACCGAGCAGGGTCCATATGTTCCTTTTCCGTAAGCACTCCGCTTAAGGAAAGGAAATAAAAAATCCCCAAAAAGCAGCTTATAGAGTTCAACGAACATATGATAGATAGATTTTAGATTCACTTGAATCTTGTAGAGGCCTTAGGGAAGATTGCTCTCTTCCAAGAGAACTTTAGAGAGAATACCACAGTCTGTAGGAAAAAGAGGCGTAACCGATGTGCTGAAGAGAGCCACTTGCTACGCCATCCATAATCATCTTTCAACCAAGAGGCATGATTCAGTAAATCCATATATTATATGGTTGATTCAGGAGTAGCGATTTTATCGTACTCTATTAGAAAACAGTTCCTCGATCAGCCTCCTTCCTTCAGCCTTAGTCGATTGATTCGAGTTTGGTCCTCTTAGACTTAGCAGGATAGTTCTTCAGTTCGTTGATAGATCAATCAAGAGACTAAAGGGGTTGCTCAAGGTGTTGTCGTCACCATTTAGGGTTTGAAATTCCTTGTGGACTTCATCATGTTGGACATGGAGGTCCCTGAATGTGTGACTGATACCCTGAACATATTAGGTCAACCTTTTTTGGCGACAAGAAAGGCCACATCTGATTATGGTAGCGGGGAGGTGTACTTTTGGGTCAAGGGAGGGAGTATACAAATAGAGACGATTGAGGATTCGATTTCCAGAGAAGGAACAACTTAGAGCAAACATCAGACACAAAGACAGACATCCACCATGAGTGTAATTTTGTGATTACAGATGATGTGGCAGTTTGGGCAGATCCAATTTCATGCTCTCTTGTCATGATTTCATAGTTGTCAGATTTTCAGTTGCCATTTGATGATAGTTTGGATAGCATACTCGTGGAGAAGGATACATTAGAGGTTGAGGAAGCATATTCTGGTACTGAGATTGATTTTGTATCTTGTGATTCAAACAATGATCCCTCTAATTCAAACATGGACATTGATTGGCATGAGTTTGATGAGTATATTCTGGGTTTGATTTCTACAGAGTTGACAATCAATTTGCGGACCGAGCTAGTATAGTCATGTCCGTCACCAGTTAAGTAGTTTCCATCAGTTTCAAAGGAGTAGAGAGAGTTGTCACGTTCATAACTAGTTGCATTTACTCAGAACCTTAGGAAGCCAGATTTGTCTACTACCACCCACCCAGAGCTGAAGTTGTTACCACAGAGCATGACCTATCGATTCCTTGTAGGTGAGCCCAAAATGTTTCCAGTCATAATCTCTGCTGATTTGACTACTGACCAGTAATCTCGTCTGATGGAGGTTCTTGGAAGAAATCGCAAAGCGATCAGATGGTTAGTAGCAGATCTCCATGGGATTAGCCCGACATGTGCTCACACAACATCTTTTTATAGAATGATGCCAAACCATCTCATGAGTTTCAACACAAGATGAGCCCGTATCTTCGAGAGATGGTTATGATGGAAATTTCTAAGTGGTAGAGCACCAGTTTTATCTATCCCATCTCTGACCCTAAATGGGCCAATCTGTTTCATGTGGTACCCAAGAAGATGGGTATCACTATAGTTATCAATGAGGACATAGAGGAGATTGCTACCCAAGTACCAACTTCTTGGTGAGTATGTGTGGACTATAGATGACTAAATCAAGCAACCAAGAAGGATCACTTCCCACCACCATTCATTGATCGGATTATTGAGAGATTATATGGGAAGAGTAATTATTTCTTTCTTAATGGGTACTCGAGATATAATCATGTGGTCGTTGTGCCTGAAGACCAGGAAAAAATGACATTCACTTGTCCGTTTGGAATGTATGCTTCTAAATGGATGCCCTTTGGTTTTTGTAATGCCCGGCTTCATTCCAAAGGTGCATGCTTTCCATCTTCTCGGACATGGTGGGTTAATTTTTGAAGGTCTTCATGGATGACTTCTCAGTCTATGATGATGATTTTGATTCTTGCCTTTCTAGCCTAGACCACATGCTTCAGTGTTGCATGGAAGTCAATCTTGTCTTGTCTTGGGAGAAGATCATTTCATAATGACTCAAGGGATGGTCCTTGGTCATACCATCTCCAACAGGGGCATGGAGATTGATCAGGCCAAGGTGGATATCGTCAAGAAGCTCAAGCTATAGTCCAATTTGAAGTAATTGCGGTCTTTTCTAGAGCATGTGATGAATCTCCGTTTCATTATCTTTATTATATCATTTTGGCCTTAAAAACCCTAGTAAATGTGTGCAAATATCCTTAATTCATGCATTTTAGCATTCATGCATTTGCATGTAAATAGTATATAAAATACGGTTTTTAATGCCAAAATTACAAAATGAAGAAAAGAAAAAGAATAAAATATCACATACCTAAACCCCGAAGCCTAGGCATCTCGATGACTAGGTCGACAAGGAATAAAGTAGGGGGAGATAAGGGCCAAAATGCAATAAAAATCCCTTTTATTTATTTCATTTTTATTAATTTTTGGGACCTATTTTTATTTCCACTTTTTATACTTCAAATAAAGAAACTTTGAACATGAAAGTTGTAGATAATTAAATGTAGAAAAATACAAAATTGATTTAAATTCCTTGAATTCGTCTGATAGGTATGGGCTACCTAGGTTATATCAAATTCATTTTATCTTCCTTCAAACTTTGGTTCTAAATCAAAAAGTGAAATATTTGAACATTTCAAATGTTTCTAAGGTGCAGGGAAGAAATCTTATATCACAAATAATCATCGGATGATATCACATGTCATCAATGTTTATTAGGATACAAATGATCTATACACATCAATATGTATGAGATCCTGAATACCTTGACATCTTACACCATTCCTCGAGAAGGATGCATTGGATAATTTTTTACTTTTGAATACAATATTTACAAGTATGCAAGTTTTGAACCTTTAGACAATCTAAAGTTCAATATCTTACTAGTCTATTGATCAAATCAATAGACAAATGTCCAAGGCTTGATGTCAGATCATTGTCAAATGATCTTTATCCTCCTATTGATCTTATAAGGTTTAACATTCAGTATTAGAATTGTTAATGAACCATTCATTAATTTCCCAATTCAATAAAGTCCTCTAGATGTTAGATTACTTCTTGAAATATATCTATCATAACTC
Source organism: Ottelia alismoides (assembly GCA_037367405.1). Taxonomy (NCBI): domain Eukaryota; kingdom Viridiplantae; phylum Streptophyta; class Magnoliopsida; order Alismatales; family Hydrocharitaceae; genus Ottelia; species Ottelia alismoides. The sequence continues at coordinate 721,298 of JAZKJV010007300.1, forward strand.
TTTATGATAGATTTATCTAATAATTCAAGTTTATTTCCAATATTTAGAAATAAACAATGAGTGTATTCTAATATATAGGTCATAGAGATATTTTCTAAGACTAAGGGCTCTCCCATTTAAATTATGAAGTATATCTATTCAATAGAGATTGTTGCAACCATTGCATCAACATCCATGTGGATGACTATTAAACCTTAAGATCAAATTTCTAGTCTTCTAAGATATATGCAACCAATTGAAAATGTTGTTCGAAGAATGAGATACAATTATCAGACTTTTATCTTATGAAATAAGAAAGTTAATTTCAATGATTACATGTAGCTTATGCTGATGCACTATCCGAGTCCTTCTATAAGGATCCTAAGTAGTCAAGATAGTCACACTATCAGTACATCAGCTTATTGCAATATTGGCATTCATCAACTCTGTGGATGTCATGTGGAAGTCACAGAAGTACAGTCAACTCTTTTGACTTTCCTTCTTTCTTGGGTCAGACCCATGCTTCCACTACACCCCCTTCATCTATAAACAACCATTTCTTAAGATAAACGATCTCTTACGTTGAATTAAAAGATTTCAATATAAGAGTATTTCAACATTTGCATATGCTTCATTCAATTCATACAATATGAATATTACAAAGCTTCACGAATGACTTGAGTATAGATAATAGAATGATGACACTCATCATATCTACATACATCTTAACTCAAAAGACTTTGGTTCAGGCAGATACTCAAACATTTTGAGTGCATCATCTCTTACAGAGCCACCATTTTGCATGATGCTGTGAACCATGTCATTCAAGATTAAATGTTGAAAGCACATATGTTTGCCAAAATATCTTCTTTGATTTTATAAGGATTATTTGACAATTGAGATCATCATCGACATATCACTTCCAAAGTACATTCGATGAAAGATCAAGACTATAGAGGCATACAAACACTAGGGTTGTAGTCCTATTGTTTAGTTGTCATTCCTCATTATTATGAGGAAACTTACACATTGCAACCACATACATTATGTGTCCAACTGCAAGTACAATATCTTGATCATGGATCTAATCCATGATATATATCTGGTTATTATTTAGTATAGTATTGAGTGGGTTTAATGAAGGATTATCTGAAATAAGAAATTTGCATAAATGTATATATATATATATATATATATATATTTTTTCTTTGATTTTGGAGTTTTATATCACATTTGTCTTACCTTATCAACATTGAAAGTTCATTCCATTAATCACTTTAAATGTAAGAGATATACTTACCATTATATCTCAAGCAAGATCAGGGATCTCCTTCCTTATCTTTGTCACATCCCAATAATATGAGAATCTGAAACTCAGATAAAAATAAGCGGGAACACATTCCGCCTTGTAAGTACAACTTGCATTCCCAATTTGATCTTTAACACCTGGGCCCACCACCCTAAGGTGATGTTGACCCATCATTAATTGAACCAACCATCAACATGAATACAACTCGCTATGCACAATCCAATATGACCGCAATAATATGAGGACTCCATACTGGGGTCACTACGCATACGTCCTTACTCTTTCGAGAAGCCAAGAGCTCGATCCAGATGCGCATGTATGCAGGAGCTGTCACTTCGGACAGATGTCTCCTACATACAATCCCTGGAAATGGAACCCTTCGCCTTGACGGGAGACCATAGATGTCACTTATGTGATCATCCATATCATGTTCAAATTCTAATTAATCATTATGAATCATATTCATTACGATTAATTCTTACAAGGGAAATACAACTCTATTAATATAGAGTGTTTTAATTTTTAATTGGATTCCAATTAATCTAGTCACATAAATCAATGATCCAATCCAACAAACATACTCTATTGTTACTTGAAATATGGTATTATCTCAAATACGTATTATTCGAATTTTAATAATTAGAAAAATACATCATGATCTCTCTAACATTATCTCTCCCCTACCTGCTGTCATGTCCAGTACTGATGGGAGGGAGACTGACCGCATACGGTGCAACCTGCTACCCCAACGCTCCCCGACTAGACACTATATCTGCCTCGAGAAAGGATAATACCATATTGATCACTTTGTACTTGAGATGATAATCGGTTTTTCAACCGAAGTAATATCATATAGTAATGATCAAAACTATTTTATTAACATTATAAGGAAATTTGGTAAACAAATTCTCAATCCTATTCAAGCAACTTTGTTTGTTGGAAAGTAGATTGAGTAATCAATTTGTGATCAAGATCATATACAATCAATTATTGGTTAAGGTAATGCCATTTAAGAAAATAATCATCAATAAAATATTTCTCAAACATTTATCCATAGATATTCTGGGAAATTAATCATTAATTTCACTAATTGATTAAATGACAATTATATAGTTCTTGATTAGGAAAGTAATTTTCAACAGTGACCCTTACTAAAATTAGCATATCTCAATCAATTTAAATCCAAATCATGCAAAATAAGTTTCTAAAGTTTTCTAATTTGATTTACAATAGAATTCAAGCTTCATGCATTTTTAGGCATTTTAAAACAGTAATTAACTCCTTAATTATGTCATTCACAATCCCTGAAATAGTGGATATATATTCATTAAAATAATCATAATGTAAGTTATCGGATTCCAAATCACACAAACTCAAATCACATAGTTTCCTTATTTAATGTGGAACATTACCCAAGTTGTAATTTTGTGTTTAAATATTTTAAACAGGGCCTAAAATAATCACAAAATAGGGCTGTGAGAATGAAATGCGATAAAATTTTCATAAGCCCTAATGAACACAAATCTTCCTAAGTTTATGGATCGTATCCAAAACCTCTGATCTAAGGCTCAGATATCACTTTAAAGATATGGTAATATCCTTAAGCGCATCACGAAAGCGTGAAGATTGCATTATGTGCAATTGGGAGCGACTAATCGCACTAGTTTCTCCAGACAGTGGAATTTAAAAAAATTAATCCGATGAATGGATCGTTTCATATAAACTACAAACAAGCATTAGGGTTACCTCTTGAAGAGTGGTTGTGATCGAGTCCCTAATCGAAGAGACCCCCCTGTCTCAAGTCTGATCCGACAGAGGAGATGCTTACGAGCGCTTTGATGAGACACGTGCTCCTCGCAATCCCATGTTGATGATCCAAGCAACGAATCTCCCGATCTCGTCACACGAGATCTGACATCTTCTTCACGAGAAAAGAGCAGTGAAGGAGACAAAGATCCCTGGGCAAGCAATCTGGTATCATAAAGATGATTCTACAGCGACGATGAATCTCTCTATAGCTCCATGGTGGACGACCACAATGGGAGAGAGAGACTTGGCATGTAGAGAATAAGAGAGAGGGAGCAATTGCTGATCATGTAACTTGAAGAGCAAGGGGTGCCTCTTCTTATATTGTATTTTGGGATCCAAGGATCTCAACCCATGTGCACACAAATCAAATGGATGAGAATGATTTGTGTTTCTTTCAATGGCCATGATGTTGTTGTGAAAAATACAATAATAATTAATTTAATTTAACATATATCAATAAATCAACGTAATTAATTTCAAATCAAATTAATTATTAACCTTGGAGATAATGAGGAGATATACTCATCCTCTAAAGAGGAGTGGGGGGGGGGGGGTGGTGGCCTCTCTTCTCCTTTCGAGATTGGCGGCCGTCCACCCTCTTGAGGTGGACTTGGTCTATGTCTTCCATATCTCATGAGATCACATTATCTCCTGATATCTCCAAGATGTGCAACAACATTTGTTGTAAATTATCTCACAAACATAACTCATAATTATCTTGTGAATATTGCAATCATATCATTGGAAAATTATGAATCGCATTTACATCCCAAAAAAATGTAAATTATATTTCAATTAATCATCCAATGTGAATCCAATTCACATCAATAATTAATTAACAAATATAAATCATAATACACTCTCTCTTATATATTATAAACTACATTTATAATATATCTGATTAATATGGATAATGATATCCACATTATTCATATCTATGATGATTAAATCACATTTAATCATCTTGGATTTCTATTGTCATGTGGCCAAATAATATGAATCACATTCACATTCACATCTTTGATAATTAAATCACAGTTAGTTATCTCAGATAACTCTCCTTATAATATGAATCGAATTAATATTATTCATGATAATTAAATCCCATTTAATTATCAATTTTCTCAATGCTCGGATATATAATAAGAACAATGAAATTATCCACGAACACTGTCAAGGATAATGCACTTTCTCCGCGGATACATGGAGATAAGGACATGGTAATTATATTGTTCCCCATATAGTGACTAGAATATTGGGATCACATCTCAAATTCAGATCTTGCGTACCTCTCATAGATGCTTGATTAAATCAAGACCGCAAATCTAATCTTCTCATTGCATCTGAATCATATTCAGATCAATGTCCAGCATTTAGACCAAGATCAGATCACTTCTCTACTGAGAGGAGTTACTAAAATGCAGACCCGTTTCATCACTCCCTAGTAACGGAAGCATCATGGTTATACAATCGTTTATGATAACATCACCCTCAAGTATTCATAATACTTGTACACTCAGCATACTGCAAGACCAAGACTAAACCCGAAGTA